>JADLZK010011812.1:1200000-1883860 GCA_015847255.1 Hyparrhenia diplandra
CATCATCGCCTGGGACATCTATGTGGTTCCCGTTTATCGGCTCTTGTTCGTCGCGGTGTTCTGGGAAACGTTTCTGGTGATGTTTCTTTAGATCACCGCCGGGGATGTAAGCTTGGCAAACAGATCCAACTTCCATATCCCTCTAGTAGGTCTATGTCCCAAATCCCTTTTGATCTTGTCCATTCGGATGTATGGGGTCCAAAGACCTTTTGTTTCAAAAGGGGTCATCAATATTATGTCATATTTATTGATGATTTCTCTCGCTTCACATGGGTGTATTTCATGAAACATCGTAATGAAATGTTATCCATATATAAAACTTTTGCTCAGATGATTCGCACTCATTTTGATGCTCCTATTCGTGTTTTTCGAGCCGATTCTGCTGGGGAATATCTTTCAGGTGCTCTTCGCCAATTTCTTTCTGAGCAGGGGACTCTCCCACAATTTTCTTGTCCTGGTGCACATGCTCAAAATGGTGTCGCTGAACGCAAACATCGCCACCTTCTTGAAACTCGCCGCGCTCTTATGATTGCTTCCTCGGTCCCCCTCATTTTTGGGCCGAAGCAATCTCCATCGCCACCTACTTAACCAACATTCAACCCTCATCTGCTCTTAAAGGTGGCATTCCATTCGAGTGCCTTTTTGGACATCCACCTGATTACTCTAGTCTTCGTCTTTTTGGATGTCTATGCTATGTTCTTCTTGCTCCTCGTGAACGCACTAAACTCACCCCTCAATCTGTTGAGTGTGTTTTCTTAGGCTATAGTGCTGAGCACAAGGGCTATCGTTGTTGGGATCCGGTTGCTCGCCGTATGCGGATTTCTCGGGACGTTACTTTCAATGAGTCTCGTCCCTTCTATCCTCGGCCCTCCTCGATGTTTCTCCTCGGTCGTTGTTGAGCCCTTGTCCTTCTTAACTTTTCCCCGATACACCTCTGTCCACTATGCTTCCTCCACCACCTCCACCACCTCCACCACCTTCACCACCTCCACCTCCACCCCCTCTCCTCCACCACCACCTCCACCGCCGCCCTCCGAGCCGACTTCCCATGCTCCTCGGTCCATTTATGATTCCGCACCTACCGTGATTCACACCTACGCCGCCGGCTCCGGACTTCCTCACCTTCTGTTGAGCCTCCTTCTGATGTCTCTTCTCCTGTCGAGCCATCTTCGGTTGATGATTCTTTATCTCAACCCTCCTCTCATTATAATCTTCGCGATCGTGGCTCGTTGAAACCCGTTGAACGGTATGGTTTTGCCGGGCAATCGCCCTTTCGAGCCGGCCACATACCATGATGCCATCGGGTCATCCCGAATGGCAACTTGCTATGGCTGAGGAGATCGCCGCTCTTGAGCGCCTGTGCACTTGGGACCTTGTTCCTCTTCCTTCTCATGCACGTCCCATCACGTGCAAGTGGGTTTATAAGATTAAGACTCGCTCCGATGGCTCTCTTGAGCGTTACAAGGCTCGCCTTGTTGCTCGTGGTTTTAAAGCCAGAGTATGGCCGTGATTATGATGAGACATTTGCTCCCTCGCCGCTCACATGACCACTGTACGCACTCTTCTTGCTGTGGCCTCTGTTCGCTCTTGGTCCATCTCTCAACTTGATGTCAAAAATGCCTTTCTTAATGGTGAACTCCGTGAGGAGGTCTACATGCGACCACCTCCTGGCTATTATGTTCCTGATGGCATGGTTTGTCGCCTTCGTCGCTCTCTTTATGGACTCAAACAAGCTCCTCGTGCTTGGTTTCAGCGTTTTGCCTCTGTGATAACTGCTGCTGGTTTTTCTCCGAGCGATCATGACCCTGCTTTGTTTATTCACACATCATCTCGGGGTCGTACGCTCCTTCTTCTTTATGTTGATGACATGATTATCACCGGTGATGATCCAGAGTATATTGCCTTTGTCAAGGCACGTCTCAATGAGCAATTTCTTATGTCTGATCTTGGTTCTCTTCGTTATTTTCTTGGGATTGAAGTCTCTTCCACCTCTCGGCCGGCATTTATTTATCTCAAGAAAAATATATCCAAGATATTCGCTCGCTCTTCTCTCACCGATCATCGTCATCGTTGAGACTCCCATGAAGCTTAATCTTCGCCTTCGTGCCCACGGACGGTCAACCTCTCACCGATCCCACTCGATATCGTCATCTTCTTGGGAGTCTTGTCTATCCGGGCGGTGACCCCGCCCCGACATCTCCCATTTGTGCACATTCTTAGTCAATTTTCTTCGCTCCCACCAATATCCATTATAGCCATCTCCTTCGTGTCTTGCGTTATCTTCGTGGGACCATCACTCGCGTCTTTTCTTTTTTCTGCGTTCTAGCTCTTTTCAACTCCAAGCTTACTCGATGCTACGGGCTAGCGAATCGAACGTCGCTCCCTTTTCGCCTATTGTATCTTTCTTGGTGGCTCTCTTATTGCTTGAAGACAAAGAAGCAGACTCGCGTATCTCGTTCGAGTGCAGGAGGCCGAGTTGCGTGCTATGGCTCTTGCAACGGCAGAAATCACTTGGCTCCGATGGTTACTTGAGGATTTTTGGTGTTTTGCGTTTCCGCACCAACTCCTCTTCTATCGACAAAGATCGGTGCTATCAACATAGCTCGTGATCCCGTGAAGCATGAGCTCACCAAACATATTGGAGTTGATGCATATTACACCCGGGCTCAAGTGCGTGATGATGTCATTGCTCTTCATGTATGTTCCCTCCGAGCTTCGGTGGCTGATTTTCTCACAAAGTTGCACAAGAGCACAACATCGGTTCTTTCTCTCCAAACTCGGTGTTTGTGATCCACCCCGAGTTTGAGGGGGGTGTTAGATATATGGGTGTATAGAGTTTTTCCTCTTTGTGTAAGGGCCTTTGTGCATATTTGCATGCCCTCTCTTGTACTTGTATTGGGCTGTTGCCCCCATGGAAGACAACGAGCTCCATTCCTAACAATATAGAGCTTAAAATAGATATATATTTTTCATGGTACGGTAAGGAAGAGTTTTATCCAAATTATATTAGAAAGAAAATAAAAGAAAAAAGGATTACAGATAAACCCTATTTGACAGAGGTGACTCGACTGTTCTCCATGAACTTATATTTATGTAGGGGCTATGTTAATGGTATAAGTGCAAATGTTGTTAGGACTGTTCTAAAAATTGGTGTCTCCAATTCAACCACTAGCTTCCAACATATAGGTATATAATCTATAAACATAACAAAAGTAAGTTCCAGTCACTTACATTAGGAATCACTTCCTGTATAGAATCAGAAACAAAAAGGCTCTTCTTGCCATACCATAAAATTTATCCATGAATTCTTAACAATTATCTCCCTAAAATTTCTTACCATTGCTATGTTGACAAACTGATGTCATCTATTTATTTCTATTGTTAGATTGTAATAATAATGCTATATGCTATTCTTGATCTTCCCATATTAACTAGATCAAAAAATTATGATTCCTTTTACAATGTTTCTTGTGGACGAGAGAAAAAAAAATCTACATTATAGTATGATACACATATATTATAGTGCTATATAGCAGCTAGATATGGTTGTGTTGATCAGACAATACCTTGATGCCAATCGCTTCATATGACCAGTCCCGAAGATGACGCGCAACTGAATAAAAAGAACTGAGTAGTGAAAACACAAAGCCGAAGCAGTCCCTGGTCTTCTGCAGCAGGGACAGTAAATTCAAGGTTGCATCAAGCTCAAGCGTCGGTGCCCCCTCAGCTGATCCGTGTTGATTGTCACCCCTGAATTCAGTGGCGCAGCCAGCAGCACTCGGGAGGGCATTAGGCGCCGGTGGATTTGCAGTTGACGGTGCCTCATGAGGCGTTGGTGATGGCATCGTAGCAGATCCATGTTCAATGTCATCCCTGGATTCTGCAACGGGCGTGTCTGGCGTTTGTGGTTGCCCAGCAGCTGCTCCCTGATGGATATACACGTGCATGCTCAGCGCACTGCACGAGCATAGCTCGAAGTGGAAGGTCCCTGAACATCTGTTTCAGGTTCTGGGAGTAGTACTGTAGCTTAGCTACAATCTCCCAGAACTTCAGATCTAGATCCTCGGCACACTGCTGTAGCTTCTCTAAGGTACCTGAGCTTCTGGATCAGGTCCACGGCGCACTGCCACAGCTTTTGCCCGAATGAGCTCCGCTTGCAGTAGGCGATCCGGTCGCCAATAGCCCGCAGCGCCCACTTGCGATCACTAACGACTTTCTTCTCGATTCGGGCGATATTCGACAAGATCCAGGGCGTCTTCCGCTTCGTACATGGCAGACCTGAGATCCTTCTGCAGTTCGTCGAGAGTCTTCATATCACCCTTGTCCTCATCTTTGGCTTCTCTCAGAATTATTTGCTCCGTTACATCTCCTAGTATCTGCTTCAGGCTTGGGATGATGTGAAGCTCCAGCTCCCGGAGCTTTCTTGATAGATTAAAATCAAGGTAGGACAGGAATTTGTTAACGAGGAAGCTGATGATGGGTGACACCAGCCAGCCTATAATATAATAGTTAAGTTGAAGGCAAAGTATGCTATGGTGGCCATGGCTTTGCGAGGAGGGGACAAGAGCAAAAAAAACGAGGAAGATGAATGTAAGCTTTGAGGTAGCTCTCAAAACTATTGACAGCCTGATGCCTAGTGAACCTGATGCCGCGTAAGACGAGAAAATTGGCTATAGGCCATGTCAAAAAAGTGGACTTTGTTTATCTGCCATCCAAAATATTGACTTGGCAAACCCATTGCCATAATATCTATTTAGCTCTCTTTTTATGTTTTATATCCTAAACTCAGCCATGCCAAAGCACGGAACTGCCCACCAGGCAATTTGACTTGTGTATGTCGTTGTGCTATAAGCGCCTAGCTGTCTATGTGGGCTGGGTGGCTGCCACGCATGCTGCAAAGATAAGGAAATTGAAATTGACAGAGGAAAATGTGTGTAAACGCAGGCATGCCGACACCGCCAAAGCCAGTGATGCGCTGATAACGAGTTTACTTGATGTATTGACCACAAATTAGCTTAGATATTTTCAATTTCTTGAGCACTGTTACCCCACGCATATGACCAAATTTCCCATTAAAAAAAAAACTAAAGAAATTTGGAAACAGAGGACGAAATACATGATAAAATCTCAGGACATAGATAGATGCGGCCATGTCGTGCACTCGTCAACCTTGTATTGTTTGAGGGCTAACCTGATTGGAAGCACGCCGCTGCAGCCGGAGACCGACGGAGTTGTTGCCCGGCGAGATCTCAGTGAGACCTGGCGGCTACCCTCTCGGCTACCGCCCTTGGACACTGTCATCATCGGGCACGCGCGCGGCTCAGTCCCCTCTCCTCTCCCACACGGAGCCGCAGTCTCCCCGCACGGCCGCCTCCCACTGGCGCGCCGCCGTCCGCCGCGGCATCGACGGGCGGCTTGTTGCTGGCCGAGCGCCACCGGGGTGACTGGTGGGAACAATGCTGGGCCACGGGTACCCATGAAGCTGGGCTAATGAGCTCATGTGGGGGGAAAGCCCATGGCCCAAAATACTAATGGGCTAAAAACTTAGATCAGAGGCCCGCACCGGATCAGCCTACACGGATGGATGCTCCAGAGTTTCATTTACTCTGCCATGTAAATGGCCACTCTGCACCTGAAAAATGGATGCTGCAGATCGAGTTTCATTTCTGAAACAGTAGCACAAGGAAGACAATGATTTCATCCTTACATTCAGACTGGTAACTGCAACTCGATCAGACAATGAACTGAACAAACAAGCAAGGCATGATTACAGTAGTTATCACTTATCAGGGACTCACATCAAACTCACTCAAGGATGACAAGTATACATGCTAACAGCCAGCCAGGCATGTGAAGCGAAACAGCAACGTTGTTTAACTTCTGGAATGGAATAAAGGATACTTGCTTGTTTCCATTCATTTATTCATATACAATACACAGAAATATGTCGAGTGCAATATATCATCATCATATCTATGCTCTGCACAGGGAAAAAAATGTAATAAAATGAAGGGTAGCAGTACATCTTCGTGTACAGAGCCGCGCTCAAACCTTCAGACGGAACTCAATTAACTCTGGGGAAGTCTGATGATCCAAACTTCTTATAAGAAGAAGCACATATGTTGTAGAAAAACACAGTGCAGTCTTTTTTTAGGACAATCGCATTAAGAAACAAATGAACTAACTGTAGTCTGAAAACAGGAGATATACTACTGGGACAGAAAAATTTCCTGACTTGCTGAGCTAAAGTGTGATAATAATCAATACAGCTAGAGTTGGAGTACCTGCTGAGTATATATTTACGAACTAACATTTGTTCTTAGTAAAAGATCATATCCAGAGGATCAGAACCTGCCATTAGTTGAGTCAAGGATTAGATCGAGTCTGCCATCGCACACGGGATACAGTCATTGAATCTACTTCCTCCGCCTCAAAAAAGATGTCATTCTTGCTTCCCGAGAAGTTAACGTTTAAAAAAATACCGGCAATTATATATTAAAATATATAAATATTTATGCTAAGTAATTAGTATCATCCGAAAAGATCTTTAAGTCTAGTTTTTTAACAAATTTATTTGGAGATTTAAATGTTGCACGTATTTTCTACTAACCTAGTCAAAGTTGAAAAAGTTTGACCGACACGCATCCCATAGTGACATCTATTTTGAGATGGAGCGAGTAATTAACTAGTGAAATTTTGGACCACCTACGACAACAAGGTCGTTCTAATTATTAAGCATCACCACCCCCATATCAACATAGTCGGTGGAGGGAAATTGTTTTAGATAAAAATTCAGTCAAAAGGTGCAAGCTCTGCACAAGACGAAATTGGCCGGGTTTGCCCTCATCAAGAACCGGTTAAGCTTGAATGCCATTAAATGTTTGGGCTTCGCTACTTTGCCCCTTCCAAGGATGACACTCCCGCTAAAATGCCCTAAGGAGGATTTTTTGGAGAAAAATATTTTTCCTTTCCCGTTTTACCCTGAGCCTTATCTCTTCAAGCTGTTGCTAAATTTCACGGTCAAATGGGAGACGCCACCGCCGCCGCCCCGCCCATCCGTGCAGGAGCAAAGGTTTCGTGTCATGGCCCTTCCTCGCGACAGCGGTGCGTAGGTGGAAGCGCCCGCCGGCAGCAGCCATGCCCCTCCTGTAATCGGTGGTGCTCGGGGCGACAGCCCAGAACGGCCTCGCCGTGGGCCCTTCCTCGCGACGGCGGTGCTCAAGGGGAAGCGCCCCGACGGGGCGGCGCGGCCCTTCCTTGCGAGAAGCGGGCGGGGCAGAGAGCCCCGCCCACCCGCGGGCGCGACCCTCGCCCGGGCGGAGAGCACTCCGCAAAGACTCCGCCGCCGCCGCCCCCGCCATGCCCCCTTTTTCGGGGCGCGGCCATGCGTGCTCTCGCGAGCCCGCTCCATGTGTCCCCGCCGCCAGCCTCCCGCCGCCCTTCATCCTATGGCGGTGGTCGAGCTCGGCGCATTGTGGCCGGGTGGAGTCGCGCCGCCGAGCCAGGAGAATTTGGAACTCAAATGCATGAGCCGCGTCCGTCGTCGCCGTGAATTCTCCCCCCCGTGACCGTGAAAAGAAAAGGAGGGAGGCGTAAGGGCAAAACACGAAGAAAGAAGGCCTCGACCACCTGATTTGTTATTTGGGGCATTTGAGCGGGAGTGCGATGCTTGGGAAGGGTAAAACAAATAAGTCCAAAAATTTAATGGCATTCCAAATAAAACCTATTATTGACGAGGGCAAAATCACCATTGGCTCACACAAGACAAGCAAAACGGATAGAGCAAAATAGCTAAGAAGTTTCAGAGGGCGAAGCATTGAGCGGCAAATCGGACTTCGTGAGCTTAACATTGAGCGTTATGGGACGGCGCCGGAGCCGGGCGGTGCGCTGTGGACGAGAGATTACGGTGGGATCCGCAGCGTAAAACCACGATAGAAAGGCCCGCCCCGGCCCCGACGAGGCGCCATTCGCCACTGCAGCTCAGAACTCAGTCCCTGGGCCCTGGCGCCGCCGGGCGGAGTGCCCCACCACCGGTGGCTCCCGCTCCTACACCGCCCCGCCCGCCGCCGCCCACTGCGCTGCGCCCAGCTGGGCTAACGCCAAGACGTACAGGTAAAGCCCATGGCCCAAACTTCTGTAAGGGCCGATGGGCCTACACGGAACGACATCAGTACAAACTCCCTTCCGCCAATCTATTCTGAATGCCCACTCTGCTTCTGAAAAATGGATGCTGCAGCCTGCAGATCGAGTTGCATTTCTGAAACCGGAACACAAGGGATGCAATATGGATCACAATGATTTCATTCTTATATACGTTACAGACTGATAACAGCATGTCAGACAATGAACTCAACAAACCATATGTTCCACAAACAAAGGGTCACTTGCTTGTTTCCGTTCATTTATTCATCACAATACACAGCAGCAGGTCTGAATAAACAAACACGCACATGAGCTCCCAAACCAAACGACTCGAATTAACACAGAAGCTATAACAACTAATAAGGCAAGTTTTCCCAAGTCAAAGTTCGGAAGGGGGGCCAACACAGGACCATGAAGAACCAAGGCCCCACACTCTGATGGGCTTAGACGGAACACCATACTCTGGGGAGTCTAAAACTTCCGGCACCCATACAAATGTAACTTCTGTCAGTGTGACTCTGCTTCTGAAAAAATGGATGCTGCAGATTTCCATTTCTGAAACCCGAACACAAGGGCTGCAATAGCATGGATCACAGTAATTTCATCATTTTATAAATTACAGACTGATAGCAGCATGTTAGACAATCAACTCAACAAAGGTTTCAAACCATTCAAACAGTGCCCACCCTAGTTTGTGGGTTGAAGAACAAGATGAGACTTATATATGCAAACCGGATGCCCAGTCAAGTGTGCATATATAGTCCACATACAAATTAAAGGTTCACTTGCTTGTTTCCTTTCATTTATTCAAAACAAATACACAGCAGCCGAACTAACACAGAAGCTATGATAAGGCAAGTTCTTCACGATCCAAACTTGTTCAAAGAACCATATGTGCTGTTGACATTGGTCCCTGTTTGGATCTATGGGCAAGAGCAAGTTTGGGCTAGTTTTGGCTCAACTTGCCCCAAAAGGATCCAAACAGGAGGGGCAAGTTTGGGCTAAATGTAACTTGCCCTCCCAAAATCACTTGCCCATCCAAGGGGTGCAAATTAAGGCAACTTCTAGTGGGACCCACTCCTTTCTCTCCACACCCCCACATGGGATCCCATACATAATTAAAATAATGTATTTATTGTAAAACTTGCCCTGGGATCCAAACACCTCAAGGGCAAGAGCAAGTTTGAGGGCTAGAAAGCAAAAGCTAAAAACTTAATCTTGCTCTTACCCAGCCTAAACGATCCAAACAGGGCCAATACACTGTCTGGCGTCATCATCATAGCCAGGTCTGCAGATAGCTGGGCAGTCTTCAATATGAAGTTCCCGAAGAGCAGAGAAAGTGCCAGGACCACCGCTGGATCCTAAGGATGCGAGGTATTGGCAGCAGTGAAGAGACAGTGATTCTAATGATGACGCGTCTCCCAAGGATTGTACTGAGAGTAACTTATTGCACTTGTTAATATCTAGTTTCTCGAGTTGACCCAGCTGCCCTGACACGAACAGAGCTCCCTGCACCACCAGATTGACAAACTCTTGAGGGACGGCGGTAGGTATGGAAGTGTTACCAAGTTATCACAGGAACTTATCTCTAGAGTTACTAGGCATGGACAAGGAATCATTGGATACGGAGATTGCTCTGGAGTACCGGTAGGTGCAGTGTCTTGGCAGTATTCCTGTGACGTACATGCTTCAGGACGTTTCTCCTTTCCCAATATGAATTCAAGTCTAGGGCACTCCATAATACCAATACTTCTCAGCATGTGGCACCAACGGATTTTAATCGTTTTAAGAGCCCGTGGCAGCGTCGGAAGATGTTCCATCTTATTGCACCACGTAATTTCCAATGTCTGAAGTGACACTAGGTGCTCCATGTTTTCGGGCAAGCTGTCCCAGTCACAACCGAAAATGGTAAGCTCACGCAGACCAATGAAGAGTACACTACCTTCAGGAATAGATGCCAACTGGCTGCAATACCACAATTCAAGTATGTGCAGTTGATTTGGGGCGTGTGGATGGTGGTGACTCAACATCCAGCAAGGATACCTTGAACCCATGTAGTTAGAGATCTCGAGCTTTTCAAGATGCTTTGGGGGGCAAAGCCCCTCAAGCACCTCTGCTTCCACGTCTGTATCCCTCTCCGTACTCTTATACAAGCCAAAGTCCAGTTTCAGTCTTCTGAGTTGCTTCTTGTAGATTAGGTGGGCTTCAATAGCTTGGTCTTTGCTTCGGACAGTCCCAAGCCTCCCTATAAGCAGAAAACCTCGAAGACTGTTTAGGTGCATGAGCTGCTTCAACTCATGCCCTGGTTCCTCCTTCACTTCGAATTGTTCCAGTGTTTGCAGTGCTATCAGCCTTGCAATGTTGGGGAAAGACAGCGGAGCAGGGAAGTGCCGCAAACAGATTAGATTAGCCATATCTTCATGACAGGATGCTCTGGAGCAAGGAATATCTATGGTCTGGATATGGTAAAGCTTGCTAAATGTGCTTGGCAAAATCAAATTGCGAGAGCCATGACGAATATGGATACCAAGATAACGTAGATGCTTCATCTGATCAATAGATGCTGGAAATGACAACTCTTCTATCTCATTATTTAGTTTTATGATCAGCACACGCAGTTTCGTCAACCTCATGAACAAACGCTCCAAGAGTTTTTGTAAGTCACGATTTCTATTCACAGTTCTCATGGACCAATCAAAAGGCTCCTTAATGATCAGGGTGCGCAAATTTCCCACGTCCAGAATCTTCTTTGTGATCTCTGCTGCATTGTTGGTCTCAATGTAGAGATGGTGAACTCCTCGTGGGATATCTTTTGGTAAGCCATTGAAATCAATTCTATAGAACTCGCTTCCCGAAACCCTCTCTGCCAACTCGTGTAGCAGGTCATGAATTGTGAATACCATAATCTCCTTGCCAAAACTTGTTTTTCGTTGTACTTGCAGAAATGAGAATGTCAGTAACTGATCAAAGTAGCTCTGGCCCATATCTTCTAGTTCCTTTGCTGCATTATTCCTGGTGTTTACCAACCCTTGTGCTATCCAGATGCAAACCAACTTATCCCGTTTTAATCTATATCCTTTGGGGAAAGTGCTGCAATATGCAAAGCATCGCCTGATGTCGACACCAAGCTGCTGATAGCTCCACCACAGAGCTCCCATTGTCCCATTCAACACGTCAAGGTTTGCTGTTCTTTCCCAGAAATCAATACTATTATTACTCTGAAGCCGTGCAGCCACTGTTCTTGCTGCAATGGGTGATCTGCTAAGCTTGTTCACAATTTTTCTCGCAATTTCTTTATATCTGTCATAATCAGTACTGGTAACTTGACTGACATCAAGGGCACAGTGCATGAACATTGAGAGGTACTGCTCCTTTTCTAAATCAGGTATTGGGATTTGCATTTTCTCCGGAGCACCTAAAGCTGCAGCTGCATCTTTCTTTTGAGCTGTCACCAGGATTCCACATCCACTCAATCCAACACGGCGCATCAAGTAGAATTTCACGTTCTTCACGTTCATTCTTTTTGTCAGCATTGACCCAGAGATCATCTAGTACCAACAAGAAGCGTTTGCCTTTCAGTTCTTTCTCCAACTCTGCTTTGAGACTTTTAAGGTCTTTCAACTCTGTTTTCAAGCTTTTAGGATCTTCGGTACTAGAGGCCTGCTGTTGCTTGATCTGGTCCAACATTTCACGAAATATATCACGCACGCTGAATGACTTCCCCACAAGAACGAACATGATAAGTTTGAAATGTCCTGCATCCTTCTCATAATCACAAACATATTGTGCCAGGGTAGTCTTTCCAGAACCTGTAATACCATATATGCCAATCACAGAATAAGGTTTACTAGTACTAGAGCTTGCTGCATCAGCATCTGGTCCCTCACGAAGCATCCTACATATATGGTCACGGTCCTTGCCTCGACCGAACACTTCCTTTTCAATCCTTCTGAACACATCATCAATTTCTTTCTGTGTGCTGGTGCTTTCCTTGGCACTGTTCTTCACGGTGCAGCTGCTGCTGCTTTCCTTGTCACCGTCCTTCGGGTGCTGCAGCTAATATTTGTATCATTCAACAGATCTGATTTCTTGGAGGTAATGAGAATATCTTCTATGCACTTTATTCGATTCTTCAGACTGACTCTATGGGTTATTGGCACTAAAGATTCTACAGCACTGGCATCCTTCTGCAAGAAGAATGGTTCAAATAATTATTATGATAACGATGCATTCTGGTGACTCATAACCCCTCGAAAAACACACTTCAGTCAATAACGGGCAAAATGAAATGTTAATACTGGCCCCTAATTATTATACTAAAAAAATAGTATTAATAGTGATCATATGAAAAAGGAAAGGGTTAACTTAGTACCACTAGTATATCAACCCTATAGACTAGCTATCTTATAAAGCAAACTAACATGGTAAAATGTACAACAAGGAAACTTCACTATGGAAATACTGAACTTTATCGTATATCTGGGTATTATTAATTGAGGCTCCCGTGATCTCAATAAAATAGAAAGATCTTGCCATAATATAGTTATAATTTAATCAGTATTAATAATTGTAACAATTGGCCTTTTTTTTTTGGAAATATTACCCAACACATGTATGCTGATATTGCAATTATTACCAATCTATTTTATTAAAGAAATATATCATTATACATAATGAAAGGTAACTCAATACCTTGAGTACTGCAGAAAAATAGTGCCGACCAAGTGGCCATGGCTTCTTAGTATTTTAATTTATTTGAGTGAATAGTAATGGTTAAGATTAAACATCAAATCCATATAGAAAAACTATGGATATATGGACACAATTCCATATAGAATAATGGATAACTTAATCAGAATCAGATATAGATTGCAATGTATGTCTAAGTGCATTCTGCTAGAAGATATAATTAATTGTATATACTAAACAAGAACTTTTCATACTTTTGTTTACTGTAGGATTCCGAGCTATGGC
Source organism: Hyparrhenia diplandra (assembly GCA_015847255.1). Lineage (NCBI taxonomy): Eukaryota > Viridiplantae > Streptophyta > Magnoliopsida > Poales > Poaceae > Hyparrhenia > Hyparrhenia diplandra. The sequence goes on from JADLZK010011812.1 coordinate 1,213,117, forward strand.
AAGCCATGGATCCAGGGACTACTGTTGTATTGATTGGTGCCTTCTTAATGGGGTTTGACCAGCTAGGGGACAACTGTGTTTCCCTATTATAGTCATATAAATGAGTTTGTGTTCTGCTGCTCCATATGTTTGGTAGTCCATGTTCATGAGTCACCATTTGGTATGCATAACACTACTAGTCCTTCAAAAAAAAAGGCCGGTTGTAGAAATTGAGCAAATAAACATTTCAAAAGTGGTACCTAATAATGTGAAAAATAAGTACGCAAATTTATTGTATGTAAGTGTGAGAAATTACTCCAAGGTTTTGCAGTAGCAGTCCATACCAATCCCGGCATCAATAAAAGAAAGTCTTTAAGGGCACTCACTTTATTTAATATAATAAAAGAGACATCTTTCTTATCAGAGCTATTTTTAGATTTCTTAAACTAGAGTCACTCACTGTACTCATTTTAGATTTCTTTTTATTTTTTTTTTCATTTTTGGATCATTTTGAAGGAATTCTACATCAACAAGACACTGTGTTCAATTCAATTGCTATGAGCCTTGTTACTACTATATCTTTGAGCAGGAACACTAATTCTAACATGGGAGGTGCTAAAACTTGTTATCAACGCATTCGAATTTCAAATCAAAATTTTACGTTCCTAATGCAGTAAAAATTGATATAGACTCTTTGTTTTGGCATACTAGTTATTTTTGCATAGCTAGAAATAACAAGACAATTATTTCACGAAAAAAGGCAAATATTTTAATGTAATGCTATTTGAGTATCTAAATCTGAAATGATAGTAAGATGGTACCTTGTCACTTCTTATGCCAACAATTCCATATGACCAACCTCGATAAAAACAGGCCTTTGCAAACCATGTGAGCAAAGATCGAAAGCACAATACCGCAATATTGATGAAGAAGTTGGCTTCCCTTCTTTATCTTCCTCATCATCTTCTTGTGCCCCTTCCTCTGACGTCTCTCCCACTTCTCCTTCACAACTTTCTTCTTCTATCTCCTCTGACTTCTCTCCCTCTTCTCCCTCCTCTATCTCTTCCCCTTCTCCTTGCTCCAGTTGTGTCTCTCCTATTTCTTCCTCATCCACCATCTCCTTTGGTGGTGGGTTTGCTGTTACAAGCATAGGGCCTCTAGACTCAAGACATGGGGATTGCGGGGTTGAGATGATAGAAAGAGGAAGAAGCACACCTGGTCTGCCTAGTATAACACGCTTGAATAGTTGCCCCAGCTGTTTGTACCAACTCTGTGCGCACTGCAGTACCGCAGCACCGGCGTTGTCTATGGCTCTACGGATGGAAAACAGGTCAAAGTTCTGCCCTGAGTGCCGCCACCCTTGGATCACCAACTGCCCCTGCCGGATCTTGTTTTGTATCCATCGCCCAAAGGAACTCCTCTTGCAGCGGGCAATCCAGGCGCAAGCAGCACCGAGTTGGTTCTCCACCCAGCGGCTGTCATCATCCCCACGATGGAGATCCTTCTCGATCCGGCGATAATCGAGAAGATCTAGGATGTCTTCGGCTTCATACAAGGCAGACTTGAGATCCATCTTCATGTGGTCCAGTATCTTCAGATTGCTTTGAGACTCTTTGTCTTTGGCTGCTTTGAGAACCATCTGCTCCTCCACTACACCAAGCGTCTGCTTCAGCTTTGGGATAGTTTCATTCTCTAGCTCCTTGAGCTTTTTTTGGTGCGTCGAACACTAGGTAGACAAAGATCTTGTTCACGAGCAAGCTGACAATGGGTGACAGAAACCAACCTATTACAGTTAAGCACCAGGCTATCCAACCAAGTTTCCTCGTCAGGTCTGCCATGGAATCCATGCTTAGTTTTCCCAGCGGTGGAGGGGCTGAGATTAAGAAAGAAGGATGGATGCGCAAATAGTTTAGTCAGGTTCCCTGGTACATACCACAAATCGTATGTTAAAGGTAGCGTAGGCCACTAAAGTTGATGCATTAGAAAGAAAAAGGTGTGCCATTACCTGAAGGTGATCAACTTTTTCAAGTTAAACACTAGGCCATCACTCCAAACCTCACATCTTCCAAAAGCTTGCCATAGCCCATAATGTTGCAACTACACTCTTTGGGAGAAGGATAGACAATGGAGTGGCTGAAGAAGCGAAAATGCCTTGTGGCACATAAATGCCTAGCACACACTATCTCCACCATAGAAAGATGCATCGAGGTGCTGCTGCTGGCTTCCACTGCTCCTCTCTCTCACTGTGACCTCGTTGATGTACCGTGCAAAAAATGAAGAAATGCTAGTACAACTCAACAACACTGCAAATGTTTATTCATTCAGAGGTAGAAAGCAGGACACCATAATATTTCTGGCAAATAAGCACATTTTAGTTCCTTGGGTAAGTTGTATATATCTCGGTATTGAAGTTCAATTTAATATGGGACAATACCAAGCTACAGTATCCAAAACATGTAGCTGATCAGGCCTGTAAGCTTCAAGCAATATACGACTAAGTGGACAAATCAATCATATTTGAATAAACCAGTATGTATAGTCAAAAGTGAGCAAGAAGCTTTTAGATATATAAAGGAAAAAATATTCTAATAAGTTGTAGATATTGAATCTATTATCTATTATTTTAAAAAAAACATGGAATTAGACAATGCTGACATGAAAAATTAGACATCTAGTGACAAAATGTACATCAATCTTAGAACTAATTGGAGGTGTTTAACATATGCCCTATGTCAATTGTTTGCACATACAGTTTTATATGTAATAATACTTAAAACAGTGAATTAGGAATGAACTTTTTCTTCAAAGTAACTGGATGCATAGCAGCGATAGATAACAAAGCAAAGTCAATGAATCGTACCCTGATCTGAACTCAACAAAGGCACCATACATGGTTTAATCAAATCCACGGAGGAGCTAGCTACATAGTTGAATGCCCTTAACCAGATTAAAAGACCTTGGTAACTCTGTAACTGTATAAAGGATTTGGAATTAGAGAAAATAGTGGAAAGTCGAGAACATAGCTAGGCAATAGCAGGAAAAAGTAGTTACGATACTTACCCGGTCATTAAGGAAAGATGGCTGCGGGAGAGAGAGAGAGCACTCGATGTAAAAAAGGAGAGAGATTGGGGAAGGCAGATGTAGTGGGGAGAGAGCACTTGATGGGGGTGAATGCGGTGGAGTGCAGCGGCGAGCGGCGGCGGGAGTAGCGGCGGCGCGAGCAGCGGCAAGCGGCGAGCGGCGGCGGAGCAGCGGCAAGCGGCAGGTGGGAGCGAAGGGGCCCGGCGCAGTGAAGCAGCTGCTGGAGTTGGAGTGGAGCAGCGGCGAGCGGAGGATTGGAGCAGCGGCAAGCGGAGAGGGGGAGATCGGAGATTGCGGGCGGAGAGGAGGAAACACTGGTGTGAACACGCGAGCGAGGTGGGATTCGGATTGGAAAAAGCTCGCTACAGAGAGATTCCCCTGTGACGAGTCGACGCTACTGTGCTACACGCGGCGCCGCTTTCCGGCCCACCACGTCTCCCAACTCGCAACGGCCATATACTGTGACAACAAACGTTCACAAACAATACTGTGGTATTGTGCTGCACTGCTAGTACGTACCGGCCATATACTGCAACCGTCTTTTTCAGCTACCACTCGGTAACTTAATGAATTCATTAGATCTTGCTAAAATCTAATGAAGCCGATAACTAGCTCTAAGCCAGATCTTAGCCCACCGGATGGCTCATGATCGACAAAAAGAACTCTCTTTCCCCGATAGCTTAAATCCGCCCGACGATACTAAGCGTGAACAAGACTTCTTGCAATAATCTAAATCCGCCCCGACGATACTAGACATGGTGCAAGGTTGCCGGTACTTCACGGAGGTCGACGGTCGATGAATCTCTCATGATAGATCGGCGACACGACCGGACTCGAAGGGTGGCGAAGCCAAGGCACGGAGCCGGGTTGTTGTATTTGATTTGGGTATATCGTTACGATTCAGGGGGTCTCATATTTATACCCTAGGCTTGATGAATCCTAACTAATTACGAATAATAATAACTAAAATATCTAGCTAAGATACATTGTCCTCCAAGTCTTCTCGGAGTCGTGGAATTGTACGTGACGTGGGCCCTCGTGCTCAGGATATTCTCCTTGATGCTCCACGCTTGCCGAACCATCTCTTACTCAGCTCCTTCTCGGACTCAGGCTCCTTAGCCGAATAACGGCGGCTCTCGAATGCTACTCTGGCGTCCTTGTCATCCTTTTGCTAGCGAATGACCCTTTACCGAATCATCGTATCGGCCCCTTTGTCATCCAGGCTTTACCAAATTTCGGTGTTAACATATGCTCCCTCAATTTTAGAGTAAAAGAGGTCTTTTGCTCTGAAATTGACCACAGTCTGTAAAAATTCTGGCCAAACCTTTTACTGGGCTAAAACTTCTGAGGCCCATTTTCTGGAGACTTCTTTCAACACTGTTTCAACCCTTCAGTCGCCTCTCGGGACTAGTGCCACCGAAACCTCCACCAGTGTGAATCGGCAAGCCGGGTCGCTTCCGCTTCCCAAGATGAGCACCGAATAGATCTTTTCTCCTCTTCTCGGCCGGTTTCAATCCCTTCCTTGGCCTCTCCTCTCGTATATAAATCTGGGTGAACCCCCTCGGCCAAGAGCGGGCATCCGATCTCGCTCGTATCCTCCGTTCTTTCTCCTTTTCTTCCAAGGCCTAAAGCATCAGATGGCGGGCTCGAGCAACAAGCACCCGGCGGGTTCGGCAGATCCCCGTCCCCTGAAGAGGCCTACAACAGGGTAAGTACATCTTTGCACATCTCAATCCAATCTTGTTTTGCACTTACTAATACTGATCTCTCTGCTTGAAATTTTCAGTGATGAAGAAAATGCCCAACTCCGTCGTCAGCTGGCGGCGGCACAAAACCCTCTTCAAGGAAGAAAAAGAGAATCATGATATAACCCTCCAGATATTGGAGGACGCGGAGGGAGGCCATGGATCGCCTTGACGGAGAGAAAAAATCAAGCCATTGTGAATTACGGCAATGGTAAGTTCTTCACCACTATGTCCTATCTCTTCCTTCTTGCATTTTTGAACACAATTTCCTTACGTAATCTCACTTATTTTTTTCAGGTTTGGCAACGAAGCTTCACCGCTTGAAGGTCGCCTTGGCGGGCTTATCGAGAGAAGCTGGGGGATGATCCTCCGTGTCTGGGCCCGTCTTCGGAGAGGCTTCGGCAAGCCTACGAGTTCTCAAGACTATCTACGGACTATCTACAACATGGTTGTAGATTAGGGGAAAAATTAGTCATTATGTAATGGACTTGTACCCCCTTGCCTCTGTTAATAAAGAATCATTTCCCTTTCTTCTGCATCTGCGATTCTGTGTTCTGTTGAATTAAATTACGCGATCTTGATTGCTAGCTCATCACCTTGCCGAACGTCATTACCGAATAAGCCTTTCGGCCGAATAGATCTCATAAAAACTGCCGCCAATCCTCTCTGTCTCCTTTGAAGAAAACCTTAAATCGATAAATATTAACGGTAGGTAGTGGTATTGATGACAACGAAACATGCCCGAAGTAGAGAGGAATCAAATCCCACAACTCTGTTTTCATAAGTCTGAAATGAAATCTTCTTCTACTCATACCGATTGCCTTTAGCGTATCGGCCCTACATTCTTGAAATTTATGTTGAACAAAAGCGACCCGGACCTTGCGACGTCATTATTAACCGAATTCTCAAATAATATAATAAATTTGATTCCGAAAACTTCGTGAGACACCTTTGTTTCATTGCGTCATTGAATGTCCGGCCTTTCTCTTCTCCCAATAAACCAACCGAGGGGGTAAAAATGTCGATTCGAGGGAGGTGAAACGAGTAGGGGCTGGCTTCCTTAGTAAGCAATCTCTGAAATATATAATTTAAAATACCCTGGCCAATCACCTTCCTTTGCATCAAGCACTTGGTCAGTACGCCATAATTGAGTCCAAAACCGTAACTCTGTTCTTCAATCCCTTTCCTTTCACTAAGCATCCATTATCCTTATTAGCGTTTTTAATGGCGGACAAAGGAAAAGAAATCACCGGGGAATCAACATTTCGGGGTCCTCCACCACCTACTCCGCGGATTCGGGGTAAGGCTTGACCTTTACGAATTTGATCATCTCGTGCCTCAATGCGCTCTAATCTTTCGACTACTGCGGCTTGCCGGTGCATCCGGACTTCTTGTTTGGCACTAGACGCATTTGTTGGTATTTGTTAGCTTACGAGAGAAATAGATCATGAAAGCGCACGGATGTCAAAGTGAGCATTTCACCCGGGAAGGGTTTTAAATATCGAATCCACGAGGGAAGATATGATAGGCGAGTTCAAATGATTAAAGACAGTGATAGAATACTAATGAGATTTTGTAGTATTTAGCATATACTTAAACAAGGTGAGCCAATAATATTAATAATGATAAGGTATTGAGACGGGTAGAGGTGCACGTGGTGAGCATAGCATAAGATTAATTCCTAGTAAGATTAGGATTGGAATTATGACAAAGGGACAGTTCTTAGGTAGCATACAAAGAATCTACAAAATGTTTAGACAGGCATAGCATAAGATCATATATATATCAAAACCATAAATAAGAATGTGCACCCGAAGATTACTTAAGAAAATCGAGAACGAAACAAGATAATCCCAAGAACCATTATCGACTAGTCTTATACACGGGGGATGGATTGCAAAGGACTCAATAGTCTTTGTCACCACTACGATCTACCACCACGACCCGGCATATAAGGTGAATCCATAAGTAAATTATATCTAAGCACCATGCTTACATACTCTCTACTACCTAGCACCAACGGTGTAATATACTAGGAGCTCTGAATAAAGCGCGTTGAATTATCATGAATAATGATCATATCAAATATGCTATGACTAGAATAAAGTATAAGTAGACTAATTGCATACATAGTAATGAAATAGCACAAAGGTGTATGAGAACAATAATAATATTGATCCATAGTGTAACTTACGAGATCGAGAACCGGAGGCGGATGCTCTCTCTTCTCTAAACTCGACTTTCTATCTAAACTAGGCTCTAGATTTAGAGCTATGAATTAGCTATCCTATCTCTTGGTGTCTCCTCTTCTACTCCTGTCTTAGGCTTCTTCTTGATCTCCTTCTTGATGATGACTTGAGGCTTGGTCCAATTGATTGAGGCAGGGGGGGCCTAGGGGTCTATATATATGGGTCTTCTTATGTCTCTTGGCCCCCGAGCAATGTGGTACTAATCTTCGTGTTTAACGACGCCCTCGGATCAAACCGACATCAAGCGGCCGGATTAGATTGCGTCTTAGAGGCGGTGGAGGAGCGTTACGGAAGCTTGGGGGCAACTTGGCGGCCCAGAGGGCCGATCGGCCCCATTATTGGGCCGATCGGCCTAGGGGTGGGCTCCACTCTGGGCCCCGCGATGCGTCGTAATACGGAGTCTTCTAGATGATGTTTTCTTCGGTGTCAAGTTTGGTTCACGTCGGGAGTAATCCGAGCCTTCTAGACTTGTTTTGGAGTTGGATTGCGTTGCGTTACGTCGGTCGTATGCCACGTCATTTTCTATTTGTTTTTTACGTTAAGTCCCCGCAAATCACAACTTTACCAAAACTCATGGAAATTATTAGTAGAAACCCCTAATAAGGTTATCTAATTATATTTTAGTCCTTTTCCATGAATTGTTGATGCATAAAAATATGAGTTAGTGAGCATCAACAAACTCCCCCAAGCTTATCTCTTGCTAGTCCTAGCAAAGCTATATGCTATAGTAGGATCGGGAGTTGCTACTTCGCTTTCATACCTCGAAGCCTTTGTGTTTATCAGAAATAAATTCTTCTCTTAACAGATTGCTCTCTCATACACATTTTACCATGGGGCGTAGCCTTTTCATGAATCATAAGCAAGATAAAACAATCAAGTTAAGTACCATGTCTCAAGTTCTTTGATCAACTATCATCACGGGGTTTTGCAATATTTTTTTTCAAAAGAAACTTCAGAGATCCTATGTATGACCCTCTTAAGTAGATGGTATTTAGTGAAGATACATGTGGTGGAACATACATAGTGGGATGATAGTGACGAATGGATGAGGATGAAAGGTAGTAATTAGCCTTTAGCCTTTTCTAGTATTTTTTTTTCAAGCTTCTTGGACTATATCTCTCTTTCTAAAAATTGCTAAGACCTGGGCTGTCCATTCTTGGAGAGGTGGGCTTTGCCCCGGACTTTGTCCATTTTTCTCTCTCCTTAGAGATGTGGGCCCTACTCACCCTCGGACACGTGTCCATTATTCATCTCTAAATATATTTTTATTATTAGGGAGGTAGGCCCTTCTCGCCTAGTATGACTTTTTGTCAGTTACTCTCCCTCTCGTCTCACTTTTCTCTCTAAATTTATTTTTTCTTTTCTTTTTTTTTTTTTCCTTTTTTTTTCGAATGTAGCCCGGAATCTAATAAAAACGTTGAGAGAGACATATCAAAATTGCTAGAATTTATTTTTATAATTATGGCTAACGGCTTGATGGAGTATGGGGATCGTACTTAGGGTTAGAAGCAGCGTATTTGGTGGAGTGGGATGATCTTGATGCGGATGATAGACTCTTAAGGGTCATAACTAAGGATCTCATCATGTAATGTTTTATAATTTTCAAAGATAAAAACCGGGGAATCGAGGTATCTCTAGGAATATGATAAAAACTTGACGACTCAACTTTTCATGTATTTTTTTTTTTCAACGCTAAGACTCAGATTAAGCATGTGCTTCCCACAGGTGTTGGGTTTTAGAGCAAATTAAGCATTTAAAGCTCTAGGAGAATCTAAGTCTGAAATGTAAGTACTTTTAAGAAGAATTATGGCGGAGCAACTATTCATCATTTCCTTAGCATATATCATCAAGATCATAATTAAAGAAAGAGAGCTAACTTCGCAAGCATCTAACATTTATTGGACTCTTAACACTAATACTTTTATTTAAGACTCATTACTCTAAGCAAATATACTAGCTAGCTAATATTTAAAATAGATAGGATAATAATACTTATCGTGATAAGCGAGGGTGCTCTCCCCAAAAATTTGGATTTTGAAGTAGTCTTTTCATTCGTCCTTGAAACTTGTTCATCTCTGGATTTTCCTTAAATGTTCTCCCTGCAAATATTAATTTCGCACATACCCAAAGGAACAAATTCTAGGATTATGTGGTGAGCCTTCATGTGCTCACATATTTTTGTATTTTTTATTTTATGCCGCCACGGCAAGGGAGTGCTTGCATGGGGCTTTTAAGGAACTAATGCAAATGCGGCAAACATAATTTTATGATTTTCTAATGCAGATTTTTAGAAAAAATAAATATGCTTAAAGGAAACATGCTAATTGAAATATGCTATGCAGAAAATTAAATATCTTGAGATAAATACCGAAGTTACCTCTCGGCGAGAGTTTCAGTACTTACTCTTGTGGCGTGTTGTCATCTATGGAATCTCGTCGGGATGTCGGTAATGCAGTGCGGTGCCTTTGATGATCTCGATGAGTGGCATAGATGAGGTAGCCGACGGTGTCACGATCAATCGGTGATGCGGGTGGTGGTAGGTCTTCCAAAGGTGTACTCTTGTTGTCTCCCTTGGTAGGTGTGTCTTCTTTCTTCCTCCAAGCTTGTTTCTTTGGTGGAGACCTTTCGGAGTGGATTGGTTCGGCGTGCTTGGTTGGTGGGGGCTGGGTGGACTTTTCTTGAATCTTCTTAATGTCTTCCTTGTCCGTCGGTCCCGTATCCAACTTGTGATTTCTCGCGTCTTATTCTTCTTAGGTTTGCTTATTGAGTGCTTTGTCGATCTTGAAGTTGCGTCTCTTAGGATTGTGATCCCGAGGGCGACATCACCATGTTCCTTGCTTATTGTGGATGTTGTAGGCGGGACATTAACTAGTAGAGATTTGGAGAAGTGGCAACTCCTCCATAATTGGCGCAAAGTGTGTCTGCTCACAAAGTCAAGGTAGAGATCAAGTGTATGGGCTCTGGCTGGTGGGGAAAACACCATGAGAACCAAAATTGTATTCATTCTACTCTAACCTTGAGCACATATAACCATGGTAGCATAATGTGTTTCATCTATTTGTGACAAAGGTGATAAGACCGGGCGACGGGTATGAATGTGGCATTTATAACATCGCAAACTAAAGTAGAAAACTAGAGAGACGGGGGGTAAGAACAACTAAGAGCTAACATGTTGAGCTATTCGGATTAATCTAAGTAAGGTTGTGAGCTAACATATTTAACTCCTTAGTAAGCATGCCATGATTAGAGTAAAGCTTTATTGATTAGGACACTTACCTTAAGATGTTACCTTTATTGTAGGATCATGGCAATGTCGTAACACCTCATGGTGGTTTTTCTCGTGGCATGTGTGGTAGTTGAGCGTCTTGTCCTCTTTTCCTCATATCATCTTCCCTTCATTTTTTTTTTTACGTGTCGGAGCGGTGGGAGTTTGAGAGGAGGGAGAGCCTTTTCGGGTCATCTTCTAGTGGAATTGGTCTTCCTCCCCAAGCTCGAACTCTGTGTCACTTGGCGCTTGGTGACAACCTTGTCCTCCATGGTCTTGGGGCATTATTGTGACTTCTCTTTGTCTTGGCCCGTCATTGATTGGAGTGCGTTCCGGGGGTGTAGGTGATGAGAGCAAGCAAGTCTTTGGCGTTTGATCCTGCTTTCTCATCAGCCTCGACTTGGTATTCCTCCGTTTTGTAGTGGAAGTGGTAGTGAGGTAGGTCCATGAGCGTGCCCACCCACAGATTCTTTCCGCCAGCAGTTAGTGGACATATACCCGAAGGATAGCAATGATATTGAAAAAGGGTTATTGTCCATATGATTTATTTGTGCTAACATAATGATGGTTCTTTAAAAACTTAGCACGATTATATATATTTGTTTTGTTTTTACTATATATATATATTTCTTTTTATGAAGCGGCTGCACTAAAGCGTGGTTAAGGCAAAGGTAACTTGCGACAAAAGACAAATTGAGTATTTAGGCACTTACGGTTCGTCCCTTTCATAAGGAGTGAGTTGAGTCTTCTTTTTTGCGCGAGTTGTTGGAGTTCGTCACATACCTTGCGTAAGCTAATTTCTTTTCCCAAATTGGATTTGATAATTTTTTTGCGGGGGTTAGTCTAACAAAGATAACCAGAATCTACTAAAGTATACTATCAGTCCAAAAATCAACCTAGATATAATATCCAACTTAATTTAAGAAGGCAATTTAATCTAAACACCACGTTTAATTTAAAAGCCTTTAGAAACGAAATCAACACACCTTGCAGTTTCAGGAATCAAACTAAACACCATGTTTAACTTGAGCCATGAAAATAAATTAAACTAAGCATCATGTTTAAGGTGTATGAAGATATTCCAAAACTTAAGCATACTATAGCAAACAGAGGTAGCATAAAAGTATTATAGAGATGAAGGGGTATGATCATGGTGAGACTACTCAAAAGTTTAAAGACCTTCTCACGTTTGATCATACTTACCTTTACTCACAAATAGAATTTGTGAGTTGTGCGCTTTTCTTTATCCGTCACTTGAAGATGTGATTTGAATTCTTGTGACCACGACTTGGGCGGGGGTTCCAATGTTAATGGTTCATGAAGGTCGGTACACTTGGATTCTCTTACCGTAGGTCGCCGGAAGTTTTAATCAATTACCCCGCATAAGATAGACTAATAGACAATACACGGGTAATTCGGTTTAAGCGAGAGGTGCTAAGTAGCAAAATCCACACTTAATATTCATCTATCAATAATCAAAAGAGTAGCTATCAAAACCTTCCCGACAGCGGCGCCGAGAAATGCTTGTTGGTATTTGTTAGCTTCTGAGAGAAATAGATCATAAGCGCTTACGGATGTCCAGTGAGCATTTCACCCGGGAAGGGTTTTAAATATCGAATCCACGAGGAAGATATGATAGGCGGTTCAAATGATTAAAGGCGGTGATAGAATACTAATGAGATTTTGTAGTATTTAGCATATACTTAAACAAGGTGAGCCAATAATATTAATAATGATAAGGTATTGAGACAGGTAGAGGTGCACGTGGTGAGCATAGCATAAGATTAATTCCTAGTAAGATTAGGATTGGATTTATGACAAAGGGACAGTTCTTAGGTAGCATACAAAGAATCTACAAAATGTTTAGACAGGCATAGCATAAGATCATATATATATCAAAACCATAAATAAGAATGTGCACCCCGAAGATTACTTAAGAAAATCGAGGAACGAAACAAGATAATCCCAAGAACCATTATCGACTAGTCTTATACACGGGGATGGATTGCAAAGGACTCAATAGTCTTTGTCACCACTACGATCTACCACACGACCCGGCATATAAGGTGAATCTTAAGTAAATTATATCTAAGCACCATGCTTACATACTCTCTACTACCTAGCACACAATTTGTAATATACTAGGAGCTCTACGAATAAGCGCGTTGAATTATCATGAATAATGATCATATCAAATATGCTATGACTAGAATAAAGTATAAGTAGACTAATTGCATACATAGTAATTGCACAAAGGTGTATGAGAACAATAATAATATTGATCCATAGTGTAACTTACGGATCGAGCGGGGAGCGGATGCTCTCTCTTCTCTAAACTCGACTTTCTATCTAAACTAGGCTCTAGATTTAGAGCTATGAATTAGCTATCCTATCTCTTGGTGTCTCCTCTTCTACTCTGTCTTGGCTTCTTCTTGATCTCCTTCTTGATGATGACTTGAGGCTTGGATCAGATTGATTGAGACGGGGGGCCTAGGGGTCTATATATGGGTCTTCTTATGTCTCTTCGACCCGGCGGGCAATGTGGTACTAATCTTCGTGCTTAACGACGCCCTCGGATCAAACCGACATCAAGCGACCGGATTAGATTGCGTCTTAGAGGCGGTGGAGGAACGCGAAAGCGAGGGGGCAACTTGGCGGCCCACGCGCAGGCCGATCGCCCCATTATTGGGCGATCGGCCCGGGGTGGAAACTCCACTCTGGGCCCCGCGATGCGTCGTGGCTTACGAAGTCTTCTAGATGATGTTTTCTTGATTGTCAAGTTTGGTTCACGTCGGAGTAATCGGAGCCTTCTAGACTTGTTTTGGAGTTGGATTGCGTTGCGTTACGTCGGTCGTATGCCCGTCATTTCTGCTGTTTTTTACATTAAGTCCTCGCAAATCACAACTTTACCAAAACTCATGGAAATTATTAGTAGAAACCCCTAATAAGGTTATCTAATTATATTTTAGTCCTTTTCCATGAATTGTTGATGCATAAAAATATGAGTTAGTGAGCATCAACAACATTCCAATCCCAATCCCATCGGACTCTTCGATGAGGATTTGCTTGCGACAGCGAGAAACCCTCCATAAGCAGCTGGCGTGAGGAGAAACGCGCGCAAGGAACTTCAAGTGGATGCGGAGGTGGCCGTTCCTAACTGGCGCAAAGCGTGAACGCCGTATGAATCGGAGGCTCATGCGGTGGTGAGTTGAAACTCATCTGTCCTTATATCGTTGTTGTGGTGAACCGATCATTCTTCATCATTATCGAGGCGTCGGCGCCCTGGCGTCTCCGGTGTGTCAAGTTTGGTGCGAGCACTCGACATGCCAGTGGACCCCACGGTGCCACGCATCCAAGAGATCATTGACAAAATCAAGGATGCCATGAAGAAGAAGTGAAGAATTGCAGTTGGGACTTCCTTGCCGAATAGTACTTAGGATTAGGACCAAGTAGAAATCTTTTGTAATATGTTTCCAAAAATCCTTTGTATGTATTCGGCGGTACTTTTTGTGACAAACTCTTTGAAGCTTGAATGAAGACTCCCTTTTGCCTTCACATCAATATTGTTGTTTTCATATTTTTTATGCTAAAGGCGATATAACAAGTTTATGTCTACTGTTCTCAAGTTCATGGAGTATTTTTTTACGCTAAAGGCGATGACTTACACATCTTTTGTGTTTCATGAATATGATAACCCTTTTGTTCCAAACTATTAAACTCATACGTGTCGGCCAATCACATTTGGCGATAATTGACTCTTAGAAGCCGAGCCACGAAAACTTCCCTTAGAAGTTGCTATGAGAGAGAAGACAATCTCAATTGGGCTGGCGGTCTTTATAACGAGTACTAACGGGACCTTCTTCCCATTCTCTTCACGAAAAGCACTCCACGCCTTCATATTCCCGAGCGATGGTTCGATTCTTTGCAATGCTTACGAATCATCGGCTTGCACTATCTCGGCGTCATCAGCGTTCCATTGGATAAGGACTTGATGCATAGTGGGTGGGCATAGCGATTAGCATGGATCAATCTCTCCCAAGTAATAAGTTGTAGGACCCCTTACTATCGACCACAAAGAAGGTAGTGATCAAAGTCTTTGAGCCGATCATCAACTCAACGTGAAGCGGCTCCATGGGTATCCGAAGGATTTCGGCCAAAGTCCACGAGCACAATATGCGTCTTGAGCAAATCCTCCTTGGTCATCCCGGCTTTACGAAGGTTGTATACGGCATGATATTGATTGCGACCCCTCCATCAACAAACATATGAGTCGGGGTTTTCCATTGACATACCCCTTGAAGTAAAAAGAGGCTTCAAATGATTGTGCTTCGGGGCTGTCGTAAGCGATTTTGTCTTGATAAACCAAGCGCCCTAGGAGATCAATTATCTCTTTGTTGTCAAAATCGGAATATGCCTCTTGATCTGAATAAGCATCTTGTCCCTACGGATCATTGATGACTTGCTCTACAGTCTTTGCAAACTCCATTGGGATAAATAACACCATGCTAACATATGCGAACGCCCACTTGCGAATACTCCTCGCGAATGGTGGCTTCCCTGAGTTTTTCTTCTTTGGGCGCCACACTTGTTTTGCGTTTCGGGCATTTGCTTCCTTGAGCTCCTTGTTCACGAGGCGTTGGACTCTTCTCTTCGGCTCTTCCTTAGACCAAGAGGGCACCCACTTGTCCCTTTTGCCACGCATACTCTTGAGGAGAGTCTATGTCATCATCGAATCCTCTACATCAGCCCATGCTTGATACGCAATCCTCTTACTGGCATGAGGTGTACTGTCTTTATTTTTTAAGCGCCGATCATCCTCTGGGATACGTGCCCCCAGTCTTTCATGGATGGGATGGCGGTTGACTCGTGCTGTCGTACCCGTGATATTGCTCACTTTGCATTCGGGCAATTGTTCCTAGCAGGTAACTTTAAGCCTTCGTTCGGCAATGCACGAAGAAAGGGCGGTCCCAATGAGACTCCTCTTGTTCCTTCATATACTCCTTCTGCTCTCGGTGGTACATCTCTTCTTCATATCTCTCGCTGTTTCTCGGCAATTTGGCGATCTCTACGATATTGCTTTTCTTGCTGCCTTTGCCATTTGTTCGATGAGTATACGAGATATCACCCTTGATTTGGAGGTCTCTCCTTTTCTGTTCGGCTATTTGGAAACCGAACACGATCTTGCTGGAGCTCTCCACTAGACACTTGCCGACTAGGGTCAATCGATCCACTATGTTTTGCCCTTTTGAAGTCAGCACTTTCATTGGGCCTTTGCCCTTAGGATCAGCGTAAAACCATGCACGAATTGAAAGCGATCATGCCTGCTGGGAAGGGCTCCTTATCCACCTTCATGTTGTTGTTGAACTTGAGGAGGCCTGGCCTTTGTATAGCTCTTTGAATCTGCCGCTTGAAGATTCGGTAGTCGATGATGTTGTGAGTGATCATATCATGGAAGCCACAATATCTCGCCGTCTTGACCCAACGGACGTCTCATAGAATGATTTTACGGTAACTTGATGCGTCCTTCTTTGACTAAGAACTCAAAGAGCTTCTCCGATTTGGAGACATCGAAGTCATATGCTCCCATGAGTGTCTTCATCCAGTATTTGGTTGACTGGACGGGCTCCTTGCCCCAAGTGAATTCGCAAATGCTATGTCTTCTTGGTCATCATCCTCATCTTCTCCCTCTTCCGGGGAAGTGGTGGTATGCCCGATAAGACACATTGCCCCCTTTACGAAAATGGGTGTCCTTCTTGATGCTCACAGGCCCGATTGGCCATGAGCGACAAGCGCCTAGAAAGTCATGTCCGAGGTCCTCAAACTCCATGCCCGGCTAGCTTTTCTCTCGATGGTCGGGTGCGTTCCCGAATAGCCACAGCCCGTGGCGATGGTCCGGCAAATTCAAGGAGTAGCGAGGAATTCTTTGTCTCCCCGAATCACAAGCAAGAACTCTTGTGGTGTTTCATTGTATTTCGTGTCAACCCCATCAAGTCGACGTGCTCTTTCTCGTTGGAACCGCTGTAGAAGTATGAATGAAACTTGTCTTCCAGCTTAGCCCATGTTCCAATAGAGTTGGCGGCAATGTAGCAAACCATGTAAAAGCCGGCCTTGTGAGGGATGATGGGAAGAAACGAATCCTCCACACCTCATCGTTGGCAAGCTCTCCCAAGCGAATCAAATACCGGCCCGATGTGTTCGGTAGTAGGCGTCATCTTGTCAGAGAACTTGGTCAAGTCGGTTGAAGGCTTGATCTTGAAGGAAGCGCCACTGTTGTACCAATCGAGGATATGGTGACCGATACACATAGGGCCGATTCTTAGGCTTGATCCCAAATTGGTGTTGCATCATATCGCCATCCTCGCTAGGAGTATATCCATATTTGAATTTTGTGGTCCATGAGATTGTCACGTTTGTCCACCTGGCCTATGCCCGAGGGAATCGACATAGCATGAATTGTAGAGTAGTCAACGAACTCGTGTAACCGGGGCCAAAGGGATTTCTTTGTAACCCACTCGGCCATTGGAGCTATTGAATAAGTGTTGTATCTTTGGAGGATTCCCGGGTGCACGAGCGCCGCTTCTCCATGCGTCTTGGCTCGGATCTCTCGATTTCCGGGTGTCTTGTTCTCTCCTCCGGACTCTTGATTTGTAGCTCCTTTCTTTGGTGGTGGCTTAGGCGTATGTATGTATCTTGGCCCTAAAAGCTCACCAAGCCGAGCCTCAAAGTGTTGATCAAACTCGGGCCTAAAGCTAGCCTTCATTATATCACAGAACGTGTTGAAGAACGCCGTGTTGTGATTGGTCATTGCTCTCCCAACAGCAGTTGCAACAATCTCTTCCATCCGACGAATTTCTTCAGGACTTGGTTCTTCATCTTCCTTTTACGCCCCCTCGTGTCGAAACTTCCGAGCATATCCTTTGTCTCCGGGCATCACTATCTTTGGAAGATCCGTCTTACGGATGATTGTACCGCTTTTGTGCTTGGAGAAGCATGACATGCACTTTTTGTGCAAAGGCTGCGCACAAATCTCTCACCGTAGCCTCTAGTTCAATTGGCGGGTCATCCATCCGAAGCTGAATGACATTGTTCTTGTTGACTTCCTCGGGCATCTTGTTTTGATCTTGAGTTGTCCCTTTGGGCGTGCCAAAAAGTGTGTAGGCACGAAATCCTACTCCCTGCGCCGCGCTGCGACAAGCGGAATAGCTAGCTTTACCTCGCTCGGGCGTCTTGAGGCGTGCCGATCAATTTGACTGTTAATTGACAAGGAGGTAAGCGTGAGATCGAAGGCGTGCTGGTGAGTCCAAGACTTGATTCGCATGTATGGCTCTAAGGCGGATGTAAAGACATATAGCTATGAGAGCTATCGTCGGCAAATAATGAATGCATTCGGTAAGTATGTATAAAGATGTAGTGCAACGGCGGCTACCGAACGATCATAAAAGATATGTTTGAACAAGTAAAGTCGATCATCATGATGTGCTCTTTGTAAAGCTTTATTGCATAGATCGAATTAATTGACAACATGGTAAAAGAAGATAACAATAAATATCATTACAGGATATCCACCGTACATGAAAGCGTAACCGTGTTCGGCAAGATTGCCGAATCGGGGTCCATGAGGAAGGAACTACCACTTGGTAACTTAATGAATTCATTAGATCTTGCCAAAATCTAATGCGTAGATAACTAGCTCTAAGCCAGATCTTAGCCCACCGGATGGCTCATGATCGACAAAAGAACCCTGTTGCCCCTGATAGCTTAAATCCGCACCGGCGATACTAAGCGTGAACAAGACTTCTTGCAATAATCTAAATCCGCGACGATACTAGACATGGTACAAGGTTGCCGGTACTTACGGAGGTCGGCGGTCGATGAATCCTCTCATGATAGATCGGCGACACGATGGACTCGAAGGGTGGCGAGCCAAGGCACGGAGCCGGGTTGTTGTATTTGATTTGGGTATATCGTTACGGTTCCGGGGTCTCATATTTATACCCCGGGCTTGATGAATCCTAACTAATTACGAATAATAATAACTAAAATATCTAGCTAAGATACATTGTCCTCCAAGTCTTCTCGAGTCGTGGAATTGTATGCGTGGCGTGGGCCCTCGTCCTCGGGATATTCTCCTTGATGCTCCACGCTTGCCGAACCATCTCTTGCTCAGCCCCTTCTCGGACTCCGGGCTCCTTAGCCCGAATAACGTGACTCTCCCAGATGCTACTGGCGTCAACTGTCATCCTTTTGCTAGCCGAATGACCCTTTACCCGAATCATCGTGTACCGGCCCCTTTGTCATCCGGGCTTTACCAAATTTCGGTGTTAACAATTTCTCATAGATACGAGACAGTTGGATATTCCATGACTTTTTTTCGATTATGTATCTAGATCAGATTGAGAAAAGTTACTATATCTATTTCCACCATGCCAGGTGGCCACTTACTAGCTAGTACGGTCATATTTATGCGTGTTCTTCCCGTTAACTTGTATTTTTGCTTGCTCTGATCTTTCATATACTCCCTCCATATCATACTTGGAAGATGTTTTTGAAAAGATTTTGTTCAAACATTGAGAATATAAATCATAAATAATTTTTAGGTCGTTGAGTTTGGAAATGTAAAAATTAGAGTAATAGATTTGTTTGAAATTATTTTCATAAAAATATACATATATATTTTTCTAGTAAATATTTTATACAAAAGAAAAGTTAAAATTATGCTTGGAGACCCGTACCACTATCTAAAAGTCTTCTAATTATGATATTGGAGGGAGTACACAGTATATTAGTCAAACTACAAAAATAAAAACCGTGCCCCATTCAAATGTGACTGCACTAGTTTTTTTTTTTAAAAAAAATGTGACTGTGCACTAGGTAGGGCTTGCTTGTCCGGCAACGGCAGGCTCAATAATTCGTTTCGACAGAGCATGTGCTCGTAAGGCGTTCAGCATACTCTTGTGTGCCCTTCAAATGACGTAATGGTTCATGTACGCGTCGAAGACTTTGTACGGGCATTGTACATGCATGCTGCTCGTTCTTATCGGAAGTTTGTGGACGGTCCCAAAATGTTAATAAAGAATGAAACATGCACAAAGGTCGCTGCACTGCATGCATGCCAGCAACAAATGCCTGCCCTGCCCAAGCACATGCTGCCCGAGCAAAGCTTCCATGTGAACACCCGCCCGTGGCTCGTGCTCGTCCGTCCTCTCTTGGGAGAGATGGGGTTGATCGGTTGGGAAAAAGGTCGATACACTAAGACGGAGTACACTTGAAAAGGATGGGACGGAGTCTCGCAATAATCGAGCAATGGTTACGTCCTGCTGGGGGTACTCTCCGTACACGGTAGTAACACAAGTGCAGGTTGACGGTGAAGAAAACGCACACTCCCTCCGTCCCAGTCACGCGGTTTTCCGTCATCTTATTCGATGTTTTCGTCTTTATTCAAATTTTTTGTACAAATATAATTTATTTTTTTACGACTTATTTTATCAGTAAAGATACTTGAATATTAATTATTTTATTTTATGATTTGCATAAATATTTTAAATAAGACGGATGGTTAAAGATGAAGTTCAAAATTCAAAAACGTTAAAGGGTGTGTTTAGAAGCCAAAATTTTGGCTGAAAATTCTATGTAGCGTCACATCGTCTGTTTGTAGCACGTTTCGTTTGTTAGTGGTAAATATTATCCTATCATAGCGTAACTAGGCTCAAAAGAATCGTCTCGCCAATGTACATCTAAACTGTGCAATTAGTTTTTTATTTACGTAAATTTTATAGTGGCGGCAAGCGTCTTTGAGTGCATTGAATGTTTCGATGTGATAGGATGTGATAGGATCTAATGGGAATGCAGGAAATTTTAGAGGATATTTGGGCTTCTAAACACACCCAAAGTCCATGGGACAGAGGGAGTAGCTGCCAGCAACAAATGCCTGGCCGATCCATCATATCATGATCATGGCACCGCCAGGTTTGCATGTGAACGCCCTCCGTCCGTCCCCTCTGATCTCTTTACGATTGTATGTACGAGTGGAGGACGACTATATATACGAGCTGACAACACTACGAGCTAGTATCATTGCCATCCACCAGGAAACGTCGTCCATGTCTTTGTGCACGCAGACAGAGACGCAAACAAGGAAATTAAATTCATTTGGGCAACAAATCTGCAAGCTTCACACTTTGATTCATCGATTATTTTGGCTTTTGATTTTTGGAGATGGGATGGAGTGAATGAGTGATGAGGGCAACCATCGGATCTTTGGCTTTAGCTGCTAAGCACCTTTGCTCTAAGCATTGAGACCCTTCGTCTTTGGCTGCTCTAAGCACCTCCATGTCCCCAAGTATATGAGGGAGCTTGAGGATTACAGTTAATAAGCACCAGGCCATCACTCCAATCCCCCAAAAGGTTGCCATAGCCTCTTGCATTGCAGTGGGAGAGGGATAGCCTAGAAAGGTGACGATGAACTGACAACACAGCGGGACCTTCCCGACCTTCCCTCTTGGGCTCAATAATTCATGTTGCATGCAAACTCGGCAGACGGATCGATAATACACTGGCTACAGTAGCAGTACTAGGCTACTGGCGTGTCAACGTCCATCCGTCCGTCGGTGGTCAGTCTGTGCCATGGCTGCAGCAGTGCATGGACGGTGGTCGACATTGATGACTGCAACGTTCAATTATAGCAGCCCCTTAAAACGAAGGCAGAGGCACGGCACGCGGCACGCACTGGCAGCGAGCTGAGCAGCGTGCATGATAAGGACTAATTTGCAGTGAAGTAAGTAAAGGGACGGTGCCAATGCACTAGCGCGTAAAGATTCAGCCTGCTTGCTGCGTCGGCCCGTCCTCCTCTCAGCAAACTGCAGTACAACAAGTGTGACTCAGATCGCTCCGTTGAGTACCACGCCGATCGGGGACAACGACACAAGGAGATCGAGGATATAGCTACTCCCTCCGTCATACTTCGTCTTATTCAAATTTTTTTTGCACAAATATAATTTATTTTGTTACGACTTATTTTATCAAAGAAGATCTTGAATATTGATTAATTTATTTTATGATTTACATAAATATTTTGAATAAGACGGATGGTCAAACATGAAGTTCAAAAGTCAAGCGTCGAATTTAATGGGACACAGGGAGTACAAACAAACACACACTGTAATACTTAGTACATTTTGATCCTCAGTTCAACAGTCAAAAGTGAAAACATTATTTCTACCCGGCCGTGAACATAACGTACGGAAGCGTCACGGTGTGTGCTATAGTATTACTAGGCCACTAGCAGCCAGTAGGTGTCGTGTCCATCTTTTTGGTGAAAGACACAAATATATGGATCATGGACACAAATATACATGTGCATCAGGCCAGCCGGTCGGGCCCAGTCGGCCCACGGGCCATCGGGCCATGCGAGCAGTCCTATGTGCCAAGGGGTCAGCCCGGACCCGGCCCATGGGCGATTTTTCGTGCCGGCCCGGCCCGAAAAAGCACGGCTCAATAGTGGTTTTTTTTTTCTATTTTTGTGTTGGTGGGCTGATGGGTTGTTCTTTCTATTTTTTTGATTAATTAGTTAGCTGTTTTTTCTCTTTTTTTTAGAGATGACTTTAGACCGTGCACGGCCCACACACGGGCGGGGCGGCTCGGGCACGGTTGCTTTCGGGTCAGGCCAGGCTTGGATCGGCCGAAAAAACAGGCTCCGTGCTAGACCGCCGTGCCCCATGCTTTTTGCACGGGATTAGACACAAAGGAGCAGCCAAGCTTTTGTAGTGAGCAGGACCTAGGACTAGTCAGCGTCAGGCATCTTTAATAATGCTCATCTTACTTGATGTTTTTCATTTCCGATATGGCATTTTGTTATTGTTTGACTATAAAAAATTATGTTTTGTATACATTGTTCTTTTATTGCAAGGTCTCCTAGGTTCCCTAGCTTCTCGGTTTGACCTTATGGACTTTGATAGCCTAAGTCAACATACATGTGAACATAAGTCTTGTCATTGGAATTGGAACAAAACTAAACTAGAGCGTGGCTTCAAGGGTTTTTCAGTCACTTGCCAAGCCCCACAAGTACATGCCTTGACTTCAAAGTTAACTGCGTCCCTAAACCTATTAGACTGTACGACATATCAAGACCTCATGGTGCTTAAGGGCTTTGGATTTTGCAATTTGCATTAAGCTCTTTGATGATACCTAGGATTAGTTTTTTTAGTTATGTTACTAGCTATCTTTGATCTCACTACAATTTTCTCAATTATCATATGTCTTATCTTGTCATTCATTTGTTTAAGCAAATTGATGTTCCACAACAAAGAATCTGATGGACCACACGTAGCCAGTCTCTAGTTTAGTGACACTATCATGCACATGATCTTAGAAGCTCACAGCTTGATACGTAGGCATCAAGTCATAACAATCATCGCACTTCCCATATATGATGTCCGATGTTAAAGTCTCGTTTGAAGATAGCCCCAAATAAATTAGATTTCTGTTGATGAAAAACATAAAGTACCACATACTACATGTGGACCAGTTTATAAGACAGAGTTTTATCATAGCATGATCTCCCTTTATTGGCCAAATTCCAATAAGTTGGATTATAAAAGGTGAAATTAGAGGCTGTTTGGATTCGTAACTTCTACTGAAAGCTCGCTTATAGCACTGCAAGGAGCAAAATTCCAGAATAGCTATATAGAGGATGATTGATTTGTGCTCGTGGTACAAATAGGGCAGGGTAGAATTGTCTATTAACATTAAAAGCTGGGTTGGATCAGCTTGGCAAATTATAAGAATTTGAATTCTCTAGATTTTATAACCTGCTTAAAAAGTTGGACTGTTGTCCAATACTCCATCTCAAATGTAGGGTTTTGAGACAGGCAAAAAGGGAAGAGCGCGTCCCTACCGGCAAAGCCAGTCTCCTCCACCTCCGATGCCCTGAGGATCGTCGTGAGGTGGGGGAGACCGCGGGTCTCTTGTCGGCTGGGGGTGCAGATAGTAGAATAGGTCCTAGCCTGTGTAGGTTTTTTCGTGTCCGAGCGGCGTCGATGGCGTCGCGATGGAATAAGGTCGCCTGGGTTCGTCGGTCCCCAACGCCGCTACGCTCGGCATTGGCGTCAAGCCCATGGATCGAGGAGGGTCTCCATGTCCGGAGCTCGTGTTTTGGCGTCGGTCGGCGGCGGTGTGTTGCCTTCGTTGGCGGATACCGAAGCCAACTTTGTATTTCGAGGTTGTGGATGAAGGGTGGATGGACGACCAATGGGCGTTCGGCAACAACTTCTCCTCGTCGAGCATATGAGCGTCGGTGGTCGACCTCAATCTTTTGTCGATTGTGCGGTGGAGCTTTTCAAGTGTATGGTGGCGTGGCCAAAAGGGTTAGCTTTGAAAAAAATTAGTTTCACGTGTCACTTTTGTAAATAGTTTTAAAAAAAGGGTTAAAAATAAAATAAAAAATCACTCATTGTAGTAGTGTTAGCGCCCGGGCTATGCTTCGTTCCTGGATCCGTCACTGAAGCGCTTGTTGACACCAAAAGTTGGTAAAGGCCGGATGACAGGTGGGCAAAGATCTGAGGAAACCATTATGGCTAGCAGCTCGCCATCGGCAGCACTGTGACACTCGGAAAGCCATTGCTATTCGGCTAAGGAGCCTGAGTCCGAGGAGGAATTGAGCACGTGGTGATTCGGCAAGCGTAAGGCTTCCAGGAGGAATATCCAAGAGAGTGCTCGTGTCGCGTGCGACCTCAAGACTCGAGAAGACACGGAGGACAATGTATCTTAGCTAGATATTTTTGTTATTGTATTAAGTAATTAGTTAAGACTCGTGTCAAGTCCGAGGTATAAATATGAGATCGGGCAACCTGTAAAACAATCTACCAAATCAATACAACAACAAACCGACTCAGCGCCACCCCTTTCGAGTCGGTCGTCGATCTTTGCGAGGAGGATACATCGACCCGTCGACCTCCATAAGTACCCGCAACCTTGTACCATGTCTAGTATTGTGCGGCGGATTTAGATTATGTTGCAAGTAGTCTTGTTACCATGCTTAGTATCGTGCGGCGGATTTAGGCTATGGAGCAAGAGGGTTCTTTGTTAGATCATGAGTCGTGCGGCGGGTTAAGGTCTAGCTTGGAGCTAGTTATCGACTTCATTAGATTTGGCAATCTAGTGAATTCATTAAGTTACCAAGTGGTGCATGCTTTTACTTATTTATTACTTTTAATATGATTGCACACACTTTTGCACAATTTAGATTGATGTGGCTCGACTTTATCTTTTGTTAGATCTAGATGTCATCATTACTTTCAACATTCATCTTATCATGTCATTAGATCTATTTGCTTATCATAGCCGAGCTTAGATCAATCTAAGTTGTTACGTGTTCGGGTTCAAGCGTGTTTAGTCATGAGTCGTGCGGCATGCTAAGGTTTCACGTGTGAGTTCCTTCTTCATGGACCCTGATTCGGCAAGCTTGCCGAATACAGTTATGTGTTCACTTGTAATTTGCATGTGTGAGTCTACCTATCGTTAGAGTCTAGTCTGGCAAGCCGTATCATGTGGTGGATTGGCTTGTTGCGGTGTATCATGCGGTGGATTCTTTGTTAGGGCGAAAAGAGTTTAGGATGGTTAGTCATGCGGTGACTAATAGGAATAGATTCATGTCTTTGCTTTAGATTAGGCTTGCATGTATACTTTACTTGTCTATGCATACACGCTTCAACGAGTAATGAGTATCTATAGATCTATTTAGATGTATGCGTGGTTTTAGCTTATCATGGTTAGATTGTATCATGCGGTGGATTGATCTAGTTGTGGTAAGTGGTTTAGATCTGTAGCAAGTCGTATCATGCGGTGGATTAGCTTGCATGGGTTTTAAGCTGGGACGGGTTTAGGAAAACTAGGCGTCTTGGCCGAGACTAGTTGGATGAAACCTATACATGTGTCATTTAGATTAGGTTTATCTTTATGAGTTACATGCTTATGTATCATGTTGTCAACTAATTCGATCTATGCAATAGAGCTTTATGATGTCACATCTCGATGATCGATTTACTTGTTCAAACATGTCTTCTTATGATCATTCGGCAACTGTTATTCTTTATATATTTGCTTACCGAATGCATTCATTTATTTGTTGACGAGATAGCTCTCATAGCTACATGTCATTACATCCGCCATAGAGTCATACATGTGGAACCTGTCTTGGTCACACCGGGCATGTTCCGGATCTCACGTTTATCTCCTTATCAATTTGAGGTCAAATTGGAGCGCGCCTCGGTACAAGACACTTTCGAGGCGGTCGAGTAAAGCCAGCTATTCTGGCTTGTCAGTGTGTGTGGCACAAGAGACACTTTTTGTGTCAACACACTTTTTGGCACGCTCGGTGGGACAACTCAAGGTCAAGACAAGATGCCTGAGCCACTCGATAAGAACGCAGTCATCACGCTCGGTGGACGACTTGCCAATAGACTTGGAGACCATGGTCGAGATATGTGCGAAGCCTTTGCACAAAAGTGCATGTCATGCTTCTCCAAGAACAAGAGCGGCGCTATCTTCCAGAAGACAGATCTTCCAAAGATTGTAATGCCTGGTGACAGGGAATATGCTAAACAAACTCCTGAGACAGAGGAAGAGGCAGGAAAGGAAGATGATGGATTAACTGCTGAAGAGATCCGTCGGATGGAAGAGATTGTTTCAACTGCCGTAGAGAGAGCAATGGCTAATCATAACTCGGTGTTCCTCAATACTTTTCGCCATATCATGAGGAGCCGCTTTGGACCTGAGTTTGATAAGCACTTTGAAGAGCAGTTTGGTGAGCTTTCAGGGCCCACATACTTCCATGTGCCAAAGTCACCACCAAAGAAAGGAGCTACAAATGAAGAGGCTGGGGGAGAAAACAAAACACCAGAGAAGCCAAAGGAGTCGAGCCAAGACACATGGAGACGTGGCATTCGGTGCACCTGGGAACCCTCTAGTATACAACACTTATTCAATTGCTCCAATGGCCAGTGGGTTACAGATAAATCCCTTTGGCCCTGGCTATGCAGAGTTCTCTGATTATCCCACTATTCATGCTATGCCAAATCACGGATATAGGCCCGGAACGGTCGGGGCGGTACCATGGACCCCAGGATTCAAATGTGGATATGCTCCTAGCGAGGATGGCCGATATGATGCAAAACCAATTTGGGATTAAGCCCAAGAATCGGCCCTATATTTATCAGTCACCATATCCTGACTGGTATAACAGAGTGGCGCTTCCTTCAAGATTAAAGCCTCCAACCGACTTGACCAAGTTCTCCGGGACAAGGCGACACTACTACTACCGAACACGTCAGTCGGTACCTAATCCAGCTAGGAGAGCTTGCCAATGATGAAGCATGGAGGATTCGCTACTTCCCATCATCCCTTACAGGGCCGGCTTTCTCATGGTTCACCACATTGCCGGCCAATTCTATTGGAACATGGTCTAAACTGGAGAACAAGTTCCACTCATACTTCTTCAGTGGTTCCAATGAGAAAGAGCTTGTCGATCTGATGGGGTTGACACAGAGATACAATGAGACACCTCAAGAGTTCTTGCGCAGGTTCAGGGAAAAGAATTCCTGCTACTCTTTGAATTTGCCAGACCATCGACTGTCGGCCGTAGCTATACATGGCATGCATCCAGCTATTAGGGAAAAGCTGGTCGGCATGGAGTTTGAAGACCTGGGACAGCTTTCAAGGTATTTGTCTCTCATGGCTAATCAGTTTCAGAGCATCAAAAAAGATACCCGCTACCAGAAAGGGGGCAACGTGGCTTATGAAGCATAGCAGCACTTTCTGGAGGAGGGAGAAGATGAAGATGATGGCCAAGGGGATATAGCAGCTGCCAAATTTGCTTGGGGTAAAGAGCCTGTCTAGGTTAATCAGTGCTGGATGAAGACACTCAAGGGGGCATACGATTTCGATGTCTCCAAATCAGATAAGCTGTTCGATCTCTTAGTCAAAGAAGGACGCATTAAGCTACAGAAAATCATTCTATGAGACGTCCTGACTAGGTCAAGACTGGGAAGTACTGTGGCCTCCATGATATGAACACTCACAACATCAATGACTGCCAAATATTCAGGCAGCAGGTTCATAGGGCTATCTGACGGGGTCTCCTAAAGTTTACCAACAACATGAAGGTGGACAATGAGACTTTCCCGGCGGGCATGATTACTTTTGATACAAACATGGTTTTACGCCGGTGATCCCAAAGGCAAGGGCCCAATGAAGGTGCTGACTTCGATAGGGCAAAGCAAAGTGGTTTAGTTGACCCTAGTCGGCAAGTGACTAATGTAGAACTCCGAGAACATAGTGTTCGGTTCCAGAATAGCCGAACAGAGAAAGGAGAAACCTCCAAACAAAAGGTGACATCTCGTATACTATTGAACAAGTGGCAAAGACAGCAAGAGAAACAACACCGTAGAGATCAATAGCTTGCAGAGGAACAACAGAGATACGAGGAGGAGATGTATCACCTAGAGCGGGAGGAGTACATGAGAGAATGAGAGGAGTCTCATTGGGACTGTCCTTTCTTGGACATTCTTTGGAATGAAGGCTTGAAGTTGCTCACCGCTAGAAACAAGCGCCCGAATGGAAAGTGAGCAATACCATGGGTACAGAGCAGGCACAAGTCAACCGCCATCCCATCCGGGAAAGGCGGGGGGCACGATTCCCGAAGAGGATGATCGACACTTAAAAATTGAAACTAACGGAGACCTCACACCCAGTAAGAGAATTCTTGACCAAGCCTGGGCTGATGTGGAGGACTCTAAAGACGATCTGGACTCTCCTCAAGAGTACGTATGGCAGAAGGGACAGTGGTGCCCTCCAAGTCTGAGGAAGAGTCAGAAAAGAAGGGTTCAACGCCTCAGGAATAGGGAACTCAAGCAACGGCCGGACGCAAGCAAGTATGGCGCCCAAAGAAGAAAACTCAAGAAGCCAGCCATTCGGCGAGAAAAGAATGTTCGACAAGTGGGCATTCGGATGTTAGCATGGTCTTCTACATCCCAATAGAGTTTGTAGCTCCCTACGAGCGCCGTTGTGGATCACGGGAAGAGGATGCTTATTCAGATGAAGAGGCTTACTCTGATTTTGATAATAAAGAAATGATTGACCTCCTAGGATAGTTGGCTCTTTCAAGACAAGTTATATTCGACAGGCCTAGGAAGCACAACCATCTGAAGCCTCTTTACCTGAAAGGATTCGTTAATGGAAAACCTCTGACTCACATGTTTGTTGACGGAGGAGCTGCTATCAACATCATGCCATATACAACTTTCAGGAAGCTGGGGATGACTAAGGAGGATTTGCTAAAGGCGGACATCGTGCTTAGAGACTTTCTTTGGCAATCCTTGGGATACCCATGGAGCTGTTCACGTTGAGTTGATGATCGGCTCAAAAACTTTGATCACTACCTTCTTCGTGGTCGAGATAGTAAAGGGTCCTACTGACTTGCTTCTTGGAAGGGATGGATCCATGCTAATTGTTGTGTCCCATCTACCATGCATCAAATTCTCATCCAATGGAGCGGTGATGATGTCGAAATAGTGCAAGCAAGCGATTCGGTAAGTGTTGTCGCTACCGAACCATCATTCCGAGAATATGAAGGCATAGAGTGTTTCTCGGGAAGAGAATGAGAAGAAGGTCCTGTCGATTACTCGTTACAAAGATCAATAGCCCGATCGAAATAGTCGGCTCTCATAATAATTTTAGATAGAGTGAATTTCGTGGTCGGCCTAACGGATCGATTCAAACAAAAAGGATTGGTCAACATATGAAGTTACGTAATCTAGTAAAGAACTTTGTCATCAATGAAATAGCCGATGAATGATTCATCGCCTTTAGCGAAAAAATACTCCATAGAGATTGGAGAATAGCGGCATAAATGTGTTATGTCGCCTTTAGTACAAGAAATATAAAAACATCAACATAAAGCAAAGGGAATCTTTATTTGAGTTTATTACAAAAGCATTGCCGAATGCATTGCACGGGATTGGTTCTAATCTAGGCACTATTCAGCAAAGTCTAGTTGGAGTTCTTCACTTCTTCTTCATGGCTTCTTTGATCTTGTCGACGATCTCCTGCACGCGAGGCACCGGTGGATTCACTGGCATGTCGAGCGCCCTCACCGAACGATCTTGCTCCACGAAGACGGTTGTGGCGCTTGGAGAGTTACGAAGGAGTGCAGTAATAATTAGTTTGCCTAGAGGGAGAAAACAAATGAAAAGGGAAGTTCAAAATTCAGCTCACCACCAATGTGAACCTCCAAAAGCATGCGGCGATCGCGTTCGGCAAAGCGGCATAAGAACTTGTCACCTCGGATCTGCACGAAGCTCTGCGACGACGCTTTTCTTCGCGCAGTTGTTGGCGAAGGGCCTCCGCGTCTGCAGGGGAATCCTCATCAGAAGAATCTGATGGGATTGGGATTGGAATGCGTCTGGTCCCAAACATGAAGTCGGGAAGCATTGGCGAACTATAAAAGGAGTGAAGCATTAGAATACGGAAAAAAAAAAAACAAGGGGTGATTAGATATGCAGGGATCAAAATTTACCCTAGTGAGTGAGGAGCCGGCGGTGGAGGACCATGCACTGATGATTCCTCAGCAATTTTTTTTTCCTTTGTTTGCCATGAGAGCTGTTGATGCTAATAAACAACAAGAATGCAGAGAAGAAAAGAAGCTGGCGAGCAAGTTTACAGTTCCAGTTTTGAGTGGCCTTGGATGTATATATATTGGAAAAGGGAGACCAAGCACTCTATATAGAAGACAGATTAATTGGCGAATAAAGAATATTTTTCAGAGATTGCTTATTGATGAAGCTAACGCAGCGCTTCACCATCCAACGGACTGACATTTTTACCCCTGGCTGGTTTATCGGGAGGAGGAAAAGCAGAGGTGCATTCAATGGTACAGCGAATAGTGTTTGCGAGTTTTCTGGAAGCTGGATTTTTATATGTTATTTAAAGATTCGGTTAGCGATGATGTCATCTATTCGGCATAGCTTTTTTGGTTGTTCTGTTTGGCAAAGATTTCACAGAGGTATTCATATCCACAAGAATAAAGAGATGGAAACACAAGAGCAGTCAATATAAACCGAAAGAGATTTTATTACTTGTTCATCATAAATACAAACTAATCCTCAAGGAGGTTGAAGACAGCTTGTGGATCATTGGACAAGGCTACGGCAGTGGCATGATCCTCAGACACATCCATGGACTCCTCAATATTGTGAATGTCCTCTGGAGCTTCACGAAAGCCGACTTGGTGGACAGAGTAGTCCTCACCAGTCTGAGTCGATAATGCTGTCAAACTCATGGCTGCGCCCAGATGCATTCCTTGGATGGCAACTTCATCGATGCGATTGTCTGCCACATCTTCAAGACGTTCTGCCACCGTCTCGCCTCGCGCGTTCACCTTGTCGGCAGCATGAATGGCAGCTGCCGTCAAGCGCGCATTCTCAGCAGTCAGCTGATCGAGTGACTTCTACCCTTAGCTGCTCATTATCATCGGATAGAGCTTTACAGAGAAGATGTCAGATAAAGAAGAAAGCAATGGCAGATGAAATAGGGGATCTTAGACTAACCAATATTGGCGTCATAGAGTTGCCTGACGGTGTTCTCCTGGTTGATATTCCGGACATAAGCATCCATCGAGTACTCACTAAACTCTGCTATCATTTCTTCCTTCTTCATCTTCTCTTGTTGGTACCACAGGTCCTCCTCGGGGTCAGATTCATATTCTGATGCCGTGGACGAGGAATGATCCGAGGAAGAGGATGGAGATCCCGATGGAGAAGAAGGAGAACCTGGAACTGCCATTTGGGGAATGGGAGCTAGGACCGGTCTAATCGGAATGATCAGTTGTTGGAGAAAAGTTCATCAGATTGAAAAGCAAGAAGATGAACAGTAAAAGTTTTGAACTGCCTGGGGGCAAAGCAAAAGGGATCCTTACCCGAGACGACGGCGTTGTGGAGCTCGACTTCCTCCCGCTTCGTCCTCAATGGGACGTTTGCCATGATTGTCACCGCTGCTTGCCATGGATACTTGTCAAGATTGAGGGTTTTCTCTATTCGACAGCAAAAGAGGTGAGAAGATTAGAGAATAGGAGCAGTTTTGGAAGACGATTACGGGAGAGGATACTTTTATAAGCCGGCCGCACGACCATAGAAGACTACAACATGGGCTTTAAAGGCGTGCTGGACTAAATGATAAATGTGCCGAATAGTCCTCAGAAGAATGTTTTTCAGATCTATTCGGCTATGTTTCGTTCGGTGCTGATATTGTTCGGTACAAGGGACGATTCGGCAAAAATTTGATTCGGCATCAAGACAATTGGATTGACAAAATCGCGAAGATAAAAACACAAGCTAGTTTTTATTGATAAGAAGAGGGCACAGCCGCCACACAGAGATTACATATTGTCTACATTCTTTCAGTCAAAAAGACTATTGTAAACAGTCTTTAGGCGTCCGAATGCAGTCTGCATCCTCCATGCGCGGTCAGGTCCTGCTGTCTCCACCGCCTCAAGCATCTAATGAGCTACACCAATCAAGAGAGCAAACCTCCTCGCCAGACCTGCAAGAAGTAAATTGGCAAGAGACTGATGAGTTGAAACCACTACGGGAAACGGAATATTCGGAGATTGGTCCAAGACTCACGTTCTTTCTTTGTTGCTCTCAAGGAAATCCTGAGCTCTTACGAATCGATCCAGGTCCTCTTCTATGTCTTCCATGTCTTCGATGGCTTGTTCATGTGCTTCTCGCTCCATCCTTAGCGCCTCCTGCGTTGCCGTGAGTTAACGGTGGAGATCTGCAATCTCGGCATCACGAGGGCTTGAAAGAAAAGGGTCAGATTCAGAGCGGAAGGAACATGAGAAGCACAGATGAAGAAAACTTACTCCATTGCCGAAGGCTAAGTTAACCGAATACTTCAGATCTTGGAGAAAAGTGGAAAGAAGATTGGAAGATATGAAGGAGATCGGATGATTGCTACCGATTGAGGGATATGCCTATATTTATACGGAGGAGGAACACCAAGAGGCGCAATCTAAGGTGGCTGGAATCAATTCGGTGCATCTTGAGAAATGGAAGCGACTAGGTTGCTGATTCACATAGGTGGGATTTTCGGTGACACGGGTTCCAAAAAGCAATTAAGAGGCCGAATAATACGGTGAGAAGCCTCCAGAAAGGACCGTATAAATGGGCCTTATTGATTTTAGCCCAGTAAAAGGTTTGGCCTGAGATTTGGTGAGTTGTGGTCAATTTCGGAGCAAAAGAGATATCTTTTACCCCAAAATTGAGGGGGCATATGTTGACACCAAAATTTGGTAAAGGCCGGATGATAGGTGGGCCAGCATACAGGAAACCATTCGGCTAGCGGCTCGCCATCGGTAACCTTTGTGACACTCGAAAAGCCGTTGCTATTTGGCTAAGGAGCCCGAGTCCGAGGAGGAATTGAGCACGTGGTGATTCGGCAAGCGTAAGGCTTCGAGGAGGAATATCCAAGAGAACTGGCCGTGTCACGTCGCGACCTCAAGACTCGAGAAGACTTGGAGAACAATGTATCTTAGCTAGATATTTTCGTTATTGTATTCATAATTAGTTAAGACTCGTGTCAAGTCCAGGGTATAAATATGAGACCCGTTGCAACTGTAAAACAATCTACCAAATCAATACAATAACAAACCGGCTCCGCGCCACCCCTTTCGAGTCCAGTCGTGTCGTAGATCTACTATGAGAGGATACATCGACCCGTCGACCTTCGTAAGTACCGACAACCTTGTACCGCGTCTAGTATCGTGCGGCGGATTTAGATTATGTTGCAAGTTGTCTTGTTACCATGCTTACTATCGTATGCGGCGAATTTAGGCTATGGAGCAAGAGGGTTCTTTGTTAGATCATAAGTCGTGCGGCGAGGCTAAGGTCTAGCTTGGAGCTAATTATCGGCTTCATTAGATTTGGCAATCTAGTGAATTCATTAAGTTATCAAGTGGTGCATGATTTTACTTATTTATTATTTTTATTATGATTGCACATACTTTTGCCCAATTTAGATTGATGTGGCTCGGCTTTATCTTTTGTTAGATCTAGATGTCATCAATACTTTCAACATTCATCTTATCATGTCATTAGATCTATTTGCTTATCATAGCCGAGCTTAGATCAATTAAGTTGTTACATGCCATGGGTTCAAGCGCGTTTAGTCATGAGTCGATGCGGCGGGCTAAGGTTTTACGTGTGAGTTCCTTCTTCATGGACGATTCGATTGACAAGCTTGCGAATCTGATTATGTGTTCACTTGTAATTTGCATGTGTAAGTCTACCTATCGTTATAGTCTAGTCGGCAAAAAGTCGTATCATGCGGTGGATTTAGCTTGTTGCATGTGTATTATGCGGTGGATTCTTTGTTAGGGACGAAAAGGGTTTAGGATGGTTAGTCGTCGCGGCGGACTAATAGCAATAGATTCCTGGCTTTACTTTTAGATTAGGCTTGCATATGTACTTTACTTGTCTATGCATACACGCTTCAACGAGTAACGAGTATCTATAGATCTATTTAGATGTATGCGTGCTTTTAGCTTATCATGGTTAGATTGTATCATGTGGTGAATTGATCTAGTTGTGGTAAGTGGTTTAGATCTGTAGCAAGTCGTATCATGCGGTGGATTAGCTTGCAAGGGTTTAAGCTGGACGAGTTTAGGAAAACTAGGCGGCGGTAGACTAGTTGGATGAAACCTATGCATGTGTCATTTAGATTAGGTTTATATTTATGAGTTACACGCTTATGTATCATGTTGTCAACTAATTCGATCTATGCAATAGAGCTTTTATGATGTCACATCTCGATGATCGATTTATTTGTTCAAACATGTCTTCTTATGATCATTCGGCAACTATTATTCTTTATATATTTGCTTACCGAATGCATTCATTTATTTGCCGACAGATAGCTCTCATAGCTATATGTCATTAGATCTGGCCTTAGAGTCATACATGTGGAACTGTCTTGGTCACACCAGACATATTCCAGATCTCACGTTTATCTCCTTGTTAATTTACAGGTCAAATTGACTGGCACGCCTCGGTACAAGATACTCGGGCGGTCGAATAAAGCCGGCTATTCCGGCTTGTCAGTGTGTGCGGCACAAGAGACACTTTTTGTGTCAACAGCGCTCTGGGAGTTGGACACAAGGCTTTGCTGATGTGTTTTGGCGAGCAGGATGGATAATATCTTCGTGATTAGCTTGCAAAAAGAGTGTACTAGGCTGATGGGTGAGCGTGGGCAGGGACGTGTTGTTGGCAGGCTGGCACACGCAAGCTGATGATCGTGGCCACCGGGACGCGGCGTGGCGATGGCACTAGGCGATTTCTTGCCATGGCGACCGCGGCTTTTGTCTGTGGCCTGCTACTTCATTCTAAACATTTTTGGTTGGCGTAATATATACTTTTCAAGGTAGACGTAACAGCACACTAACAGAGCGTGGACAGAAATGGCATTGTGGCCTGTTATGCAAATTTGATACGATGGCACTGAGGTGAAGTTGGCAATTTGGATGTGACGCAGTGAAGCCTGGAACTTTACAATGGCAATGAGAGAACTTTACAATGGTGTCACGACCATCGTCAGTGGCTTATTGTCGGATTTCATTCAGTAATAGATGTTGTCATAGTTTTGTGCCTTGTGAGCGTTTTGTGCTTGTAAGCAACTTGGGCCGGATTGGGCGTTTGTAAACCGGTTTTGGCCCAGGTAGGCGTAGGGGGCTCGGCCTGGTGTGTGGAGGCGGTGGAAGAGATAAAACTTCCATCCGGCCGGTGTGAACGATTAAGAAATGAATAACTGAAATTCGTCATCCTCAACCTCCCGCTCTCGTTCCCCTTCTTCCTCTTTCCTGTTCGTCCCAAAATTCCCTCAAATTCCCCAATTACTCTCAATTTCTTGCCCTAGTTATCCTTGTTCATGATAATTGGTATCGAGCCATCGATTCTCCTAGTTTTACCTCCATTTTTTTTTTTTTTCCAAATTGAGTTCTAGCGGATTGGGTGGCGCATGCGGAGGAAACCTACGAAGGGCGAGCTTCAGATCATGGCGTCCTTGGATGATCTCGCCAAGCGCGAGTCCGCCGAGGAGATGATGAAGTCATTGCTCGAGAAGCTAGCATCGTTGGAACCCAGAGTCATCGGCCAGGGACAAGCGTCACCTCGCTTCTCACCAAGTCGGATGCGGTGTCGCTGCGGCTACAGCGGGTTGGAGGTGTCTTCCACGGCGCCGATCCTTCCTGAACCGCACCCGCTTCAACCTCCTCCGTTCTTCGAGCGGACGGGAGGTCGGGGGGCATCTCGGACGGGCTCCCACCACGGTGGCGGCGCCGTCGTCCTGGTATAGCCCAATGGGCATGGCGTCGAAAACACGCCTACGGGATGTTGGTGGGTCCGCCTCGGGCAACCCACCGCACCCGCCAATGGTATGGTCCCGGATCCTTCCCATCGTTACCTCCGGATCATATGATTTGCTTTCGTGATTTTGCTCCTCGTTTTATTCCATTGCCTAAGATGAAGTTTCCGAAATTTGATGGTACTAATCCTCGGTTTTGGGTGGATGAATGCGAGGCGTGCTTCGAGTTGTGATACGTGGCGGATTCTCACGAAGACTAGCTTTGCTCGGCTGAATTTCATTGGACCTCGCAAAAGCTTGGTCAGCACATGATGGAGGGCAAGTCAAGTTTGAGTTGGGACTCCATGCGGGGGCAACCTGTTATTGCTCGTTATGGCGAGACTAGTACAAGTTGCGAGATGATGCAGTTCCAAGCTTTGAAGCAAGAGGACTCTGTGGCAGATTATCATCTCAAGTTCGAGACTCTGTCTCATGGTATTCTCTTGTACAACCATGCTTATGATGAGACGTTCTTTGTCACGCAGTTTGTGAGGGGTCTCAAAGAAGAAATTAGATCTGCCATTACTTTGCATAGACCACAAACGGTTGAGGATGCTAGTGAGTTAGCCTTATTATAGGAATTGGAATTGGCCAACAACAAAGCTAAACCTGCTGCTAAGCTCATTCCCAGGTTTCAGCCTAAGATTGTTGGGGCAGTTGATGTTGGCAAGCCTCAACAGAAGAAAGAACAACCTCAGCTGGGGGGCAAGGGGCCCGAAGATAAATTGGCATCTCTTAAATCATTCAGGAGAGCCAATGGTCTATGTTTTACTTGTGGAGAGAAGTGGACTGGCAGGAACCACCAGTTCCCTACTCATGTGCCTATTCATGTTATACAAGAGTTAGTAGAAGCTGTTCATCCTAAAGAAGATCCTGATTATGACACTAGTGAGGAAGATACTGAACAAGATGCTGGACAAGTGGTGATGGCTCTTCAGGAGAACCAAGAGAGTCCTAATCAGCTCCGATCTGGCAAGAAAAACAGGACTATGAGGTTCGGAGGAGTGGTCAATAATCGGGAAATCTTGATTACGCTTGACTTCGAAGTCTTTGGTACTTTTTGTGACTCGAGTTAGGCGATCACATTGATCAACCAAGGCAGTCTTGTTACGCTCCACGGTTCTTAGCTGGCGATGGCCGACCTATGGTTTCGGTTGTATGATCCCAACCATGAAGTGGTACATTGGTGACATCTCCTTCTCTTATGATGTTAGAGTATTGCCTATCAAGGCTTATGACATGATTTTAGGAGCTGATTGGTTGGAAACCCACAGTCCCATGTGGATTCATTGGAGAAAGAAGATTGTGCGGTTTACTTACAACAAGAAGAGAGTAAGGTTGCATGGTGTTTCTAATCAACTCACTAAATGAACTCAAATCTCAGCACATAAGCTCAAGGGGTTGTTGAAAAAGAAAGCAGTTCAGCAAGTGTTGTCAGTCCAAGCAGTATGTCCTATGGACAAGTTGACCAGCTCTTTGATGATGGTACAACAACCTGTGGAAGCTAAGCGATGTCGGTGTCATACCTGAGGATAGACCTCCTGATATTATTGAAAAACTGTTAAGTCAGTATGAGGCCATTTTTCAGGATCCGGTGAGTTTACCACCTTCCAGACCTTATGACCATTAGATTCCACTTTGGTTCGGGGAGCCCAACTTTGTGAATGTGAGATCTTATAGATATGCTCCCACTCAGAAGAATGAGATTGAAAGACAAGTTAAAGAGATGCTTTCCTTTGGGATCATTCAACAGTGTTAGTCCCTTTGCATCACCTGTTTTGTTGGTCAAGAAAAAGGATGGAAGTTGGAGATTTTGTGTGGATTACAGGAAATTGAACACAATTACTGTCAAAAACAAAAATCCTTTACCGGTGGTGGATGAGTTACTTGATGAACTTCTTTGGAGCGATTATTTTTCCAAGATGGATTGTAAGTCCGGCTATTATCGGATCAGGGTTGCGGAGGGTGATGAGTTCAAAGCTGCATTCAAGACTCACAATGGTCTTTATGAATTCAAGGTGATGCCCTTTGGTCTTACTAATGCTCCAGCTACATTTCAGGGAGCCATGAATATTATTTTTGCTCCCATGCTCAGGAAATGTGTCCTTATCTTTATGGATGATATTCTAGTATAAAGTAAGACATTACGGGATCATCATGATCACATGCATCAGGTGTTTCAAATACTTGATCCAATCGAGTTTTTTCTTTGAAGAGATCAAAGTGTGAATTTGCTAAGCGAGGAAATTGAGTCTTTGGGTCATGTGATTTCTGTTGGTGGAGTTGCTACAGAACTAGGCAAGGTGGATGCTGTGAGACACTGGCCTGTACCTACTTCTGTAAAGCAACTCAGGGTTTTTTTGGGCCTTACTGGCTATTATAGGAGATTTATTAAGCATTATGGCATGATCGGTAGGCCCTTAACACGATTACTTAAGAAAGGGGTGGTGTTTGAGGTGGAGCCCTCAAGCTCGGGAAGCTTTCCATCTGCTCAAGGAGGCTCTTATTCAAGCTTTTGTCTCAAGAATTCTGATTTTTCTAAGACCTTTGTCATTGAAACAGATGCTAGTGACATTGGAATGGGGGGGTTTTGATGCAAGATGGTCATCCAATATCCTTTTGAGTAAATCATTCTGTCCAAGGAACCGGGCTCTTTCCACTTATAATAAAGAGTGTTTTGCTATGATCATGGCAGTAGAAAAGTGGAGGTGTTATTTGCATGGCCAACCATTTATTATCAGGACTGACCATAAGAACTTATTGCATTTGACTGAGCAAAGAGTGGTTTCTAAACTGCAACAAAAGGCATTACTGAAATTGATGGATTTGCAATATCATATTCAGTACAAGAAAGGTATTTCTAATGCAGCTGCTGATGCCCTCTCTAGATCTCCATTACATTCTAAGCTTATGGCTATTTCCATGAGTACACCTACTTGGCTGGAAAAATTGCAGCAAGGTTATGAAGATGATGAAGAAACTCAGCAACTTTTAGCTCAGTTGGCTCTATCCTCAGAAAATGATAAGGGATATGTGTTGGAGAATGGTATTATTAAGCACAAGGGCAGGATATGGGGTGGGAAACAACACCCTAGCCCAACAAACATATTATGCAAGCATTACACTCTAGTGCTATTGGTGGTCATTCTGGCATTTATGCCACATATCATAGAATCAAGGCTTTGTTCTCTTGGCCAAGGATGAAGCAGTGTATTACTTCTTATGTGTAGAGCTGTGAGGTATGTCAACAAGCAAAGGTGGAGCATGTGAAATACCTAGGCTTATTGCAACCATTGGCTATTCCTGAGCACATTTGGCATACAATCCGGATGGATTTTATTGAAGGTCTTCAAAATGGTAAATGGGACACAATTTTGGTCATCATAGATAAATTCTCCAAGTATGGTCATTTTGTGCCATTAGCTCATCCATTCTTTTGCTTTCAATGTTGCTCAAGAGTTTCTTGCTCAAATTTATAAGTTGCATGGGATGCCTAAACGCATTGTCACCGATAGAGAGAGAATTTTTCAAAGCAAGCTTTGGCAGGAATTGTTTGTCTTTTCGACACCCAGTTGTTGATGAGTTCTTCCTATCATCCACGAAAGTGATGGACAAAGCGAAAGGCTAAATCGGTGTCTAGAAGCTTTCTTGCGTTGTTCGGTGCATTCATGCCCAAAGGATTGGAGTAAGTAGCTTACGGAATTGTATCAAGAACCATATACAAAAGAATAGGAAAAAAGGCTCGAATAGAAAAATGGAATCGGACTCAAGTTTCAAGTAATTACACATATAGAAATTCAAAAAGAAATCGATACAATCCACGTCGAATCCATATTGAATTCCCCAATTTATTAAAGAAAAGGGGAGCAATCGAAGAATTAGAGAAAGATGTCCAAAAGGAAGTTAATTCTGTAAACCAGGAGACTTAATATTGCTATCGAAAAGGTTAAAAGTACGGTCACGAACTTTTTATGCAACAACCGGGTTCGGTATTTTTAGAAGAATTTTTTTACGGAAGAAGAGCAAGTTTTTTCTTTGATGTTCACCAAAACCAAAACAATTCACTTTTCTTTCCATGGATCACAACCGATTCGACATTAAAAGTATATTGATTCTTTCCCAATAAAGCGAAGACTCTTTTTAGTAAATCTTTGCATATTTGATTCCATCCATAAATCGACTTTCCGGAAAGGGTAGAAGAATGGGACCTATTCTCTGCGACATACAATGCATTACAGACGTATGATCATTACCCTTCAACCGGGTTATTCTATTCCACTTCTAGATAGAGAAATGAACTAAAGGAGAATACTTAATAATACGGCGAAACATTTATACAAAACACCTATCCCGAGCACACGCAAGGGAACCGTAGACAGGCAAGTGAAATTATAATACATCTTATGAGTCTACAATTGGGACAACCCCCTTTGAAGTCATGTTTGGTTATCCTCCCAAACACTTGGGCATTACTGATCCTCAAGCATACACTGCTCCAGACTTGGCAAAATGGATGTCTGATAGACAGTTATTGAATAAACTGATTCAGCAGCAGTTACTTCGTGCTCAACAACGAATGAAGCACCAAGCAGACAAGAATAGGATTGAGAGGGTATTTCAAGTGGGTGAAAAGGTGTATTTGAAGTTGCAGCCTTATGTGCAGTCTTCAGTGGCCTTCAAGTCGAATCATAAACTCTCCTACAGATTCTATGGTCCTTTCACCATTTTGGAGAAGATTGGTTCTGTAGCTTATAAACTACAACTGCCTGAGTCGGCATTGATACATCCAGTGTGTCACAACTGAAGAAGCATGTACCTCCTTCTACTCAGGTATTGGATGATCTTTCCACCGTTGCTACTGACCCTGATCAACCCATATTGCCAGTCCAGATTCTTGACAGTAAGGTGGTTCAGCAAGGATCCAAGTTGACTAAGAAGGTGCTGATTCGTTGGGACCGACAACCAGCTTCTATGGCTTCCTGGGAAAGCTGGAGTGATATTCAGAGTTGCTATCCCACGACTTGGAGGCAAGTCGCTGCTAAAGCGGAGGGAATGTCGACCACCATCGTCGGTGGCTAATTGTCGGATTTCATTCAGTAATAGATGCTGTCATAGTTTTGTGCCTTGTGGCGTTTTTTGTGCTTGTAAGCAACTTGGGCCAGTTGGGCCGTTTGTAAACCGGGTTTGGCCCAGGTAGGCGTAGGGGCTCGGCCTGGTGTGTGGAGGCGGTGGAAGAGATAAAACTTCCATCCGGCCGGTGTGAACGGTTAAGAAATGAATAACTGAAATTCGTGGTCCTCAACCTCCCGCTCTCGTTCCCCTTCTTCCTCTTTCCTGTTCGTCCCAAAATTCCCTCAAATTCCCCAATTCCTCTCAATTTCTTGCCCTAGTTATCCTTGTTCGTGACAAATGGCCTTCAGACGTATTTCAATCCTCAATTGGGAATTTGCTTGTCACCGCAGGCTCAAGAATTTGCTTATTACCAGATTCTGCCAAAGGTGGAGGATGCCGATATATACGAGCTTTGATCATACCTGAAGGAGCAACAAATCAGTGCAGGGCATTCTTCCGTTCCTGTTATTAATACCTTGGTTACCTCCTTCTGAAAATTGAGTAGTTTCATTTCTGGAACAGGAGCAGAAGTGATGGAATATCATGGAACGCACACTGATTTATATGCACAGTTGCAGGCAGATAACTTGCATATATGTCAGACAATGATATGATTGGTCTAAGATTAAACTTGTTATTAAGAACAAGTCCAGAAGCGAAACAGCAATGTTTAACTTGCAGAAAACAAAAACAGTACTTGTTTCCTATCATACATGAGCAGCACGTCCAGTGCATTATGTGTCATATATGTAGTACAAGAAATTGATAACACGGGGGGTAAACACTAATACATGCTCAAACCACGTCATTATAACACTCAAATTAAGGAGGCATCTTTTTGGACCATCCAAACGTATACTCCCACAAATAAGCATGTTGTTGACGAAGCCAGTTTGGCTTCCTTGATTGTAATGTAGCCATAGGCCCAGAAAATAGGAAATAGATTACTTATTACTAACGGCTCCATGAATGCCCCAAATCTGGTCATTGCCTCCATTCAACACAATTTGCTCTACAAAATTAATATTTCAGGATCCCATTTCAGTACTACTTTCAGTGACGCCGCATCAGCCGATCTCAACACCAAGGGATAGCATATTTCCAAGATTTTGGATCCCTCAGTTTTGGCCCTGGAAATGAAAAATGGTGTAAGAATCTCAAACGTTAACTGCTGATTCAAATTTACATGCTGTGGATTTGCAGCATACAGAGCAAGCAAAGTCATTTGAAAAAAAAAAAAAAGATGGAAAACCGGTGTTCGAAGGTCATACCTTCACCTGGGATGCTTGAATGAGCATACGATAAGTATTTATATTCCAGGCTGTCGAGCCGCTGCTGGTGGTGTTTATAAAGTGGCTTCAGATCTATGGCAGGGCAACAACTGATCGTAAGCTTCTGAAGAGCAGAGTAAGCCCCAAGAACACCAGGTAAGGACACAAGGCATCGGCAGCAGCGAAGTGACAGTGTTTCTAATGATGGCAGATCTCCCAACGAATTGAGCAAACACAACTTACTACACTCATCAATGTCTAATGTCTTGAGTGCATCCAGTTGTCCTGTCAAGGAACAGAGCTTGCTACAACTGCTGATGCTTAAATGCTTTAGGGACGATGGTAAATTCGGAAGCGTTACCAGGTCACCACAATCATAAATATCTAAATTTTCTAAGCATGGACGAGGACGACGATCCATTGGAGACTGTGATTCCTCTAGCATACTAGTAGATGCAAGGTCACGACAGTCTTCCAGCGATGTGGACGTCTCAAGTTGTTCCTCTTTTCCCCATAGAAACTCAAATCTCGGGCATCGAACAATAGAAATCATTCTGAGAGATGGGGGAAGAATGAAGAGCTCTGCCAAGCTTTCACAATCAATTATGAATATACTGTATAGCTGTGGCAGGACTTGACCCATTGTTTCTGTAGGTGCACCACCTCCAACCTGTGTGGACCCTATTAATTTGTTACAGTCATAAATATCCAAGTTCTTCAAGGATACCAAGCATTCAAACACTTTTTCTGGCCAGTAGATTAGCACATCGCAGTTTTTAATCACCAGATCCACAAGTTGTCCAAACCATTTCCAAACCCCAAATATTGGCTGTGATGGACTTGAAAAGAAAAGGTTGCAGCCCTGCAACCAGAGTTCTGATAGAGATGACACATGGTTCTGATCGACCTGAGGTGGTTTTGCTTCTGTGTCATGGATAGACAGCTGTAGCTTGGACAGTGACGACACAAGCTTCGGTTTCATTACTGCTAAGGAGAGCAGCGCCTTGCCTTCATCCAACTTTAAGACCTTGAGCTTTGGTGCTTCAGGGAAACTAGTCAACTTCGGACAGTTTTTGATATCAACCTCCTCAAGTACAGGAAAGGTCAGTTCATCTTCCTTTCCTTCTGTTGCCACCCATCTCTCCAAGCTCTTCATGTCATGTAACTGGAGTTCCTTCAGTTTTGGAAATGCTGTGGATGCCAAGCTTTGCAATTTGTATAACTTCTTCAAGTAAAGAACTTGAAGAGATTTGAAATGACAAAATTCAGGAAATTCCTCACACAACATAAAACCAAGGAGCTGAAGCTCAGTCAAGTGTTGCAACACACTATGATTGGTTATCCATGATGGTAAACCAGTGCCCTTATAGTTCACTATCATTAGCATCTGTAGACCATCATGAGGTTTAAGGGCATCTAACACCTTATGACAATCTGGTTTTTCAGGGGCATCATCATTCCACTTGAAAGATAAGTGTGTGAGTTTCTCTTTATTTCCAAGACTGGCCTCTTTTGCATGTGCTTCTGTTACATTTTCCAAAACCACTTAACTCTAACTCACCACCAAGGTTTAAATTTCGAAGTTCTTCAATACTACAGCAGCCTGGCCTAGCACCAACACCAAAAATATGATAGAGTCTGAAGAGAAGTGACCTGTCCAAGTCCTGGAGGCATCCATGTCAATAAATTGCATCCATTAGTAAAGAGGTGCCGGAGGCTTGACATATACTTCATACTCTTTGGAAGCTGACAAAGTTTTGGGCAATGAGAAACGTTCAGTGTCTGTAGATTATACATAATGCTTAAATTTTCAGGGAGTTTCTTGAGCCCCCGATTTCCTGACAGATTAAGATACCTTAGGTGCTGTATCTTTCCTGGAAGGTGTATCTGCCCTGGAAGGTATACATTTGCAGGAAGGTGTAGTGCTCGCAGTAAAGTGTAGTTTGATACATCAAAGTAATCATAATCTTCAAAAAAACAAAGTCTGGAGCATTGGAGACTGTTTCTTCAAAAATTCATGCAATAGAGATGCGTCATGATGTCTGTTTGACCCAAGTACCCCTGT
This sequence comes from Hyparrhenia diplandra, assembly GCA_015847255.1. NCBI lineage: Eukaryota > Viridiplantae > Streptophyta > Magnoliopsida > Poales > Poaceae > Hyparrhenia > Hyparrhenia diplandra. Next base: position 1,257,327 of record JADLZK010011812.1, read on the forward strand.
GGCATATTTTGACAAGAAGACATGGCGAGTAGGATTAGGTAACAACTTCTTAATGCCTGGCTTATCCACTATAGTGACACATTCTTTCCCCATGACAGATAGAGCAACGTCGTGCATAAGATCATGTATCTTGCATATGGTTCGCTTACGAAGTGACAACCTTGCCCTGGAGAAGCGATCAATTGGAAGAACTTGCTTGATATCTTGAAAGAATGACCTCCAAGTAAGCTCCTTGAAAATTTGTGCTGCTACAGTTTCTGGTTGGGCGTCATCTTGCACAGGTACAAAGTCATGTGACATCCACAGCTGAATCAAGAGATCTACACTGATCTCGTAATCTTTGGGAAATATAGCACAAAATGCAAAGCACTGCTTCATATGTGATGGCAGTTCATCAAAACTGAGCTTGAGTATCGGTAAAATTCCAGTCCTCTCATTACAAATGTTACTTTTGGCCAATATATCCTTCCATTCGTTCGTGCTAGTCTTAGTTCCCATCATAGAGCCAAAGGCTTTGGCAGCCAAAGGAGAACCAGCACAACGGCCAACAATACTACCCACAATGCCTTCCAGCTCATCACTACTTGGATTTTGCAAGCTGAATGCTCTACTCTGGATAATTTCCCTCAAATACTCATCAGTCAGCTTTTCAATATTATGGGCTTCTACCACACCCATGGTCATAATTTCAGCCACTTTTGAATCACGAGTTGTTGTCAGTACTGCACTGCCCTTGCCACCCTGCTTAAGGCATGTCTTTAGTTTTCCCCACTTATCAGCATCTCTATTCCATACATCATCTAACACAATGAGGTATCTCTTTCCACTTATTACACCCTGGAGATCTTTCAATGCTTTTTCACGATTTTTCTCATTGGTCTGGCTGATGTTGCTTGCAATGGTACTAACATCAAAATCATCTGATACACAGCACCACCTTCGAAGCTCAAAATGCTTTTCGATTGCCGGCTCATTATAAATGAGTTGGACAAAGGTGGTTTTGCCCATCCCGCCTGGCCCGACAATAGGAAGAACCATGAGATCCATGTTGCTACCTTCATCAATTAGTTTCCTCATGATTTCCTTCCTCTCCTGGTCTCTAGATCTGCTAACAATATCCTTGTCGGAGTCGTCAATTACATGATCTGTCTCTCGCCATTGCCTTGATGGTGGTGCTTGCTGCAAGTGTCTGAAACCAAATGCATTCATCTCAGTGACCAGTATCTCAATGGTCTGCACAATCCTGCATAACTTCTTGCCCATCCTATAACGAAATACAATGGGATTACGAGCTGGAAATAGGTGCTGCAGGCCATCCATGCCAAGCATGTTGTTTTGTCCCTTCTTCTTGGCTTCTCGCCGAAGTGCCTCATACTTGAACTCATCAAAGGCGTCATTGGCCTGATATGCTGCTGCTTTGAGGTCTTTGAGCCAAGCTCCTACTCCAGGTCGCAAGGCTCCTTTCTCCTCTGCATCTTGGATGATGTCCAGGGATTGCTGGCAGCTTGCGCTCAAGACCCTGCGCTGCTCCTCCATGCCTTCCATCACCTTGTACTGGTCCAGGAGGTAACTGGATGCTTTCTCCTTAACCATGGAGAGCAGCGGCCCGATCACCAACTCAGCCATTGTTGCTCTCACAACAGAAAGGAACACAAGCAGATGCAAATTTGATTTGCAAGGGTTAATCCTAGCAGTTTCCTCCTCCAGCCTGCATGCAACCAGCAAGCATATTAAGGCTCTGTATGTAGTCAATCCTGTAAAACAAAAAATGGAGCAAACAAGAGAAGCAGATGGGCGTACCAATATGTGTTAGTGGCTGCACCAGCTGGGTTCCAACGGTTGTGGTGGAGATAGAGAGACCAACCCTTCGATTCTGTAGTGACCACTACTACAGAAGTCGTGTACCAAAGGGGGAAATGAGTTCAGGGAAGAGAGGACTAGCCACAGCAGGATTGCAAGAGTGAGGTGAAATGATACGGGATTTTACAAAGAGAAGCAAAGTATTTGTTTTTGTTGGTTGCTTATGGGCTTATGGGCATATAGAGATTCTGACAGGGCAAAGGTGGCCGACATACAGCTTTATGCGAATACTCATTGTTTGCAACAACCCTATTCTACTAGTCTCTGAAAAAAAAAAGCGAAGAATTGGGTTCGGCTTTAGCAAAGAAGCATTTTCTTTTCTTTTTCCTCATACAGACTTTGCCGCTTTGCTCCACATGTCCAACCTTTTGCTTGTGGGTTTCTTTACTATCTATTAGTGGTCAGATGGCAACTAAAGTTTGATTATCTGATTAGTATATTCCGTTTTCTTTATTTCTCTGTTCTAGCCTGGCAGTGGCGGTATAAAGAGGGGAAGTTGCATCACATGAACAGTGGAAGTAAGTTGTATAAGAAACAGCACAGTCTAGAACACAAAACAGTCACTGCGTCAGGTACCCCAAAATCCAGTTAAGGTAACAAACGGACTAACGACTATCTGAGCATAGGAGACACATCACGTTAAGGTCACAAAATCATGTTAAGGTAACTAATGGACTAACTATTATCTGAACAAATAGTTCGGACCTTGCTAAGCAATTAAGCATCACCATCCCGCACACTGAAACATCACCGGAGTAGCTTGGACAGAGAGTGGAGAAATTCTCAGTCAAAGTGCCAAATTTTTCCGGAGGATTAAAAAGAAATTGACCGGAACAAGATATCCGAGGAATTCTGGAGAGCGGAACATGGGAGAAAAAAAAAAATCAGACCTGGCAGCCAACCTTGTTCGGGACTGGGAGCGAGTGGTAGCATACTTTTTTTTTTTTTTCGAGATCACGCCCGACGGCGTTTTTCATTAAGCGAGAAAGAAGTTTTTGTAATACGATAAACGAGGGGGATGGCAACCCGCGATTACCGACGCCCACCCGACAACCACTGCGACGCGATTGTGATTATAGATAAACAATTACAACTAAAAAGACCGATACTCGGGACCTAAACCTCGTCCTCCAACCCTGCCAAGTTTAGATCCAAGGTTGTTACGTCGAAATGTCCCTTCAAAAGAATCTGGAAACGCTCCTTCTTTTGTTCGGACCACGTCGACGTGTCCCGGAAGAAGGCCTTGAGCTCACTTTTGGCCACCAACTCATCCTCGACTTCGATGCCCATCTTCCTCAACAGCACAACCTGGGCCTGCCTGGTGGCGTTCGCCGCCGCGGCGTGGCAGCAATGCGCTCGCTACGCCGCGGTGGGCCAGCGGTCACCGGCATCTTGGAGCGGCGCAAGCTGCGGCCTCTCAAGGAGAGGTGTCTCCAAAGGCGATTGCACCGCCGCCTCTAAGTCCTCCTGTACCGAAGCAGCGGAGCACACAACACCGGTAGGCGTCAAGCATCTAAAATGCCGGCAGGTTGGAGAAGTCACGAGGGTGCAACCACCTCCGGACGCAACGGCGGAAACAACCGCACCGGCGGCGAGGGCGTCAGACTGCGACCTGCGGGCGCAACCACGGAGGCACGTCGAAGGCGAGTGACCGCCTCTGAACCACCAAAGGGTCCTCCACCGCGGCCGGTCCGTCATGCCCAACGTCCACCTCGAAGGAGACCTCGGTAGCAAGGCCGGTTGGAGGAGGTCCCGGCGGGTCTCACAGCGACCAACACGGGAAGCTCCTCCAAAATGGGGTCAACCCCCACGGGGAGGCCCCTCGTGCATTCGCAACTCGGCCCGAGGGTCCCGCACCAGGAGCAAGCAACCTCACCGGGAAAGGTCGCGACAACGTCGGCGTGGTCCCTCGGCGCCTCAAGGGCCCGGGTCTTGCGACGGCGCGTTACGCCCGCCGCCCGCCGCTGCGGCGTCGGCGTCGGCGGGGCTGCCGGTACCGTCGCGGCACCGGCGAGGCCCCAAGCGGAGGGAGGGAGGCGAAGAAGGCACCAAGCGAAGTGGTAGCATCTGGAACTCATTCTGCGCCGCCGGTCGGCGGTGCGTTGTGGGCGGTGGGACCAGCCGGCGGCGTCGAGGATTCCGCACTTCCCAACGAACCGAACATGAAGGCGGTCGGTGCCCCAGCGCGGTGCTCCCCAACGGTGGCTCCCCCTCCTCGGGACAAGCGTGGAGCTGCCGCCGCCGCCGTCCGTGCGCGGGCATCGATGGGTTCGTGGGCACGGGCGAGATAGAGTTCCCCCACCGAATGGGCCTAGATGCAAAGAGTTCTAAAGTCTTGTGGGGTGGCCCGGCCGAGGCGTGGCGTCGGCGCTCTGTTTTGACGGAATGGCCCATCATGCAACCGATGACGAACTTGTGTAGGGGGGATGGCCCATGAGCGATTTCGATGACACGGCCGGGGCCAAGATTACTATCAAGGGCCTAACCATGGCGAAAAATCGGTTATGATCGAAGACCTAGGGTTTTGACCTAGGATTTGGGCGACTCGAGGCGATCGGCCGCGGGAGGTTTCCGGCGGCCGGCGATCCACCATCCCATCCACTCTTACGTTCGGGCTGACTAAGGGGGTCGCCTGCGCGGCGCCCAGCCTTGGCGAAGGAGGGGCGTGGTGGTTGGCGGCATTTCTCGGGCGGTGGCCATGGATGCGGGATCATCCCACGTCAAGATGGAAGGCGGAGGGCGATGATGTGGAGTGGCTACTCAAGAGCCGAGTTTGAGCGAGGTGAAGGATGGAGTCGATCCCTTGCGGCGGCTGAAGCGGAACAAGTTACGGCGGGTGAAGTGGATGGTGGCGGCACGGTTGCTTTCGTCAAAAAGTTCAGCGAGCAATCAGCGATCTCAACCATGAAGGCGCACGGAATCGGCGCGGGGAGATCTCTTTCCGATCTACCGAGACAAACTGTTTCGTGGTGCAAGCATATTGTTTAGGAGATTGGAAGAGAATCATGGAAGAAGGCCCCTGGATCTTTAGGGGTTATGCCCTAATGTTGGAAGAGTTCGATGGGGCGACGCCAACCCCGACGAAACTCCCGAATCTTTGCATACAAGCTTGGGTTCGATTCATAAGATCCCACATCTCTACAGGGGACAGCCGGGCATTATTCAAAAAGTTAGGCGAGAAAGTGGGTGAAGTGATCACGGTGGAGACGAAGGTGGTTTCAAGCAATAGAGGAGATTTTTACAGGGCAAGAGTTAAATTGGATGCTACTAAACCCACGATCCGCTTTGTCACTTTGGCGCTGAGGGTAGTGCGGTGATGCATCTTGGGTGAAGTACGAGAAAATGCCCGTTTTTTTGTGCTCATTCTTTGGTTGATGGGACATACTCACCTTGAGTGTGGCTCGGGAGAGTTTAAGGAGGAGGAACTCGGTATGGTTTTGGATGTTGGCGAGTGGTGACTATTGGCGTGCGGGTACTCCGCGAGGCTGCGCTCGGGCGGGGCGGGGAGACTATCTTGGTCGCCCGGGGCCCAAGAGGAGAAGAGCGCCCCGGGGATCATAGGAGGGGTGAGAGGGACGTGGAGGTCGTTTCAACGGCACCCGTGATGGTTTACGGAGGGAGAAGAAGAAAGAAGCGAGGAAGGACAAGAAAGATAGCTCGGGTTCAAGGAAGAGAGGCTCTACGGAGGCAGGTTTGGAAGGCGATTTGGAGGACTCGGCTACCCGATCCTCTTAAGCAAACTCACCGGCCAAGTAGGGAGGTGAACGATGAGGTCAAGAAGAAGCTTTTCGGCGAGAATCGGGACGGGCGGCGGGTATTCCACCACCGCCGCCGAGTGTACGTGTCCCCGGGGGACAAGAAGGTGAAGAAGGCGTGGATGAGCGGGGACAAAGCAAAGTCGGCGGCGGCCTCCATGGAGGACCGCCGAGCAATGAGTTGCCTCATTTGAATTGCCGCGCGGCTTGGGCAACGCCCCGCGGCGATCAAAAGAACTTCATGACTTGGCGGCGAAGTTTGCCCGACAGGTGTTGTGTGTTCTTGAAACTCAAGTTAACCGAGCACGGGTAGAAGGTCTTAAAAAGTACTCTAGGTTTTGATTATGCATTTCTTTGTAAGTAGCTCGGGCGTAGTGGAGGCTTGAGCATTTTACGGAAAAAAGAAACTAGAGTGGAAATTTTACCCTATTCCCAGTATCACATTGACACTATTATTACTGAGAATGGGGGTGACCCATGGCGTCTCACGTGTGTTTATGGTGAGGCACAGGTCCCGGAACGACACAAGACATGGGAGATGCTGAAGTTTATCAGGTCGACGTGTGCATTGCCATGGATGTGTATTGGTGACTTCAACGAAGTCCTTACAGCATCTGGAACATGAAGGGCGCGAGGAGAGGAGTTGGAGCCATTGAGGGGCTTCGGGATGCGGGTTGATGTGTGTGGACTCTCGATCTTCGCTTTGAGGGACGTTGGTGGACGTACGAAAAGCGGATTGCAGGGGGGTCCTACTGTCGAGTTCGCCTGGATCGCGCTTTGGCGTGTGCTGATTGGTGCTCTCATTTCCCGCTCGCGGTGGTCCATCACTTTACATCGGCGGCATCAGACCATGGCCCTATCGAGCTTAGATGGGCGGCGGATCGGATGGGGACGAGGGTACCGAGCAAGCGCTTTCGGTATGAAATCATGTGTGAAAGCATGCAGGTTTTGAAGATTCTTTGTCCCAAGTTTGGAAGGATCAGCCACCGGCCACCAACTTGGAGGGGTTAATATCAAAGATTTCCTATATCTCCAAGTACCTTGGGGGCTGGGAGAGAACAACCTTTGGCAGTGTCAAAAGAAAGCTAAAGGGTTTAAAGCAGGACCTAGAACGCCTCTGATCAAAACCAAATAGGATGGGGCCTTCCTATGAGGAAACAAAGATAGCCGACAGAATTGTCGAGCTAAGTTACCGGGAGGAGGTTATGTGGAAGCAACGATCTCGTATAACATGGCTGCGAAGGAGATAAGAATACTCGGTTTTTCATCTTCAAGCATCTCGGGCGTCGAAAAGAGGAATAAAATCTCAAGGTTAAAATTGCGGGGACGGTAGTGTCACGGAGGATGAAAGCGGTGATGGCCTCCATGACCACGGATTTCTACAAAACCCTCTACACCACGAGAGGGGACGAGGGACACCGATCGGCCCATCGGAGACCGTGCCGGTTAAGGTGACACAGGAGATGAATGAATGGTTGCTCAAACCGATTACTTGAGGACGAGATCAAGCAGGCTTTGTTTCAAATGTTTCCAACCAAAGCTCCAGGTCCGGACGGGTTCCCTGCACATTTCTTCCAGAGACATTGGGATTTGTGTGGCGAAGAGGTATCGACCGTGGTCCTTCGAGTACTGCGTGGAGAGGATGATCCAACAAGGTTGAATGATACAAATATTGTCTTAATACCAAAGGTGGAGAATCCTGAAGAGTTGGGATAATTTCGTGCCATTAGCTTATGCAATGTGATCTATAAGATCGCATCGAAGACAGTGGCCAATAGACTCCGCTCTATATTGCCTGAAATTATATCAGAGGAGCAGTCGGCCTTTGTGCCAGGGAGGTTAATAACTGACAATATTATTACAGCCTACGAGTGCTTGCATTATATGAAGATGAAGTGGGCAGTTGCAAACCGGTTTTGTGCCCTAAAACTTGACATGAGGAAAGCATATGACAGGCTGGAGTGGGAATACCTACAGAAAATAATGATCAAGTTGGGGTTTAGTCGACTATGGGTAAATATGATCATGAGACTAATTAGTTCGGTCTCTTTTTCAGTTGTTCTGAATGGCAAGAAGCTGGAAGCGTTCAAGCCATCCAGAGGCATTCGCCAAGGCGATCCAATTTCCCCCTATTTGTTCTTACTAGCAGCAGAGGGCCTTTCGTGCCTTTTAAAGAATTGTACTCAGTCATCAGATCTCATGGGCATTAAAGTGGCTCCGTCGGCACCGATGGTGAGTGACTTACTCTTTGCGGATGACAGCCTGCTGATTTTCGGAGGCGATAAGGGAATGCAGAGACGGTAAGAGATGCCCTTGTCACATACTGCCGTGCTTCAGGACAGCAGGTGAATTTTGACAAGTCTTTGATCCATTTTGCTAAGGGTTGTAGACTGGCAATCAAGGAAGAAATAAAGGAATTACTCCAAGTGTCTAATGAGGCCCTCAGTGAACGCTATCTGGGCATGCCGACTGATGTCGGGCAGGCAACAGTTGGTGCCTTCTCATACCTAAAAGATAGGGTTTGGAAAAGAGTACAGGGGTGGATGGAGAAGTGTCTCTCGGCTGCAGGTAAAGAAGTTCTGATCAAAGCTGTAGCCCAGGCTATTCCCACATACTCCATGGCTTGTTTCAGATTACCCAGAGGCCTTTGCAAGCACATAGATGGTCTACTTCGGGATTTTTGGTGGGGAAGCAAGGAAGGTAAAAGAAAGGTCTGTTGGGTAGCTTGGGATGATATGGTTATGCCCAAGAGCTCAGGAGGTCTGGGTTTCAGAAACATTGAATTATTCAATCTTGCCTTACTAGCTCGGCATGCGTGGAGGCTATTACAGGATCCTGACTCCCTTAGTGCGAGGGTCCTCAAGGCAGTTTACTATCCTGATTCAGACATACTTGAAGCAAATATGGGCTCTTCGCCTTCCAGGGTGTGGAGAGCAATCGTGGATGGGGTTGAAGTACTCCGGCAGGGTCTTATACGCCGTATTGGTTCGGGCACTACAACAAACATTTGGGAGTCACCATGGCTCCCTAGGGATGGCATGATGCGACCACTGCAGTCGGTTAAACCGAATCCTCCGGTTTGGGTTTTAGACCTCATTGATCAAGGCTCTAGAAGCTAGAATCGACAGCTGTTACGGGAGTTTTTTTCTCCCCTTGATTGGGAATATATTGAGAATATACCTCTATGCTTGATGCCAATGGATGATTTTTGGGCATGGCACTATGAAAAGTCTGGGAGCTTCTCAGTCTGATCGGCGTACCGTATGCTTATCCGTCTCAGGGAAACGACATCAGCATGGTTGGAAGACAGACCAAGCCGGTCGAATACGAGTGCCAAGGAGGAGTGGAGTGATCTGTGGAAGGTCAAAGTCCCGTCAAAGGTCAGGTACTTTCTGTGGCGATTGGCAAGACATTCTATCCCGACTGGGGATGTACGACATCATCGAAACATGGCACCCGATGCACGGTGCTTGCTATGTAGTATGATGGACTCTTGGAGGCATTCGCTGCTTGAATGTAATTTGGCCAAATGCGTTTGGGCTCTGGAGAGTGAAGAAATAACAGAGTTCATCTGTCAAGTTGAAACCCTCGACGCTAAAGCCTGGTTAACTGAAGTGATGAGGGGGCTCAAGCACGAGGACCTGACGAGGGTGGTCGTTCGTTTATGGGCCATCTGGTATGCTCGTCGGCGCGTTGTGCTGGAGAATGAGTTTCAGAGCCCACTCTCGACACACAGTTTTGTAGAGCGGTTCTTGAGTGAGCTGCAGGTAGCTGCCCCAAGATGCACAATGAAACAAGCAACGGAAAGATCAGCAGCTTGCTGGATCAAACCGCCGGGTGGCTGCGACAAGATCAACGTGGATGCTGCGCTATCTAAAAACTCGAGAAGGGCTTCGATGGCAGCAGTGGCACGAGATGAGGTTGGGAACTTCCTGGGAGCATCAGTGTTGGTCCTCGAGGGATACTCAGATGCGGAGACAGCCGAGATTATGGCTTGCCGCGAGGGGTTAGCGCGGCAAATGACCTTAACCTTCGATCGGTCGGGGTGGCAAGTGACCGCATGAATGCAAAGAAGAAGCATCCATGGCCAGGGGTTTCGTGTGTATGGTCACGCGGGTTCAGGGAGATCAAGCATGGTATGGGCAGCTTTACAAGAATGGAGTTCATCCATGAGAATAGAAGTTCTAATTATGATGCCCACTGTCTAGCTAGAAGCCATGTAAATTTTTCTTTTGGTCGATATGTTTGGTTTGGTGAGCCTCCTGATGGAGTTTGTAACACATATAATTTGACGTAATAAAGGCAGGCTCTGTTATTCTCAAAAAAAAAAAAAAAAAATCAAGGGCCTAATCATATGCATGCAAACAAAAGTTTACAGCTGAGCTGGTAAACACGCTTGATAATGATGAGGACTCCCTCATTTGGCAATTTGATTCTAAAGGTCAATACTCATCCCAGTTCTTGTACTCCCTCCGTTTCAAATTGTAGTTCACTTTGGCTTTTCTAGATACATTGATTTTACATTGCACCTAGTTATACACTATGTCTAGATACATAATAAAATCAATGTATTTAGAAAAGCCAAAGTAAACTACAATTTGGAACGGAGAGAGTACAAGATAGTTAATTGTAGAGGAAATTTCCCTATACATGTTCCAGCTATGTGGCAAATTAAGGTTCCCCCAAGAGTACACTTCTTTTTGTGGCTACTATCAAAAGTAGAAATTTAACTCGAGATAATGTCAATATAAGAAAGAAATTAGATGATTTAACATGTCTATTTTGCTCAGAACCAGAAACGGGCAGCATCTGTTCTTTGAATGTACTGTTGCTAAGCTCATGTGGTCAGCTATTTCTGAAACCTTAGATAGGAATGTTGGAGAAGATTTTTATTTCTATTGGTCAAATGTGGTTTAGTAACAAAAAGTACTTAGTTCACAATGTATTTTGTGCTGCATCCCTGTGGGGGATCACGGAAGCTAAGAAACTCTATTTGTTTTCAGAAAGCTCCATGGCTAGATGTCAGGCTTTTGCTAGTCAGCATAGCTGCCCTGCTACACAACTGGTTCATACTGTGCCCGGAGGAGAAGAGAATGGAATATGCTTCAAGACTATCCAAGCTGAAAGAGATTGCCTCCAGGCAAGCAAGAATCTGTGGATGAGCCAAGTCAGTGACAAATGGGACAAGTACATGCTGAACAAGGTGCTGGATTGGGAAGATGAAGAAATACCTCAAGAAGTCAAGATGAAGCTGGTGGCAACAGGCTCGGGAGGCCTGCCTAGGATGCGCTGGGTCAGCCTCCTTCCAAGAGATGTACCTGTGTGAGATTGTGAGGGCAATTGTCATATTTCTGTCAGGAGAATGGGTTTTCAGTTTATCCTGTATCGGGTGTGGGGAACTTTAAGTAGTGTTTTGATCAGGTTTTGAGAGGTTGGGTTAAGCGTGAGTGTGTTTCTGGAAAGGGGTGTCCCCCCTGAATGCTTAAACTGTATGAATTCTTGTCCTTGCTGGAATGCAATGACAGGGGAATTTTGCCCTTTAACTCAAAAAAAATGATAATCGAAACTGATCTCGCAGTATACACGCTTGGCGATCGAATAGAACAGAACATGCTTTATGTTCCCTTGATTAAAAACACAAACAAATGGGACAGGCATGCACCGAGGTTCAGAGAGATGAGTGCAGAGTTGGGACCAAGTCCAAAGGACAGAAGCTCAGTGAAGCTGCTGCAGGTATACCAAATCAAGTGACACTGAGGCACTGAGCAGAGAGATATGGGCACATAATAGCAGAGTTTAACGGGCCACATCAACAACCACGGAGCAGATATTTTTTCAAAAACCGGGCACTTTAGCCCGTTCGCATTAAGAGGAAAAGGAGTTTAAGCTTACATCCTCAGGAGGGGTGGCCGGGCGGTGGTTAGCGGCGCCCGGGACGACCGCGGCGAGCACCTCGTCGAGCACTGCGCCTGGGGAAGAGGACGCGCATAGCCCGACATTTGTAGTCCGGCACGTGTCCCCTGAAGTGTCCGAGCAGCCGCTCGGTCACTGTTGACACCTGTTATAGCATAATATTACTAGTCAACTAAACATGGATAAGGGCTTCAAATGAATATCAACATAGACTCAGGGTTTTACTAACATAATTCCACGAGCTTTGGTGATTTATATCTTTTCAGGGACTTAACAGATAAATTCAAAGAAGAATGGAGAAAGTTCCAGAATATACATCTCATACGATGACAAGACTTGACCGTGAAGTAACTCAACCCAAAATGTGGACTAAAACACTCTAGAAGATACCAGAAGACACCAGAAGAGACGAGAAGCCGAGAGGAGACTATGCTCTGGCGGCCGCCAGGCAATTTTAGGCTGGCCGCCAGGCAATTATGGCCAATCAGCTTCGTCTTTTTTTGTTGGTTTGTAACCGACTTTGAGGTTGTATCTACACCGTTATTGAAGGTCGGTTTGATCCAATGGTCATCGTTCATCGCCAAGGCCTATATAAGAAGACCCCCTGACCCCAGGGCTAAACCCTAATTCATTCTATCTCATTCTATTCATTATCTCTCAGTTGTAGAGGTGTCCCAATGTAAAGATAACCTCTCTCTGGAATTAGTGAATTAGAAGTAGATTAGCCATGTAATTAGAAGTAGATTAGATCTAACTTAGATCTAATCAAGAGTAAAGGAGAGTGGAGCTATGCTCCTGTTCTGGAGATGTCTTCAGAGTATGGTATGTCTTTGTATCTTCTCTACAAGACTTATGATTCATATATTTATCTTCTCTATTCACTTCCATGCCTTTCATATATATGGTTAAGTATAGTTGTTATGCTTTTGCATGGGATCTCCGCTCGTATTGAGTGCTCTAGTTATTCTAGGTAGCTAGAGTAGTAATTTATAGTGTAGACTTGGTGTCTAGGCTATAGGTTACCTGAGGTTGCGCCCAATCCCACGGATAGTTGTGGTAGCCCCGGGGGTGGGTGACTCTGTAAGGCCTTTGTATTCCACCACGTTCGGATTGGTGTTTCGTAGAGAGCTTTTGGCAGCCTTCTCCCAACTACCTTCTTCCCAGTCTTTCTCGAGAGTTGGAAAGGATTTGTTGCTCCAAAGTGCAGTAGTGTAATTGCTATCATAGAACCTAAGTAATAGAGAAGTACCCAGGAACCTTGATCTCTCCCTTTGACCTCTTGATTAGTTTAGTTATTCTTTTATTATCTTAGGTATGCCATTATTTTATACTTACCCTTTATCAATTACCCCCTCACTATAGTCTAGTGGTTTGCTAAGTTAGTAGATGCATGATTGTGACTTATTAGAATTCTTTAGCCAAAGCTTCCCTGTGGATACGATACTCTAGAATACTCATCCTAGGGAAAAGTTACAATGGTAGGTGTTCTGTGCACTTGCAGAATCCTTCATATTCTTTTAGCACTTATGGAGGAGCCGGCATTGTCCGCACCCCTCCCACTTGTTAGCGAGGGCCATTTGTGCGCGCCGCTCGACCTCGGGTCCCGGGATGGGCGATTTGGCAGCCAAACGGGCGCTCGCCTAATGACCCAATCGTCCACCCGGAAGTCCGTAGGGGAGGCAGCGAGGAGGAGACGGCGGCTGCTCGAGGGGGCAGCCGGAAGGAGTCAACATACGCCGTGATGTCGGCCTGGCGAGGCGGCCGGCGATCCGGCGATGGCGCACGGCCGAGACCGGGACACCGGCGGGCTGCGGTCTGCGGAGCGCGGGGCCAGGCATGACCGGGCCGGGTGGAGGCTACTTGGCGCTTGAGCGCCAGTCGCGAAACACCACCGACGGCAGGCCCGAGGCGGCCGGGCTTGGGTTCCCGGGCGGCGTGGACAGGCTGGGGTGGTGGGGGGCACCAAACTCCCATCGTGGGCAAGGTCGCCCCCACCCGGTCGTTAGTGCTTGCTGTGGAGAAGGAGCGATCGGGGTCTGGGGGGGTGGAGGTGGTACCGTGATCGGCGTGGCGGTGCGATCCCCGGGGACCGGCGTCGGGAGGCAGGGTGGCCGCAGCGTAGCGGCGTCTTGAACGCGAGCTCATTGGGTGCCATCTCCCCCGGCGATCCATCGACCACCCTGGGGTTGGTGCCTGCGTGGAGTGGGCGTCATGGAGACCAAGGAGTAGCAGCTCGGCGGTGGGCGCGTCGTCCAGCAGGGGCGTCGGTGTTGGGGCGGCGGGGCACGGCGCGGCCGGCGACTGTGGCGCCGGCGCGTGGGCAGCGGTCCTCCGGCCCCGGTCGAAGGATGAGTCCGGGACGGGGAGACAAAGAGCCCGGAGCGCGGTGAGCGGGGGCCGGAAGGAGGTGTGTGCGAACCTCGGGGACCGTCCGACGCCTGACGGGGGGGGGACATAGGATCGGTCCAGACGAAGGGAGCTGCGAGGGAGCAGGACGCCTGGAGGCCCCCCCGGGCAGCCACTAAACGATCGACGCCGCGGGCGATCCGGGGAAAGGCCATGGGTGGTCCACACCGAGCCGCTGAGGCGGGTGACGGTGACACGGCCTAGCCATTCTCGCCGATGCTTCGTCCGAGGCAAAGGGAGGCGGCGGGTCGAAGAAGAGCACCGGCGGCAATGTGATCCCCGGCTAGACGGTTGAAGCAGGCCGACGAGCGAAGACGGTACAGGTCGGTGGCGATGAAGGCGGGCGAGGCACGGTGGCTCCGCCCACGCCCACTGACGAGGGTGAAGCCGTCTGGCGTCGACAAGATCCCCCCGCCGGGGTGGTAGAGGCCCTGGCTCTGGGTAGCCACGCCGCCACCGGCCGCCGGTGCACGATGGCGGCGACCAAGCCGTAAGTGTGCGGGGACGCGCGTGCGGCCGGCCGTGGACCGAGCCGTGGGGCGCGGGCACCGGGCGGCTGCAGGCGCCGCCACGGGGTCAGCGGCGGCGCTGAGACCGCGCTGCCTGCGCGCTGCGCCTGCCCGCACCCTACGGCAGCGGGAGGAGGCGGCGTGGACCGCGGCGGCGCGGCCTTGCCTGGCGGCTCGGTGGCCACGCCGATGACGGGTGCCGGCGCGGAGGTCGTCATGGCGGCCCAACCCGCCGACCGCGCCGGAGGGCACTAAGGTCGGCATGGCCGCCGCCGGGAGCGCCCCCCACACCAAGCGGGGAGTAGATGGCGAGGCGCGCCGCACAATGGTGGGGCTTTCGACACAACGCCGAAGTCCTCCTCGCCCGACGGTCCCGGAGAAGTTGTCCACCCAACGCATTCCTTGGATCTTCCGGCGGAGGGCAAGTAAGGCGCCGCGATCCGGGAAAGGGCCTTGCCGCGACCACGGCACGGCCGGAGGCCGGGGAAGGAGGCGGCGACGGGCTCGGTGCAGCGACGGCCGCGACGAGGATGGCCGCGCCCTGGACCTGCCCGGTGAGCATGCCGCCGAGGCCGTGGATCCGTCCGTGAGCACGCCGGGCTGGGGCCCGAGCCCGGCCTCCATCGGCAGCGACGGGGCGCGGCGAAGGCCGGGCAGCTCCCAGCGTCGGCAACAGCAAACGGCCGGGCGGCGGGCGGCGTCCGCCGAACCGCCGAGCAGCGCCTACCGCTGCTCCGGCCGTGCAACAGACCCGTGGCCGCCTGGTGAGTGTGGTGCGGCCGCCAACGCGGGCGGGCGTCGATGGCGAGCACCACTCCACCGCGACGCCGGGCGGGGGGGGGAGAAGACAAGCGGTGATGGGAGCAAGGCTGCGGCGTGCGGGGGCGACCTCACCAACCTCCGTGTCGCCGAGGCCGTCATCCCCATCCAGCCCCCTCCCCAACCGGGAGGCCGGGGGTCGGCGGTGCCGGGTCCGGCGGCTGGCGGCGATGGGGGGGCTCCGTTGCCGGCCCGTGAGGCACTGGCGCCGGCCGAGGTGCAGCCACCACCGGCTGCGTGAGCAGGCCTACCATGGGCGGAGTACATAGGGCATAGGGAAGGCGGAGCCGCCGAGGACAAAAAAGGCCGAGCCTGGGCCACCCGGCAGCGTGGGGACCGGGCCACCTGGCGCTGGGGACGATGGGGAGGGGGCTGGCGCACAGATGCGCCCGTGGGGGCGCCCGGCGGCGTGGGGAGGGCGGAGCCGCCGGATCCGGCCGTGGCCGGGCCGGATCCCGGCCGACCGCGACGGGGACGGAGCTCCGGGCGGCGGAGCGTGGCGGTGAGCCCACGGGCGGGAGCCGCTGCGCGCCGGGGGAGAGGGAGGTGGCGGGAGCTTCTGGGCAGGCAAGGGAGGGGGAAGGGAGGGAGGGGGCGCGGGGCCAAGGTGGCCACCGGGCGCCGGGCGCCCGGGCGCCGCACAGCCGGCCAGGGGGGCAACGGTCGGGAGGGCAGGGGGAGGTCAGGAGATCTCTGTCACGTTTAAGTGCGCCCCAGCGTTGAATGAAGTTCTTCGTAGCGATATCCTCAATTCAGATAACCACGAAGCAGATATACTAACAATCGCTGATTTTCTATAAAGCACTACGAGCAGCTAAGCTGGAAAGGCAAAAATTGTTGTGCCAGCACTAGGCCGCCTAATCCCTGAATCCCCCAGACTCAGACATATATACAATACAAACATGAAATTCTCTTGCAGACACCAATTCATAGGCCAAATGTAGAATGAGACTCATATATTAGCTGTTCCCATTATCACCAATCGGCATTACTCGCCAAACAGGGTGACGACACATGACTACAGCATCAATTATCCGTCACACTGACGGATCGGCAGCAAACAAACTGTATATGCACGCCATTGTCTTATTTCTAAGAAACTAAAAGATGGAACCAAGGTCCCAAGAAATTCACAACCCAGGATCAAAATAATGTAGCGCACCAGCTTGCTCATCACTCCATTAGGTCTAAGAGTAGTCAGGTCTTTTTTTTCTTGTTTTCCTGAGTTTGTTGAGTCACTTGCCTGTAAAGATACAATTTAATTCTTAATAAAGTTCTGTTTTTTGCAAAAAAAAAAAAAAAAAAATCTTAATTTATTAGGCATGAGAACACACACCACACCATGCGACTTGCAGTTTATTTGGCATCCTCTTATTGCATTAGAAAAAGGAAGGCGGCGAGAAACTTACCATGCATCTCAGCTGAACACAATGGCTTCATCTTTCTTTACTAACAAATCCATTTATTGGGAATGTGCTGGATCTTCTGCCAATTTTCATGTCCCTCTTCTTTGCAAGTTTTACTGAGCACGTTGCACAAACATATACTAATTACTTCGAGAGACTGGTGAGGCAGCGTCGGAAGACGCCTCCACCTTATGGCAGCCAGAATCGTCAGTGTCCGGAGAGACACAAGGCACTCCATATTATGAGGCAGGCAGTCCCAGTCACAACTGTCAATGTCAAGCTTACGTAGACCGATTAAGAGATCACTATCTTCAGGAATAGATGTCAGCTGGCTGCTGCAACGACAGAGCTCAAGTATGTGCAGTTGCTTTTTCGGACATCTGGATGGTGGCCACTCAACATCCAGCTAGCATACCTTGAACCCCTGTAGAAACAGATTTTGAGCTCTTGAAGATCTTTTGGGGGCAAAGGCCCTCAAGTATCTCTGCTTCCACGTCTGGACCAAACCTTTTCTCCCAGCCCAAAATCCAGTTCCAGCCTTCCGAGTCGCTCCTTGTGGGTTAGGTGAGCTTCAAGAGCTTCCTTTTTGCTCCCGACAATCCCGAGACCACATATAATCAGAGTGCCTCCAAGTTTGTTCAGATGCTTCAGCTGCTTCAACCTGTACCCCCTGTTCTTTCTTCACTTCGAACCTTTCCAGTGTTTGGAGTGAGGTCAGCCTTCCAATGTTGGGGAAATATAAACTTTCAGGGATGTGCCGCAAATAGATTAGATTAGCCATATCTTTAGGATATGATGCTCTGTCAAGAGAAATATCTATGGTCTCAATATGGTAAAGCTTTGTAAATGTGCTTGGCAAAATCAGAACGCGTATGTCTTGAAGGAAACGGAGACCAAGATAACGTAGATGCTTCATCCGATCAATACATGCTGGGACTAACAACTCTTGTGCAAAACCATTTTGTTTAATGATCAGCACCCGCAGTTTGGTCAGCTTCATGAACAGACGCTCCAAGAGTTTTTTTCGAGTCATGAATTCTTACGGCGACTCTCCTAAAGGCTCCTTAATGATCGGGGTGCGCAGATTTTCCACCTTCACCGTTTCTCGGTAATCTCTACTCCGTTTGCGGTCTCAATAAAGAGATGGTGAATCCCTCGTGCGATATCTTCTGGTGAGTCATTCAATCCAATTCTAAAGAAGTCACTTCCGTAAAACCCTCTCCGCCAACTCGTGTAGCAGGTCATGGATTGTGAATATCTCGTCTTCCCGAGAAAATCTTTCATTCGTCCCTGCAGAAATGAGAACGTCAGTAATTCCTCACAGTATCTCTGGCCTACATCTCCCGGTTCCTCGGCTGCATTAATCCTGGTGTTTACAAACCCTTGTGCTATCCATATGCTAACCAACTCATCTCGTTCTAACTTGTACCCTTTGGGGAAAGTACTGCAGTATGCAAAGCATCGCCTGACATCAGCACCAAGCTGCTGATAGCTCCACCACAAAGCTCCCATGGTCTTGTTGAGCACCTCAAGGTTCGCTGTTGTCTCCAAACCCGATACTTTTGTTCCTCTGAAGCCGCTTTCCTACTGTTACAGCTGCAATTGGAGACCTGCATAGCCTGTTTGCAATCTTCCTCCCAATGTTCTCATATTTTCTATATTCATCGTCAGATGCATCATCTGGTCGCGCATGATGCATGAACAATGATAAGTAGACCCCTTCTTCCAAATCAGGTATTGAAATTTGCTCCTGAGCACCGAGAGCTTCAGCAGCATCTGTTTTTTGAGATGTCACAAGGACTCTACTTCCACTCCGTGCAGCACTGAGTCTGAGCATATCAAGTAGAATATCCAGTTCCTTCTGTTTGTCATCGTTGACCCAAAGATCATCCAGTACCAACAAGAAGCATTTGTCTTTCAATGTTTTCTCCAATGTTGTTTTCATACTTTTAAGACCTTCGTGATTAGGTGGCCGGCTCTGTGTGATCTGCTCCATCATACCACGAAATATATCACCCACGCTGAATGTCTTACCCACATGGATGAACATGATAGGGTCGAAATGTCCTGCTCTCTTCTCATCGTCACAAACATATTGTGCCAGCGTAGTCTTCCCAGAACCTGTAATGCCATATATGCCAATCACAGAATAAGGTTTGCTGGTGCTGGAGATTGCTGCATAGGTATCTGGTGCTTCACGAAGCATCCTACTTATATCCGCACGGTCCTTCTCTCGACCAAACACTTCTCGTCCACTGTCTCGGGACAATTCGTCAATTTCCTTCTGCTTGCTGCTGCTTTCGTTGGCACTGTTCTTGACAGTGAAGCTGCTGCTTTCCTTGTCACTGTCCTTGGTGGTGCCACTTCTACTATTCTCATCATTCAACAGATCTGATTTCTCGGAGGTATCCAGAATATCTTCTATGCGCTTTATTTGATTCTTCAGACTGATTCTTTTGGTTATTGGCACTAAAGATTCTACTGCACTGGCATCCTTCTGCAAGAAGCATGGTTCAAATAACAATTATTACGATAGCGATGCATTTTGATGACTCATAACCCCTTTTAAAAACGAACTTCATTCTATAACGTGCAAAAATGAAACGTTAATGCTGGCTCTTAATTATTGTACAAAAATAGTATTGATATTAATCATATGAAAATGGAGAAGTTTCAATCAATACCACTATTCTATCAACGCTATAGACTAATTGTCTTATATCGTATAAAGCAAACTAACACGGTAAAATGTACAAGATCTTACTTATATCCTTAGTGAAGTTTCACTTAATTGCTATTATTATCAATACTATTAAATTCTACCTATTTGATGGCAAGATCTTTCAATTTTATTGCGATGCATTGGGAGCCTCAATTAATAATACTAAGATATACGGTAAAAATAGTATCGATATTAATCATATGAAAATGGAAAAGTTTCACTTAATACCACATTAAGAGAAGGTGCTTACGCCAGCCATATTGGTGCAGGTATGTTGTTCGAAAAAATGTCCCTGAAGCTACAGTCTCACGCAGGCAATTAAAAATGTTTTTTTTTCTGTCACACCAGGACGCTCAATGTGGCTGTGGTCAACTGTTGCTGCTCGGACGGCATTTTCCCGCCACTGCTAATTCCTATGTGTCTAATTTCCGTAACACTATTTCCTGCCAAAAAATTGTACATCTTCAAATTTTCCATGGTTTAGTGGTCTCTTGATTGCCTGCAATGGTCTCAAGCATTGTATGGTTTCATTAGGTAAAGACTGAAACTGAAACTTGTGTGCACTATTGATTTTTCTGTGTGATTACTTCAACAAAAGCTAGCATATTCAACTGTATTTCTAGTTATTCTTTTTACTATAGTTAGAAGTGACAACTATACTTGTGGGCATTTTTAAGATTAAAGAGGTTCTGCTAATCAAGGCATCAACAGTGGCGCAGATTGTCATGGACGGAGCAATTCTGTACACTCTAAGTAATAGAATATGTGCTCTTTTTACATTGACATATTATTTTCTCTAATCCTCTCTCCACTTCATTCTATAAAATAGATAGCACTGCGCCAAGGTCGCTAGGCTCAGGTTTCAGTTAGTTCCAAATAAAGGCAAACAATTGCAATATATGGGTGGGGGGGGGGGTGGGGGGAATTCCTGTCATCTATCATGTTTTCCTGATTAAACTAATATTATGGATTTAGAATGATACAGTTTGTGTATTTTCCTTATTCAACAATCAGAAGACTCACCACAAATTATTGTGAATGTCTTAGCCTGCCAAAAGGCAGTGTACAGCTGCAATGCTTGCTCTTCTAGATGGCAAATCAAAAGATAAGTGGTTAAAACCCGCATTGCCCTTGGCCCTGGCTATGCTAGCAATCCCAATCTTTCCTGGATACTAGCAAGCTTTGAATTATCCATATGAGCATATGTGCAGCCTATTTGGTCCACTTGAACATGTTATAAACAGATCCTGTTCCTGAAGCAGGCCTTAATTGAAAGTATCTCTTCATATAGGTCACTTGTTACTGATTTGAAACTTGCTGCAAACACCATGGCTAAAATACAGACGGAATTTGCTATTTTTCTACTACAAACAGTGGTTGTGAACGTAGCCCTCCCAAAGTCCAATTCCAGTTGGAGATTGGGTTGAATGGACATGCCAAGAGGACTAGAATTTCTTCATGCGGGGCAGCAAGTATTAAGTAAGAAAAGTAAGAGACATATATTCTGGAACTCGAAGGCAGAGAAGTAGTGACGTCTTTATCCATCGTCCAAGAAGCAGGGCTGCCCTCCTTCATCTGCCATGCAGCAAATTGAGCCGACCCTCTGTAGCCTCCTGTATGAAGAGCGGCCACCCGTCTCCAAGGTAAAATCACTAATTGATTTGTCCTTTGCGATGTTCTTGCTTGTGTGCTGATTATCTGTTTCACTTAATCGCCTAGCTACTGATTCTGAGCAAGCATTTTTTTGTATGCTATGGAAACCACCCTCCTATGCAAACTATAGAAACTCTAATCATGATCGTAGGATTCTAATCTTATGGCTATAGCTAATGATGGGTTGTTTTAGCACTTAACCCCCCCCCCAACTCCTCCATCCTATCTTATTTTTCACATGTCAAACCCGCTGTTTCCAAACGTTTTCATCGTGATCTCATGAGGAGCCGCCACCCCCGCACGTCCATCGCCTTGGCCGCCAGCCATCAATCCAAAGACGCACGTAGGAGGAGGCCCCTGGCTTGGCTGTGGCCATCATCTTTTGCTGCATGCTTGAAGTCCTCCAATCATTTTCCCCGGACTTTGAAGCAGTGGTACTAAAAGTCTAAACCATCTTGTAGATCCTAAAAACCTTGCAGAACACCACCCCCCCCGGTCACCACGTGCGGCATCACCCATCAGCATCCGGATGAACGTCGTCTTTATCGGCCTTCAGTATCCACCTAGACGACCCAGCGATGGCCGGCGAGGACCGTATCCACCAGGCGACGAGGGCGGCGGCGACTTGCGTGATCAGCAATTACGAAGGGAACCGGTGCCCACACTCTCTAGGTCCTAGGGGGTGATTTGTGAAAAGTGAGATTAGGATGGAGGAGTGGGGGTTTAAGTTCTAAAATAACCCACATATATCTCGAGGTCATCGGATTAGAATCCTATGATCATGATTAGAGTTTCTATAATTTGCATAGGAGGGTGGTTTCCATAGCATAAGCCCCCATTTAATTAATCATCGAGAGCTTGGAAGGAGAATGGTTGAGAAAGAATTTGTCATCTTGACGTAGCTGCTTATGACATTGAATTTGCTGAAGGAGGGGCAAGGGCACAGAGGAAGATCAAGGTACAAGACTTCGTCGCCTTGTTATTTCAAACCCCTTCCTTGCATTGTCGGTCACCTGTGCTATCTTTGATCACATCAACGCTGAGGGAAAGACAGTATATGCGTTGAGAGAGAGGACCCCGAGAAGGAGGATGTCACAACAGGAGGCACTTTGCATCGATGGTGTGCATACAAATTGATAGTCTACAAGGAAGTGAAAAATTCTTGTGATGTGCAAGTAGCCCCAGTAAGAAACATAATCTTGGAATTTTTATTCATCTTGTTTTTTGAGTAAGATGATTGTTGGGAGCCTAATCGTGGATGATCATGTCTCTCTAGAGCATGCTTTGTTTGCAAAGTAGTTAGGCTGTTGCTACACATGGAGTAGCTTGCATAGATGATGAAGCTTTTGTGATGCTCGATGACTACTTTCATAACCATAATATGAAGTATTGGTGACTTAGTGTAGAAAATGTTATAAAATCCTTAAACATTCCATTAGGCCAATTTGGGCTATCAATGGAATCAGGTAAGCGATCCTATCCCCTCCATTGTCTCTCACAGCTCTCACAGAAACAATTTTTTTATAATCCTCTTAATCGCCTTTAAATTTTGATGTAGATCGTAGTATATGTTATCCCAACAATCATGTTCTCAGGTAACAATTCTTTGATTCCTGGTGCAACGCATGGGCACTTACCTAGTCATTGTTAACGTATTAAAAGCTAATTTTGAGTAAACATACATGGTATACCACCACACATGTCAAGTATTTAGGTATGCAGTAATTATAAATATATAGTTCTCACTCCAACAAAAATGATTTTCAAAGAGGGGGCCATATTTTTAAAGGTGGCTCAATACAATGCGAGTTGTCTCCATTTTATGGCGGCTGTTGTTTTAAACCACCTCTAAAAGGCCCATTTTTTTAGAGACGGCTCTATTTGCAACTGCATCTTGAAATCGATTTTTTAGAGGCGGATCTATTTCTAGCTGTCTTTAGAAATTGATTTCTAGCCATCTCTAAAATAGGAGATGCATAGTAAATTTGAATTTTCAAATGGACATTGGAAGGAGAAATGCCCAAAACAAAAGATGTAGAACTCGAAAAGTTATGCAACTTTGTAGTTGACAACCTTTTTCAGCTGAAATTTGAATTTTGATTTTTCTCACATATCACACAAAATTTGATTTTTTTTTTTCAAATGACCACCAATGGAGGAACGACGAAAATAAAAGTTACAGATCTTAAAAAGTTAAACAACTTTGTAGTTGTCAATGGTTTCATTTAAAACCATCTGTACAAGGAAAATTAGATTTGAATTTCCTCACATTTGAAATTCGAAATTCTCAATGATCTCGGCTGGAGCAACAACAAGAACAAAAGTTGTAGAACTCTAAAAGTTAAACAAGTTTGTAGTTGACAACTTTTTTCATTCGAAATCATCTATCAATGAACTACGTTTGAATTTCTCACATTTGAAATTCAAATTCTTCAAACAACCTCGGATGGAGAAATGACCAAAACCAAAGTTTACAGATCTTGAAAAGTTATAAAAAATTTATATGACTACTTTTTTTATTTGAAATCATATCATTTAAGGTTTCAAATACTCATTTTAAAACCGTACGAGGATAAAATGGGTGGTTGAATACCGCAAATGGACGTAAGTGTCCATTTATGTGGAATGGTTAGGGTGAGAAACATGTGAATGCTTAGTTTGCGGGTTTTCAACATTTGTGGCTACCTAGTATGTTCTTTGCGGGTTTAGAATTTTTTTGCCATTGTTTTCGCCCAAATTTGTGATTTCTAGGCAACCCTACTACAAAAATGGTTTTGTGAGACATTGCCCAACATTAATGGAGGCGGTCACAAAATGTATCCGCCTCCTAAAATACCTACGGACTTCTAGAGGCAGACATTTTATTTCTGAACTTCGCGCCTTGATAAATGGATTTACCGGGGGCAGAAGGCGGTCAGTTTTGGATCCACCTAAAATTGATTTACATAGACGTGCCTCTGAAAGAGGTCCGCCTTTGAAAATGGAGACCACTTTTGGAGGTTAACCTCTTAATAGGATTGCCTCTAGTAATAGGCCAAGTGCAAATCCTATCCAACATTGTTGCCACAAGTCCAACGTATATAAAACAAAGGCTACGGTTTCCTGCTATTCCGTCCCAAACTCAATTTCTCCCTTTTCTATTGCATCGGCCATTGCAAACTCCTCTTTCCCTCCGTCTTCTGTGTTCCTTGGTTCCTGTCATACAGACAAGGGTTCCTCTTTCCTCCACCCGACCTCCAATGTGCCGCCCTTGCATGGACTTCATTTGATCATTCCAATCACTCCCACCAGCAAGATAGGCCTCCTCTTCTGTCGGAGGCTCCTCCTTGCGCCCCTTTGCACTAGCACGCATGCTCTCTATCGATCTCATACCTTCTACAGATTTAGTGAGGAGCCCGGATCCGGTGTGGAGGAGCTTGGATTCAGCGGAGCGCCTGACTAATGGTGAGATTTGATCCCCCATCTCTCTCTTCCTTGGTTATTGTACGCCTCTCTCCATCCATTATGAGTCCATGGTCACAGCTTGGTGGCAGAGCACTATAGCACGGCACGGTGGGGAGGGCATCAGAGCACCGTATGGCGTGGAGGGCACCGAGCACGGTGGAGAGGAGGACAGTAGGCCCTGGTGCAACGGTGAGACAGAGCACGACTTGCTTGGTATCGGGGCACCAGAGCACGGCCGTGTTTGCATGATGCGGATCGACAGTGCAGCGGTGTGCCACTGCTGTTAGCGGCCCAGATCTAGATCCAAACCCAATTGGACACCGGGCCAAGGCTTCTTTTTTTTTTTTTTTTAAATTTTAATTAACCAATGGGGGCACACTGTACCACCTGGTAAAGCATGATTACCATAAATGTTAGAATAGAGGCAAACATGATCATCGCCTCTATTAATCTATGTTTACCCATATGCAAAAAGCATTGTTGAGGTAGTGAAAAATTTGTAGAGACGGTTCAAAATACAGGGGCCTCTACAAATTGATTTCTAGAGACGACTCCTATTTGATTTCTAGAGGTGGCTAGGCACTCACCTCTACAAAGAAGAAAAGCAAACGTGGCCGGGGCAGTCGTCTCCATAGTGGCTTCCCATCTTCATCTACAACGCTATTTGTAGTAGTTTATGTTTTAGCTGTCACTAAAAATGTTCCTTTAATGACTCATGGTAATGAAAAGAGTTCATAGTAATAATAAATAACAATATGTAAGGAGTTCTTATCTCGGATAAGTTCATGCATTTTGACTGGAGATCTTTACATATATATGCTGTTGTTTTAATTATAATCAATCTATTTTATTATAAAAATATATCATTACATATAATTCTTTGTCGGAGGAAACGTAGCTCAATACCTTGAGCAAGTGTAAAAGACTAGTGCCGACCAAGTGGCCGTGGACTCGTTAGTTTTTTTTATTTATTTTGAGTAAATCATAATGGTTAAGATTAAACATCAAATCCACTTAAGAGTTCAACTTATAAAATATAAGAGTTGAACTTAATTGTGGTAGACTAATTATCTTGCATAGCTAGAAATAACAAGACGCATATTTCACGAAGATCAAAAGACAAACAACTGTGCTAATATTTCAGTATCTCAATCTGAAATGATGGTAAGATGGTACCTTATCACTTTCGATGCCAACAATTCCATATGACCAGTTTCGATAAAAACAGGCCTTTGCAAACCATGTGAGCATAGATCGAGCACAGTACCACAGTAATGACAAAGAAATTGACTCGTCCTCTTTTCCTTCCTCCTCATCATCTACTTCTAACTCCTGCTCTGTTGTCTTTCCCACTTCTCCACAACCTTCCATCTCCTCTGCAGTCTCTCCCACTTCTCCATCTTCTATCTCCTCCACCTCTTCTATCTCTGTTTCTTGTTCCACCACTTGTGTCTCTTCCACTATTTCTTTCTCATCCACCATCTCCTCTGCCGGCTGACGCGTTGGTTCCACTGGAACAAACACAGAGCCTCTGGACTCAAGACATGGGGGTTGCGGTGATGCTTTGGTAGAAACAGGAATAAGCACACCTGATCTGCGTAGTATGACACGCCTGAATAGTTTCCCCAGCTGTTCGTACCAACTCTGTGCGCATTGCAGTACTGAACTCCCGAGTAGATGCCCTAGCTGTTTGTACCAGCTCTGTGCGCACTGCAGTACTGCAGCACCGGTGTTGTTTATGGCTCTACGGATGGAAAACAGGTTAAAGTTCTGCCTGGAGTGCCACCACCCTTGAACCACCGACTGCCCCTGCTGGATCATGCTTTTTGCTCTCTTCATTACCACTTCTAGCGTGACATGTATCCATCGTCCAAAGGAACTCCCCTTGCAGTGGGCAATCCAGCCACAAGCAGCACCGAGTTGGTTCTCCACCCAGAGGCTGTCATCATCCCCATGACCAAGATCTTTCTCGATCCGGTGGTAATCCAGAAGATCTAGGATGTCTTCGGCTTCATACAGGGCAGACTTGAGATCCTTCTTCATGCTGTCCAGTATCTTCAGATCACTTTGAGACGGATTGTCTTGAGCTGCTCTAAGCACCGTCTGCTCCTCCACTGCACCAAGCGTCAGCTTCAGCTTTCTGATAATCTCATTCTCTAGCTCCTTGAGCTTTTTTGATGCGTCGAACACTAGGTAGGCAAAGATCTTGTTCATGAGCAAGCTGATAATGGGTGACAGAAACCAACCTATTACAGTTAAGCACCAAGCTATCCATCCAAGTTTCTTCATCAAGTCTGCCATGGATTCCATGCTTAGTTTTCCTGGAGGGGCAAGAGGGGCTGGGATGTGGGAAGGAGGGTGGATGCGCCAATAGTGCTACTCTCCGTTTGTAGCTTTGGGATATATGTTACACTGGCTGGTAGATGTAGCACAGCATATGTTAAAGTTTCTGTCGTCGTAAACTCCACTTTTCGTACTCCACTAACAGAAAAAGATTAGCCTAATCTTTGACCCACTTTTGCTTATAGTAGGGAGTGAAAGTACTGAAAATCTAAAGCCAGCATGGGCGGCATCATTCTCTTTCACACTCTGTCCCTATTCACGCGTTTGATCAAGCAAACTACCAGAATTAATGATGATGGAAAATAATAAATTAACTAAGTACCTCTGAGATCCACATGTGACGCATTCTCTCCAAAGATAAAAGGGCTGCGCCCTCATGATGTTTCCTTACCTCCTTTTGAGACATATATATACACCATCTCGCAAACAGTGCTTTCTCGGAAAATACCAAAGTTTATGAATGATGTTAGGCCTGGTGCCCCGTTTTCTTATAGGACCATAGGATAGAGTCCATCCATCGTATTCCTAAAAATCTAGGTGTCCAACGTAGAGTATGAGAGTTTTTTATTATTATTATTTTTTTTGATAGAAACAGGAGGGGGTTGGACCCCCCTACTAGGCTTTTATTGCAAATGTAAATAAATTTCATGAAAAAGTTCAGGAAACAAAGAAGGTAAAAAGAAAAATAAGAAAAGTTACAAATGAGTACGTAGCCATAGATCTAATCTTGGGACGAATGTCTTCTTTTGCTCTAAGCATAAACAGAACAAATTCCTTCTTGAATACTTCTCTGCAGCGCCTCAAAGAGTGGTTGGTTTCTGAAGATCACATCATTTCGCAGCATCCAAATTGACCAAGCTAGCCATAGTGACAATGATCTCCATAAAGAACGGGATGGAGAGTTGATCTCTTAGACTTTCAACAATGGAAACCAGATCCACCGTACTTGGGATAACCATTGAAATCAGATTCCAACAAGCAGCAGCAAACGGGCAATGAAAAATAAATGAGGCAGATCTTCATCCATGTTAAGCTGACAGAAGACACAAGAATAATCAGGCAGATGCATATTACGTCTTCGAAGCAGAGATCTTGTGCTAATGCGGTCCTGGAGTATCAGCCAAAAGCCAAACGTTTGTATATTATGCATTTGGCTTATTTTTTCAGGAAGTTTCGTCAGCAGCAAATTTTTTGACAGATTAAGGTACCTCAGGTGATGTGTCTGTCCTGTTATGTGTTTCTGTCCTAAACTGCGTACAGTAGGAATGTGTAGTGCCCCCAGTGAAGTGTACATTGGTATATTAAGGGTGCCATAATAATTTGTCATGAAAAGTGTTTGGAGCATTGCAGTTTCTTTCTTCAATAAATGACCAAACTGAGTTGTAACCAGTCTTGTATGAAATATGGGACTTTCATCATATACTGATAAGAAAGCATGGTGAGTAGGATTTGGCAACGACTTGTTGTTAACGCTTGTTCTACCAACTATGGTGACACATTCTTTCCCCATAACAAATACAGCAATGTCATGTATGAGATCATGCATCTTGCATTTGGTTCCCTTACGAAATGACAACCTTCCTCCATAGCCAATTATATCCTTGACCTCTTGAAAGAATGACCTCCAAGTTAGTTCCATGAAAATTTGTGGTCCTACAGTTTCAGGCTGATCGCCATCCTGTGCAGGTATAGAGTCATGTGCCAGCCACAGCTGAATCAATAGATCAACATCGATCACATAGTCTTTGGGAGATAAAGCACAGAATGCAAAGCACTGCTTCATATGTGATGGTAGGTCATCAAAACTAAGCTTGAGTATTGGTAAAATTCCAGTTCTCTCATTGCAAATGTTACTTTTGGCCAATGCATCTTTCCACTTATTCATACTATAGTCTTGTTACTTAACAAAGAACCAAAGGCTTTGGCAGCCAAAGGAGAACCAGCACATCGGTCAACAATCCCACCCAAAATGAGATCCAGCTCATCACTGTCTGGATTTTGCAAGCTGAATGCTTTACTCGGACAATTTCCCTCAAATGATCGTCACTCAGCTTCTCAATGTTATGGGCTTTGTCTACACCCATGGCCATGATGTCAGCCACATTTGAATCACGAGTTGTTGTCAATACTGCACTACCTTTGCAACCATGCTTAAGGCAGGTCCTTAGCTTCCCCCACTTGTCAGCATCCCGATTCCAAACGTCATCAAACACAATGAGGTACCTCTTTCCACATATCATACTCTGGAGCTCCTGCAATGCTTTTTCACGACCTTTCTCGCTGCTCTCACAGATGTTGCTTGCAATGGTATAGACATCAAAATCATCAGACACACAACACCACCTCTGAATCTCAAAACGCTTCCTGATTGCAGGGTCATTGTAAATGAGCTGAACAAAGGTGGTCTTGCCCATCCCACCTGGCCCAACAATTGGAAGGACCATGAGATCCATGTCGCTACTAGTTTGATCAAGCAGCATTCTCACGATTTTTTTTCTTCTCCTGATCTCTAAATCTGGTAACAATATCCCTGTCAGAATCAATGATTATTGAATCCGTATGTCGCCAATGCCTTGAGGGCTGTGTTTGCTGCAGGTGTCTGAAATCAAACTTATTCATCTCAATGACCAGGTTATCGATTGTCTGCACAATCCTGTGTAGCTTCTTGCCCATCCGTAGCGGAACACAATGGGGTTACGAGCTGGGAGCAGGAGCCTTGCAATCTCTGTTCCATGCTTGCTGTGCTGGCCCTTCTTCTTGGCTTCTCGCCTAAGTGCCTCATACTTGAACTCATCAAAGATGCCATTGGCCTCATAGGCTGCTGTCTTGAGGTCTTTGAGCCAAACTGCTACATCAGGTCGGGAGGCCCCTTTCTCCTCTGCATCCTGGATGATGTACATAATTGCTGGCAGGTTACGCTCCAGGATCTTGAGCTGCTCCTCCATGCCTTCCATCACCTTGTACTGTTCAAGCAGGTAGCTGGATGCTTTCTCTTTCACCATGGAGACCAGCGGCCCAATCCTCCCAAAGGCACCTAATCACCCAAACACAAAAGTGCATCCAACCTCTCGTGATGCCATGATTTGTGAAGTGGAGCAGGTAGAGACCTTCTGGGTACTTCTTAGAGAGATGTTTACACGAGAACAAAGGTAACTGTGATAAGCCTGATAAGAAAAATGAAAGCGACAGAAGAAAATATCTGAAAATTTCCAGAGAGCCGAGTGAACCCTTGTTCGGGATGGCTAGCCAACTGCCCGCTGGAACCCATATCGACACCGCCAGAGGCAACGAGGCGTTGATAACGGGATTACGTGCTGCACAATCCCAGTCCCACGAGGTTACGCTCCACCCGTTCGGTGGAATGCCACACCGGTGTTCTTGACACACAGTTAGTCGTCCACGGTGATAAGATGGAGACTTGCAGTGTGTGTGTGACCACAAACTAATTCCAATTTCCTGAGCACTGCTACCCCACGCATATATATGACTAAATTTCCCCATAAAAACTGGAAATTGTTTTTGTAAATTCAAGCAACAACAGCGGACGAAATACGTGACAATTAAATTGAAGGACACAGATCGATGCGGTCATGCAGTTCACGCGTGACCCATGTATTTTGTGAGGGCTGCTGACCTGATCCGAAGCGCCGCTGCCGCCGGAGACCGACGAGATCTCAGTGGGACCCGGCGGCGACCCTCTCGGCTTCCGCCCTTGGACACCATCGCATCGGGCACGCGCGCGGCTCAGCCCCTTGCTCGCCAACAAAGCCGCAGTTTCCCCGCGCGGCCGCCTCCGTCTGACGCACCGCCGACCGCCGCGGCCTCGACCGCCGCTCCGTGCTGGCCGACCGCCAGCGGGGGTGACTGGTGGGAGCGCTGCTGGGCTAACGAGCTCATAGGAGGAAGCCCACGGCCCAAAATACTAATGGGCTAAGAACACCGGATTGCGAATATCAGAGGCCCGTTGCTCAAAAAAAAAAAAAATCAGAGGCCCGCACTCGGATCGGTCTACACCGAATGCACGATCAAGTACTCTCGGCAGTCCAAACTCTGCCTTGTGAATGGCCACTCTGCTCCTGAAAAATGGATGATGCTACAGAGTTTCATTTCTGAAACAGGAGCACGAGGGATGCTAAGACAATGATTTCATCCTTGCATGCAGACACTGCAAGCCAGACAAACAGTTCAGTTCATATACAGCAACGATGTTTAAATTCTAGTCTGGAATAAAGGATACTTGCTTGTTTCAATCCATTTATTTATTCATATACAATACACAGAAGGATGTCCAGTGCAATATATCATCATCATATATATGCTTTGCACAGGAAAAAATGTAATAAACACCAAGGATAGCAGTACATCTTCATGTACGGAGAGGCCCCAAACCTTCAGACGGGACTCAATTAACGTTGGGGACGTCTGACGATCCAAACTTATGAGAAGAACAAAGCACATATGTTGTAGACAAAACATAGTGCGGCTTCGTCAAAGTTTGGCCCTGCAAACAGAAGATGGGACAACCCAGCTCCATGAGTGCCTCATGTCTTGAAACTACTCCTCTCTCCGGTGACAAATAGCATATTTCAGGGTTGTTTATATGCATGTGCTGGATATTAGCTGACCGCCGAGAAGAGAGGTCGGGAGGGCGGTTAGGCGGACGGGCAACAACCGAGCTCCGGCGATCACCGCCGACGATCCAAGGCTCCTCCCCCATCTCAAAGTAGGGGATTCGACGCGGATCGCTGCGCGCTATCGTTTGACCGAGGTATTTTTCCCCCTCTCCCCCTCTCCGCGTCGTTTTCCGTGCAGGTTGCGTTCGTGAGCTCCTTAGGTTTTTCAGCAGTTTTTGTCGAGCTTTCCTTAGTTTGTTTGGTTTCCTGGATCTCCAGTAGCTCGTGTGGTTTAGATTTACTTCTTAGAGTGTTGTTCCTAGCGGATTTGTTCTCTTCAGCTTTTGTTTCGGCTAGATTTTGCTGGTTGGTGTGGGTGTCTCGCTGTTGTTTGTGCGGCTGCGATGGGCAATCGCAGGCTCACAATAGCAAAGCCCCCGTTCATAGTTGTGGATTGTGATGAGAACTCGCCAACAATGACGAACAGGAGATCTGCAGGTGACAATGTGACCATTAGTTCTAGAGTTGGGAACAGAGATATGAATATGAAGAACAATGGGGCACAATTGAGAGATACGAATTCCAATAGAAAGCAGAGAGCACATTCTGAACCAGACAATAGAATCTCAATGGAGGATTGGATGAATATGGAGTTCCCACCAATCAAACCCTCTAAGAGTTACTCAGTTGCAGTTGGTTTGCCCAAACATTCACAACCGGATGAGGCTACCTCGCAGGAAAGACTAAGACACGCTCAAAAGCCCCCAATTGCAGTACTGAACTCTGAATCATCAAGTTCAGATTCGTTGGTAATAGCAAAAATGCCAATTCAGTTATCATGGTCAACCAAGGGCTTCAGTCAGGAGATACCAGAGGAAGAAGAAGATTCACAGAGTCAGGGAATCATGGTGGAGGTAAAACAAATTCAAAATCAGCAGTCCATGGAAGGTTTCAATAATTCTAGAGAACACAGAAACAGAGAGCCTGGAGGTAATGGTTCGAAGAAGGAACAGGGAGCAACTGGGCCGGTCCACAAGATATCTTCAATTGAGGACCTCTTACAACACTCATACTACCCACCAAGGCCCATAAAGCCCAAACAAATAAAACAAGTCTCCTCGTCCTCAAGATGGTATTGGATTCCAGCGGCTAGGGTTCTTGACCCTGAGGCGCCGCGATACCCAGCAACACATAGTGAGATCCAGAAATTTGGGTTCAAAGCTAAGCGCATACGATGAGTGCTGCCCCAGACGACAGACGAGAGATCATTTGCTGAAGTAACAGTGGAGATGGAGAGGAAACAAGGTCAAGGCAAGAGCTATCGAGATGAGGAAAGGGATCTTGACAGTAGGCAGGGCAAGGAAGTCATCCCAGTGAGACAAGATCAGGAGAGATATCAGGAAGGGCACCAGATAAGAGGTGGAAATCAAGATCAGTCAAGAGCTGGGGGATATGATCGAGATCTGCCGAGATACAACTACAACTATGATGAGCGCAGGCCAAGGCAGAACTACCCAGGAAGAGGCTATGAGGAACAACAAGGCAGGAAGAGGGGAGGAGATAGTCAAGATGAAAGAGAAGTGCGCCAGATGACAGAGGAAGACCGAAGGCACAAGCTAGAGGATCGAAAGAAGGGCTCATTCCAATATGATTATCAGAGCCAGTCCAAATATTACCAAGGTCAGTATCCCAGTGGCCCTATGAAGTGCTACAATTGCAACCTAGAGGGACATCATTACTCTGATTGCACAAATGAGCCATATTGCTATAGCTGTAAAGGAACAGGACACAAATCTAACAGTTGCCCTGAGAATCAGAATAGAGGAAGAAATGAGGTTAAAGTTCCAAAGGTAGAAGTGGTGAAGAAACCTGAGATTGTGAAGGATAATAGAGGTCTGACTATATGTGCTATGGGTCTACCTGGCCAGATGTTCTATGCTCTGAATATTCCTGAGACAAAGAATGACATTAAGATTGGGGAGAAAGAGAAGATAAAAGCTGTGGTATCTGTTCTGGAAGGTAGAGGTACAAGAGCCAGGATTCTCACTGAAATGCAATACAGGGCTGACTCTGTTTGGGACTGGGATGTCAAGAGAATTTTTGGAAGTGAGTTTTTGGTAACTATGCCTTCTAAGATGGTGCTGAATTTGATGACCAAGATGGGCAAAATCAAATTCATTACATCAGAAATGGTTGCTGTGGTGGAAGAGTCTGACAGAGATAGTGATTCCTTCCTTACTCTCCAGACAGTATGGATTAAAGCCATGGGAATCCCAGATAATGCTAGAACTGAATATGCAGTCTTAGAACTGGCTAAATTGGTGGGATATCCAGAAAAGGTTCACATACCCTCTCTCAAGTGGAAGGCAGTTTGGATACAAGTGTCTTGTAAAAACCCATATGAAACCAAGGGAGCTTCTGAGGTGTTCATCAATAAGAAGGGCAGAAAAATACACTGGTTTTATTCTGATAAGCTACCTCAAGTACCCCATTCACACCTAGATGATGATGACTTTGATTTTGAAGAAGATGAAGCTACTGATGAGGAGGAGCCAGATTCACAGGAGTTCAAATGGATAGCTTCTAGTAAATCTCCTCCAAAAAATGAAGAAGCCCAAGGCTCTGGCACTGCAAACAATGGCAAGAAAGTGGCTGTAACTTTCATGGAAATGTTAGAGCAAGAGCTTGGGGCTGGACAAGGACAGGATCCAACAGAGATCATAGCTATCACTCAAGAGCTAAAGGGAATGTATCCAAGAGGGACAGAACTGGAAGAGGCTCAGGAAACCAGCAATTTTCTAGCAAAGTTGGGGTTTACTGAGTCTGTGGAAAAAGCTACAAGGTTAAGTGAGTTGAAGCTGAGCCAGGAGGAAATATCTGAAAACATCAATCCTAATGACAACACAGACAATACTATCAACAATGAAGAGAAGATAGAGGAAAGGGAGATATCTAAGCCAGTGCAACAAGCTATTTCCACAAGGCACAGCACAAGAGTTAAAGATGTTGGAGTTCTGGTAGAAGAAAAAGCAAAATCAAAGAAGAATTCAAACATGCTCCAAGGTACTACCTCTTTACCAGTAGTCAATAACAAGTTGTCCTTTCTTGATGATATTGCAAAATCCTGTGGTATAGATGTAGATAAAAGTGACTTAACTGCTCTTGCCACTATTTCTCTTTCTCAAGCTGATAAAAATGCTCAAGATGCTATCATTAAAGCTAAAAATAAAATAGAGCTGTTAAATAAGACAGATAATGCCCAAGATACTAGAGATATGACACGTGACAGAAATCAAGAGTTACAAATCAATCCACAGGAGGATCATCAGTCTTTATCTAGAGATATGCCTGGCAAACAAAATAGAGGTACCACAGAGATAAGTGAAAATAAGAGTTATGAGATAGAGGTACAGAGATCTTTAGAGGAGAAAACCAAATCTCAAGCAGTAATTAAATGAGGATATTATTCTGGAATATAAGGGGGTTGGGTAGCGCTGCTAGAAGAAGACAATTCTTAGAGTTAATTGCCTTGCATGACTTTGACTGTTTATGCATTCAAGAGACAATTAAAACAAGCTTTAAACAGAGAGAGTTGGATAGATTTGCAGGTCACAGGGATATGAAATGGAGCTGGGTCTCATGTGAGGGACACTCTGGAGGAATGCTGATGGGTGTAGATAAAAATCTAGCAGAGGTTATAGAGGAGGATCAAGGTTCTTTCTTCCAAAGTATGACAGTCAGAATGATTGAAGACAATTCTGAGTGGATGTTGGTCAACATTTATGGTCCAGCTCATGATGAAAGGAAAATTGAATTTCTAGAGGAGATACAAAATAAGATAATGAGTGTTGAAGTACCCATTATAGTGGGGGGAGATTTTAATCTAGTAAGAAATGTCTCAGAAAAATCCACAGGGAATGTGGACATCCACCTGATGGAAGCTTTTAATGAGATGATCGATTCCACAGCACTAAGAGAGCTACACAGATCCGGAAGCACTGGTCTGAAGATAATCCTTCATGGTTTCAGCGATAGTGACTTTGCCGGTGACATAGAAGACAGGAAGAGCACGACCGGTGTTGTGTATTTTCTTGGAGATAATGCTGTCACGTGGGCGTCTCAGAAGCAAAGGATTGTTGCTTTATCATCAATTGAGGCCGAATATGTAGCAGCAGCAGCAGCAGCATGTCAAGGGATTTGGGAGTCAAGGAGGAGCCAGTGAGACTACTCATGGATAATATGTCCGCAATAGCACTCAGCAAGAATCCGGTTCATCACGATTGAAGCAAGCATATAGACACGAAGTATCACTTCCTTCGTGAGTGCATCGAGGAGGGTAAAGTGAAGGTGGATCATGTTGGCACTGCTGAACAAGTGGCTGACATCTTTACAAAAGCTCTCGGGCGAGTGAAGTTTGTGGAACATCGGAGTGCACTAGGCGTCGTCAAGGTGCAGTAGAGTTTAGGGGAAGAATTGTTAGCTAAATCTATTGCACTAGAGTCCTAATGTAATAAGGTCATTAGATTGTCGATTAGCAAAGTGTGGATAGCTTGGTTAGAGGCGTGCTTGCCCAAGACTAATCCTAGAGAGTCTAGGTTGTTCACGCCGTGTCGCGCTTGCTCATGTAACGGAGTCCGATCAGGTTTCCGTTCAGGCTCGGCACGGCGAGGGACGTGTATCGGTCCTATATAAACAACCATCAATAAAACTCAAAAAGCTGCTAGGTTGGGCAGCGCCATAATTTGTTGTTTTCTATTGTTGACTCAATCTCGGCGAGTTCACCATCGAGTGACCTCGGCACGTCGTGAGCGCCACGACGCAGACACCGTCGCGTTCCAGCTCGTCAGGGTGTTCGTGTTCCAACACAGATAAAGGCCCTGTTTGTACTCAATCTCACTAACAATTAAAAAAACTGAACAAACGGGGAAAAGCTGATGGGCGGACCAATATTCCTATGAATTGCTTCACTAATTAGCTGCTGCACCAGTTGGGTACCAGTACTCGTGATGGAAAAACCATCACCCAGTCGCTTCAACTCCCTTCTTCTGATGGTACCAACTAGTACAGAAATTGGGCACCGCAGGAGATGAGTTCAGGCAAGATAGGATTAGCTACCGGAGAAGCACAGCAGAGTTAGGTGGAAGTGGAATGATACTAGATTTCACAAAGGAAGCAACATGTTGGTTTTGGTGGGTTGCTTGTGCTGACAACTAACAAAGCACCCTTCAGACAGCTTTATTCAAATAATCGTTCTTTGCTCTAATCTTATTCTATACATCCCTAAATAAATAACTTAAGGGAAGAACTGGATTCAGCTTTAGGAAAGAAGCAAAGCACCTTCTTTTCTTCTTCCTCTTCCCTTCACCATTGCCCCCGCATGGCCTCTGTTTTGCTTTTGAGCTCCAGAGAGCAGCACTCTTGGACATAGTGATCCATAATGCTTTCATTTGAATATAGATGACCACTAAAGTTATATTGCCTGAACACCAGATTTAACCTTGCTTCCATCTCTGTGCTAGTCTCACAGGGACAGAGGATGTTGCATTTGCATGACTTGAATAGTGGGAAACAAGTTGAATACCAAATGTAGATTATACAGCTCAGTCTAGTAATCAAAGCAGCCGAGGAGGTTTTTTAAGCACAATCACAATAAGAAAACAAATGAACTAACTATAGTCTGAAGATATCAAGATAGGAGATATAATACTGGGACAGTCAAAAGCCTGGCTTGCTGAACTAAATTGTGATAATTCTTGATATGGATGGGGTAGGTAAGCTGTCGCGCAACACTTTTCATCTTAGTAAAAGAGCATATACAGGCTCAGACCCTGCTAAGTATGTATTTATGAAAAAAAAAAGACTGGGTTGGAGAACAGCTAATCTTAGT
Organism: Hyparrhenia diplandra; assembly: GCA_015847255.1. Classification (NCBI taxonomy): domain Eukaryota; kingdom Viridiplantae; phylum Streptophyta; class Magnoliopsida; order Poales; family Poaceae; genus Hyparrhenia; species Hyparrhenia diplandra. Next base: position 1,294,657 of record JADLZK010011812.1, read on the forward strand.
TAAATAAGAGAGCAGCAAATTATAAAGCCTCCAACACAGCTAATCTTAGTTAACTAAGGCCCACATATATAATTATTTGCTCAAGGATTACAGTCTGCCATCGCATAGAGGATAGAGCCATTAAATCTACGAACTAGTGATGTTTTGGATCACCTACGACAACAAGGTCGTTCTAATTACTGAACATCACCATCCCACACATCAAGGGACTCAGTGGACGGAAATTTTGAAAAATTCAGTCAAAGGGCGCAAGCTCTGCACAAAACAAGCAAAACGGACAGAGCAAGATATACCTGACAAGTTTCAGAGGGCGAAGCATTGGAGCAGCAAATCAGACTTCGCAGCGAACCTTGGTCAGGAAGGGTAGCCGGCTTGAACGCGTGCCGACGGCGCCGGAGCCGGCGGTGCGTTGTGGAACTGATTACGGTGGGACCCACAGGCGAGCCTCGCTCGAGGGAAAGGGTCGCCCAGCCCCGACGAGGCGCCATTGCCACTGGGTACTGCTGCTCAGAGCGGCGTCCCCTGGCATCGCACTCCCATCGCTCGGTGGAGTGCCCCAGCTGTGGCTGGCTGGATCCCCCTCCACGGGCACCTGCCCGCCGCCGTCCACTGCGCCCTGCTGCTGCCGGCCAGGGTTCGTGTTCGGCAGCTGTTGGGCAACATCCGGGAAAAGCCCACGGCCCAAACTTCTGTAAGGGCCGAGCCGAAAGCAGGATCATGAATTTCCAAGGCCCGCACTCCAATGGGCCAACACGGACGACATCATTCTCGCCAGGAAGTCCAAACTCCCTCCCGCCAATCTATTCTGAATGCTCACTCTGCTTCTGAGAAATGGATGCTGCAGATCGAGTTGCATTTCTGAAACCGGAACACAAGGGATGCAATAGCATGGATCACAATAATTTCATTCATATATACGTTACAGACTGATAACAGCATGTCAGACAATGAACTCAACAAACCATACGTTCCACAAACAAAGGGTCACTTGCTTGTTTCCAGTCATTTATTCATCACAATACACGGCAGCAGGTCTGAATAAACAAAATAGGACAACAATGCAAGTTTTCCATGATCCAAACTTATGCAAAAAAAAACATATGTGCCGTTGACAAAACAGAATCCGGCTTCGTCATAGCTTGGGCCTGGCAAATACAAAATAGGACAACAATGCCCTGCTCCATGAGTGTCTCCAGTCCCGGAAGTTGGAACTGATTCCCTCCAGAACAGCTTGAGCACCTCAACAAGGGTTTCAGGATCTCATTAGTCATTTCAGTACTGCTTCGATGATGCCGCACCACCCCATCTCAACACCATGGGATAGCATATTTCCATGTTTTTCGTTCCCATAGCTTAGTCGCTATCACTGAAATCGCTGTCACTCAAAATGGAAAATACACGTTACTAATTACTGTGCATCCAAGAATAGAAATCAATAACCGTATGAAATGAACCAACAATGTGCGTGGGTTTACATCATCAGAGTCAAAACGGACAGTCTAAAAACCAGATTGCAGACCTTCGCCCACATAAAACTAATGTACGAGACATCAATAATAAATGCAGCCGCAGGGTCTCATACTTGATTAAGGTTTACGTAGTGTAGATTTGCAGCGTAAATAAAATTTAGGCAGAGGAATTTAAAGAAACAATGGAAAAAAATTGAACAGTATACCTTTCGTCTGTGTTGCTTGAAAGAGCGTGTGATATTTCTTTGTATCCAAACCTGTTAAGCACATTTTTGTTAAACTGCCTCATATCCATAGCTGGGCAGTCTTCAATATAAAGTAGCCGAAGAGCAGAGAAAGTGCCAGGACCACCGCTGGATCCTAAGGATGCGAGGCATTGGCAGCTGTCAAGGGACAATGTTTCTAATGATGACGCATCTCCCAAGGATTGTACTGACTGCAACTTACTGCACATGTAAATATCTAGTTTCTCGAGTTGATCTAGCTGCCCTAACATGGAACAGAGCTCCTCGCACCAACGGATTAGCAAAGTCTTGAGGGAAGGTGGTAGATTTGGAAGTGTTACCAGGTTAGCACAGAACGTTATCTCTAGAGTTACTAGGCATGGATAAGGAATCATTGGATACGGAGATTGCTCTGGAGTACCGGTAGGTGCTGTGTCTTGGCTGTATTCCATTGACGTACAGGCTTCAGGACGTTTCTCCTTTCCCAATTTGAATTCAAGTCCAGGGGAATCCATAATACCAATACTTCTCAGCTTGTTGCACCCACAGATTTTAATCGTTTTAAGAGCCTGTGGCAGGGTCGGAATATGTTCCATCTCTTCACAGTACATAATTTCCAATGTATGAAGCGACACCAGGCGCTCCATATTTTGGGGCAAGCTGTCCCAGCCACAACAGTAAATGCGAAGCTCACGCAGACCAGTGAAGAGTTCACTACCTTCAGTAATAGAAGCCAGCTGGCTACAATAATAGAGTTTAAGTCTGTGCAGGTGCTTCGGGGTGTCTGTATGGTAGTGACTCAACATCCAGGAAGGATACCTTGAACCCTTGTACCAGTCGATTCTGAGCTCTTGAAGATCTATTGGGGGGCAAAGCCCCTCAAGTACCTCAGCTTCCACGTCTGGACCAAACCACTCCTCGTCAGAGTCGAAGTCAAGTTCCAGTATTCTGAGTCGCTCCTTGTGGGTTAGCTGGGCTTCAAGAGCTTCCTCTTTGCTTCTGACAAATTCAAGACCCCGTATATTTAGATTGCCTCGAAGTTTGTTCAGTTGCATCAGCTGCTTCAACCCGTACCCTTGTCCCTCCTCCACTCTGAACTCCGTCAGTGTTAGCAGTGCGGTCAACCTTCCAATGTTTGGGACAGACAGCGTTCCAAAGATATGTCGCAAATTGATTAGATTAGCCACATCCTCAGAACATGATGCACTCCAGAAACTAGGAATATCTATGGTCTGCATATGGTAAAGCTTGTTAAATGTGTTTGGCAAAACCAGATTGGAAATACCCGGCCCAATAGCTTTAAAACAGAAACCAAGATAACGTAGATGCTTCATCTTTTCAATAGATGCTGGGACAGACAACTTATTTCTCCATATGGTCTCAATGAAGACATGGTGAACCCCTTGCGGGATACCATTAGGTGGGTCATTCAAACCAATTCTAAAGAACTCACCGCTAGAAACCCTCTCTGCCAACTCATGTAGCAGGTCATGACTTGTGAATCTCACTGACCAAGCACTTCCACATTGCAGGTCATGACTTGTGAATCTCACTGACCAATCACTTTTTCTCGATACTTGCAGAAATGAGAATGTCAGTAGTAGATCAAAGTAGCGCTGGCCCACATCTTCCAGTTCCTCTATTGCATCACTCCATGTGTTTACGAACCCTTGTGCTATCCAGATGCGAACCAACTCATCCCGTTGTAGACCATATCCTTTGGGGAAAGTGCTGCAGTATGCAAAGCATCGCCTTATGTCAACACCAAGCTGCTGATAGCTCCACCATAGAGCTCCCATGGTCTTGTTCAGCACGTCAAGGTTCGCTGTGGTCTTCCAAAAACTGATACTTTTGTTCCTCTGAAGCTGCTTTCCTACTGTTACTGCGGCAATAGGTGATCTGCCTAGCCTGTTCGCAATCTTCCTCCCAATCCTCTCATATTCTTCATCATCAGCAGATGCATCTGGTCGGGCATGATGCATGAACAATGATAAGTAGACCCCTTCTTCCAAATCAGGTATTGACATTTGCTCCTGAGCACCGAGAGCTTCAGCAGCATCTGTTTTTTGAGATGTCACAAGGACTCTGCTTCCATGCAGTGCAGCACTGAGTCTGAGCATATCAAGTAGAATATCCAGTTCCTTCTGATTGTCATCGTTGACCCAAAGATCATCCAGTACCAACAAGAAGCATTTGTCTTTCAATGTTTTCTCCAATGTTGTTTTCATACTTTTAAGACCTTCATGATTAGGTGGCGGCTCTGTGTGATCTGCTCCATCATATCACGAAATATATCACCCACGCTGAATGTCTTGCCCACATGAATGAACATGATAGGGTCGAAATGTCCTGCCTTCTTCTCATCGTCACAAACATATTGTGCCAGCGTAGTCTTCCCAGAACCTGTAATGCCATATATGCCAATCACAGAATAAGGTTTGCTGGTGCTCGAGATTGCTGCATAGACATCTGGTGCCTGACGAAGCATCCTACTTATATCCACACGGTCCTTCTCTCGACCAAACACTTTTCGATTACGGTCTCGGGACAATTCATCAATTTCTTTCTGCTTGCAGCTGCTTTTCGTTGGCACTGTTCTTGACAGAGGAGCTGCTGCTTTCCTTGTCATTGTCCTTGGTGGTGCCACTGCTACTGTTCTCATCATTCAACAGATCTGATTTCTTGGAGGTATAGAGAATATCTTCTATGCGCTTTATTCGATTCTTGAAACTGATTCTTTCGGTTATTGGCACTAAAGATTCTACTGCACTGGTATCCTTCTGCAAGAAGCATGGTTCAGATAATTATTATGTGGATAGCGATGCATTCTGGTGACTCATGACCCATTTAAAAGCACACTTCATTCTATAACGTGCAAAAAGGAAACACGTTAATACTGGCTCCTAATTGTTGTAAACAAATAATATCAATATTGATCATATGAAAATGGAATGGGTTAATTTAATATACCACTAGTCTATCAGCCCTATAGACTAGCTGTCTTAAAATGCAAACTGACATGAAAAAGGTACAGCAGGGGAAGCTCCCCACCGTGAACAAGTATTGATAAAATAGGAAGATCTTGCCATTGAATACAATTCTACAAGTATTTATAATTATAGCAGTTCGAGTTTTTTTTTTTTTTTTTTTTTTTTTTGAAATATTACCCACCTCTTTCATTATAAAAGACATAAAATACCTTGAGCAAGTGAAGAAGATTAGTCACGAACAAGTGGCCATGGACTCCTTAATTTTTTAATTTATTTTGAGTAAAATGTAATGGTTTAGAATAAACATAAAACCCACTTTGAGGTTGCTAATGTTAGTTTATCCTGTATCTCACTTTCCAGCTAGAATGCAGCATGAGATTTGAACTTATAAAATATAGAGTTAAACTTAATTGTGGTAGACTAATTATCTTGCATAGCTAGAAATAACTAGACGAATATTCCACGAAGAACAAAGGACAAACAACTGTGCTGTAATGATATTTTAGTATTTCAATCTGAAATGATGGTAAAATGATACCTTGTCATTATTTTTATGCCGAAAATTCCATATGACCAGTCTCGATAAAAGCAGGCATTTGCAAACCATGTGAGCATAGCTCGAGCACAGTGCTGCAGCAATATTGACAAAGAAGTTGGCTCCCCTGTTTTCCTTCCTGATCATCTTCTTGTATCTCTTCATCTGATCTCTCTCCCTCTTCTTCTCCTACACAACTTTCTTCTTCTATCTCCTCTGAATTTTCTCCCTCTGATTCTCCTTCACAACCTTCTTCTTCTATCTCCTCTGATATATCTCCCTCTTCTATCGCTTCCGCCTCTTCTTGCTCCAGTTGTGTCTCTCCTATTTCTTCCTCATCAAAAATCTCCTTTGGTGGCCTACATGGCGGGTCCCCTGTTTCAGGCACAGGGCCGCTGGACTGAAGACATGGGGATTGCGGGGTTGAGTTGATAGAAACAGGAAGAAGCACACCTGGTCTGCGTGTAGTATAACACGCCTGAATAGTTGCCCCAGCTGTTTGTACCAGCTCTGTGCGCACTGCAGTACTGCAGCACCGGAGTTGTTTATGGATCTACAGATGGAAAACAGGTCAAAGTTCTGCCTAGAGTGCCAGCACCCTTGAATCACCGACTGCCCCTGCTGAATCATGCTTTTTGGCCTCTTCATTACCACTGCGAGGGTGACATGTATCCATCGCCCAAAGGAACTCCTCTTGCAGCGGGCAATCCAGGCGCAAGCAGCACCAAGTTGGTTCTCCATCCAGCGTCTGTCATCATCCCCAAGATGAAGATCCTTCTCGATCCGACGATAATCAAGAAGATCTAGGATGTCTTCAGCTTCATACAAGGCAGACTTGAGATCCTTCTTCATGTTGTCCAGTATCTTAAGATCGCTTTGAGACGAACTGTCTTCAGCTGCTCTAAGCACCGTCTGCTCCTCCACTGCACCAAGTGTCCGCTTCAGCTCTCTGATAATCTCATTCTCTAGCTCCTTGAGCTTTTTTGATGCGTCGAACACTAGGTAAACAAAGATCTTGTTCACGACCAAGCTGATAATGGGTGACAGAAACCAGCCTATTACAGTTAAGCACCAGGCTATCCATCCAAGTTTCCTCATCAAGTCTGCCATGGAATCCATGCTTAGTTTTCTAGGAGGTGGAGAAAGGACTGAAATGAAGGAAGGAGGATGTATGCGCAAATAGTTGAGTCAGAATCCCTGGTACATACCATACCATACCATACGCCACGACACAAGACAGGTGATGCATTAGAATAAATAAAGGTAACTGTGACCGGCTTGGTACCACATTAATTAAGAGGGGACTACAGCACCAGTGACTCCACAAGTCTTCTTAGAGATATTCTTTATATGTGTGTATTACCAACAACTGTGACATTTTCAGTTTAGGGAAAAAAAAAGTGGCTAGAATGCAACTGCAAGGTAGTCTTGAGTTTCTGGTCCGAATAACCCAGGTATCGTCAATTGATTTGTGAAAACAAAAGTTTGAAGAAGACAAGCAAACAAAAAGGATGGTGTAATGAAATTTTTGAGAAATATAAGCATCCATCTAGAAAACTCCAACCCTGTCGCAAACCTTGTTTGGAGTTTGTTCAAGAGCGAGCTAATTAATAATGGATGGCAGGAACCAACCGATCAAATAGACTTAGGCGCCACGGCATTGTCCCCATTTTTCAAAGATTAGTGGTTAGATTATAACCATGGTCCATGGACACTAGCAAATGGAAAGATGTATGTTTGGACACATCTGGCAACCCATATGACATAACCATTCACTCTACATGGGGTGTGTGTGTGTGTGTGTGTGTGTGTGTGTGTGTGTGTGTGTGTGTGTGTGTGTGTGTGTGTGTGTGTGTTTTTGAGCAATGTGCACGGTTTGTAACTATAATAATATTGTCATCACTTTGGTGATTCTTTGACAAGGATTGGTAGCCTGCGAGCGAAAGTAGCCATAAACAGCTAGTTCCAATGTCCCGAGGCACTGCTACTTTACATAGGACCAAATTTCTCATTAAAAAATGAAGGGATTGTGTAAATTAAATACAAGCAGGAACACCAGACGACATAGGTGATGAATTTCAGAACACAGATGCATAACCTGATTGGAAGCACGCCGCTGCCGTTGTAGTTGACGGACGAGATCTGCAGGTTGGGACCTGGCGGTGGCCCTCTCGGGTTTGGGCCTCCGCCCTTGCACACCGTCGGGCACGCGCTGCTCGCGCTCAGTCCCTCTCCCCGCCGCCGCGCTCTCCCCGCACGGCCATCTCCCTCTGGCGCGCCGCCGTCCGCCGCAGCCTCGCCGACTGCCAGTCCGCCGCGCGGTGAGAGTGCTGGGCCACGGGGCCGTCGACGCAACCACGACTGAAGCTGGGCTGAGCCCATGACTCAAAGTTCTGAAAGGCCAACGGCCCACACTCCGATGGGATGGGCCTACACGTTACGCGATCGGTCACCCACAACCGTCAAGTTTCTCAGGTGGAGTTCCACATAGCGACCAGGGAAACAACAGTGTCAAATTTGCAGCAACGAACTGAGAACAAGCAACAAGGTTTCAAGACACCACCACACATGACCATGGAGAACGAGTACCAGCAGCAGTATACTGATGAAGCTGGGCTGGGAAAAAGCATGCTGACCTTTCAGAATACCAGCAGCAGTATTCTAACTCTGCTTCTGAAAAAAAGGATGCTGCAGAGTTCCATTTCTGAAACCCGAACACAAGGGATGCAATAGCATGGATCACAATAATTTCATCATTCCATAAATTACAGACTGAGATGATAACAGCATGTCAGACAACCAACTCGACAAAGGGTTTCAAAACATTCTAACAGTGCCCACCCTATAGTCTGGGTTGAAGAACAAGATGAAACATATATATGCAAACACATAAGAAGCTATAATAAGGCAAGCCTTTGACGATCCAAACTTATGCAAATTAAGGACCATATGTGCCGTTGACAAAACAACAGTCCGGCTTCATCATCATAGCCTGCTCTGCAGATACAAAAATGGGACAATATGAGTGCCTCCAGTCCTGGAAGTTGGAACTGATTCCCTCCACAACAACAACAGTTTCAGGATCTCATTAGACATTTCAGTACTAATTAGATGATGCCGGACCACCCCATCTCAGCAATAAGAGATAGCTAGCATATTTTTCAAGATTTTGGTTCCCATAGTCTAGACCTGCAAATGGAAAATACACCTAACTAATTACTGTGCATCCAAGAATAGAAATCATTAACCACATGAACCAGCAATGTGCATGGGTTTACATCATCAGAGACAAAAAGGACAGTCTAAAAACAAGACTGCAGACCATAACCCACATAAAAATAATCTACCAGGCATCAATAATAAAATGCAGCCGCAGGGTCTCGTACTACCTGATTAAGTCTACATACTGTGGATTTGCAGCGTATATAAAATGTAGGCAGTGGAATTTAAGGAAATAAAGGAAAAAATTGAACAGTATACCTTCCTTATGGGTAGCTTGAAAGAGCGTGTGATATGTCTTTCTTAACAAGGCCGTCAAGAACATTTTTGTTAAAATGCTTCATATCCATAGTCAAGCAAGTATTGAATATGAAGTTTCCGAAGAGCGAGAGAAAGTGCCGGACCACCACTGGATCCTAAGGATGCAAGGCTTTTGGCAGCAGGAAAGAGACAATATTTCTAATGATGACACGCCTCCCAAGGAATCGACCGACTGTAACTTATTACTCCATCTGTCCCAAAATAAAAGACCTTATAAACTTCCAGAAATCAACGTTTTCAAAATGCCGGTAATTATATATTAAAATATATAAATATTTATGTTAAGTAATTAGTAACATCGAAAAGATCTTTAAGTCTAGTTTTTTAACAAATTTATTTGAAGATTTAAATGTTGCACATATTTTTCTACAAACTTAGTCAAAGTTGAGAAAGTTTGAACAGCACGCTTTCCAAAGCGCCGTTTATTTTGGGACGGAGGGAGTATTGCACATGTAAATTTCTAGTTTCTCCATTTGACCCAGCTGCCCTGACACGAACAGAGCTCCCCGCACCCGAGGATTTCCAAACTCTTGAGGGACGGTGGTAGATATGGAAGTGTTACCAAGTCTCTTATCTCTAGAGTTACTAGGCATGGACAATCAATCATTGGATACAGAGATTGCTCTGGAGTACCGGTAGGTGCGATGTCTTGACAGGATTCCAGTTACGTACAGGCTTCAAAACGTTTGTCCTTTTCCAATTTGAATTCAAGTCCAGGGCACTCCATAATACCAATACTTCTCAGCATGTGGCAGCAACTGATTTTAATCGTTTTAAGAGCATGTGGCAGCGTCGGAAGATGTTCCATCTTTATGCGGTCCTGAATTTTCAATATCTGAAGTGACACTAGGTGCTCCATGTTTTCGGGCAAGCTGTCCCAGTCACAACTGAAAATGGTAAGCTTACGCAGACCAATGAAGAGTTCACTACCATCAGGAATAGATCCAGCTAGCTGCAATAATAGAGATTAAGTCTGTGCAATTGTTTTGGGGCGTCTGGATCCGTCTGATTTTGCCAGGCACATTTAGCAAGGTGTACCAAATTCAGAGCATAGATATTCCTTGTGAAAAAGCATCCTGTCCTCAAGATATGGCAAATCTAATCTATTTACGGCACATCTCTGCTCCGCTATCTTTCCCCAACATTGGAAGGCTGACGACACTGCAAACACTGAAAATTTCAAAGTGAAGGAGCAACTAGGGAATGAGTTGAAGCAGCTCATGCACCTAAACAGTCCTGACTATATGGGGTCTTGAGATTGTCGGAAGCAAAGATGAAGCTACTGAAGCCCACCTAACCCAAAAGAAGCTGTTGACATGGAGTAGGGCACCAACACACCGGGAGGGCTCTTGACTCCCACGAGGTTGCAAACAACCTGTACAAGCGGCAAGGATCGCAACTTGACCGACGAAACCAATCTAGAGAACGCTTAGGTCGATGTAGAGCTCGATCACGGCCGAAACTTACCTCGGAATGCACTCCGAAAGGATCCGTTGGGAGAACGACGCGAGGGTTGCCCTAGGATTGGCAAGGCCACCTAGAACGCCCACGAAATTCGTCGAGAAGAATGCTGGACAGTAGAGTTAGGGTTTGGAAGAGGTAAAAGAAAGTTTAGGTTTGATATGACGCATTGGATGTAGATGAGATCAAATCGCCATGAACCTCTTATTATATAGAAGGGGGTGGTCTTATCCCCTTAGGAAACCGCCCAAAGACGCCCTAAATCACGAAAACCTCGCCAAAATAAGATCCGAACGTAATCGGTTCAGACAGATCGGGCGCTTTAACACGCCGGACGCTGCTTGGTGCGCCTCGACGCAGTCCGTAGCGCTTACAACGGCAGGGGCCGCCAAACGCTACGACGGCTGCAACGGCTTCATTGCACGCTTTCCTTGTTTCTGACAGTGAAGCTGCTGCTTTCCCTTGTTAGTGTCCTTGGTGATGCCACTGCTACAATTTTTATCATTGATCAAAGTATTAAGAATATCTTCTATGCGCTTTTATTCGATTCTTCAGACTAATTCTTTTGGTTATTGGCACTAAAGATTCTACTGCACTGGCATCCTTCTGCAAGAAAGCATGGTTCAAACAATTATTATGATAATGATGCATTGCGCAAAATAAAATGTTCATACCTCATTCATAAGAAAATACGAATATCTATGAAAAATCATAAAAATAGACCAATTATTTTAATTTTAAATAAACCAGAGGGAACCCGTAGGGAGTCGCTGGTGGACTTTATTATTTTTTTTTTTTCGAAAGCGTGCTTTGCACGTGCCGCATTAAGAGAAGTGGGAATAAAGTTACACCGCCTCGTGTGACCAAACGGCGCAGCCACCACGGCCACATGAGTTAGACACTTACAAACGCCACCGCTTAAACGGTGGAGCTTAGAGGGGTGTGCTAACTAAGAAAACACTTTTGCGACTAACACGACACGGAGTTTAAGACTCGTGGCGATCCCTCGGGCCCCCGACTGCCAACTTCCTCTCATGGCAGCAAGCATGGGAAGTTCGCTGGGCCAATCTCGGCCCTCCGCCAGCGCAGACGACACCTCAGCACCGAAGACTTGGTGGAACCTCGGTGGCGATCGTGGAGTCCGGAGAATTTGTCACCACATGATCCGCATGCCCTCCCACTTGTTTAACATCACCCCCGCGCTCGCTTTTCACCGGACGTGGATGCGGTTGGTCGCTTTGGCGGCCAACCGATCACTACGACGAGGGAACCAAGTGGTCGCCGCCGACCTTAGAAGCCCTTAGGGCGAGGCGAGACCGGATCAAAGGCTCCACCAGCGGCAGGCCATGGAGTCGAAGAAGTCCGCCATTGCAGCAGTTCCTTGACGCAGTAATCCACTGTAGCGCTGGAGCAGCCGGATGGCGCAGGCGGGGGAGTCGGCGCGAGGGAGGCCCTCGTGGAGGTGTCCGCGACACGCCGCAGAGCTACCGCCGCGTCGAAGCGGCAATCGCTCTCCCGAATGGCGTGGTCCGACGATGCAGTCCAGCCAGCGGACGCTCGCCGCTGAGAGTCTCCGCCGACTGCACCCTCGACTCCGACTCCGCAAAGAATCGCGAAAAAGCTGAACCATACGTGAAGGGCGAGGGAGGCTCCAAACTCGCACCGCCTGGGGAGATGACGTGGTGGGCGGACGCGCGACGCAGGGAGGCTTCATCTAGCATTGGGTCCACCGAAATGGAGAGGCTCCGCGAGTCGCGACACGTGCACAAGCACGAGCCGGTCGGGCGTTGTAGGTGAAGCAGCGGCGTTGTTGGCCTCCAATAGAGGCTCAACGCCCTCGCCTGCAGCACGCCGACGCGGGCGTGGGCCTGGACAAAGAATCCGCCCGACGAAGAAGGCCGTCCGTTGCCGCACCTGGGGCAGGGCGCCTTCAGAGCCCCCCCGAGCGACGCTAATGCCCGCCGCGCGATCCGAAGAAGAAGCGCGGTCTCGCGCTAACGCACGGCCCGCGGGGCGCTGGAGACGACGGCAGCCGATGTGCTTGCGCCTCCGCGCCCGGTGCCTTGCAGCTCAGGCAAGAGGCAGCAGATTCGAGGCACCGAGCGCGATGTGGTCCCCGGCGAGACAATTAAAGCAGAGACCCACTAGCGAAAGGCGTGCACAGCCGCCGAGGGTGAGGCGAGGCACGGCGGCGCCCTCCTACGCCGCCGGACGAGGGTGAAGCCATCCGCTGGCCGACACGCGCGGCGGGGCAGCAGGGTTTCGCTCATGTTGGAGGAGCAAATGCCGCCATACCGGGCGGCGCCTCGGTTGCTGCGAATGGAGGCGCCGGGTGCCGAGACACGCGAGGTCGGCTGCGGGCCGAGCCGAAGCATCGCAGTGCACCCCGGGTAGTAGGCGCCGTGGAAGCAGTCGTTGGCGACGAAGGGTTTGGTAGTGACCGGCTTGACGGCTCCAGCTCCCGCCTCCTCCCACGGCCTCGACGACGACGCGTGCCGCGACGCTATGCGGGAGGTCCCGATGGCGCCGAGTCCAGCGCCCACAACCTCGGGATGGTATGGCCGCCCCGAGGCACGGGGATCACCGCCGGCGGGAGTGGACGGCAGGCAGCGCCACGCGACGGTACGGGCCTCCGGCTCGACGGGCTCGACCTCCTCATCCGAGCAAAGTCGGAGAAGTTGTCCTCCCACCGCATCTCCTTGATCCGGCCGGCCGAGGGGAAGTAGGGGGCCGGACCTCCGCAATGGACAGGGCGCAGGGGGGAACGGTCCGGCCACGCCAGCCCGACACCTAAGGCGACCCCATCGTCAGCGGGGAAGGCGTACGAGGTCACGATGTATCGCCCCCGAGACTTGGGCGGGAGGTCGAGGGAGAAGGCGACGAGGCTCCGAGCGTGGTGCGCACGAGCACGACGCTATTGCCCGGCCGCACCCATGTGTCGGGCGAGAACGAGGAGGCGGCATCCGTCTGAAGCCGCAGTCCCGGACGGTAAGCGGCGACGCTGGCGATGGCGACAAAGAGGAGGGCGCCTCGCCCATGGCACCGGGTGGCGGCGGCGGCCGAACCAGTAATCGCTGCGGGCCCCGCCTGGTGGCGAGGGAGGCCGGGTGGCCAGCTGGGGCGTGGTGAGGGGCCGCTGCCCGACTCCTCCCGGACGGACCGGCAGCAGTCCGGCCGGCGACGTGGAGGCCCCCACGAGGCCGGGCGAGGGCGGGGTGGGCCTGCCGGCTGTCCGGGGCGGTCCCAAGGCCGGGGCGCTGGGAGGGTGGGCAGGAGGACGGAGGGGCCCCGGGAACGTGACGGGAGGGAGGGCCCCGAGGAGGCCGAGGTGGAGACCGGGCGGCGCCGGGGCGGCGGCCCCGCGCGCTGTGGAGCGGTGGCGGACGACACGCCGATCTCCCCTCCATCCCAATGAGGCGCGAGTCGAGGCTGACCTCCGCGAGAAGAGCGACGCGGGGTCCTAGATCTGCTGCTGGTGGTGGAGGGGAGCTAGGAGGGGCGGCGCGGCGGCGGGCGGACCGGGCGGCGGCGGTGGCGGTGTCGGGCGTCACCCCATCGCCCCCAACGGCTCCTCCATTCTCTCTGCTCTGTGTGCTTCTCTTAGTGTGGACCAGTTATTTCAATTTTAAATAAACCAGAGGGAGCCCGTAGGAGTCGCTGGTGGACCAGTTATTTCAATTTAAAATGGAGTATTGCAATAGCAACAGATACTTTTTACAACATTCCAAAGATGAACATATAATAGATCGAGTATCTCGATGACAACTAATATTATTACAACATTGGTAATATATAAATACTGATATATTTAACAGGATAGGAGACTAATCGAAGTCTCCAGACATGCCACCTGAAGAATCATCCAATGATCATGTCATCCGGGCTCTGAGGGTCTTCATTGTTCTGAAGATTGATGTCGTTAGGCCCTGCAGGAAGTTGCGGCTGATAAAAGAAGTCTTTGCCGAAAATATTGCGACTGAATGTCTTCTCGTGGGCAAATAAACGACCTGGATCGAATCTTTGCAGCACGTAGTGATGGTTCTCCGGCTTCATGTAGCCTTCACCAACTTCGTCCCCATACGGCCCCGTCAGTCTAAAAGACGTGTCCATCTCAAGTTTCACCCCGTACTGGCAATGAAGCTGGCCAAAGGAAATCAGATTCATCTGCACATTGGGCGCAAGCAGTACGCCGTCGATCTTAATATCACCATCTAAGTACCCAGATCTTGTAACATCAACAGACCCGGCCCCATCAGAATCAGATTTGTAAATTCCACCAAGAGTCCATATAGGTGGCCGGGTATGACAGTATAGGTCTTGACGGTATTCAAGTAGATCCCCTCGTTCCATGTCACGTGGAAGCTTGCACCCGTGTCCAGTAAATATTCATCCATACGTTCTTCATTTGCCGATGTCGGATAGATTCCACGCGGAAAACTGGGCTGGAACCTGGGAATATATTGACCATGGTTAGCTGCAGTATATGCTCCCCTCCATAGTTGAAAAGGAAGATGTTTTGGAAAAGGTTTGAGTCAAACATTGATAACATAAATCATTAATAACTTTTAAGTCGTTGAGTTTACAAATGTGAATTATACCAATAAATTTGTCTTGAAAAATACTTTCATACAAGTATATATATATATATATATATATAATTTTTAATAAATATTTTTATAGAAAAGAGAAGTCAAAGTTGCGTTTTGAAGACCGTGTCGCTATCTTAAACGTCTTCCTTTTCAACTATGGAGTAGTATAAAATATGCTTGCATTAAATATACAGCAAGTGCGATACGTGCGTACCCTTCAGGGCGTAACAGCCCAAACAAGGCCACGTGCACTTCAGATGTTTCTTCGAGCTCTGGTTCTTCTCCTTGTTTATTGCCTTCACTTTGTTCTTCTCCTTGTTTATTGCCTTCTGTTTCAGTTCCTCCTCCTTGTTTATTGCCTTCTGTTTCAGTTCCTGCTCCTTTGTTTTTCTCCTTTTCTCCCACTCCTCCACCTCCTCCAAGTTGAAACGAAAATGCATAGGACAATGCACAAGCTATGTACTTCGCAAGTTGTAATAGTAGTCGAAACATGTACGTTCCTGCTTGTGACGAGTCTTTGAACTCTGTTTCCTCATCTTTCTCTCCATCCTCGTCATCATCCTTCTCTTCATTCTCTTCATCCCCGTCCATTCCTCCCCCTCCCTCACCATCATCTCTACCTCCACTTCCTCCACTGTCTCTTCCAGCATTGTCACCACTGCCACTTTTTCCTCCTACTCCCCTCTCATCAGCTCCACCTCCACTTTGTCCTCTATGTTGGTTCCCACAATTGTCATCACCGCCTCCTCTCTGGTCGTCCCCACCTTCTCTAGCTTGATCGTCACCATCGCCACCTCCTCGTCCTTTCTCATCACCCCCACCTTTGTCTTGGTCGCCACCTTGAGTTGGGCCTCCACTGCCACCGCTGCCTTCTTCTTCTTCAGCTAGCACTTCTCGATTTCCTCCTCCTCTATCCTGCATGCGCATGCAGATAACACAATTGAAAGCAGACCGATGGATCGACAAATTGTATCAACAGTACAACATGCTACTCCCTCCAATAATAACTGTAAGTAGTTTTAGGCTTGGGCACACAGTATAAGGCAAAGTGTGAAATGACGATGTTTTCATCTAGCTAGTTATAATCTTGTTGTCCCTTATTACATGCATGTTGGTTAGTGCAACTACCAGCAATTATGAGGAGGCACGACAGAAAAAGACTATACAAAGAAAAACTTCTCTCATGTAGGAGAACATATACTTGTGATCAAACCAAATAACCTAAAATGACCAGTATTCATGATTATATTGAAGAAGGGAGCATCAGACAAGTACAAGATTCACATAAATAGGTACCTGGCCTATTCGCAGATAGTCCAGCACATACGTTCCACTTCGTAAGCGGCCCTTTCCAACTATTTTTTGGGTCTTCTTTTCCTTGACGTAGCAAGAGGGCGGCTCAAATACCGTAACCAAGCCATGATCGACTGCTAGCTGACCCACTGAGATGACATTCCTTTCATCTCCTTCAACATATCGAACACCTGGGACATGGAACAAGTCGGTATGGACAGATCCAGTCCCAAGGGTACGCAGAATACCCCCCTCTCGCGTCTCCAACTCGCCTGCTGCTGTCTCCTGGTCCTGGAGCTGCAGCAGCCTGGGGTTGGAGGTATGGTGGTTGAAAGCAAAGGCGTCCAGAACCCAGTCGCGGCTGCCCCTCTGTACGCTCGATGAAGAGCCCGTTGCCGTTATGTTGTCTCTTGCTGTGGTGGGCCTGGTTAACCGATCCACGTCCACGAGCCACTTGATGCCAGTTGATGATGTAGGGGCTGTTACCGTTGCATCGTGGCCTTTAGTGGCACTGGTTATCCAACCCATTATTCCAGCACTGAAACCAAGAAAAATGGAGTATATATATATCATCCACCCAGAATTAAGACAGAAAAATCAGGTAAAGAAGACAACAATTAAGGGATATATAACAATGCAGTAACAGCCTAATTCCATATATAATACGTGTTTGGGTGACTTGTTTTGGGTTGGTTTTTCACTGTATTTCTTCAACGAGACCACGCGAGATAGAGAGAAATTAAACGGGTTAGCACCTATGCTAAGGCAAAAAACATAGTAAAAAGCATCGTGCATCCATCGGTGTTAGGAAGTAGACACATGAGAGATAAATGAGCCAACATTGATGGACTACTAAATTATGTAAGCATTGGTGCTAACGTTCACATGCATGTCATTGGTGCTAAGGTTCAATTGACTAACTAAAATTAAATTTTTTAAATCACCTTACCACTTATAAGAGGGTGCTAAAGAATAAATCAGATGACACTAAGAGTGATGTTGTCAGGGGCACAACACAGGCCGTAGTCCAAGGCAAGGCAAATAGACCAGCGAGGGCCTGACGAGGGGGGCAAGTCACCTAGGGCAGCCGCGCCAAGGCCACCGCCGCCGTTGTTTCCTTGGCCGCTGTCTCGTTAATTAGTTGTCAGAACGAGTCCTGGTTGATTTGAAAACAGTCTGTTAAGTGAGGAAGTCTGGTTTGTTAAGATTGGAAAGGAGAATCCAAATCCAATAAAGATCTCCGAAGTTGCTTAGGGGACTAAAAATAGTAGCGCGAAGTAACAGTTGCAACTCGGTCAAAAATAGTTAGGGGACTAAACCCTAAAAGCTCTCTGCTCTCAAGCGCGCTCTCTCTCTCTCTCTCTCTCTCTCTCTCTATCTATCTATCTATCTATCTATCTATCTCTATCTCTCTCCTCTTCCGCTCATGCGCTGCCCCCCACCCTAACCACACGCATGCGCCGCCCTCTACCCTAACCACGTGCCTGCAATATAACTGTAGTGCAGTATTGTAGCACTACGACCGGCGCCGCCTATCGGTGTTTTGAGAACCGGGGTATCCCAAGCACCGGCAATAATATATAAGCTGTGCGCTCCCCGTCTGATGGCGTCTGCGAGCTGGAAGACGAGGCGTTTATCCTGGTTCAGGCCATGGGGCCCTACATCCAGCAGGTGTGTCTCTTTGTGTTACTCGCACCAATTGTGCACAAGAATCAATGCGGTTACAAGTTGTTCTTGGGAATGAAGCAAGACTTCAATCCGAGATGAACTGGCTAAGTGTGAAAACCTAGTTGAGGGGAGTCCTCTTCTAGTGTGGCATTACTCCCCCTTTTATAGTGTATAAAGGAGAGATAATGTGTACAATACGTGTCAAGTTCAAATGCTATTGTGTCTACTATCCAGAGCTGTTAGGCCTGCCATGCCCGAGCCTGGACCTCGGGTTCTCATAAGGGAGTCGCCTGGCATGGACGCGTGTCTCGGAGTCTCTTACGCTCGTGTCCGCCGCCCGGGGAGGGCCTCCCGAGGGCCAAATGGTGACCCTCGGATTTCCTCATGGTCCACGCCTTGGCCTGGCCCGCGGTCGTGGTGTGGTGTCAACGCATCGAGGGTCCTTGACTCGTGTCACGGTCATGAAGCCGCAGCAAACAAACGGTAGATTTGTGTCTCTCCTCGTGGGGGTGTCGCGGTGTGATAATCAGTACCTTTAAGTCCCATCAACGGGGGGATGCGAGGAGATAACAGTCGATGAATCGCCGTGGCAATCGATTGCCCTGCCATCGCGGGGCTCGTGGAAGCTGGCGATTAAATGCGGCTGCTCCCCCTCACCGCTGGTTCGGCTTCCCAAGGCGCGCCAAGTGGTGTTCTTGAGAGAGAGAAGCTAGTAGTCGAGGTCCTCTATCCCGGGCGAGGCGGAGAAGTCTCGCCCGAGGGTTGTGATCTTCGGCGAGGCAGAATCGCTCTCGAAAACCCCCGTCCCTGGACGAGGCGGAACTTAGCCCCGAGGCCCTTGTCCTTCGGGTTAGGAGTAAGTTGTGGTAAAAAGCAGGCTATCCCGGGATGGTGTCATTGTATGCGGTGCGCATTTTGACCTCAGACGTGGATGGGCTTCAATAAGCCTATTGGGGATTGTCTTCTCTAGATTGGTGTTGACTCCGTTGGTCTTCATTCTCTTTATTTCAGAGATTTTTCCCCAGGCCCTCCTGACCTAGCTGGGTTAGCTTTGGTAAGTTGGGCCTTGCCAACAGAGTGTTTGGAGAGGGGCTGCCTTGGGCTTCTAAAGGGGCCCAAGGGAGCTTTCCGTATATTAAGTCCTTCTCGTCAAATTTGTAGGCTGGGAGCCGGCCTTCGTTCTCCTGGTCGTCTTTCAGGCCCAAAATGCGTCTTAGGTCGTCAACTCCGGCGTCGTCTTTGATGGCAAGGAATCAATCAAACACAAGCATAAACGCGAAGTGGCTAAGCCTAGACACGAGATTGCACAAGAACAAGGGCGAAAAACGGATGAACACATGATGAACACCACGACAACCGACAGGGTGACGGTGCCCCTTTTCACCTTTGCTCAACTCGAGTACAAACACAATTACAAGATAACTGATGCGCTAACATGTGCTCCAAACATCCAACTATTTATACCAATAGCTAACACACACACTTTGTTAATGAAAACCGACACTAACAGAGATACAAGATGGCTAGAAACAAACACAAAGAATCGCCGACGTCGTGTCCGCATGGGTCACCCCGCCCCCGACGCCTCGGCCTTCAACCGATTTTCCCACCGCCACGTTTATTCAAATTCTAGCAATGATCTTACCGAACCAATCGCACCATGACGACTACATCATCGGGGAACATAAGATTAACCAACATTCTCCCCCTTAATCTTGATGATCACTGAGCTTATGAACTCCCAGCAAATGAATCATGACTCCCAGCTTCACTGCAGGCAGTGGCTTTGTCGCTGCATCCGCTCTTCGCTCATTTGTCCAGACTTTCTTCACCAAGATCTGTCCTCTCTCTATACACTCTCCGATGAAATGATATTTGATATCAATATGCTTGCTGCGCCCATGAAACACCGGGTTCTTCATCGAGCAATGGCTGAGTTGTTATCCACAAACAGCACCACTTTCTTTCTCTTTTTTCGCCTACCACTCACTCAACAATGTCCCGAGCCACAATGCTTGCTTTGTCGCTTCAGTAGCTGCCATGAATTCAGCTTCACAGATGATATGGCCACCGGCCCTTTCCTTTGAATGAGCACCAAGTCACCAGACTTTCATTCAGATAGAAGGCCATTCCACCTGTGCTTCTTCTTCCAACAAGATCTCCACCCACATCACTGTCTGAGTATCCCACCAACACTTCCTCCGACTTGTCCGAAAGTATACACCAACCCATAGTCAAGTGTTGCTTTCAAATATCTCGTAATTTGTTTCACCGCATTTCTATGCTTGATAGTGGGCTTTTCCATGAATCGCTAGCAACCCCAAATGTAATAAGATAAATCGGGGTCTTGTATGCAACAAGTACCTAAGGCAACCAATGACTCTCCCTGTACTAAGTTGCATCAACTCTCCGACCCTTCTTATCTCGCATCTAATTTTGTTCCAGGATCCATTGGGAACTTGGTTGGATTGCAATCCCCCATGCCAAACTGTGTCAATATCTTCTTTGCATAGCTGGTCTGTCTAATTGTGATGTGATCCACTTGCTGCTTCACCTCTATTCCTAGATAATATGACAGTAGTCCAAGGTCACTCATCTCAAATTGTGAAGTCATTTCTTGTTTGAACTTATTGATCTCAGCTTCACTGTCACCTGTCACAATTAGATCATCAACATATACACCAAGTATTATTGCACTCTTCCCAATTCCTCTCTTGTAGACTCAGCAGTTTCACTAGCACATCCGCTAAAACCAAGTTTTCTCAAACATTTGTCAAGCTTTATATTCCAAGCTCTAGGTGCCCTGTCTTAGCCCATAAAGAGCTTTACTGAGTTTCAGCACCATGTTTTCTTTTCCTTTCTGGACATAGCCCTCTGGCTGTGCAACATACACCTCCTCCTCTAATTCACCATTAAGAAAAGCAGTTTTCACATCAAGGTGGTGAACCTGCCAACCTCTATTTGCTGCCATTGCCAAGATCACTTTGATTGTATCAAGTCTTGCAACTGGAGCAAAAAACTTCTTCAAAGTCCACACCTTGTCATTTGCACATACCCCTTGGCTACTAATCTAGCCTTGTGTTTCACAATCTCCCCATCTGCATTTCTTTTCAACTTGAAAACCCACTTGAGCCCAATTGTCTTGTGCCCTGATGGTAACTTTGCCAGATCCCAAGTACCATTCTTGCAGATTGATTGCATCTCACTATCCATAGCTTGTATCCGTTAGGATCATTAGCAAAGCATCACCGTAGTTTGATGGCTCCTCCATCATAGCTAACAATCGCGGTTGCCACCTTTGCGCATTATTCTCGCCGGGCCGCACTTCTTTCGAAACCCTGTTGTTCCCCATCCGAATCCTCATCATCATCCGAATCGATCCAAGACTCACAACATTTGTGTGTTGATATATATCATTTACATCTCTAAACCTCGAAGGAGTTTCATCATAGTTGTCTTTTTGTCAACACCGGCGGACATTTCCCGATCCATTTGTTGATTACGAATTTGCACAATGGTGTCTCTCGCATCACTCTCTATTGTCGGATTTTGTTGAGTCTATCTCGCATCTCTGTCTCTTCCGAGATTGCCTCTCCCCTACAAATGAAGACTCGAACTGCTTCCACCTCCATTCAGCTCAACACTATGATCATTATGGATCCCATTCCCGAGCATTGTCGTCCATGCTTCCTTCGGAATGCACATACCACTCCCCATCTCCATTTCAACTGAAATTTCTTCGCCGGTTAGCTTCCCAGTCCCACTTCACCGCTTCCTCAAACACCACATCCGCTAACCACAATTACATTTAGATTGAGGATCAAACATCCCGTGAGCTTTGCTACCTTCTTCTATTCCAAAGTACACCATTGGTTTACATCGTCATCCAGCTTTCTTCAAATGGGGCTTCCTTTGCCTTGACATGACCCTTGCATCCAAAAAATTTTCAAGTGACCCGGATGTGGTCTCTTGCCATTCCATGCCTCATATGGTGTTCTATAACCCATGGCTTTAGTTGGCAGCCTATTGATCAAATAGATCGCATGTCTAACCGCCGCCCAAAATCTTCCAGAATCCTCATGCTTTTCATCAAGGCCCTTGTCATCTCCATCACAGTTCTATTCTTTCTTTCCACCACACCATTCTGCTGAGGTGTGTATGGAGCAGTAAACTGTCTCTTGATCCCAGCTTGATCACAAACAGATTGAAAAACTCCATTTAGAAATTCTCCACCTCTATCAGATCTAAGCACCTTGATCTTATCATTGCAATTGTTTTCAACTTGAGATTTAAACTTAATGAAAGCATCCACTGCCTCATCCTTAGATTTTAGCATAAAAACTGAACACCATCTAGTACAGTCATCAACACAAAGCATGAAGTACTTGTTTCCACTAACAGATGTTGGTGTAATTGGACCACACAAATCAACATGAACCAAACCCAATGGTTCATCCTCTCCACAAGGCACTTCTAGGAAATGATAATCTAGTCTGTTTTGTAGCTAAACAAGACCCACAGGACTTGATCCGGTTTTCGAATCGGTGGCACTCCACCGCCATCTCTTTATCAACTAGTTGTTTCAAAGCATGAAAATTCACATGACCTAACCCGCCATGCCACAACCATCCTTCATCCTCCACACTAGCTAACAAGCAAGCGGGTTCCCCAACACCGAGTCCAATTTTGTATAGCCTATTTCCACTTCTCTCAACACACATGATCGGTCTATGTGGGCTTTTCTCAATGGATGCTGATAATGTCCTCATCCATCACTACTCTATGACCATGTTCAGCTAGTTGTCCAAGACTAATCAAATTTGCTCTAAGTTTGGGAATGTAATAAACATCTCTAAGCAACCACTGATTACCATCATTTCCTTTAAACATAATTGAGCCTATGCGGTAATATCAACAAAGTAGAGCCATCACCAAATCTTACCTTACCGAGAGAAAGTAGAATCAATTTCTCACGAACTTCTCCTTGTCTCCGGTCATATGGTTGCTTGCTCTAATTTGTCAAGACACCATGTATCACCCGTGGGCTCTCCATTACCGGCAAAATGCGATTCAGCCGCATAGATCCACCATTCAGCACGACTTGCCCCGAACTCTCTCGTTGAGTACTTTTCCCGGGGTTTTCCACCTCTAATTCAGCAAACAACACCGATGGCTCCATCTCTCGCCTTCACATGATGAGCTTCTTCATCTTTCTTCAGTGTTTGGGCACCGGTTTTGCGTAGTGGCCATTGAGTTTGCATCTCAAAACACTTGATATGACTTTTGTCTTTCCTCCTCTCGTGCTTCCCGTGATCTCCACGTCCACCTCGGCCGATGGCCTCCACCTCGCCCATGCCCTCTACCTCGATCTCCGGACCTCGATGACTTGCCACCACGGATCCTTCACCACCGACCTTTTTCTGCGTGGGTGCATCCCACTCGGCTTGAGTGAGAAGCACCCGACCAAAGTCGATGTTTCCTCCCTCTTGACTTGCACGTTCTCTCCTCATATGTCCCGAGGCGCCCAATGGCATCATCAAACTCCAATGTCTTCGGATCTTGGTTCGCTTTCGATCCCGCCACGACTTGGATGAATTGCCGGACACGGTGTCGAACAACTTCTTCACCATGGCCTTATCCTCCAATGTCCCGCCTAGCTTATCGAATCTAACCGACATTGCCGGGGGGTTTTCCGGCAAACTCATCGCCGGTGTCCTCCTCCTTCATCTTGAGTGCATCAAACTGCATGCGCAAGGTTTGTAAACGTGCATCTCGACACGCTCCGCTCCAACAAACCGAGCCCCGAAAGTGACTCCTACACTTCTCTCCCTTTCTTCTTCTTTGCAACTTGCATCGATGTAAATCATCGATGATAGGCACTTTGAAACAAGTGAGTCCTAACCTTCTTGTCTTTGGCGGTTTTTACAGATCCGTCAAGGCGTCTTTGCATCCGCCTCCTCCGACGGCTCCACAATCCCCACCACCCTTGCTCCTCCATGATCGCTGCGCACCCGTATACTCCAACCGGGTGTAGTTGCCGGGCGTCGGTCGTTGAAAAGTGTTGGGAATATGCCCTAGAGATAATCATAGAGATGATTTGTATTCCTTCATTGTATCCATGATATATTATGTGTTCATGAATATCCATTAAAGACAACTTGTATTGATCGGCAATTATGTGAATTGTTTGTGAAACTCTTTTACTTGTTTGGTTATTCAATAATTGTCCTCGATCGGAGTTCATGTGAGAACACACATGAATATTAGATCAAGACACGTATTAGTTGATGACTATGTTTCACAAGTCATAGACATGGAGATGTCAAACTAATAGTGTGGGCACATGTATGACATGAAATTTTGGATCGACCCGACATGAGATGTTATTATTATCTCTTTATACATCATATGCGTTATGTCCTTAGACCTGAGATTGTCGTATGTACTCAAGATGTGAAATGACCTACTTAGGGACTATCAAACGTTATTCCGTAATTGGGTAGCTATAAAGGTGGTCTTCGGGTTTGTCGAGGAAACATCTTTGTGAGACATAGTCAATCAAGATGGAATTGCCCCTCTCCATGAGAGAGAGATATAACTGGACTTTCGATTGATTGGATCAAGAAATGCATGGCCGTGCTTGGGTTAAGTGTTAACCCACGAGGTGGACCAAATATCGTGTGGCAAGGGAATGACGAGTATATGGTTTGTGGTGGTTCGTGCGATATGATCATTGCGTACACATGGGAGTTGGCGCGTCTTGCTAGAGTATTTTGTCAACTATTGGCCGAGTAGGAGTACTCGGGCCATGTCTATGTGTGCGTGAGCCCATAGGGTCGCACGCTTAAGGGGAAGAAGGCCTAATTCGGATTTGATCCAATTAGGCGAGGCTTAGGGTTACTAATGGGCCTCCGGCTCGGGGAGCCCGTTAGAGACGCCTTATATATATATGAGAGGTGGGCGCGGGGCCGTGACCTAATCCAATCCACGCCACTTTGGCGGCTGCCGCCCACGCCTCTTGCTCCTCGCGGACCTAGCAGTCCAGGAGGCGCACGCTTCCTCCCCGTACGTGTGGGATACCTCGGAGGGTGCTGCATCCGAGCACAAGGACGATCCGCACGTGGAGGACGGACGTGAGCAACTGCACGCACCTTTGCTGCTCGCCGCACATCTTCGCCGAGGGTCGACACTTCCGCCGCACCTGCGGCGCCTAGTGGTAATCCCGTGATCTATAACTAGCAGTAGATCCTTGGTTTATGGGTAGAAAATTTTGTTTTTCTCGGCTAGCGTAGCGATCCCATATTCCCAGCGTAGCGATCCCATATTCCTTCGGTGGTATGAGCCGTAGCTGCGCCGTTATAGATTCGGATGTGTGCATATGGTGATATGCGTGGTTGTAGATGAGTCTCGATCTCGGTTCGTGGTCTTGCCGCCTTTGGTCTTGTTCGATCTACTCCTACCGGTCGGAATTCGCCATCGGAGTTAAGTGATACATGTAAACCCGGTCAAGGTGAGTTTGAGATCAATAATATTGATCGAATCGAACCTAGGTCATGGCCTGGTCGGGCGCATGTGATGCGAAGGCGGTGGTGGTAGATTTGATCTAACACCGATCGTCGCCCCAGACCATAACTTTTGATCCGTAACTTTCGGATTGAGACGAACTCTAAACGAAAAATCGTTGAGAGCGAAAAGTTACATCCAACCGTCACACACTTCGCCTGTTTTGACAAAATTAGAATTGCGAAAATCAGCTTACAAAATAATGTTTTCGCCCGTCAAATTTTAGACGTCGGAATCGGTTAATCTTTGCTTTTGCAGATTTATGTGCCGGTATGGCCTTTATGTGTATGAGATGCATGTATGTAATTAATTCATGACTTGCATGTCGTGAGGATGACAATATGGCTGGAGCCACCGATATATTGTCCACTTAATGTAATGGCTGCGTGCCAAATTGTGATGATCGGCGCAAATGTAATTGTTATTTATTTTGGCGCTAGTATAGACTAGTCTTGGCGATTCATCGGAGGATGGCATACATGGATCATGGAGATGGAGATCATCATGATGAACAGTTCATTGGAGATGGAGATCCCCAAAGTGATAAAAGGCCATACCAAGTCACAACTGTTTAATGTCGTTCTTATCGTGTTCTACTTCCACGCGCGCGATATGTTTTTGTCTACATACGATAGTGAAGTAGAACGATCCCCCGGCAATGTTTAAGTTTTGATGCTTCCCCAAACCTTGCACCGTCATAAGTCTTGTACAATCGGTGGTGGGTCTATGAAATTAGGGTGCCACCGGTTTTCCTTTGACTAGACAGGTTCAGTATCGGATACTTACGCGGAAGGTTTGGTTACTTGAACAAGATCATCCCAACGGTTAGGGATCTTGGAGCATGGCAGGTTGGCGTGAGCATAGAGATGCTGCCCAACAACAAGAGTCATATGTGATATGATTAGCAAAGAGTTGCTTACCGATCTACCATGTCTTCTAGCGGTGATGCTAAAGCTCACTAGTTGACTTGTTAGTTGTGGGTCTTGAATCACTAAGTTTCAATTGAGGGATATTGATTTTAGTGGGAGTACATTCAATTAATTGTTAATATGTTTTTACTCTATCTTGGATATATTGTCATAGTATTTTGCATTATTTACATTTGTAGATAAATGGCGCCTAACAATCAACCATTTACTTTTGCGTTCGGTTCTTGAGAAAGATAAGTTGAATGGAACAAACTATGCGGATTGGATCCGCAACTTTCGAGAATTGTTCTCGTGGTGAGAAAAAGGAAGATGTTCTAGACAACCCCTTACCGGAAGAGCCTGGCGATAATGCACCTACTGGCGAGAAAACGGCTTACAAGAAAGCATGTGATGCCGATCTTGAAGTGAGTTGCCTTATGCTTGCTAGTATGGAACCCGATCTGCGGATGCGATTCGATAACAATCATGCGGCGTCACGATATGATGCGTGGCGCTTGAGGATATGTTCCAAACTCAAGCTAGAACCGAAAGGTTCAATATCTCAAAGGCTCTTGTTGAGAGCAAGCTAGCGAAGGCGAGCGATTGGACCACACGTAATCAAGATGGTTGGTTACACTTTCGGAGATTGGAGAAGCTAGGCTTCCCAATTGGCCCGAGTTGGCTAACGATTTCATTCTTGCATCTCTGCCGCCTAGCTATGGGAACTTCATCTTAAACTACCATATGCATGGGGGCGGAGAAGGGCTTGACTGAATTGTGTGGCATGCTTAAGGCAAACAGAGGCCGACATCAAGAAAGGTCGGGCGGTAGCCATGTGATGGCGGTCCGAATAAGCCTAATTTTAAGAAAAGGGGCAATCCTCATTGGAGGAAGAAGAAGGAAAAGGCTAAAGGTGAGACCTCTAAGCCAAAGCCATCGAGCCCAAAATTTGGACCAAGCTAGCGATTTCGAGTGCTTTCATTGTCATAAAAAGGGTCACCGGAAAAGAAAAGCGCAAGGAGTACTTAGCATCCTTGAAGGATAGCGGTGGTAAAGGTACTCCATTTGCTTGTACACTTGTTGTTTATGTTTGAGACATATTCCTCGCTGATTCTTATATTAATTCTTGGGTATTTGATACGGATCGGTTGCTCATATTTGCAATACGATGCGAGGGAATGATAAAAGTAGAAGCGTTGGAAAGGGAGAAGTTGACTTCAGCGTGGGCAATAATGCAAGAGTTCTTTGCTCGGCGTCGGGGACGATGCAACTCCACCTCCCGTCGAGGATTTATTTTGGAATTGAATAATTGTTATTTTGTTCCTAGCTTAAGTCGAAACATTGTGTCACCTTCATGTTTGATGAAGGATGGTTATTCTTTTAAGAGTGAAAACAATGGTTGTGTAATCTCTAAAAGATGGCATGTTTGTGGCTTCCTGCGTCCATTGTGAATGGGTTATTTATTTTAAATCTTGATGATGCACCAATGCGTAATATAAGCGCTAAAAGGCCTCGGCTTAATGAGTTGAGTCCTACCTATATGTGGCATTGTCGTTTGGGTCATATAAGTGAAAATCGCATGAAGAGGCTCCATTCTCGATGGGCTTCTAACCGTTTGATTTTGAATCATACGAGACATGTGAGGCTTGCCTTCTAGGCAAAATGACCAAGGCGCCATTCAAGGGTTTTCCCGAGAGGGCAGCGGACTTATTGGAACTAATACATACCGATGTATGCGGACCAATGAGTACGACGATGACCAGGCGGATTCCAATACTTCATCACTTTCAGCGATGATTTCAAGAGATATGGCTATGTCTACTTAATGAAGCATAAGTCCGAGACTTTTGAAAAGTTCAAAGAGTTTTGAGAATGAAGTAGAGAATCAACGTGGCAAGAAAATCAAGGCCTTGCGATCCGATCGTGGAGGCGAATATTTGAGTCCGCAATTTAGCAATCATCTAAAGAGTTGCGGAATTGTTCCACGGCTTACGCCGCTGGAACACCCGGAGAAAGTCGGTGTGTAATGCGGCGGCGTAATCGGACTTTGTTGGACATGGTTCGGTCTATGATGAGCCGGTCGGACCTACCTTTATCGTTTTGGGGATACGCTCTAGAAACGGCCCGCTTTCACATTAAATAGGGTGCCATCTAAGTCCCAGTAGTTAAGACACCACATGAGATGTGGACTGGTAAGAGTCCCAGTTTGTCTTTTTCTAAAGATTTGGGGTTGTGAAGTTTATGTCAAACGACTTCAATCGATAAACTAACACCCAAAGTCGGACAAGTGCTTTTTTCGTGGGATACCCAAAGGAAACTTTAGGGTATTACTTTTACAACCGATCGGAGGGCAAAGTGTTTGTTGCTCGAAGCGGTGTTTTCTTAGAGAAAGAGTTTCTCAAAAGAGACAAGAGTGGACAAAGGTGTATCTTGAAGAAGTTCAAGATGAGCCAATAGGTGAAAACTCTATGAGTGATGCTAATGTAGCGAGAACAAGTTGAGATACTGTGGCAAAGGTAACACCACCACTACCACGAAGATCAGCTAGACTCCGTGAGTTACATGGGGATGTGTTATTGTTAGGCGATGACGAACCTATGACATATGCGGAAGCAATGATGGACCCAGATTCGAGAAATGGCAAAGTGCCATGAGATCGAGATAGATTCCATGGGAGCCAATCAAGTTTGGAACTTGGTTGACCGCTGATGGGGTTAGACCTATTGAGTGCAAATGGATCTATAAAAAGAAAAGAGATATGGACGGAAATGTTCACGTCTATAAAGCACCGACTTGTCGCAAAGGGTTTTCGGCAGGTTCAAGGAGTTGACTACGACGAGACATTTCGCCCGATAGCGATGCTTAAATCTATCCGGATCATTCTAGCAATTCTTTGCTCATTTCGATTATGAGATATGGCGGATGGATGTTAAAAACAGCCTTTCTAAATGGAAATTTGGAAGAGGGCGTGTATATGATACAACCCGAAGGTTTTGTTGATCCTAAGAATGCTAGAAAAATATGCAAGCTTAAGAAATCCATTTATGGGTTGAAGCAAGCATCTCGGAGTTGGAACATTCGTTTTGATGAAGAGGTCAAACCTCTTGGCTTTCGTCGGAATGAAGAAGAACCTTGTGTATACAAGAAGGAAAGTGGGAGCTTATTTGTTGTATTTCTAATCTTGTATGTAGATGACATACTGTTGATTGGGAATGACATTCCAATGTTGCAATCCGTGAAGACTTCACCGAATAATATATTTTCTATGAAGGATTTGGGAGAAGCATCATATATTTTGGGCATAAAGATCTATAGAGATAGATCAAAGAGGCTAATAGGATTATGCCAAGACACGTACATTGACAAGGTGTTGAAACGGTTCAACATGGAACAGTCCAAGAAAGGGTTCCCTGCCTATGTCACATGGTATGCGTTTTAGCAAGAAGCGTCGTCCATTTCGATCGCCATGAGCGATGAGCGAGCGCATGAGTAAGGTTCCATACGCCTCGGCAGATTGGTTCCATCATGTATGCCATGATATGTACACGCCCGGATGTCTCATATGCTCTAAGTGTTGCGGCGGTACCAAGGCGATCCGGGTGAGAGTCTTTGGACACTTGTTAAAAATATTCTTAAGTACTTGAGAAGGACTAAAGATATGTTCCTAATCTATGGAGGTGAGGAGGAGCTCGTTGTAAATTGTTACACCGATGCTAGCTTCCAAACCGACACGAGATGATTCACAATCTCAATCGGGATATTTGTTCACAATAAATGGTGGTCTTTGTTAGTTGGAAAAGTTCCAAGCGAGGAGACGGTGACCGATTCTACAGAGAAGCCGAGTACATTGCGCTTACGAGCTACAAAGGAAGGTGTTTGGATGAGGAAGTTCCTCATTGAACTTGGTGTGTTTCCAAATGCAAGCGGCCCATTGAACCTTCATTGTGACAATAGTGGTGCAATTGCACAGGCTAAGGAGCGAGGGATCACCATAAGAACAAACACGTCTCGCTGGGAAATTTCACCTCATTCGAGAGTTCATCAAACGTGGTGAAATTAAGATATGCAAGATACATACGGATTTGAATGTTGCAGATCCTTTGACAAAGGCTCTTCCACGGCCCTAAGCATGAGGCGCACATGAGAGATATGGGTATTAGATATCTTAAAGATTAACTCTAGTGCAAGTGGGAGATTGTTGGGAATATGCCCTAGAGATAATCATAGAGATGATTTGTATTCCTTCATTGTATCCATGATATATTATGTGTTCATGAATATCCATTAAAGACAACTTGTATTGATCGGCAATTATGTGAATTGTTTGTGAAACTCTTTTACTTGTTTGGTTATTCAATAATTGTCCTCGATCGGAGTTCATGTGAGAACACACATGAATATTAGATCGGCACACGTATTAGTTGATGACTATGTTTCACAAGTCATAGACATGGAGATGTCAAACTAATAGTGTGGGCACATGTATGACATGAATGGATGGATCGACCGACATGAGATGTTATTATTATCTCTTTATACATCATGTACGTTATGTCCTTAGACCACGAGATTGTCGTATGTACTCAAGATGTGAAATGACCTACTTAGGGACTATCAAACGTTATTCCGTAATTGGGTAGCTATAAAGGTGGTCTTCGGGTTTGTCGGGGAAACATCTTTGTGAGACATAGTCAATCAAGATGGAATTGCCCCTCTCCATGAGAGAGATATAACTGGACCACTTTCGATTGATTGGATCAAGAAATGCATGGCGTGCTTGGGTTAAGTGTTAACCCACGAGGTGGACCAAATATCGTGTGGCAAGGGAATGACGAGTATATGGTTTGTGGTGGTTCGTGCGATATGATCATTGCATTACACACATGGGAGTTGGCGCGTCTTGCTAGAGGTCATTTGTCAACTATTGGCCGAGTAGGAGTACTCGAGGCCATGTCTATGTGTGCGTGAGCCCATAGGGGTCGCACGCTTAAGGGGAAGAAGGCCTAATTCGGATTTGATCCAATTAGGCGAGGCTTAGGGTTACTAATGGGCCTCCGCTCAGGGAGCCTGTTAGAGACGCCTATATATATGAGAGGTGGGCGCGTGGGGTCGTGACCTAATCCAATCCACGCCACTTTGGCGGCCGCGCCCACGCCCGCCTCTTGCTCTCGCCCGGACCTAGCAGTCCGAGGCGCATCGCTTCCTCCCTCACGTGTGGGATACCCCGGAGGTGCTGCATCCGGAGCACAAGGACGATCCGCACGTGGAGGACGGACGTGAGCAACCGCGACGCTGGCACTTTCGCTACGCGCATCTTCGTCGAGGGTCGACACTTCCGCCGCACCTGGCGCCTAGTGGTAATCCCGTGATCTATAACTAGCGATAGATCCTTGGTTTATGGGTAGAAAATTTTTGTTTTACGGCTGGCGTAGCGATCCCATATTCTAGCGTAGCGATCCCATATTCCTTCAAAAGCTGCCGGTAACCTCCATCACCCGGCTCCCGCCGCCCGTCACCGTCGACATGGACACATGCTATGTGGTGGTGATGCTTGATGATTGAGCGGCTCCGATACCACGTGATGGCCAGGAATCAATCAAACACAAGCATAAGCGTGAAGTGGCTAAGCCTAGACACGAGATTGCACAAGAACAAGGGCGAAAAACGGATGAACACACGATGAACACCACGACAACCGACAGGGTGACGGTGCCCCTTTTCACCTTTGCTCAACTCGAGTACAAACACAATTACAAGATAACTGATGCGCTAACATGCGCTCCAAACATCAAACTATTTATACCAATAGCTAACACACACACTTTGTTAATGAAAACCGATACTAACAGAGATACAAGATGGCTAGAAACAAACACAGCAAGCGCCGACGTCGTCGTGGTCGCGGTCACCCCGCTCTCGACGCTCCTCGGCCTTCAACCGATTTTCCGCCATCACGTTTATTCAAATTCTAGCAACGATCTTACCGAACCAACTGCACCATGGCGACTACATCATCGGGAACATAAGATTAACCAACAGTCTTCTCATATCAGTCCTTTTTTTTTGGGCTTTGGGGGCGTGTTATCTTTTATGGGCCTATTTTCCTTATGGGCGATTATTTTTGTCCCCGACACCGCCATTGCCGGTCCTGCCTTCGTCATCAAGTTACCTTAAGCGTGTCCAAGTAGATTTGGAAAGAGTTGGTTAGAGTTTGAGTTTGTTAGGAAAGGAGAATCCAAATACTATAAGGATCTCCAAGGTTGCTTAGTAGTCAAAGTCTCGCTAGGACTATAAATACTAGCGCTATGTAACGGTTCAATCTTAAGAATAGAATAGTTGAGAGATTCTAATCCGTAACTCTTAGCTCTCAAGGGTGTCTCTCTCTCCCCTCTCCCAACCCCCACTGCTGCCTCTGCCCCTGCCCCTGCCCTAACTCTAACGCTGTCGCCACACGCGGCCACACCGCTAGTGAGCCCCCAGACGAACCCTCTAACAGTCCACGTGACTTAGATTTGTATATAAATAAAGAGCAAAGCAAAGCTGATCAATTCTAAACAAATGTAATTACTGTCATGGTAGGCCCAAATTTGAATTGTCTAAAACAGGAGCAGGCATGATAGTGAAAGAAATAATAGTGATAGCATGTATAAATCATAAATGGATGTTACTGTTAGAAATTGAAATGATGAATACAGTCAATCGATTAAAATGGTTTTGTAAAATTTACAGTATTCATAATTTTCATAAGCATGCCTATTGAGGATTGACTATTGAGGGCATAACTGACAGATTCCTATTCTAATTAATTAGTAAAAGTAATAAGATACCCAAAGAAAAGTATATACACTCTGACAAAACTGCACACAAAAAGGGAAATAGAAACTACCCCTGCAAATCGAGATGTGCATCAGGGAGTTATATAAATGCATGCAAAGGAGTGATGTATCTGTACAAGAACGTATAGTTTTGGATGTATACATGCGTCCATTTTATTTTTTATTATACAAACAGTAGAACGTGACATTACGAACCTGTCTTGCTCAACCACATTCGCTAGGGATGATTCTTGTGACACTGACACCTTAGGATCGACGTTCTGCATACAAATATTAATAGGCATGCATAAGTGTTGTATACTTGTATTGCAGACTGCATCGTAGACCTGAAGAATCACTGAGACTTACCTTCTGACTTGAACTATCTCTGGTACCAGAAAGTGTGGCTTCATCCCTCGTTGAGAAATGCTTTTCTAGCATAAAAGGCTCTCTCCATGGAATGTGCTGGATCTTATGCCAGTTTTCGTGTCCCTGTTCATTACAGGTTTTACTGAGCACGTCGCACCCAATGATAAAAATCATCTTAAGAGCAGAGGGCAGTGTCGGAAGAAGCTCCACGTTGTTGCAGTACCAAATTTCCAAGTTCTGGAGTGACATGAGGCGCTCCATATTTTCTGGCAACCTGTCCCAGTCACAATCGTAAATTTTAAGCTCACGCAGACCAATCAAGAATTCACAATCCTCAGGAATAGATGCCAGCTGGCTGCAACGGGCCAGTTTAAGTTTGTGCAGTTGCTTTGGGGCCTCTGGATGGTGGCGACTCAACATCCAGCTAGGATACCTTGAACCCTTGTAGTCCTCGATAATGAGCTCTTGAAGATTCTTTGGGGGGCAAAGCCCCTCAAGCACCTCTGCTTCCACGTCTGGACCAAACCTCTTGTGCCAGCCGAATTCCAGTAGTAGACTGCTGAGATGCTCCTTGTGGGCTAGGTGGGCTTCAAGTGCTTCCTCTCTGCTTCCGACAATCTCAAGCCCTCAGATCTCTGCAGAGTGCCTTGAAGTTTATTCAGATGCTTCAGCTGCTTCAACCCGTACCCTTGTTCATCCTTCTTCTCTGAACTCTATTAGTGTTTGGAGTGACGTCAGCCTTTCAATGTTGGGGAAAGACAACGGAGCAGAGATGTGCCGCAAACATATTAGATTAGCCATATCTTCAGGACAGGATGCGTTGAAACAAGGAATATCTATGGTCTCGACATGGTAAAGCTTGCTAAATGTGCTTGGCAAAATCACTTCCCCTAAGCCACCCGTAAAATGGAAACCAAGATAACGTAGATGCTTGATATAATAAATGAATGCAGGGATTGAAAACTCCATTGCACGACTTTTTACTTTAATGACCAGTACTCGCAGTTTCTTTGCCCTCATGAACAATTCCCCAAGGCTTTTTCTAAGTCATGATTTGTTTCCATGGTTTTTCTTGAGGCCCTTCATTAATGATCAAGGTCCGCAAACTTCCTAGGTCCAGATTTTTCTTATTGATTTCTGCGATATTGTTGGTCTCAATAAAGAGATGGTGAACCCCTCGTGGGATATCTTCTGGTGAGTCATTCAATCCAATTCTAAAGAAGTCACTTCAGAAACCCTCTCTGCCAACTCGTGTAGCAGGTTAGGAATTGTGAATGCTCTGGTCTGCTTGCCAAAATATGTTCTTTCTTCTTGCAGAAATGACAATGTAAGTAATTGATCAAAGTACCTCTGGCCTATATCTTCCAGTTCCTCTGTTGCGTTATACCTGGTGTTTACAAGTCCTTGTGCTATCCATATGCGGACCAACTTATCCCGCTGTAACAGATATCCTCTGGGAAAAATGCTGCAGTATGCAAAGCAACGCCTGATGTTAACACCAAGCTCCTGATAGCTCCACCACAGAGCTCCTATGGTCTTGTTGAGCACGTCAAGGTTCGCTGTTTTCTCCCAGAAACTGATACTTTCATTTCTATGAAGCTGCTTTCCTACTGTTACTGCTGCAATGGGTGACCTGCACAGCCTGTTTGCAATCTTCCTCCCAACCTTCAAATATTCTCCATCATCAGCAGATGCATCTGGTCGGGCATGATGCATGAACAATGATAAGTAGACCCCTTCTTCCAAATCAGGTATTGAAATTTGCTCCTGAGCACCAATAGCTTTAGCAGCATCTGTTTTTTGAGATGTCACTAGGACTCTGGTTCCACTCCGTGCAGCCCTGAGCGTATCAAGTAGAATATTATGAATATTATGTTCCTTCTGATTGTCATCATTGACCCAGAGATCATCCAGAACCAACAAGAAGCGTTTGCCTTTCAATGTTTCCTCCAACTTTGCTTTCGGACTTTTAAGACTGTCTTCATTAGGTGGCGGGTATGAGTAATCTGCTCCAGCATATCACGGAATATATTACCCAGGCTGAATCTCTTCCCCACATGAATGAACATGACAGGGTCGAAATGTCCTGCCTCGTTCTCATAGTCACAAACATATTGTGCCAGGGTAGTCTTTCCAGAACCTGTAATGCCATATATGCCAATCACATAATAAGGTTTACTGGTGCTCGAGCTTGCTGCATTGGTACCATGTCCCTCACGAAGCATATCACTTATATGATTACGGAGCTTGTCTCGACCGAACACTTTCTGCTTGGCAGTGCTGTTACTGCTATCCTTGTTGCCTGCTTTCTTACTGCTATCTTTGTCACTGTTCTTGACAGTGCTGGTACTGCTATTTTCCTTGTCATCATCCTTGGCGGTGCTGCTGCTATTCTGATTCAACAGATTTGACTTCTTCGAGGAAGTGAGAATATCTTCTATGCTCTTTATTTGTTTCCTTAATCTGATTCTTTCAGTAATAGGCACGTTGCCATCCTTCTGCAAGAAGGAAGCTTCAAATCATTATCTTGGCCACATATTATTGCAATTTATATTTACTTTTAAAATACAAGTCATTCTATAAATGCAAAATAAAACTTTTAAAAGTGGATTTGAATTAATATTTAAATAAAAATATTCAGATTCATCTTATGAAAATGAAAATTTTATATTTAATTGCACTATGCCATCAACCATGCATCATCTTTGGTTGCAAGGAACTGTCGAGTATATTGACTACTTTTGCATGCAACTATCACGATACATTAGTTGTGCTTGTCCTTGTGTATGTATATTTAAACAAAGATACACATCATTTTAGCACCCAACCTGGGTTCGACTCCAGCGAATTTAAGCTAGTCTGTATTATTAAAAGTTAAACAATAGGCTCGTCTGCATTATTAAAAAAATTAAAAATAGGCTGAGGTTTCCCCTTGCTGACTTCAGTAAAAAACAAAGCTATATCCGGTGTTACTCTTGATTCATTACTAGTCTGTCAACCCGACGCTTGCACAAACTAGATCGAAGATACCCGGTGCCAACTTCAGAGGCGCAAGCTGCGCGCGTCGGCCCAGCTTCCGCCCCCTTCGATGGCCGTCTTCGACGTCGGGCCGCGAAGGTGGTGCTAGGCTCGCCATTGCCGGGCACCGCCACCGCCGCCCTCGAGCCCGCCACCTCGAGTACGGAGTTGGGGCGCCCAACACCGGTATCCTCCCCACCAGGTGTTGCTATTGCCGAGGCTACCTTGTGTACATCCTCCGTCGCCATCGTGCCTAAAGGCTGCCACGGTTCGAAGGTTGGAGGATGAGTTCGAGGCGGTTCGTTGAGGACAGCCCGGATGTTTAGCTAAGGAGGGCGAGGTTGTGGCATGCTCGATGAACTCCCTTGCCGGGCTCCCTCTCCACACTTGCCCCTCCTTTCTCCCCTCCGGCAATCAGCGGCGAAGCAAGTTCTGGTCTTTGGGTGGACGATGTCGAAGCCTATAGCCGATGATGACCCTCGCATCTCCTGCTATCACGGTGGTGGCCGCTCCAGTCGTCGAGGGGGAGGCCTCTCCTCGATGGCGTACTTGGACACGGTCGCGGGCTCTCGGCCCACGGATGCGATTCAACGGCAACTCCGCATTGTGCGATCAATTTTTTTTGTCGGGGCGGCGGCAAAGGGAAGGCGGCGCCGTCGATCACGAAGTCACCGGGAAACCCAACGGCGTGGGTTGTGCGGATTCCCGCATGCGACAACACCTTGGTCCCCAGAGATAGCGGCAAGGCTCCCGATTACATCGCCGCCTTGGGCCTCGGTCAGCCTCGGTCGATGTCGATGGTCTCCGGATGGTTCAACGTCATCGCCCCGCTGCCATCCCCGAATCCGGTGGCAAAATGCCACCACCACGTCCCAGCGGAGCTACAACAACTCTGCTTCAACCGCCTCGGACATGGTCACATTATGGCGCGGTGTCACCCCCTTCCCACTACCTCCATTGTCGGGGGTGGTCATCGAGCAAGGAATGCGTAGGCAAGGTCGTCCACCATTTGCTCACTCCTCGGAGGTTCGGCGCCCGGTCTCACCACTGAGCACCTTGCGGCCATCTCGGGCGGCGCCGACGGCATGTCGGGCAGAGCATCGTTCGTGGATCGGTTGCCACCTCCATCGTCACCTCCCCACGCCCAACCGTCGGCCATGCGGTTGGTTGACCCTCGTGGGGCGCCACCTATCGGCTCGTCCGGGGCGGGTGAGGGGCCTGTGGTGGGCCCTTGCCGTCAATGTCGGGCCACATGCCGCCGATGCCGACGACGTTGGGGGCGGCGACCTCACACCCCCCAGAAGCGTCCCCTGGCTTCTCCACCGGCTCGACCCGGTGTTAGAGCCGAAAGTGATGGTGTGGGGCCTCAAGATTGGTTTGAACCGATGTTTGATGAGCTTGTTATTTAAGTAAAGTATTTAGAAAAACCCACATAAAATACGCACACATATGCAATTTATGGTTATTTAAACGTTTTCCATATTAGTAAGAATTGGTAATTTAGATGTATTTTTTATTGGGTCTTTTCTTAGTTTATAATGTGGCCAAATTGTTAATTTAGATGCAAATTGACAAGATTACTTGGAATATGTATCATAGTGTGGCATGGTGGGTAATTTAGATGGTATAGTTTTTTTATAGTATGCTTTGTTATGGCCTAGGTAGGTAATTTGGTTGTGGATTTAGGTGTGTATGTATGATAATCCAAGCTACATAACCTTTTCTAAGCCTGTGTTTGGTACTTCGGTCATGGTCAATGTAATGTATGTAATAACTACACCCACTAATATTGTTAATATAGTGTATTATTGTAAGATGGACATGGAGCACACCCAAATAACAGTGACATATTTCACAGGACAAATATGAAGAACATATACTGTCATAGACCGGATGGATTCCGCGATAGTGACACGCCGGGCGGCGAACTCGAGGGCGGTGGCGGCGGCGTGGGCGGCGGCGAGGGCGGCGCTGGCCGTGGGGATGGTTGGGGAGGAGGGAGAGGGAGGTGGCGGCGATGAGCGGCAGGGTGGCGGCGCGGCGGTGGGCGGCGCAGGGCGGGGCGGCGGCTCTAGCGGG
Organism: Hyparrhenia diplandra; assembly: GCA_015847255.1. Lineage (NCBI taxonomy): Eukaryota > Viridiplantae > Streptophyta > Magnoliopsida > Poales > Poaceae > Hyparrhenia > Hyparrhenia diplandra. The sequence goes on from JADLZK010011812.1 coordinate 1,333,178, forward strand.
GGAGAGAGAGAGAGGCACAAGATTATTTATATCTTATCGTGCAATCTGTGCGTTTTAGCATAAAAGTTTAGCTATCCTGTAACAACGTATGGACACGAATCTAGTCAACTAAAAAAAAAAGAAACATTTCTCTTTCTTTGTGAGTTGAGACCGGCTCATGGCAAAGAGGCTATCTTCCCGTGAGCTGCACAGTTACGACTCATGGGAAAGGGGCCCAAACGCCATTACGCTTTTCTCTTTGCCGCCGGCCATAACGGGAGACTCACAACATAGGCACCGGCCACCGTAGCCCCCCCTCAACTCTTTCCCGTGAGCCGAGGGTACACGGGAAAGGCTAGGCTGTGAGCCCCCTGTTTGGCTCACGGAAAGGCCCTTTCCCCGACGCCTTCTTTCACGTCACGGCTATGCCGTGAGTTACTCATGGGAAAACCTTTTCTGGCGGGGAAAGTGGGTGAGTCCGGTAGTGGTAGGTACTCCCACTGTCTCAGAACTCTTCACATTCTAGCAACAGAGTAAAACATCTAGGTTCACATTTCATTGAATGCGTTTAGACCCAGTTACATGATGCATTCAAAGGCTAATGGATGTACCGGCCACTTTGCTAAAACGTCCTTCAATGTGGGACAGAGGTAGTACTTTGTAGATATCCTAGCTAAGGAGAGAATAATAAAACGTAACTTCTAGATTGCAAATCTCATCTATCTGAAAATTATTACACATAGAGAATTGGCAACAAAAATAGGTCTTCCGAATATACATAAATTTTGTCCTTCAATCTTGACACTTACACCATTAAATTTTCTTGCCAATGCAACAACTGATGTTATTATCTATTTATTTTCTTTTACCAGTTTGTGAAAGTGACGTCTTATGCTATTCTTGGTGTTCACATATTTGTAGATAACATGTCATGAACCAGAATTGGGCGCCCGAAAGTGGCTAGATGGGCCCTAACATAGCGCCGCCGGCCCGGGAGGGGGAGGGGGCGCTGCTGGCAAGGGGCCGGCCCCTTGCCGCCGCCACCTCCTCTCTCCCGCACGAGTCCGAGTTCGCTTCCGGTTCAAGTTAGGATTATCTTAGGTAGTTTTTGTGTGCAAGGGGATATCTCATCTATAAGGGAGACCCTTATTAGGAAAGAATAAAATAGGATATGCTTGTAAAAGGTATTCCAATCATATAAGGAAACCTTATAGAGATTGCTTAGATTACAAGTCCCGCTATTTGGGCTATATAAGCAAGAGGCATGTAATCTCTAGGGGATAAGCAAGCAAAAAAAAAAAAATATCTTCAGCTCTCCAACTCCTCCCGGCGCCGCCGCCGCCGCCCTGCCCCCGCCGCACGCCGCCGCCCCCAGCCGCTGGCGCCGGCGCCCATGGCGCGCCGGTCGCCGGCCGCCACCCCCCTCACCATGGCCCCTCCGCTCTACCTCGATCCTCGTGCCGCTGCTCATCGCCGCCCGGCGTGAAGATTCAGCCCCGTACTCTCTCTCTGGAGAGCTTCGTCCAACGAAGAACACGCGGTCGGATTCGGCCCAATTTAGCCGAATCTGACATAACAAAACAGTTCGACCAGACATTACGTACCTTGATGCCAAACTTTTTTCCAATACTCGTCCCGAGGATGACATAGAGCCAAATAAGAAGACCAGAGTAGTGCAAGCACAAAGCCGAAGCAGTCCCAGGCGATTTTCACGGGTGAATTTGTTGGTGCATCATGCATCGGCGCCTCCTCAGCTGATCCGTGTTGATTGTCACCCCTGAATTCAGTGGCTGAGGCAGTAGAATTCGGGAGGGCTGAGGCAGTAGAATTCGGGAGGGCATGCGCCTCAGCTGATCCGTGTTGAGTTTCACCCCTGAATTCAGTGCCGGAGCCAGTAGAATTCAGCAGGGCATTAGGTGACGGTAGATTTGAGGGTGGAACATAAGGTGTCGATGATGGCGTAGCTAATCTTTGTTCAATGTCATCAGTGAATTCTGCGGCAGGTGCATCAGGCATTGGAGGTTGCCCAGCTGACCCCTGATGATTATACATGTCCAGGCATTGGGCGTACAGCTGTAGCTTAGCTACAAGGTCCCAGAACTTCAGATCGAGATCCAGGACCCACTGCTGCAACTGATGTCCAATGTCCCTGAGCTTCTGAAACTGGTTCTGGGCGCCACCGTTGACTTTCTTCTCGATTCGGCGATATTCAATTAGATCCAGCACGTCTTCCGCCTCGCACAAGGCAGACCTCAGATGAGATTCAGATTCCTTGCCCTCGACTGTGGCTCCTCTCAGCATTCTCTGCTCGGTTACATATCCTAGTTCCAGCTTCAGGCTTGGGATAACATGAAGCTCCAGCTCCCGGAGCTTTCTTGGAAGACTAAAATCAAGGTAGGAAAGGAGTTTTTTCATGTAGAAGCTGATGATGGGTATCATAAACCAGCTTATAAGAGCTACGGTCACGGTATAGGCTGTTGCGGCGGCCATGGCTTCGCGAGCAGGGGACAAGGCGAAGGAAAGGAGGAAGATGAATGTGTAGCTCCCTCAGAAGTATGCCAACTAATAATGAACATGGCGAAGAACCTAGGTGGCTTGCGTTTGGTTGAGGGGCAAGACGTCCCTCGTCGGAATATTCCTTTAAGATTCGGGGTGACCCGGTCAACCGACCACTTGGGACGCATGGAAGAATGACACCGGCAGTGGCAAGACGTACCTCAAGATAAATGTAGTCTCACCTCATTTTGTTGATTAATGCAACTCTAAGGGGCTCTTTATATCTTTTTATGTATTGATATACAGTTAGAAGCCTTGTTTGGCCATCAGGCATTATGTAGTTGGCACGGGATGCGTAATCCTCTCCTCCTGTTTGAACCGAAGAAGCAAGGGATTTTTCGCAAACTAGCGCTAGGAACCGTTGTCGAAGATGAAAAGAATGCGAACCGAAGACCCCTTCCTCTCGAAGTGCGGTGCGAGCCATCGTAAGTGTGACCCTCCATCTCATATCATATTTATTCATTCAGCAGAAACATAAATCTACTCGAGGAACTCTTCTCGTTCCAGACACTATTGCCTATTGGACTTAGGAAAAAGGTTCTATCCCTATATTATGCTAGCTAGATAGGACTTGACTCAGGGGTAAGGAGATTCTCCACGAATATATAGATAATTTGGTAAAAAAAAAGGTACAAACAGTTTGTCAATCAATTCTTCAAATATTGCCATCGTTTATTCCAATTGTCTCACTAGCTAAAGTTTAGTACAGGGCTAGCTCTCCAGAATGAGCAGAAATTGTTGGAAGATAGAAATGAGTTTGTTCACGAATTAAGAAGCTGATGATGATGGGTGACACCAGCCAACTTCTAACAGTAGTAGCTTTTTGGAGATGGTACAAGAGCGAGGATGAACGCAGTAGGATGTCTGGGTGGTAGGTGTGTACGTAGCTCTCAGAAATATTTCTACATGCTGCTTGTGCTTGCTTAGTAATGAGAACCCAATGCGGCGTAAGACTTCGATCGGGGAATTTCCATGATGTATCCGCCATGACACAGCGCTTGTTAGTTGGAGTAAAAATAATGCTACAAATATCCATGCAACTTGCCACTTTGAATACTAGATAACTTCATCAAACTACATCATCATTGCTGATTCTGGTTTTCCTTGCAAGTAGTAAAAAACTATCATATCATATATATACTATATTCGTCAAGCTGCCCTCTAAAGGCAGTTGCGGTCAGTCTTGGTCATCCTTATTAAGCCATCCCTCTTGTGGTGCTACTAGGAGATTGCTTGGATTACAAGTCCCACTAGGAGGGCAATATAAAGGGTCTGTAATCTCTTAAGCTAACATGCAATAAAGATCAATTTCCCTCTCTCTCCTCATCCCTGTGGCGCCCGCCACCCCCCACCCCCAAGACGCACCCGCCGCCCCGCCGCCAGCCGCCGCCCGGTGCGCTGCCCCTTGCCGGTGCGCCCGCCACGTGTCACCCCCGAATCGATCGGTTTGTGACGGCTGGTATCCGGAGGTCACTACGATCCACCCACCACCATGGACGCCGACACGAAGAAGATGCTCGCCGACGGACGGCAGTTCTCCAACTTCACCGCCCGCTGGACACACTTTCGCCGGTCAAGTCGCTGTCCTCTCCGATACCAATCCGGCGGAGGAACGCAAGATCAAGCTACTTCAGGAGGTTGAGAAGGACATGAAGTCAGCCATGGAGAACTCCCTGGTGTGCCTTCGTTCCGGGGGCAAGGTACGCCAGCCATAGAGCAAGTCCGGTATGCATCTTTCCATCTCATAGGAGGAGCACAGCCCAGTGGTACATGCGCCCGTCCCGTGAGAGAGGGCGTTGATTGATTGGGCAAGCCGCCAAGACGCCAACGAGCGCGCTGCTGCCCAGCTACACGACGCAATCCACTTGGTGAACTGGCATCGCTTCAAGACCGGCATCGCCGACGAGTACACGGAGTTTTCGGGCGCATTATCGCCGCGCCGGGCACCTCGACGACCAGCAGCAGGTCAACATCTACACGCCGAGACTTGGAGAACCGCTGAAAACCGACGTCAAGCTATAAGATCCAAAGGACATGGAGACAGCCATGTCACTCACCAGAGCGTCATTTGCCGCCTCTCCATCGTCTACAACAACGGCAAGACGAGCAGCAGCGAGGCAAGGCACCCACGCCCCGTCCCTCACAACGGCGCCGACAGCTCCGACACCGGCGGCATCACCGACATCGACTTCGGGCCGTTCAAACAGCCGACACGGAGGAGATGACGTGAGCGACGCAAGGCTGGGTCGTGCTTCAACTATGACGAGCCGTTCTAACGGGGTCACAAGTGCAAACACCTATTTGACATCACCGTCTTCAACAACTATGACGACGACAAGGAGGGCACTAGTGTGGAGGGCACATCCCCTAATGATGCCGACCTCAGGGTCCTATTCGGGGACCCCCAACTCCCCGGTACGTGGTGCACACTCTCTCTACCTCGTTGGCATGATCTCAGGCACAGGGGTCATCATCGTCATAGACTCGGGCGCCACACACAACTACATCGGCACCCCACGTGGTAACCACGATAGGATCGCAGACTCGGCCCGGTCGCGGTGACGATCATCACTAGCACGGGCGCTACATCGACCTGCCGGGCGGCCACCTTCAAGGCCCCGCTTCGTATCGACGCAGACGTCTTCGACATCGATGCCTACATCAAGCACGTGGGCAACGACGTCGACATCATCCTCGGCATGCCCTAGCTAACAAGCCACGGGAAGGGTGACATGGGACTTCACCAACATTGAGCCGTAGTACTACCCACGGCGAACATGCTAGGATGTTCGGACAGGCGCCTCCCCTAGGCGACACTGGGGCGCCTAGGGCCAGGCCCCTCGAGGTTAGGACCCTTTGCCGGGCATCGCGGACCTTCAGCGTCAAGGTTGGGCAAATGACCACGACGTGCCAATGCCTTGGACATCGTGACACATCCACCGGCTCTTCGTCCAGCCGACAAGCAACGCTAGAGGAACAACACCTACGACGGATCGCCCTCAACGTCACCACGAGTGCCGCGCACTAGCCTAGACATATTTGGAGGGCGACTTCCTCCTCTTCGACGACCGCTTCTACCTCCCGGCTTCCTCGCCTCTCTGGGACCCGTTGGACGCTCTACTACGGGGAGGAGTTCGCCGAACGAACTACCCCGCTTTGGGCGCCACGACGACACCACCGACGACCGCAGTGCCAATTGCCATCCTCCTCGGCTTGTGGCCCACAGCGCCACCACGTGGGACCATTTCGCGTTGTCATGCTCGACGGTATTGATCACTTGTTCCTAACCATCGACAACGTCTACATCAACTATGATGCAGAACAAGGAACACATCAGCTTTCTCTCCATCCATGTTCGACATCGGCTCCTTCATATACGGTGGTACGATCTTTGAACCGGGCGTCTCACCTCCGACTCTCCGGGACACCACCATTTGGCGCCTCATTCCGCTCTTCACGTCACCCCCGCCGGCCCACGATCGCTTCCTGTTCCACAGAGCCCTCCTCGTGACATGATACATTAGCACCTCGAGGTTGGGGTCCCAAGGGAGGTCCTACTCGCAAAGACGCCGATGATCTGCGACACAAGCGGGACGCGCGCTATCCACCCGTACATCTACCACGGCTACAGCGGCAACCTCCACTACCTCCTGGAGTTCGCACCACTACGCACTTTCGGGAGAATATCGCCTTGAGGAACCCGGTACATGGCAAATTGGTTCTCGGGTGGAGTTCATCATGCCGGGCACCCCCGATATCCCTCTAGGTGTAATGAATGGACCTTCATCCAGCCGCGAGGGCGCGCCCGAAGGGGGGAGATGTCACATGCCGGGAAATAGGGCCTGGGATGGCGGGCCCGAGAGGCCCACGCCCAGCCGGAGGCGCCCCCAAGGGGCCGCGCTCCCCCCGCCGCCACCATCGCCCCGCGGCTTCTTCGAGAATTAATAAAGTAAGAGTTCGGTTAGGATTATCTTAGGACTTTTTGGTGTGCAAGAGATATTCCAACTCTATAAGGAAAACCCTTATTAGGAAATAAATAGGATTGCTTGTAGAAGGTATTCCAACTCTATAAGGAAACCTTTAGAGAGATTGCTTGGATTACAAGTCCCATTAGAAGGACTATATAAGTAAGGGGTCTGTAATCTCTTAGGGCAACAAGCAATAAAGATCAATTTCCCTCTCTCTCCTCCTCCTGTGCGCCGGGCGCCCCCATGTTGCGCGTCCGCCGCCACCGTCGGGCGCGCTACCCGACCGGGCGCGGCGCCACGTGTCGCCTCGAATCGATCCGGTTTGTGACAACATGTTTTATAATATTATATGTTATTTCTAGAGTTTTTTTTTTTTTCTCGGCATGGCTCATGATGGTTATCGAAAAGACTCATTTGAGGTCTCCAATTAATAACACTAAGATTGCCACAATACTTTTTTGATCTAAAAAGATTGCTAACCCCTACATTCCAAATTGTAAGTCAATTTTACCCTTTTCTTTGTAACATCCATTTTACTTTGTATTTGGGCACATATTATATCTACAGACCATAGCAAAATGAATGTATAAAAAGGGGTCAAATGTACACACCCCCAACAATCTGCAACTGGAGTACTGAGTGTTGCTTTCCGGATCGATGCCAACCACTACTACATAAATGATTTTGCGGGGCGTTTCCAAATGATTTTCCGTGGCGGCCATTTGGAAAACCGCCACGGTTAATATCATGATTAACCGTAGTAGTTATTTTTATTAACCGCCACGGTAAATCAATTAACCGTGGCGGTTTTTTTTTAAAAAACCGCATTGGTAAATACGGCCAAGAACCACGGCAAAACTTCGGGCCAACAAAATCCATCTCGGCCCAATAAGAAGGTCCCAAAGATATATATCACTCCTCACTCCAAAACCCTAACTCACCCACTCCTATCTTCACTTATCTCGTTTTCCTCGGCCTCCCCTCTGCTCCCGAGACCCGCGCCCCCACTCCCCGACGTTCCTCGGCGCTGCCCCCATCCCTCCCTCCCCGACGACGCGAGATGGCCCAAAGATCCACCGGTGGTGCGCGCAAGGGACGCGTCGGCGGCGCAAGACGCTGGACAACGCTTGGCCAGTTCCCCCGGCGTCACATTTCGCGGCAGTTCACCGGCGGGCGGGCGCTGGCGGCTCCACCGGGGGCGAACGCTGGGCGGCACTGTGTGCCGGACCTCCTCCGGCCTTCACCGGGGCGGCGGCGGTAGGGCGCCCCACACCCCCCCCGCCGAGCGGCGGTGGATCCAGCTGGCGTGGGGGCGCATCCGGCGGCTGCGGGGCAGATCCGACCGTGGCGCCCAGATCCGCCCATTAGGGTTTTTCTTTTTTTTTTTTTTTCGTGGCGCTTATTGGAAACCGCCATGGAAAATCTGCGGGATTTTCGGTGACCCTAGCATATAACCGCCACCGAAAATGAAAAAAAAAAATCGCCAACTAAAATCATTAGTGTGGTAGTGAACTGCCATACGTGAATACATGATTACAGATTTACATCATGGATATACACTATACAATACAAGAACACGTACACACCACTACTACTAAATCAATTTTAGGTGGCGGTTATTAAAACCGTCACCGGGTAGGGTCACGGTAAATCACCGATTTTACCGTGGCGCTTTCAATAACCGCCATGGTTAATCAAAAAAATAAAAAAGAAAAAAGAAAACCAAACCCTACCGGGTGGATCCGGCCGCCGGATCCGACCCGCCGCCGCCGGATCCGCCCGATCCGCGCCGCCGCCACGGATGCCCCTTGGCGCGCCGGCCGCGGGACCCCACGGCCTCACTCACGCCGCCCGCTGCTCCATGGCGCCGCCGCGCCGCAGGGATGCCACGCCGCTGCTCCATGGCGCCGCCCACGCCGCTGCTCCATGGCCACGCCCTCGTAGCGCCGGGCCGTGTCGGGGGATCCTCGACGCAGCCGCCGCCGAGCCGCCACGCCAGATCCCCGCCCTCCGCGGGCTCAACCGCCGTCGCGGCCGCCAAGCCGCCGCGCCGGATCCATGGTGCCGCCGCCGATCCGCCCGACGTTGCTCGCGATTCGCGTCGATCCGGCATAGGAGGAGGTGGAAGGGAAGGGGGGGTACTTTGGGGAGTCGGGAGGAGAGGGGCGGCCGAGCCGGAAGGGAGGGAGAGTGGGCGCCGGGAGGAGAGAACGGCGGACGGGGAGAGAGAGAGAGAGAGAGAGAGAGTGAGTGAGATTAGTTAGGGTTGGGAATGATATATATACTCGGACCTTGGTATTGGGCCAAGATGGACTTTGTTGGCCCAGGTTTGCCAGGTTTCTGGGCCTTATTTCCCATGACGGTTTTTCTAAAAAAACCGCCACGGTTAATCAATTTACCGTGGCGGTTATTAAGGCATTTCCGTGGCGGTTTCTCAAATGCCCACCACGGAAAATAAAATCTGAACACCATGCAAAACAATCTTGACCCCAACAATATATCACCTACTGGAGTCTAGGTCGGCCCTTTAAGGCGATGCTGTGAGAGTATGGCACAGCGGCGGCACTACTAAGAGTTCACCCATGTCGAGAGACGTGGGCATCAGGCCCACGTAATATCATATGCCCTATGATCAACTTGGATATTGATGTATGTAATGTATATATTTAGTTGTGAACATAGAGAGGCTGCACGACAAGTTGACAACCACTCCTTTTTGTTTTATACATTCATTTTGCTATGGATGTAGATATAATATGTACCCAAATACATAGTAAAATGGATGTAACAAAGAAAAGGGTAAGGGGAGTTGACCGGTGCCGAGAGACGTGGGCATCAGGCCAAGTGACGATGATGAAATTGACAAGGACATACATTGACCTTCACTTTTGTTAGCCCTCGTAATATCATATGCCCTATGATCAACTTAGATATTGATGTATGTAATGTATATATTTCGTTGTGAACAAAGATATTGATGTATGCCCTATGATGCACGACAAGTTGACAACCATTCCCATTTTTTAACAGAGGAAGAACAGGTCTCGGTGCAAGGTTACAGTGGCCGATTCAGTGTACCATTGACTATGAACTCCAAGGGCTCATGCAATGCCGACCTCATTTTTTTTTTTTTTACTCCAAGGGCTCATGCAATGCCGACCTCAATTTTTTTTAATATTTGGCGAAGCTCATTAGTTCGAACATATATTTTCCTCACAAACAAAGATAAGCGGCATGACAAGTGCTCCCATTTTTTTTATTGCGAAGGAACAGGTCTCTGCCAAGGTTTACGATGTGGCCGATTCAGTGTACCATTGACTGTGCAGGTCTCTATTCTAAATATTGGATGCGTATTGTTAAATCCAAAGGTGGCATTTGTAAATCTGAATAGGAGGAGGACGGCAAGCATTTTTTTTTTTTTTTTTTTGTGAGAAGGACGGCAAGCAGTTGAGTTGGAACACCAACCACTCCAACCGACAGTACTAGCTTTAGATAAGCGGAAAGTAAGCAGAGTCTCCTTTAAATGAATAGGCAAGTGTAAAGAAAAATTACTAATTTTCGGCACCCACCACACGGAAAAACTGCATGTTTGCCGAGTGCCTTTTTTCCGCACACGACAATTTGCATCTTTGCTGAGTGCCTTTTTTTTTTGCACTCGGCAAACATGATTTGATTTTGCCGAAAGTGTCATTTTTCGCACACGGCAAATTGCGTCTTTGTGGAGTCCCTTTTGTTTGGCACTCAGCAAAGAGATATTTTACCACATGCATTTTTTGGCATACGGTTTGTCGATTCGGCTAGATTGGGCCGGAATTGACACGTATTCGTCGTTCGGTGAAGCTCCGGAGAGGGTGTACGGGGCTGAATCTTCGCCGGGCGGCGACGAGCAGCAGCATGAGGATCGAGGTAGATGGGAGGGGGCATGGTGGCGCGGTGGCAGCGGCGGCGGGCGGGCGCTGGTTGGGGCAGCGGCGCGGGTGCGGGAGCGAGAGAGAGAGAGGCCAAAAGCTAAAAGCTATAGATATGTTTTTATTTGCTTGCTTATCCCCTAGAGATTACATGCCTCTTGCTTATATAGCCCGAATAGCGGGACTTGTAATCTAAGCAATCTCTACAAGGTTTTCTTATACGATTGGAATACCTTTTACAAGCATATCCTATTTTATTCTTTCCTAATAAGGGTCTCCCTTATAGATGAGATATCCCCTTGCACACAAAAACTACCTAAGATAATCCTAACTTGAACCGAAGCGAACTAGGACTCGCGGGGGAGAGGAGGGTGGCGGCGGCAAGGGGGCAGGGGCCCCCGCGCGCCCCTAGCCTAGCCCCTAGCCACTTTCGAGGCGGTCCAATTCTGGTTCATGACAACGGCAAAATGCGTACTTGTTTTTTGGCACTTTCGGGCATATTTTTTTTTCAAAGCATGCAAATTTTTAGGCCCTAAATGAATTCAAATGAAAAACTACCACGATGTCGATAAAGAAGTGACTAAAATAAATTTTGTAGTTCTTGACAAGTTACAAAATTTTATAGTTGGCAAAGTTTTGATTTGAAATCATCTTATGATGCAAAAACTACGTTTGAATCTCTAATTCAAATTTGAATTTCTCAAACAACCCCGGTTGGAAAAACTTTCTAAATAAAAATTATAGCTCTCGAAAAGTTATGAAAATTTGTAGTTGATAACTTTTTGATATGAAATCATCTTATATGCAAAAACTACATATGAATCTCTCAAATTTGAAATTCACATTTTATATCCGACCTTAGATGGAGAAACTCCCTATATGAAAATTGTAGAACTCAAAAAGTTATTAAACTTTGTATTGGACAACATTTTAATATGATTTCGTTTTAGGGTTTCAAATAAGCAATTTTACACTTGGTTTAGTACAATATTTGAGGAACCGAAACGGAATCTATATACAACTGATCGAGTAGTGCAGTGGTAGAGGGGTGAGACATGCTAGGGGAAGGGAGAAGGTTTGAATCCTGACTCCTGCACATCCGTTAAAAATGGCGGAAAATTCTTACTTTGATGGAGACGGGCGAGTGTGGGCTTTCTCCTTAGAAAAAAATGTTGCTACTTTTTTTTTTGGGTTTTTTCTGTTTTTTTTCCTTTGCCGAAAGCCCGGCAAAGAGGCCTTTGGCGATTTTTCTTTTTTTTTTTTTTTTTCCGATAGTGTGACACTTGGCAAAGCCTCTGCTGAGTGCCACCAGATCACTGTATGGATCCTTCATTGCCCAAGTCTTGTGTCCCCTCTCCCTAGAGGACATCCTAAGCTTACCGACCAGCCGGTCCTTCATCTAGCCCAAACTGGGATTATCTTTTAGAAGAAAATGATGGCTAGCTGCATGACCGCCAGTCACTACTGTAGCATGAGCCAGCAAATGTGTGCCTAGCCACGGCAATAATTCAAGTAGAGCTTGCTCCAAACGTTGAAGAGAAGCATGCAGCGTGGGGAGTACTCTGAACTACAAGAGCTCAATGTCTTGCTAGACTGTTTTTTAAAAATATTTGGTGAAGCTCATTAATTCTAACATATAAATATTTCGTCACAAACAAAGATAAGGGGGCATGACAACTGCTCCCATTTTTTTTCTTAATAGAGGAGGAACAGGTCTTAGCCCATGGTTTATGATGGCTGATCCGGTGTACCATTGACTGTGTGTGCAAGTATCTGTCGTAAAATATTTCGATGCGTATTTTGAAATCCAAAGGTGGCATTTGTGAATCTGAGTAGGAGGAGGACGGCAAGCAGTTGACTTCGAACACCCAACCGTCTCAGGCATCAGCGAATTAAAACCTGCCAATCCAGCCGAGAGTACTTTACAGAAGAACCTGTCAATCCAACCGAGAGTACTTTTAAACAGAAGCCCAACGTAAGCAGTCTGCAACAAATGAACAGAGTGCAAAGAAAAGTAGCTTAAAATGATGCGTTGCTATAACTCAATTTATTAGCAAGATTAAGAACTTCTTTGCATGAGACAGGCATGGACACAGGATGCATGATGGCATTTGTGAAAAATAAATTGATTGATTGCATGATTACAAGTTGACAACAACTGCCATTTTTTAATAGAGAAGGAACATGTCTCGGCCCCATGGTTTGCAATGGCTGATTCAGTGTACCATTGACTGTGCAAGTCTCGGTAGTAAAATATTGGATGCGTGTTGTTGAATCCAAAGGTGGAATTTGTAAATCTTAAAAGAGAACGGTAAGCAGTGGACTTGGAATACCCGAGAACCCAACCATCTCACGCTAGAATATTAAAACCTTTTATTACTTGCTGGTAGGCCTCTTGGGGGCTGGGCTGGGTCAGGCAGCAAATGCGGTAGCTGAGCTAGCACACGCACTCGATTTATTTGCCTTCGACGCAACAGTTTTAACGGATGTTTCTGTCACTAGTAGTGGCACCAATAACCAATTAGCTAGATTGTGACTCTGTGACCGCAAACATGAACATATTTATGATCAAGATTAAGAACTTCTTTGCACGAGATAGGCACAGACACAGGATATCTGATGGCATTTGTTACAAATAAATAGATCCCACATTCCAGAGAAGGACAGCATGATCAGGAAGCGCAAAGTTTGACATCAACACGATGGGAACCATGGACAGAAATGGGGCAGGAGGGAGCACACACCTGGTTGCAGTTCAAGAACCCCTGCTGGCTGCTGCTCCCCGGAGATGTTAGGTGCCGACCAGTCTTAAGCATGTGACCTTTCATAATATTTGACCTTTATTTTAGTTCACTATTATTTGAAAAAAATATAAATCAGAGTAAACTTACATATTTTGCACCATGTACACCTGTATGGATGAAAATAAATAGCATTTTCAATGCAGCGATGATCTTCTAGAAGAAAATACAGTGTAGCTGTATGCCCGCCGGTCACTGCTGCAGCACGAGTAAGAAAATGTAAATTGCTTAGCTGTCACGGCAAAAAAATTCAACTAGAGCTGTTTCTGAACGCATGAACGACAATAAATAGCAAACTCATTAATTCTAACATATTTCCTAAAAAAAAAAACGGAATTACAACTCTCCCATTTTCTAATAGAGGAGGAACAGGTCTCTGCCGGTTCGGTATATCATTGACTGTATAAGTCTTTGCTGTACAATGTTCGATGCGTATTGTTAAATCCAAAGGTGGCATTTGTAAATATGAACAGGAGGAAGACGGCTAGCAGTTGACATGGAAAAACCAAAAGAACCCAATACCATCTCAGGCATCAGCGAACTTGTCAATCCAACCAAGAGAGTATTTTACAGAAGCCGAACGTAAGCAAAGTCTGCATTAAATGAACAGGCAAGTGCAAAGAAAAGTAACTTAATTAAAATGATGCGTTGCTATAACTAAATATCAGGAAACAAGAAATGGGGAACGAGCTGGAAAGCTTGACTTGGTGGTTGGCCACTTGGGTCAGCAACTGCTGTAGCTGGGCCAGCAGCACACGCACCTGCCAGAAGCAGCAAGAAGGTACCGGGAATTTGATCATCATTAGACGATTTATTTGCATTTGATGCTATTTCATCATAACTCGATTAATTTGCATTCTGTCACAGGTAGTTAGCGACTCAGTGACCACAAACATGAACAAATTTATTAGCAAGATGGCATTTGTGAAAAATAAATAGATAGCTAGCCTGCATGATGACAAGTTGACAACCATTCCCATTTTTAAAATAGAGGAGGAACAGGTCTCGGGCCCAATGTTTGCAATGGCCGATTCATTGTACAATTGAGCGTGCAACCACTCCGATTGGATTTGGTAGCCTGCGAGTGTAAGTAACCACAAACAGCTAGTTCCAATTTCCCTGAGCACTGCTACTTTACATAGGACCAAATTTCCCATTAAAACTTTTGAAGAGATTGTTCCAATTTCCTGAGCACTGCTACTTTTTACATAGGACCAATTTTCTCATTAAAAATTTGAAGGGATCGTGTAAATCAAATGCAAGCAAAAGCACAGGGCCAAATACGTGATGAATTTCATTGGTTTTGTGACGTTAACCTGAATGGAAGCACGCCGCGGCAGCCCTCTGGGGTTTGGGCTTCTGCCGTTGCACAGCGTCGGGCACGGGCTGCTCGCGCTCAGTCCCTCTCCCCGCCGCCACGGTCTCCCCGTACGGCCATCTCCCTGTGGCGCGCCGCCGTTTCGTGGCCGCCTCGACGGGTTGGTGGCTCCGCGCTCGCCGACCGCCAGCGGGGTGAGAGCGCTGGGCCACGGGGCCGTCGACGTCGACGCGTGCGCCCGTGAAGCTGGGCTGAGCCCACGACTCAAAGTACTCAAGGGCCAACAAGGGATAAGGAATAACCAAGGCCCACACTCTGATTGGCCTACACTTTACGCGATCACTCACCCACAACTGACAAGTTTCCCAGGCAACAGCGAAACAGCAGTGTCAAATTTGCAGCAACGAACTGAAAACAAGCACAACGTTTCGCAACCAAAGATCCAAACCCTGGTGAACGAGCAGATAGCAGTCTAGTTTCCTTCCATTTATTCATAATACATGCGTACACAACAGCATGTCCAGTACATACACAGCAGGACTGTATCTATTATTACTCCATTCTGCTATTCTGACTCCGCTTCTGAAAATGGATGCTGCAGAGTTCCATTTCTGAAACCCGAACACAAGGGCTGCAATAGCATGGATCACAATGATTTCATCATTCTATAAATTACAGACTGGTAACAGCATGTCAGACAACCAACTCAACAAAGGGTTTCAAACCATTCAAACAGTGCCCACCCTAAGATGAAACATATATATGCAAACCGGATGCCCAGCCAAGTCTACATATATAGTCCACATACAAATTAAAGGTTCACTTGCTTGTTTCCTTGCATTTATTCATAACAATATACAGCAGCCGAACTAACACAGAAAAAGCTATAATAAGGCATTTTTTTCCCGATCCAAACTTATGCAATGAACCATATATATGTGCCACTGACAAACACACAGTCCGGCTTCGTCATCACAGCCTGCTTTGCAGATAGAAAATGAGACAATAATGCTCCAACAGTGACTCCAGTCCTGGAAGTTGGAACTGATTCCCTCCGGAACAAAAAGGGTTTCAGGATGTCATTAATCATTTCAGCACTGCTTCGATGATGCCGGACCACCACATCTTAACACCAGGGGATAGCATATATATTTCCATGTTTGTCGTTCCCATAGTTTAGTCGCTCTCGCTGAAAATGAAAAATACATGTTACTAATTACTGTGCATCCAAAGAATAGAAATCAATAACCTTATGAACCAACAACGTGCATGGGTTTACATCATCAGAGACAAAACTAATGTACCAGACATCAATAATAAATGCAGCTGTAGGATCTGCTACCTGATTAAGGTTTACTTAATGTCGATTTCCAGCGTATATAAAATGTAGGCAGAGGAATTTAAGGAAACAATGACAAAAAATTGAACAGTATACCTTTCATCTGGGTTGCTTGAAAGAGCGTGTGATATTTCTTTGTATTCAAGGCTGTCAAGCACATTTTTGTTAAACTGCTTCATGTCCATAGCTGGGCAAACATTAATCCGAAGTTCTTGAAGAGCAGAGAAAGCGCCAGGACTACCGCTGGATCCTAAGGATGCAAGGCTTTTGCAGTAGCAAAGAGACAGTGTTTCTAATGATGACGCATCTCCCAAGGAATCGATCGATCGTAACTTATTGCACACCATAATTTCTAGTTTTCGAGTTGACCCAGCTGCCCCGACACGAACGAGCTCCCCGCAAGTGTGGATTTTCAAACTCTTGAGGGATGGTGGTAGGTTTGGAAGTGTTACCAGGTTATCACAGTATCTTATCTCTAGAGATACTAGGCATGGACAAGGAATCATTGGATACGGAGATTGCTCTGGAGAACCGGTAGGTGCGGTGTCTTGGCAGTATTCCTGTGACGTACAAGCTTCAGGACGTTTCTCCTTTTCCAATATGAATTCAGGTCTAGGGAAATCCATAATACCAATACTTCTCAGCATGGCGCACGAACGGATTTCAATCGTTTTAAGAGCCTGTGGCAGCGTCGGAAGACGTTCCATCTTTTTGCAGAACTGAATTTTCAATGTCTGAAGTGACACTAGGTGCTCCATGTTTTCGGGCAAGCTGTCCTGGGTCACAACCGAAAATGATAAGCTCACGTAGACCACTGAAGAGTACACTACCTTCAGGAATAGATGCCATCTGGTTGCAATACGAGAGTTTAAGTGTGTGCAGATGCTTTGGGACGTCTGTTCTGTTGCAACTCAACATCCAGCTAGGATACTTTGAACCCTTGTAGGACCAGATACCAAGCTCTTGAATATCCTTTGTGGGGCAAAGCCCCTCAACCAGCTCTGCTTTCACGTCGGATCCTGAATCTTGGCCGAATCGAAGTACGGCTTTAGTATCCCGATTCGCTTCTTGTGGTTTAGGTGGGCTTCAGCAGACTTCCTCTGCGCTTCCGACAATCCCAAGCCCCGTTATACATAGAGTATCTTGAAGACTGTTTAGGTGCATGAGCTGCTTCAACTCATGCCCTAGTTCCTCCCTTCACTTCAAACTTTTTCGAGTGTTTGCGGTCGCCGTCGGCCTTCCAATGTTGGGGAAAGACGGCGGAGCAGAGATGTGACGCAAATAGATTAGATTAGCAATATCTTGAGGACAGTATGCTTCTTCACAAGGAATATCTATGGTCTGGATATGGTAAAGCTTGCTAAATGTGGTTGGCAAAATCAGTTTGGGAGAGCCATAAGGAATATGGAAACCAAGATAACGTAGATGCTTCATCTGATCAATAGATGCTGGAACTGACAACTCTTCGTCCCATTATTTAGCTCTATGATCAGCACACGCATTTTCATCAACCTCATGAACAAACACTCCAAGAGTTTTTCTAAGTCATGATTTCTTTTCATGGTTTCCGTGTTCCATTCATAAGCCTCCTCAATGATCAGGGTGCGCAAATTTCCCATGTCCAGAATCTTCTCTGCGATCTCCGGAACATTCTTGTTCGAATGTTGGTCTCAATGGAGAGATGGTGAACGCCCGTGGGATATCTTTTGGTATGCCGGTCAAATCAATTCTATAGAACTCGCTTCTAAACCCCCTCTCTCGCCAACTCGTGTAGCAGGTCATGAATTGTCAATACCACGTCTCCTCGTCAAATCTTGTTTTTAGTTGTACTTGCGAGAAATGAGAATGTCAAGAATCGATCTAAGTAGCTCGCATATATCTTCCGGTTCCTCTGTTGCATTGTTCCTAGTGTTTACAAACCCTTGTGCTATCGAGGCGAACCATCTCATCCCGTTTTATTTCATATCCTTTGGGAAAAATCGGCGGTATGTAAAGCATCGCCCTCGATATCACCACCAAGCTGCTGATAGCTCCACCCGCGAGCTCCCATTGTTTCATTCAACACGTCAAGAGTTGCTGTTGTTTCCGTAAATCGATCTTGCTATTACTCTTAAGCCGTCTTTGCCACTTTCTTGCCGCAATGGGTGACCCACGAAGCTTTTTTGGTAATTTTTCTACCGATTGCTTCATATCTTGCATAATCGATCTTGGTGACTTGGCGCTTCGAGAGAATAATGCATGAATATTGACAGTCTTTGCCCCCTTCTAAATCAGGTATTGGGATTTGCTCTTGAGCACCTAAAAGCTGCGGCTGCATCTTTTTTTGCTGTCACCAAGATTTGGCTTCCACTCCGCCCAACACGAAGCACATCAAGTAGAATTTCATGTTCCTTCCAATTGTCACCATTGACCCGAGAGATCATCAATGTCAACAAGAAGCATTTGCCTTTCAGTTCTTTCTCCAACTCGCTTTTAGACTTTTAAGATCCTTTAACTCTGTTTTTAGGCCGGTCGGCATTGGTATCGAGGAGGGTCATTTGTTGTGTGATCTGCTCGGCATATCACGAAATATATCACCCACGTTGAATGTCTTCCCACTTGAATGAACATGACAGGCTCGAAATGTCCCGCCTCCTTCTCATAGTCGGATACATATTGTGCGGGGTAGTCTTTCCGAACCACGTAATGCCATATATGCCAATCACGTAGAATAAGGTTTCTCGGGTGCTTTCGAGCTTTGCTTTGCATTGGTACTGGTCCCTCACTTAAGCATATCACTTATATGCTTACGGTGCTTGTCTCGACCAAACACTTTACGTTCAATGCTTCCGTACAACTTGTCAATTTCTTTTCGCTTGGCGGTGCTATCTTTGTTCCCCCGCTTTCTTCTTCGCTATCTTTGTCTTTGTTCTTGGCGGTCTTTATTCTATCGCTATTTTCCTTGTCATCATCCTTGGCGGTCTGCTTTGCTATTCCGATTCAACAGATTTGACTTCTTTGAGGAAGTGAGAATATCTTCTATGCTTTTTATTTGTTTCCTTAATCTGATTCTTTCAGTAATAGGCACATTGCCATCCTTCTGCAAGAAAGAAGCTTCAAATAATTATCTTGGTCACATATTATTGCAATTTATATTTACTTTCAAAACACAAGTCATTCTATAAATGCAAAATAAAACTTTAAAAATGGATTTGAATTAATATTTAAATAAAAAAGTATTCAGATTCATCTTATTAAAATGGAAATTTCGTATTTAATTATTGCACTATGCCATCAATCATGCATCATCTTTGGTTGCAAGGAACTGTCCAGTATATTGCCTACTTTTTGCATGCAACTATCACGACACATTAGTTGTGCTTGTCCCATATGTAAGTATATTTAAACAAAGATGCACATCATTCTAGTTGTCCAATAATCTTGAAATTAATCTTGCAGCTATATCCGGTGCTACACTTGATTCCTTACTACTCCGTCAACCAGGACGCTTGCACAAACTAGATCGAAGATACACAAAATTAGCTACCAATAATGCATTGTATGTTTTTCCATTTATATCCATTATCTTTTTTTCTCTCCCTCTACATGGTACCTTAATGTTTTACCGGTATGCATTGAATAAAAACCTTACTTTAAATTATGGTCGGTCTAATCGCAGCTTATAATGATGTTGGCTTTTGAATTTTGTTCTTTTTAGTTGCTACATCAAGCGAACTGAGACTCTTGTGTGATTATAACTTGTATCTGAATCTCTATCTTTTATAAAATTAATGGACCTCTCGTGGATTTTTTTTAGGCTATATAGACTGCACTCTTAATTACTAAAGTTAGTTTTTAAGTATTTGGAAAAAAACCCACATACATGCGCACACATATGCAGTTTATGGTTATTTAAACATTTTCCATATTAGTAGGAATTGGTAATTTAGATGTATATTTGATTGGGTCTTTTTTTTTTTAATTTATAATGTGGCAAACCTGTTAATTTAGATGCAAATTGAAGAGATTACTTAGAATATGTATCATAGTGTGGCATGGGGGTAATTTAGGTGGTATAGTTATTTTATAGGATGCTTTGTTATGGCCTAGGTAGGTGATTTGGATGTGGATTTAGGGGTGTGTCTAGATGATAATCTAAGCTACATAACCTTTTATAAGCCTGTGTTTGGTTGTGGTCAATGTAATGCATGTAATAACTACTACACCCACTAATATTGTTTTACAATAGTAAGATGGAAAAGGAGGACATCCAAATAATAGTGACATATTTCACCGAACAAATATGAAGAATATATACAAGATAAATATCAAGCAGCATCACAGTGGTAGCTCTGGTGCTATAGAAAAGAAAATGGGAGTTGGTATATTTCAAGTGACAAAACTGACAATGCACTATGAACAATTTTTTTTTTTCTAAAAGCCAAATAATGACAAAACTGTAGGTTCAGATGGAATCATGGCAACTCACAAGTGACACAATGATCTGATCAGATGGTACCTGCTCATTAGTATTGAAGCCAACTTGTTCATATGACCAGTTCCTGTAATACCGGGCTTCAGCAATCCGATCAGTACACCAGCTGAGTAGGGACCGAATGCAGCTGGTGATGCTTGCGACGATCTTGCTGCACCAACCGCACAGCTTCTGGACCCCGACACTGGATGTTGCTTGGGAAACTGGTAGAAGCGCGCCTGAACTCCATAGGCTGATGACACCTCCGAATAACTGACCCAGCTTCTGCTTCATGCTGTGGACGAACTGCAGCAGCGGAGCTGGGGTGATGTCTATGCATCGCTGGATCAAGATCCCCCACCAGCCGGCGATCCAAGCGCCATCATTGTGCAGGAGTCCCTGCGCCTTTACCCGGATCCATCTGCAGCAGCGGGCGATGTACGCTACAGCAGTGGCGAAGAGCCGCTTCACCCAGCTGCTGCCGTTCCCACCAGTCACTTTCTTCTCGATCTGGTAGTACTCGACAAGGTCCAGGATGTCTTCCGCTTGGTACAAGGCAGACTTGAGACGCATGTTCATCTTGTCCAGCACTCGACAAGACGCATGTTCATCTCTTGCTGCCCTCAGCATCCGCTGCTCCTCGACCTCTCTCAGCTTGAGTTTGAGAGCTGGGATAGTGACCTCCTCCAGCTCAGGGAGCTCTTTGGACGCGTCAAAAATGATGTAGGCGAAGAGATACTGCAGGAGCCAGTTTATGATGGGTGACAACAGCCAACCCACTACGACAAAGCCCCAGCCCGTCGCTGCGATCCTCCAGGGATTTGCCATGGATTGGGGTGCTCTGTTCTCTCTTGGATGGATCTAGGACAGGGGAACGGCACAAGGGTAAGATGGATGAATGGATGATGAACGGGCGGCACAACTTAAAACTTGAAGCTACATTTCCAACAATGGCAGATCCCCGCACCCCAGCCACTTACCTTGGGCGCCGCCGACGAGAGAACACCGGCGGAGAGGGGGAGGTTGGAGATTGGGGCGGTGAGGTTGGTGGAAACACTAGTGTGAACTGTGAGCACGAGAGCGAGAGAGAGAGGTGGGGCTGGGATTGGAAAAGATCGAGCTCGATACAGAGATTCCCCCCTGCGACTCCCATGTGATAAGCTAGACGCGGCGCCCCTTTCGGCAGAGCAGTCCGGCCCACCATGATTCGCAACTCGCAACGGCTAAACGTGAGAACAAACGTTTTATTGAAAGCATGAGAACAAACGTTCACAAACATTATTGTGGTATTGTTCATAATCTTTGCACTGTCTTTGCAGCTATCGTTCTCGCTAGTTCCTGAATATTCGTGGCAATGTGTGGTTGGTCGTGGATGCAGGAATGACAGTGCAAAGATTACGGAGTTACTGAGAGGGACGTGTCATGCACAAAACTCATCGCGCAACACCATTCCCAACGAGTCGTGTTCCATCCATCACGCTCTAATGCCCCCACCTCCCAACAGCTCCATCGTCGTTCTTCGTTGCTGTGAGACCGTCACTAAACCCAACTGCCATTTTGCTTGACCACGTACAGTGCAACCCGTGACCGACTCCATGGAAATTTCTGCGTGCTTGCTGCGTCCTTGTAGTGGAGGGACCCGGACCCAGGCCTGCCCGTCCCTCTCAAGGCTGTTGCAGGTAGCACGTAGTACTAAAGGTGACCAGGTGAAATGCTTGGCTAAGGCTTTGGGTTTTGGGGTGTGTTTAGCACCCCAACTTTCCCTCCAAATTCCACTCTGAAAAGAAGATTCTCAACACATCAAAATGCCTAGCGTGTATCGACGAAGCACGAAATATAGGTAAAAAAAATGAACTAATTACACAGTTTAGATGTACATTGCGAGACGATTCTTTTGAGGCTGTTACGCCATGGTAGGATAATATTTACCACTAATAAACGAAACGTCTTTGATGTACAAGCGATGTGACATGTGTCCAAAATTTTGCACCAAATTTTGGGTGGTTCTTTCGCAGCATTTCAACCCGTGAGTGTACGAATGTGGCAGGTCTCAATAATTCATCTTTGCCAAGAACTACAAGCAACCGCATTTCTGTGCCGAACCAATATATATACTCCAATCAAATATCTAGCTAGATCAGATCGAGGAAACTTACTAGGGCAGGTGGCCACTTACTAGCTAGTACGGACATATTCATGTGTACGTGTATTTTTGCTTGCTCTGATCTTTCATATACGTACTCCACTCGAGTGCCAATAGTAGTTGCAGACTCCAACCCCGCGCTCCCAACAGGCGACTTCAAGCTTCTCCGCCCGGCACGCCCGGCGCTGCGAGCCACCTCCTCTCCGGCCGCCGTCGCCCCCTCCCTCTCCTCCCCTCCCCTTTCTCTACGCCCGGTTCTCCAACACCTTCTCCGGTGTGCCCGCATGCCGACGGCACAAACCGTGCCACCGCGGACCGGATCCGGCCGTATCCGCTCTCGGCCGACTTTCTTTAGCGCTTGGTCCATGAGCGGCGCGGCGGTTGCCCCCGCAAAGATGGATGCCGGGCGGCAGCGAGGAGTGAGCCGGTGCCCGATCTTCGGGGGCGGATCCGCCTCCTCAAGGCTGAACCCGCCCGGTCTTCGGTGACGATGCCTTGGGAGCGGCCCGAGGGTTGTGGGTGGTGCCGCTGCGGCCGCTCCCCAAATTGGGTGTGCGTTCGGCGGCTCGCCCTGCCTCCCGGGTGCCCTATAGTGGGTCGGGCACCGCGTTTGTTTTCCTGGGCGCAGGCAGCCTCAACCGCGCGGCTTGGTCGGGCTCTTCGATGGTCTGATAGTGGCAACGCCTGCTCTGTGGCCAGGCCCTACAGTGATGTCGGTTGCACCGAGGTGGTGTGGCTGATGGCGGTTTGTTCGGGCACTGTTGTCTCCGTCCAGGCAGTGTTGCACCTGCACCACCGTGGTGGTGGGATGGGTGGTGCAAGTCATCTCCTTCACCTATAGGGCTGCTTGTGTCACGCCCCACTTTTAATGGGTCGTTAATCACACGTGTTTGCGCCAGGATCACGCCACAAACACGTCTATTAGTAACAGATAATGGTAAACAGGAATAATAGTAAACCGAGCTGTTGAAATATAGGATAGAAAGGGGCTTACAGTGGCGACGAAGGGTCACCAAGTCGGGTTTCAATATCAGAGTTGGCCAACCGAGAAGCGGTGGATTAACTATGACACTGCCCCATACTCCACAGGCAGACTTGTACATGGATGAAATCTGGGCTTCAATGTCCTTCTCCTAAGCAAACACCTCACGAACTCCTACGATACGCTATCCTCTACCTTGTTGTCGATCCTACCTTCACATGTGCCGATATCCGTAAAAAATAGAGGGGTGAGTACAAACGTAGTCAGCAAGTCCCAACCAGGGGGTTGTAATTATTAAGGGGTTGGGCCCTAGCAGAGTCTCTAAAAATCGCTCTCGCTAGTTCCCGGGCCATCTCATGTCATCACCGGCTTTGTCATGACACTATAGGTTAGTCATCATCAAGGTGTATATCTAATCATAGATGTTCGGCCTAGCACTTGCCTATTCCAAGGGCGTGGCTATTGAATAGATTCTATTAACTCAAGCAGAGGTGTACAAATTTCCCCACACGATAGGCGTTGTGTACCCATGGCCCATGGTTCGACAGGGCCTAACGAGATTCCGCACCGCTTGGATGCCTCCTAGGTATATTGGTATAATCCTCACCACGACTTCTCGGGGGTTGGAAATGGGAAGGTCACTCGGCATCCCATTAGCACTTTCGGCATTTCGGAAGATCACTCAAAGATCGCCAACTCATAAGTTCAGATACGATATCAACATTGCGCCAATTGTTTTCGTGGAGGATCACAAAGCAACCACGCCAACCCGACCTCGGAGGATCACTTAGCATCCGAAGTCGCCTCCTCGATAGATCGTTTGCCTACTCCGGCCACCTTGGCTCCAATTATACCTCAACCCAACGGGTGTGGAATCAAGCCGTCCCATCTCGGTGGTGTGTGGTCGTATGTAATATTACACTAGGTAGAAGGTCTATGAACCGGTCCTTAGGGGAGGCGAGCATCTCTCCGCGGGATTCATCCCCGATTGTGATTAGTCCACCTCCATGTAGACTATCACCACTCACCTTTTTGTTGGGAAGGTTCACATTATTACTTAAGTTACGGCAAAGCCTAGCGAAGCCTCACGCACATAGCCCATGAGTACTCTCGCACGCGGCTTGCCCCGGTTATACTTATCTTAATCATCTCATTAATTATTATAGTAATTAAGTCGGTTAGGGGGTAAGGACTTGCCTGGGGGAGGTTCTTACGAACCCAAGCCTGGCGTCGAGCGTTCCTAGCTTTGCTCGAGCGGGAAGCTTCTAGGCGGGTCGTCAAATCTACTTGCGAATGGCGATAAACCCTAGCTTGAACTAGAACATATAAAACAAACATAGAACATTATGGTGGCAATGGGTTAGATGCATAGAGCTAGATTTTAGATGAATTATGGAAGTCGTTTCACGCGAAACGGAGTTAGTATGCATGAGATATGGATTTTATAATATTAATCCATAATTAAATCATTAGGGTAATATTATAATATAATTTTATCATGTAAATAAATTGGAACTAATTACATGATAAAATTCTATAAATCAAATAATGAATTTACAAATTTTCTCGGGAATTTTTTTCGACACGGGAAATAGTACTTATACATCTCGTGTACATTAGCCGGTGTACATAGCATTTAATCTTGTGTACCCAGCTCTGTGTTGATGTGCTGTACCGCGTGACAAATGGGCCCCATGAGTGCCACGTGGGCTGATGTGGCGTCGTAGTGGACCATGGGTTCGGCCGACGCGGGCATGGTGATCCGGGGAACTGGCCGAATGGAAGTCGCGACGTGTCGATCGCTTATTGGGCCACTTCTTGGCGGCGTTCTGGCATAACGGCGACGTCGGGCGCCTCCCGTCGCCTCCTCCCGACGGCGGCGCTTCGCGGAGATCTCGCCGAATGCCCGTCGTTCCCTCATTTGCTCGCGCGGGGCGTAGCACTCCATCGTCCCTCCCGGACTCACCGGAGGGTAGTTGGACGGGCGGGTTGTGGTGCTCTCCACGGCGGCGACGGAGGGCGGGCGCTTGCGGCGGCGGCAAGTGATTAGCGGCGGGCTACACAAGGCAATAGGGCAGGATCGTTAAGGGGGATGAAAGAGGAGAGGTTGGGGCGCACGTACCACACTATCAACGGACGACGGCGACTCAGCACGACCTACGGCACCCGTTTCCCGCCTGGCGGGCGGCGGGATCCCTATTTGGGGAAAACTTCACCCGAGCGAGATGGAGTGGGGAAGGAAGGGAGCTGGCGCAAGCACGGCGTGTTCTGGTGCTCCGCAGATCTTCTCCACGCTGGCGCTGGCGAGAGCGAGCCCGGCGGGGCTATTTATAGCTCGCCGCGGTGGGCTTCGCCGGCTAGGCTTTCCCCGTGGCGCCGATATTTTCCGGCATAGATGGCGGGCGCGTGGCCTCGCTCGGCTCGGCGGTCGTTGCGTCTTGTCATGGTCGCGGCGGGGGCAGGGGCGTCCCGCCGCGTTCCGGCGGCCAGCCCGGGCGAAGGTCGCCGCCTCCACCGCTCGTGTGCTCGGCAGGCGGGGTTGTGGGTGGCTAGGACGACGAGGTGCCTCCGCGTCGTGTCCGTGTGGCGCCTCGTGTCCGGCATTCGTCCAACAACGCCGCCGGTGGTGGTTTGTCGCGCGCCCGGCCGCTTTTCCACACACGTGGGTCGGCCGCGGGGGCGGAGGTCAAGGTGAGGGCGGCCGGCGATGCGATGTGACCCCGGAGAGGGCTCGAGCATTCCCCCGTGGTGCCGGTCCTCGCTGCCGTCCCTGCCTCGGTACGAGGAGGAGCCCGTCCCGCTGCCGGCGATCGCCCGCGATTACGGGCCGTTCCCGAGCGGGAGGTAGAAGACGACGAGGGAAGGGGATGGTTTCTGCGGGCCCCGTTGGCGGTGAGAGGAGGGATGTAACACCCAGGTGTTAATTATCGTTAAGTAATGGATTTGGCCAAAGACAAGTGTATTATTTCATGGTCATGTTGTCGGCCGAAAAGACGCGGAAAGAATCGGATTCGAAAACTACCCCCCAGCCGGAAACCCTAGTTTTTAAACCCTAGATTGTCCCCTTTTTCTTTTACAAAATTTATCAAGAATTTGGGTATGGTTATTAAAGCAAAAAGTTAGATTTTTCAAAGTTGAACAAAGTTAGTATTTTGAGTTTTCAAAGTTTAGTTCAAAATTTTAAAGTAATTTTGAATTCTAAGCAAAACCCTTTCTACCCCCTTTTCTATATTTCAAAATCTAAGCAAAATTTGAGAAAAATTTCAAAAGCTAGTTTGTAGATCTTGTTGAGATGAACAAAAGTCATGTACAAAGTTTTTCAAGTTCTTACATGATTTTAAAAGTAATTTTGAATTCAAATTTCAAAATTTTGAACTGCATTTCAAAAAGTCATATTTCTAGGCTGAATTTGAAAATGCTCCAATTATGAAATTTGTAGATCTTGAAAAGTTATGCAAGTTTGCTTTTTGGAGATTTTCAAGTTCTATTCAAAAATCAAAAGTAATTTTGGAAATTCAGCAAGTTAGGGTTGGAGCTACAAGAATCGGGGAATTTCTTTCTCTTCCTTCGCTCCACGCGCCGCCGGGCGTCACGCTGCAGCGTCGCCGCTCTTTCTCGCGACCTCTCATGACGCCGGTCACCTGGGCGAAGTTCATGAAGACGCGAGGCACCTCCTCGACCCTCCTCTTGCCCTATATAAGCTAAGTCGGCCGCCCCTTTTCCTCTTTTCTTCTTTCTTCCACCGCG
Organism: Hyparrhenia diplandra; assembly: GCA_015847255.1. Lineage (NCBI taxonomy): Eukaryota > Viridiplantae > Streptophyta > Magnoliopsida > Poales > Poaceae > Hyparrhenia > Hyparrhenia diplandra. The sequence continues at coordinate 1,360,372 of JADLZK010011812.1, forward strand.
CCCGTCGACCTCCTTTCGCCGGGCGTTTTTAAATCGTCGTTGTTCCACCTTTGACCAATTCAGCTCGTAGACAGCCCCGCTTTGTCGTCGCGCGTTTCTGCGAGCCCGGCCGCGACCCTTTTGGCGCGCCGGGTCGGCGGTCGCCGCCGGCTTCCTCACAATTAACACTTGCGCCCGCCCTTGGCGCCGCCGTGGTCAACCACGCTCGGTGACCCTTGGCGGTTTTCTTTAGCGTTTTAGCTTCACCTTGATCCGTGATCACGGTCGGCTCGTTAGTTCGTGCGGCACATCACTAAGGACAGCCGAACACCGCCATCCGCCTCGGTCCGAGCCGCGTTTGCGCCCTCTCCGTCGGCGACCTAGCTCCGCCGCGCCCCTGTCCAAACCAACACGAGCATCAAGTTCGGTGAGCTCACGCCCTCGCTTTCGTCCTTTTCCTTTCCACTCTACCGCAGATGCCGCGGCCGAACGCCGGGCGCCGCCCGCCGCGGCCACCGCCGGTGACCATTGTTGGTATTTGTTAACCCTGGGAATATTATGATGGATAATCCGCAGTTTAACGGATACCGGTGAGCACTTCACCCGGGAATAGGGTTTTAAATATCGAATCCACAGGGAGAAGGTGAGAGAGTATGTCAAGGTGTATAGCTAAATCCAGAGTGGCTATATAACTAGATTAAAAGAGAGGTAAGGAGTTCCATTAGGAAGGTCTTGTTCTCACTTCAAGTAAATCATTTGCAACATTGTTCTTAAGAGGGGTTGTCATGAAGAAACTCTTAATAAAGGGAATCTACGCTAACAACGCTAGGCTCCCGATTTCTATAAACGGGGGGGCGTAACAAAGGACTCAATGGCGCTGTCACCACCACGATCACCCTTAACAAGTGTCTTCACCCCGGCCTATAGAAGGTATTCGTAATAAGCTAGTCAATCTAAGCACCACGCTTACATTAATCTAACAACTTTAACTCAAGAGCAACCAAGAATCAAAGTAATCTTATCAAAGAAATACGAACCTTAAGAATAATAGAAACAATATCACTTACTCGAATGGAAGTCGAACAATCCACAAGATCTCGTGAGTTGCGCTCCAATGGCACCAACTCCGGAGGAAGAAGAAGATGGAGGCGCCGACGCCTCAGGGCCTTCCTTCAACTCCGCCTCAACCGCGCTCTAATTCTCTCAACTTGAAGCTCTACTCTCAACTCTAATCTAGGGCTTCTAGTTCTACATCTTGTCTAATCTTCTACTTCGGTTCTTGAACTAGAGCTAAGGCCTTCAACTAGAGCCGGATCTCGACCGATATGATGATGAGTTGATTCGAGATGATTGAAGCCGGGGGCCCGGGGCTTGCTTATATAGGGGGTCTTCTTATGTCTCTTCGCCTTCAGCAGCAATGTGGTACTAATCTTCGTGCTTAACCTACACCCTCGGATCAAACCGACATCAAACGGCCGGATTAGATTGCATCTCGGAGGCGGTTGGAGAAGCTTCGGAAACGGGGCTTGCTTGGCAGCCAAAGGCAGGCCGATCGGCCCGTTTATTGGGCCGATCGGCCCGGGGTGGGTCCCACTCGGGCCCCGATGGCGCGCCGTGGCTTCTCGGAGTCTTCTAGATGATGTTTTCTTCGTGCCAAGTTTGGTTCACGTCGGGAGTAATCCGAAGCCTTCTAGACTTGTTTCGAGTTGGATTGCGCTTTGCTACGCGTCGGTCGTATGTCACGTCATTTCTCGGCTTTTTTTCCTCGTTAAGTCCCCGCAAATCACAACTTTACCAAAACTCATGGAAATCATTAGTATAAACCCCTAATAAGGTTATCTAATTATATTTTAGTCCTTTTCCATGTTTAGTTGACAATTAAAAGTATACGTTAACATGTGTCAACAAACTCCCCACACTTAGGCTTTTACTCGCCCTCGATAAAAGGATGGTCTAACTTTAATGTAAATCAGAGAGACAAAGAATGGATCATAATTATACTCCATGGTCATACGCACTTTGGGATATCTCGAGTATTAAATGGTTAGAAACAGATCACCTTAAATTCTTAAACCAAGTCACTTGGAGAGATTTTGCATAAATTTTGAAAAAGAAAGCATAGCTGTACTTACTCCTTTGTGACACTCTCAAGTCTCTCAAAATATATTATATCCTCACAGTTCATTTATTATATCATATGTGGAGCTCAAGAACATGTAGCACACTTACCTTGTATTTATTGCTAAGTCAACTGTGGATCTATGGAGAAAGATGTCATAAGTCATAGATCAAGATGTGTATGTGAGTCAAGATTATTATCACCACGCTCTCTCTAGTTGAAAAAATCGTCTATCTCCCTTTTTTGGAACATTTTTATTTTTCAAGCGAGGTAATCGGCTATTTAGTGGAGAGGTGGGTTCTACTCACCCTCGGACACTTGTCCATTTTACTCTCTTATTTATTAGAGAAGTGGGCCCTACTCACCCTCGGACACTTGTCCATTATTCTTCTCTTCATTTTTGCCTTTTTTTCTTTTCTTAGAGAGGGGGTTCTTCCCAACCGTAGAACACTTGCTCATTTTCTCCTCTCTCTCACTTTTCTCTCCACTCTTAGAATTTTGAACATTTGGCTTTTTCATAGCTGTACCTTTTTCAAAGAATAAAAATTATGGGAGATAGAGATTAAAACTTTTTAGAGCATGGATACTTTAGTGAAAGCAAAGTGTATGTGATCTTGATCTTAGACTTTAGACAAATTTCAACATGGGTCGTGGTTTTGACAAAGCTCAACACAAGAAAGCAACAATTAATTAGATATATCTTTAATGATTGCTACGGCTCTATTAGGATGTATCATTGATCACAAAGGAGAAGCATAACTAATGATTTTAATATTTTGAAATAAATAACTCTCCAAGGACAAGATACAAGAAAGAGGATCTCATTATTCTAACTTTATTCTTTCTCATGTTTTAAGCAATTAAAGCATCCCAACAAGTGATGTGTATATGTAGGAATTTAATCATGCAAGACTTTGTTCATGGGTTAACAAGACATCTTTTTTCATATAGGGAAAACATACCATAACAGAATAGACTTATTTTAATTCGAGAATGGAAAGTAATTTGCGAAAATTGAAAAGTTTTAGGAAGCAAACCGAAGCGGTGGACTGGCGGGCCTCGAGTGGGGGCCCGAGGCGGGGCAGTCGGCCTAATAATTGGGCGGTCGGCCTGCCTGCGGGCCGTGTCGGGTCGCGGTTCGTCAGGCGAGTCGATGGTTCCGTCTTGGTTCGAATTTCTTGATTTTTGTCGCGAAAAATTCTGTTTTTGGTCGCCGAGGATCTCCCCACACTTATTTTACGTTATCTTGTTTACAAAGCATGGTGGAGACAAAAACATATCCGTAAAAATATGGAGAATAATTGACTCAACTTGTGGATGACTTCCATAAGAGCACTTTATTATATAATTCGAACCCTAATATTTAATAGTAAACTAATTTTAACTAAACCGAACTAACCGAATTAATCGAACTAACTTTAAGACTTAAACGCTAAGACTTATTAACTCTAATCAAAGCAAACGTATATAATAACTAGCTAATAATTTAAAAGATAGTGATACCTATCGTGATAACTGGGGGTGCTCTCCCCCAAGCTGGATATTGGAAGTAGTCCTTTGATTCGTCCTTGGAACTTGTTCGCCTTCGGGTTCTCCTTACATGTTCTCCCTGCAAATATTAATTCGCATATACCCGAAGGAACAAATTCTAGGAACATGTTGTGAGCCTTCATGTGCTCACGTATTTTTGGATTTTTCTCGTAAAAGCATGGACCTTCATGTGCCCACATATTTTTAGGAATTTTTCTATGCAAAAGAATGATGATGCAAAAACATATGAATGCAATATTTTTGGATTTTTATTTTTATGCCGCCACAACAAGGAGTACTTGCATGGGGCTTAAAGAAATGTAAATGCAAAGAAACATATTTTTATGATTTTTATGCAGGTGTAGGAAAGTAAATATGCTAAAGAAAATATGTTAATTTAAATATGCCGTGTAGAAAATAAATATGCAGATAAATACCGAGTTACCTCTCGGCGAGAGTTTTGAGTACTTACTCCCATGGCGTGCGTCATCGATGGCACCTCGTCGGAATGTCATGTTTGAAATGGTGCTCGCAATGATCTCGACGAGTGGCGTGGATGAGGTGGCCGATGGAGATAGTGTTTGTTCGAGTTGATGACGCGGGTAGTGGTAGGTCTTCCGAAGGTGTACTCTTGACGCCCTCTTCAAGAGGTGATGCTTCTTTCTTTTTCCATGTCGCCGGAGGAGACCTTTCTTGAAGTGGCAGCCGAGTGTTCGTTGGTCGGGGCCGGCGAACTTTTTTAATCTTTCTTAATGTCTTCCTTGTTCGTCAACTCCGTTCCAACCGGTCTTGTGATTTTTAGCGGCGTCTCCACGTCTTGTTCTTCTTGGGTCTTGTGGTGAGGTAGGCAATAGTGGTGGTGTAAGGCCCTCTTGATGGAGTATGGGGATGAATGTTGACCCATTACTCTTGTCAAGTGGTCTACACCTCCGATCATGTCGTGCTCACTTTGATCTTCCTTGATCACTCCTCAAGTGCATCATCCGATCTTAATAGCCACTTGGTGATGGCGTTGCCCATGTTTTTCGCCGATTCAATTTGCTTGAAGGAAGATTGGATGGTGGCGGTGGGCGGCGTCTTGTTTAGTGTGCATATTTGTAGGTCGGGGACTTCCATTTGTAGGAATTGGGGAAGTAAGACTTCTCCTCTTATTGCGCAAAGTGAGTCCTGCTTGCAAAGACAAGGTAGAGATCAAGTGCATGGGCTCTGTTGGTGGGAAAACACCATTAGAACCAAAATTTTATTTACTTCTACTCTAACCTTGTGGGCACATTGAACAAGATAAAGATAATGTATAAGTTCTTTTTACGACAAGGGTGGTAAGATCAGAAGATGAATCTAGCACGTAAATATTTTTAGCAAAATAATGAGCAATCAAGAAAATGATGCTAGAAATTAAAAAGCTAACATGCTGAGTTAACAAAATTGGATCATGTGAAACTATAGCTCTAGCATGTTTGACTTTTCATTTATGAGGATGCCATAGTAAAAAGGGAAATCGTATGACTACTTACCTCAAGGTGTTACCTTTATTATTGGAGTATGATGGCGCTATTACACCTTGTGGTGGTCCTTCTCTTGTTCTTGAGTAGGTGTGGCTTGTGGAGTGACAGGTGCATGTCAGGAGGAAGAGGATGGCTTAATTATCTTCAATGGAACTGGCCTCCCTCCTTGATGCTTCCATCACCCATGAATTCCTTCTTCGAGTGAGCGCTTCTGATTGTGGATCTTGTCTTGTGTCACTCTTCTTCTTCTTGGCTCATCGGGAATTCTTTTATCCATAAGTCATGTCTCACATGTCTTGCTTCATCTCTAGTGAGTTCATCTCGACCTCCCCAAACTTGTTTTAGAGTTTATTATTTTTCAGGGGGTTACTCCAACAAAGATATACCAAAGATCTACTATAGTTTACTATGGTTCAAAAGTCAACCTAGACACCACGTCTAATTTGATTTAGGAAGGCGTTCTAACCTAAGCACCATGCTTAATTTAAAAAGCCTTTAGAAGAAAGATCACCACACCTTATGGTTTCGGGAATCAAACTAAACACCATGTTTAACTCGAGCCATGAAAACAACTAAGCACCATGCTTAATCTAAAAGGTGTATGAAAATACTTCAAAACCTAAGCATACTATAGCAAACAACGGTAGCATGAAAGCATTACGTAGATTTATTCAAAAGAGATGATAGAGTATGATGAGTGTTTAACGGTCGAGCATGCATAAAGGTAAAGACAACCAAGCTAGTGTAGCAATACGACAATAAATGTTTCTATGTATGTAATTCAACGTTGCATAATGACCGGTTGGACATACCTTGTATTGTCATCCTTCGTTCTTCTTTACTCCAAACCTGGCATGGTCGGTGACAAGAATACCCGAAGGAAAAAATCTTTTATAATCATATGCTCATAATGTAGGGGTATATAGTGATATATAAGTCTTTATAGTATTTCCCCTAGAGTGCTTGTTTTAGGGCAAAAACTCGTCCTTGGGAAACTTTCAAATTATGAATCAAGATGATGAAGTGGTTTCCCTTATAATGCCGGGTCTCAAAATTTCAAGCAGTAGGAAAATTCATCAACAACCACCCTTTCTAAATTTTTAAGAAAGAGAGTATTGGAGATCTCATGTGCGGCAAGAATTGAGATGGTAATCAATTTAGGAGTTTTCAAATGAGCATGGACTAGGTGGAAAAGTTCCATTTATGAAGTAGTCTTTATGCTCATTGATGTTCTCCATAAAATGCGCTCCTTTTGGTCTTCCTTAGATTGTTCATAATATTTTAGGATCATGAGGAGACGTTGAAGAAAAGGGCACAAGAGGGTTCATTGGGCTCAAGGATGTGGTTAAAGATGGGTTTGAAAAGAATTATCTAATTTGAACATAGAAAGAGAGAGAGAGGAGTGGCTTCGTGATGGCTTTGCTCTCTTCCTATGGCATGATTAGATATGCCATCCTTGAGGTTCCCCAATGTTCTTGTGTAGCAATAAAGGTGCTTTCTAAGAGATTATCTTAAAAGAGATTTGGATTGTATATGGTCTCTTGTGAAGCCGGAAGTTCGTGAAACTCATCATCTAAAGAGATATCAAGGGTTGAATTTCTTCTCCCCTTAAAGGTTTTTAGCGCATTGATGATTTGGGGTTGATAGCTAAGCCTTAGGATTGGAGTGATGGTGATATAGCTATCAGAACTTCTATATATTTTTTTTTATTTTGGAGGATGATTCTTCTTCCTTTGGGTGGTCATAAAGAATGCTAGTATATGGGTTTCACCCGCTGAGTTCGTCAAAGCAAACCTTGCTTAAAAAGGGAAAGAAAAGGTTCCTCCAAAAGCGCATGATGATCATGCGCACAACACTTTCATGATGTCGGCAAAGACTCCTACCATAGAAGATATGATCCCCGCTTCTCACCTCCGAGAAGTATTGCTTCATGATCATTTTAACCGTAGGCGTAGCTAATGGCCGATGTAAGGATGAGATCTAAGGATTCTAGTGGCCATGAGCTTCCGCTTAAGGGTGCAAAGATAAGATAGATAAATATGGAATCAACCGATCCCACAAAGACGTAAAAAAGATGAGAAGATAGAATAAAAGAAAAAAGATAAAAGTATGGTACAAGATTTAGCTATAGTTTTTCAACATAGTCTCAAACCGTTCTCCCAAGAACGCCTTTTTAAATGCTTGTTGGTATTTGTTAACCTACGGGAATATTATGATGGATAATCCGCAGTTTAACGGATACTGGCAGTGAGCACTTCACCCGAATAGGGCTTTAAATATCGAATCCACAGGGAGAAGGTGAGAGAGAGTATGTCAAGGTGTATAGCTAAATCCCAGAGTGGCTATATAACTAGATTAAAAGAGAGGTAAGGAGTTCCATTAGGAAGGTCTTGTTCTCACTTCAAGTAAATCATTTGCAACATTGTTCTTAAGAGGGGTTGTCATGAAGAAACTCTTAATAAAGGGAATCTACGCTAACAACGCAGGGGCTCCTAACGATTTCTATAAACGGGGGAAAGGCGTAACAAAGGACTCAATGGCGCTGTCACCACCACGATCGGCCTTAACAAGTGTCTTCACCCGGCCTATAGAAGGTATTCGTAATAAGCTAGTCAATCTAAGCATCACGCTTACATTAATCTAACAACTTTAACTCAAGAGCAACCAAGAATCAAAGTAATCTTATCAAAGAAATACGAACCTTAAGAATAATAGAAACAATATCACTTACTCGAATGGAAGTCGAACAATCCACAAGATCTCGAGTTGCGCTCCAATGGCACCAACTCCGGAGGAAGAAGAAGATGGAGGCGCCCGGCGGCTCAGGGCCTTCCTTCAACTCCGCCTCAACCGCGCTCTAATTCTCTCAACTTGAAGCTCTACTCTCAACTCTAATCTAGGGCTTCTAGTTCTACATCTTGTCTAATCTTCTACTTCTCGGTTCTTGAACTAGAGCTAAGGCCTTCAACTAGATTTGGATCCGACCGATATGATGATGAGTTGATGCGAGATGATTGAAGCCGGGGGGGCCCGGGGCTTGCTTATATAGGGGTCTTCTTATGTCTCTTCGCCCCGCAGCAATGTGGTACTAATCTTCGTGCTTAACCTACACCCTCGGATCAAACCGACATCAAAGCGACCGGATTAGATTGCATCTCGGAGGCGGTTGGAGAAGCTTCGAAACGGGCTTGCTTGGCAGCCAAAGGCGGGCCGATCGGCTTTTGTTTATTGGGCCGACGGCCCAGGTGGGTCCCACACGGGCCCCGCTGGCGCGCCGTGGCTTCCGGAGTCTTCTAGATGATGTTTTCTTCGGTGCCAAGTTTGGTTCACGTCGGGAGTAATCCGGAGCCTTCTAGACTTGTTTCGAGTTGGATTGCGTTGCGCTACGCCGGTCGTATGCCACGTCATTTTCGCTGCTTTTTACATTAAGTCCCCCGCAAATCACAACTTTACCAAAACTCATGGAAATCATTAGTATAAACCCCTAATAAGGTTATCTAATTATATTTTAGTCCTTTTCCATGTTTAGTTGACAATTAAAAGTATACGTTAACATGTGTCAACAACCATGCCGGTGGCCACGCCCACAGTGGCAAAGCTACGAAAGCAGTCAGCATCGTAGGCAAGTAGGCCGCCCCAAGAGGAATAGTGATGGGCGAATCAAATTATGGGTAAAAATAAAAAAATCCGGCCCATGGTGAACAGTAATTGGGCCACTCAAACAAGACGGGCTAAACAGTCTTTGGACTGGTTTCTCGCCCGTGTGCCTTTTCTTTTATTCAATGCTTTATCCAATTTTAATTATTTGAATAGTGTTGGATTTTTCGAAATTCATATAAATTCAAATACTATCTCAAAAAATTCTGAAAATTTTTTTGTGTAGCCTTCCCATGAGTATGTCTATCCACAAAAATTTTAAAACTTGAATTTTGAATAATTTTGACATGATTTAAAAATACAAAATTTAATTGAAAAATGCATCTTTCATGATTTTTAGAAAATAAAATATATTTCCAAAATTCATAAAAAAATTTATTTGGTGCTATTTTATGATGTGACCTACTTGTATAAAAAAGTTTGGAGCCTTTTTGAGAAAAGTTAATTTATTTTCTATTTTATGCTTTATTTATTTAATTAGAAAATGAGATGATTAGTGACTTCCGAGCTTAGGTTTTTTGAGTGAGTTTTGGGTTGTTTTGTGAACCCTAAACCACACCACTGTTAGATGGTCCTTGAGAACTCCTTAGGCAATGGTGATGATATCTCGTAGGGTAGTTCAACAAGTTGGTTTTGTTAGGTTGCAACTTTATCGTGAAGGAAAGTTGTACTCAAGCGTTTATCATTTCATGCACTCGCATCATGTTTATATACACGGCATCATGTAAAGCATATGTTATTCTTTTTCGTATAGTGAACTAAAAAGCGATCAAGAAGTCGTTAATCAAGTCGCCGACGAAGGCTACCTCGTTGACCGAAGTTCTCAATATCGTGATCCGTCGTTTGAGTCAAATTACTTCATCGATCAAGGCAAGCCCCGGTTCATTTAAACATTTCTTGTGTTTTTACGAAGTTTTATATCACTTTTGCTTTATGCTTTGCATTAGGTGATAGGAGTTGAGTGACAACCTAATTGATGCATTATCCATCCTTGATTATTTCCGATACCTACCTTGATAACCTTTGTTTTGGTAAAATGCTTAGAGATGCTTAGCCTTCCTAATTTAGTTAGACTTTTGAGTCAAAATGTGACAAGTCTCTTATGATAGCCCGAATGGGCATTTGATGAGAAAGGATGTTATATGATGAAACCATATGGGGATATGGTGTTTAATTTGAGACCGGTCGGGTAATTTGCATTGAGAATGGAGTCTCGGTGTAGTATTTCCGCTTGTCGATTAAGGACCGAAGCGTGTAGGCCTATGTAACCGGAGACTATGGAACGCACCGCGCCGAGGTCTTTTGACCAATGGCACGCTCGTGCGGGTGTCGCCCGTGACGGTCGAAACTAGTTCTCGACGCATACTCCGGTAAGCCCGATCTTGGGGGTGTCAAATCGGAAACGCATAAACCGCCAAGACCGGGAGTGGAGAGATGGCGGGGAGTACATGTTACCCTCATGGGTTAAAGTCCCGGATTGGAGGTGTACGGTACTTCGGGTGGCGTGGGGACGCGGTTCCGCTTTTGAGTATCCAAGAAAGGGTTGATATATGCAAGCTTAAGTGCTACATATGTCGTGTGGAAAGAACTCCCAGTAATTTGGGTTAATCGATTTCGAAATCGCCGTGTTTCTCGGATATGGAGACTCCTCGGTTTCCCGACTTATATCGTATATTAATTATGGAAATGCTGAAAAGATGGAATAAGTCTTTGGAATATCTACAAAGTGTATGCTATAGCGTAAGATCACCTAGAGTAGGTGAGAAACTAATTTGGAATTAAAATGTTGAAAGTAAGGATTCACTTCTAGTGAGCTTTTACGCAAAGAGAGTCCTTGATTCTTGCTAAAAGCCTTACCTTGAATCCTATTAGACCAAAGCATTCCGAAGTCTTCTCCTATTTTCTTTAGTCGGGTAAGTCTTGTTGAGTACTCCGTACTTTCGAGGGTTTGTTAACCCTTGTTGCGTGGTGTTGACTCGTCTTTGTTAACCAAGGTTATGTCGGTGGGCACGACATGATCCGATTGTCTTCTAGTCTACTCGCCCAAGAAATTAATTAAGTTAAGTTTACTCAAATATAACTTACTCACATTTTGTAAAATTAATGTTATTATTCTTCCGCATTCTGATTTATATTTTTGTAACAAATGTTGTAATGTTGTAGCTACTCCTTTGTTGATCTGGTATGAGTTATCAACGGGGCTTCTTAAGTTATCGGATGTATGCCGCGCGGTATTGCCAAAGGTCTTTGGGACAATGACAGGTAAAAAGGTGGCCCCCGGTAATTAAGAGGTTATTACAAGGGAGTGAAGTGTTGATGGGCTCGGTCCCCGGCCGCCGGGCCGGTTTGTATGGTCTCGTTGTTGGGCGGCCCGTCAAAGCGTGGAAGAAAAAAGGGGAGGGAAGGAAGGAAGAGCTGTTTGGGGCGAAAGGAGGGGAGAGGAAGGAGTGAGCCCGAGAGCTTATTTCGATTTCCTTTCTCCTTTATATTTTCTCTTTTTCTTTCTCCTCTTTTATTCCTTTATTCTATCTCTCTTTTTTTTTCTCGTGTGTGTGAATATATATTTTGATGTTATAACATTCATACAAGTACATGTATATTTCCATGATTTACATTCATGAAAATATTTATCAAATTGTACTCATGTAAATATTCACATATAGGTGACACACTTTTTCCCCCAAGTCTGATGTTTCATGTGTAATATATATTCTATAAATATTTTCACAAGCACATTTATATTCCTACGACTTTCATTGTCAAGGATAATTATTTATTGTGCTTATAAAAATATTCAGATATATATTTTAGTACACACGTGATTCGGTATTTTATTCCGTAAGTAATTTGTAAATCGATTCTCATGCATGCTTCCATAATTACGAAACCTAGTTGATGCATCAACTTACCTCCCACCATAAGCTCTCAAGCAACAAACAAGATTTCTAGTTTTCTATATGGTAGAGGGTTAGAATGCGGGGGTTTTCAAAACAGGGTTTCGGTTTAGCGGAAATTAAATCAAGTTTTAGTTGTAATTATAAAAGTTCAAATTTTAAGTGATTTTTTAAAATGATGCAAAAACACGGGTGTTCTGACTTGGCTATCCATCGGGCCCTACATGGGCACGGTCGGGGATGGGCGGGCGAGGTTATTTGGTGGTCGGTATGGACTCGGGCGAAAAGTTTAGCCCGACGGTGATCGGGCGGATGACGGTGACGTTCTTGGCGCCACATACTTTCTGGGCGTCATCCTTCGAGCCCCATGCCTCGCCGCCAGAGATTTAGCATGCCTGCCTTTTCTCCCCCACGGAGTCCCTCTCGTGCTCGCCGCACCATATTACCATACGCTTTGGTTTATCTTGCAGCTCTTGACCCGCCCACTCGATTGTGCTAGCTCGTTGGCGGATGCTTTGCCGTCATAGTTCGTTGGCGGATGCTTTGCCGCCTTGTTGTCGGGCCTCCTCTTGGGTAGGCGATGAGCGCTAAGAGGGACGCTACTAGATTGTCGTTGGTCCGTTGGCGGATGCTTTGCCGCTGTGTCGTCGGCCTCCTCTTGGGAAGCTGCTGAGCCGCCAAGAGTGTCGGCTGCTGGTTGTTGGTTCGTTGATGGATGCTTTGTTGTTGTGTCCTTGGCCTCTTCTTGGGCAACTGCAGAGTCGTCAAGAGTGATGGTTGCTGGTTGGTTCGTTGGTGGATGCTTTGCCGCCGTTGCTCGTTGGCGGATGCTTTGTCGTCGCTTGCCAATTGGATGGTCTTCTGTGTGGGTGAACTTTGCGATGTGGTTTTGTAGGCACGGTTGTAGGTCCTAGGTGTTGTGGGTTTTCATTCCCTCTTTGTATCGTTTTTATTGCTAATTTGTTTAATCCAGTTTACTTGCTACTACTATCTTTGTGCCCAGTACCCTATGCTATGAGTGTTCTTTCATAGCTAGCATGTAATTGTCTCTTCTCTATTTTTGAAAAAAAAAATGTACACAGTATATACTAGTCAAACTAAAAAAAGCTAACATCGTGCCGCATTCAAATGTGACTGTGCACTAGGTTGGGCCTGCTTGTCTGGCAACGGCAGGCTCAAGGCTGGCTGCGTCTGCTACACGGCCGGCAGAGCGGGAGCCCACATACCTGTGTTGCAGTTTGACGGTCCAATAATTATCAAACGACCTACGTGTCTGCATGTGGATCACGCAAGGGTCTGAAAATGTTTCAGGCAGTATCTTCTTCCCCATTATTTTTGGTTTCTCTCTCTAACCGAGCTGAGTTAGAATACAATCTCTGCACATACAAATGTTGAAACGTACGTCTCGACCCAAGCTAACACGTCCCCTCTCAATAAGAATCATCTTTTTACTCAGAGCTCACGCATATGTCCTACCGGCCGGATTATATTGTCCGATGATAAGAGATTTAATTCAAGATAATAAGTAAACCATAAATAACAACGCAGATTCACTCTGCATGCTTAGTAGTGTTAGGATTAATTAGAATAATTAATTAGTGATCAATTAGGATAATCATGTCATTATCCTCAGTGATCAGGTAACAGTCAAAAGTGAGAACATTGTGCTTGCTACGAACATTGTGCTTGCTACGCTCCTGGGCATGCTTCTACCCGTGGACGTACGGAAGCGGCACGCTGTGTGCTACAGTATTACCAGGCCACTAGCAGCTAGGTGTCGTGTCCATCTTTTCGGTGAAAGACAAGCAGGACCTAGCACTAGCTAGCGTCAGGAACCATGAATGATTATAAAAAATAATTATATATGTTTTGTATATATTGTTCTTAATTTACTTATAGTCTTCCTTTGCTGGTCTCATAGGTTTCCTTCTCAGTTTAGCCTTATGAACTTTGTAGCCCAAGCCAAAATACATGTGGACATAAGTCTTCGTAGAAAAGAACTACATATGCCTTGCTCAGTCTTTCAACATAGAATAGAAGTATTATTTATGGACAAAGTCATCCATTTATACCTCTCTACTAAGCTTTTCACTGAAAGCTAAGCTTTTCAATGAAATCTAGAGAGTGGCCAAGGCTTTTCTGGTCACTTGCCAAGCCCCACAAGTACATGCCTTGACTTCAAAGTTAAGCGCATACCTAAGATGTTGTTTGGTTCAGGGGACTAAACTTTTTTTTTAGTCTTAGTGACTAATAAAAAAGTGCCTCTAAAAGAGTCTTTTAGGGACTAATAGAGTAAAAGTCTCAAAAAGTCTCTCCTGTTTGATTTGGTAGGGACTAAAAGAATTTTTTTAAATCCCAATGACTAAAAAGTCCTAAACCAAACAACCCCTAAATGTTAGACTCACTTCTACTTTCTAGGTCCACAAATTAAGACATCATGGTGCTTGAGGGCTTTGGATTTTGCAATTTGCTTTAAGCTCTTTCATGATATCAAGGATTAGTTTTTTTTAGTCATGTTACTAGAAATCTTTGATCTCACTATAAATTCCTCAATGATCTTACGTCTTATCTTATCATGCATTTCTACAACTTGATGTTCCACAACAAAGAATTTGATGAACCACACGTAGCCAGTCTCTAGTTTAGTCACACTATCATGCACTGATCTTAGAAGCTCCGCTTGATAAGTAGGCATCAAGTCATAACAAGCATCCCACTTCCCATATATGATGTCCATGTTATAGTCTCATCGATCTGAAGATAGTCCAAAATAATTTTTATCTCTGTTGAAAAACAAAAGGTACCACATACTACATTTTTTTTGAGAATTACACAAGACAAACACGTACACTCACAACACGCACGCACACCCACCCCTATGAATACACGTGACGCAAACCCTACCCCTATGAGCACCTCCGAAGGACCTGGCATGTGGACCAGTTTATAAGACAGAGTTTATCATAGCATGATCTTCCTTTATTGACCAAATTCATATAAGCTGGATTATAAAAGGTGAAATGAGAGGATGTTTGGATTCGTAACTTCTTCTGAAAGCTCGCTTATAGCACTGTAGGGAGCAAAAATACCAGAATACCCTTACAGAGCATGACTGATAATTGATTTGTGCTCGTGGTACAAATAGGAGGGTAGAATTGTCTATTAACATTAGAAGCTGGGTTGGATCAGCTTAGCAAATTGTACGAATTTGAACTCTAGATTTTATAAGCTGGTTAAAAAGCTGGACTGTTTGGGTGCTCTTTTAGATTGCACAGCTTCTAGTCCAATGGTAGGACCGTCAAGTGGGGACGCTACCCAGGGGGTTCAAATCCACAGTCTTCGCACTTTTTTTGGGATTTTCAAGGATTTTCGGCGTTATGCATTAAGTGGTAGCGACGTTCCCGTCGGCGACGGCGCCAATGGTGACTTCGAGAATCTCTGCCGGGTGCTCAGTCGCCCGGAGGTGCTCATAGGGGTAGGGTTTGCGTGCGTGTGTTCATAGGGGTGAGTGTGCGTGCGTGTTGTGGCGTTTGCGTTGTACTGTGTCATTCTAAAAAAAATCTGGAGCAATCCAAACGGGGACGGGACTGGGGCAGTCTCAATAATTCGTCTCGACCAGCGGCTGGACAGCAGTCATGTGCCGCTCGTTCATCTTTCCGGCTACATCAAGGCAGGGGCTTCTGCCACACGGGTCATGGCGTGCGAGCCCAAGTGGACGGTCATCGTACGCCTCGAAAAGACGACTCATCAGATCACATGCATGGGTCTGCATCACCGCGACGATACATCTGCAGACGTTTCAGGCACATGGGCACCGGACCCCGGAAACCACACCACAGACGTGGGTTGAGCATAATCAGAGACGCGGAAAATCCACCGGATGAACCATTAATCCACTATATAATATTCATCTTAACCACCCAAAACCAGACATTACAGTAGATTTTAATATTTCCACCCTTCTATCTCTCCTTCGTCCCACCCCACCGGACAAGCCATGGCGACTGACTTGCTAGATCAAGATGTTGAACATTTCTCCAACATTTCACCTGGGTACTATGCTACTAGCAGCAGCTGCTGCCGTGCCCATCTTGCATTGTCTGCGAAAATGAGCATAGATGGGCTAAACGAGCCAAAAGCAGTGCAAGGCCTACAGTAGCTGCTAGCCGGTGGCAGTCATCTTGAATAGCCCTCGCCCACCTTTTTATGTTTGAGATTTTTTGTGTTTTATCCCGTACTTCTTTTTCCTTTGTTCAGGTAATATATATGCAAATTTCTTTTATTACCGGAGGAGAAGTACCATTGGTACTTTTAATGTTTTATATTAGTACTGGCCATTTAATAAGTCAGGTCAGTAGTTAAAACCTAGTTAAATTGTATTCTTGAAGATGCTCACTCTCCCTACATACTCGATTCGTATACAAAATGGCCAACATATATGAAATAGATGCAAAATGGATATACATATTCAAGACCTTTTAATATGCATGCACGAAATCCATCTGTACTACGGATAACTAGATATCTATTTCCACCACGCCGTGGGACGGTGATCGACCACTAACCAGCTACTAGTAGGTCACAACTCGTGTCAGTGTCACACGTTGAGCTTATCCGTCCTCTCTTATAGTCTTGTTCTCCGTGGGAGCTTGTATTTTTGTTTGCTCTAATCTTCCATATACGCTAGCGAAAGTGATACTTCCATTCTAACGTCGTTGTAGTTGGGCCACTTAGGGGCGTGTTTGATTTCGTGGCTCCCTAAGGCCTGGTCGGCGAGCCGGGGACGTGGTGGAGGTCCGCCCGCCCCGTTGTTCTGCAGTGTTGTCGTCCATGGCAGCGGGGAGGTGCGCTCGGCCCCGTCGCCGTGAGCATCGTCGCCGCGGCGGCGTGGAGGTCCGCCGCCCGCCGCCGCGCGGTGCGTCTTTCCCGGTCGGGAGGTCGCCCGGCCGCCGCCCGGCGCCGTCTACCTTGAGCGGCGGGGTCGAGTCCCCCGCCACCGCGGGGCGTCTTCCTTGGCATGGCGCGTCCGCCGCCGCACCGCCACCGCGAAAGCACGTCTTCCTTGGCCCGGGAAGGAGCGACGGCCGCCACGGCGAAGTGTCGCCTTCCCCGGTCGCGGAGGGTCCGCCCGGCCCGTTGCCCCCGCAGCGCCGTCGGCCGTGGGCGTGGGGAGGACCGCCGCCCCGCCCACCGGCGTGGCGTCTTCCATGGCGGGAGGTCCGCCCCAGCCGG
The DNA here is from genome assembly GCA_015847255.1 of Hyparrhenia diplandra. Lineage (NCBI taxonomy): Eukaryota > Viridiplantae > Streptophyta > Magnoliopsida > Poales > Poaceae > Hyparrhenia > Hyparrhenia diplandra. Next base: position 1,377,288 of record JADLZK010011812.1, read on the forward strand.
GGAGGTCGCCACGCCCGCAGTGCGCGGCGTGGGAACTCCACTCCGGCCATGCCGCGCCTTGGCCTTGCGACGAGGAGAGCTCGCCCAGCCACGCGGCCGCGGCAGCGGGGAGGCCCGCCCGCCCCGCAGCCACGGCGTGGGAGCTCCACCCCCCAGGCGGCGTGGCGCCACTCCACGGCCGCCGGTGAGCCACCCGGCCGGCCTTGTGTGTAGGTGGAGGGAAGAGGAACGGGAAGGTGACCTTGGGGAGGTAACCGTGAAGCGAGCCCAAGCGCCGGAACGAGCCACGGATCCGAGAAACGCTCCTCGGTTGTGTTCGGCGAGCCAAGAGAGAAGACTTTTGTATCCACACAACCATGCAGGGGACAGGAAAATGAAATCAAACACGGAAGCTCGCACGGGCTCGGGCACAACTTTCTAGCCCAAATCAAACACGCCACGAGACCGAAGCCGTAGCTCGGATGGCAAGCATCGCTGGCTGCGAAGCTGCCCACCAGCGTTCGAGCGCCGCCGTCCCCGGGTGCTCACCCGGGTTTTTCGAATAAATTCCGCTTGCCTCGCATGGATCGCCACCAGCTTGTCCGATATTTCAGCCGTGTATTCACTTCGATATAAGTTGTAGATCTAGCTTGCGCTCTAGAATGTGTTGGGTGTGTGCGTGTGGTGTGAGTTTAGGGCGTGAGTTCAGATACTACATCATGTATTGGAAGGGTGAGGCAATCAAAAAAAAAAAAATCAAACACGCCCTCCTGATTGTACGGCGGCGACAGGATCAATAATTCATCTCTCGACCTGCCGCTGGACGGTGCATGCATGTGCTTGTGTACGTACTAGCACTGCCTTTCCGGTCGTGAATGTAGCATTTTAACCCGTGAACGCACGGAACAATAGTTCGCTCTCTTGGCTGGCTGTGCGCTACAGTATTACCATGCCACTGGCAGCTATTGCTGCAGTGTGTACATCCTTTCGGTGAAAAAGGAGACAGATGCATGGGCAAAGGAGCATTCTGAGCCAAATTTTAAAAGTAGTGGCTAGCAGGGCCTAGCACTAGCCAGGGCATCTTGAATAATCCTCATCCATCTTTTATGTTTTTCTTTGTTGTATATGACATTTTGTTATTGTTTGACTATAAAAAAATTACTAATTATGTTTTGTATAAATTTTTCTTTTAATTATACTGTTTCTTTGCAGGTCTCATATGTTTCCTTCTCAATTTAACCTTATGGACTTTGTAGCGTCAACATACATGTCCACACAAGTCTTTGGACGTCATTGTAATAACTACCTGTATATTCCTTTCTCAGTCTACACACAAGTATTTATGGACAAAATCATCCATTTCAACTAAGTTTTGCAATGAAAGCTAGAGTGTGGCTTCAAGGTTTTCTAGTCACTTGCCAACCCCTACAAGTACAACCCTTCACTTCAAAGTTAATTCCATAAACGGCACTCAAGAAAAATGTTGGCCGCCAAGGCAAATCCTTTTTCTAGTAGTGCATAAATCTGTTTACCGTCACTTGTACTTTTCTAACCCCACAAATTAAGACATCATGGTTCTTAAGGGATTTGGATTTTACAATTTGCATTTAGATCTTTGATGATATCTAGGAATATTATTTTTAGTCATGCTACTGGCAATCTTTGTTCTCAAGACAAATTTCTTGATGATCATGCCAATGGTACGCTTTCTAAAAAAAATCATATCTTATATTATTTGAGCTTAAATCATGTCTTATCTTGTCTTGCATTTCCACAACTTGATGTTCCACAGCAAAGAATCTGATGAAACACACATAGCCGTTGTGCTTTTCAGTCTCTAGCTTAGTGACACTATCACACACTGATCTCAGAAGCTCAGCTTGATATGTATGCATCAAGTCAAAACAATCATCCCACTTCCCATATATGAAGCCCAATGCTGTAGTCTGGTGTGAAGATAGTCCCAAATAATTTTTCATTTCCGTTTAAAAACAGAAGTACCATGTACTACGTGTAGTTTATAAGAAAGAGTTTATCCTAGCATGATCTCCCTTTATTGGCTAGTAATGAGTCACACCAATGCATGCTGATGAGTCATGCATGACTTTTTGGCCCCACTAAAAGTTCTAGTTCCTAAACATTTAGTTTGGGACACCCTTTTGAAAATTGAAATTGAAATATTAGGTTTCTTAGGCTGAACTAAGAAAAACTCCCTCCACCCCTCCTATAAGAAGGCCTCCAGTCTCAAACAGATAGCTGTAGCAAGAAAATCCAAGCAACAAACTTTGCATTGTGGCCTGTTCTGTTCTTGGCAGGAGAAACAAAGATGAGGCCTCAGGTGATACTTGGCGTCACTCTAGCTGTTCTCACCGTCCTCGCAGCTGATCTGCCACTGGGCAAAGGTGACGAGTCAGAATCCTCTTGCGTGCATGCCCTCTAATTTTTCGCCAGTATCATCACTTATTATACATTATTGATGCATCCACACTCTACTCAAAATTTTGACTCAACTACTTGCTGTTATCGGTGGCCACAGGGGACAAGGACGAAAGCTGGAGCGGCCGTCGCCATGGACGCTGCCGGCGCGAGCTCGTGGCCGAGCTGCAACGACTGCAACTATTGCCTCAGGATGAACCCGCCGAAGTGCCGGTGCGATGACATTTCGCTGCACGGGTGCCACCCTGAGTGCAAGAAGTGCGTCATGTACACGCTCACTGCCGAAGACGATGGCATCGAGCTGCCGGCTACCTCCACCGCAGGTCGTCCCGGCCCCGTCCGCACCTACCGCTGCGAGGACCTGCTCACAAACTTCTGCGAGCGCCGCTGCACGCCGGCGCCGGCGGCAGTGTTCCTGGGTGAGGCCTTCTGATCGGACCGGCCAGACGCTGGACGTCTGCTGCGTGGATGCAACTCGAGTTTGCTTCTCCTTGAGCTTTGTCAGGGAAGAAACGAATAAAGTCGCGGATTGGCTCGATGCTTGCTCTTGCTTGTCGTCAGTGTGTTTTAGTAGTGTCTATGAATAAAGAGCATGCTGTGCTCAAAGCACTGTCGTTGGCTGGTTTTCAGTTACCAGCTGCTAGAGTTGGTAGGATGCTACCTTTTGCATGCGTGTGTACCTTTACCTTGCATGTTGTTGGGTGTTTGCAGTTTGTTACTAATAAGCTGCTTGTTTGTGTGACTGAAAATTCTATCTGCTTAATAAAATTTTGCCTCTGCGTGATCTAAAAACTCACAACGACTAATGAGTTTTGAGGAGAGTAGCCTGTATTGCCCAGAACTTTTCCTGCGATGCTAAAAACGTTTTGGAGGACACTAATCTTTCTGCAGGCAGAGGACATAAACGGGAGGGTCAGAACACGGGGTCCACGGCCGGGCAGAAAGCCCCCACACCGTCGACGCGGAGGGCCACCCAGCTGGGCTAACGCGCACAAGCGAGGAAAGCCCATGGCCGGAAATTCTTAAGGGACAAAAAAATGGATCAAGAATGCCCTAAGCCCGCACTCGGATGGGCCTACATGGAACACGATCACTCGCTGAGGTCAGCATGTTCGCTTGTCTTGCCTTATCTGCTTTCAGCTCAGCCAAAATCAGCCATCAACTAAAATTAGCCCAACATTCCGTCCTCTATTCCCATTAATTATGAATGAGCACTCTTCTAAAAAAATGGTTGGTGCAGAGTTTCAATTTTAACACAGGAGCACAAGGGATGGAGTAGCATGGAACACAATGATTTCATCTTATCTTATATTCATTGAGATATATAACTTTTTATCATCCTACCGAATGTTCACTCTCCAATTAGCACCTTCTTGGTTGCCGCTATTTTTTAGCACCGTCTTCGCTGCAAACTTCTACATTTTTAGCACTTTTTTGCCTATGTGGCGGCCCACCTCACCTCTCCACGCGCTGTAACCGGGCCGCAAAAAGACGCTCAATGCCCCCGCCATCCCGTTATCCCCTTCCTCCGTTCTGTTTTTAAAAAAAAAAAAAGCAGGTTGTCCCTTCCCTCTCCCCTTTCCCTGGCGGACGCGTGGGTCCACATGTAAGCTCCTTCTTCAACCTCCGCCATGACTACACGGCAAGCTAGATCGAGGGAAGGGAGGGGAGCAACTTCGACTAGTAGTAGGGCTGCCGGCGCCGCCCGTAGACGCGTCTAGCGCCGAGCCGCCGCCCACCGGGCCGGGAAGGGCCCCCAGCGGTACTACTACAGGGAAGCCGGCCGTGAGCACCTTACCACTGGCGGCGGTGCTCGGGCGGCGTGGCCTCCCTTGTCGGCGGCGGCGGCCCTCAGCGTCGGCGTGGCCCTCGGGTCGGCGGCAACGCTGCGCGCCCGATCCCCATCCCACGGCGGCGTGGCGTTCGGTCGTTCCGCCCCGTGAAAACGAAGAAGAGAAGGGCTTCAAAGCAATTTGAATTCTATCTCGGGGTTAGTTAGATAAAAGCGCTAGAAATAGAGTTTTCCAAAGTAAAGGCTTAGTGAATTTAGAAATAGCTTAGGGGTCATGATGCAAAGCATTTTTTAACGAGACATAGGAAACGAGGGATCGATGTCCAGGCGAGGGGGCATTCAAGTCTTTTTGCGGCTGGTTCCAAAGCGTGGAGAGGTGAGGTGGGTTGAAAGGTCCCTTGTGGTTTTTGGTAATTGAGTGTCAACATTAGGTGAACTAATATGTGTGATTGAGATAATACGGGGGAGATTAGTTCACACATGTGATGATGCAATGAAGGAGCTTATTGCATATGAAACATGACATGGAGTCATTGACCAAGGTGGTGAAGATCAAGACAAAGACTTGGCTTGAAGGACCGGTTGCAAGTGTGAAGGGCAAGTCATGGACTTGGCGCCCGATGGACCGACGCAATAGCGGTGAAGAGCAAGTGAGGTCGAGATCGATGGACCAAGAAGGTCATGTGATGATATGGAGTGGATCATATCATTCTTGATCGTGTTGGTGCATGTGTTGCATCGGCACTTAGAAGATGGAGCGGAATGGAAATGCGCAAAAAGGCAAAGGTATAACCTATAGGCATTTCATTTCACGGTCATGAGGAGCTTAGAGAAGTTTATGACCGGGTTTAGGATAGATGGCCGTACTATCAAGAGGGGCAAACTTGTTTGCATATCGGTCATCTAGTGCCACTTGAGCGATCTAACTTTGCGATGTGTTAGGATCGAGTGGCGTGCTAAGAGCTAACCCGACCTTTGAAATGATTGTGAAAATGCTAACACACTTGCACATGGTGATGTACACTTGGTGGTGTTGGCACATTTACAAAGGCGGCGGTGATTGCGGGGTCGAGAAAATGAGATGCATATTTTCTATTTGCCGGATGCAAGTTGGAGGTGAAAACATGCTATTCTTCGTGCTCAAGTTTGGTATACTTGATGGGTAGCATGTCGAAGAAGGCGTCGGTGTCTCGGTGGAGTTTTTGTTGGAAAACGTCGGACGGGCCTTCGGCCGAAGCGGGGAGGCTTGACCGGCCGGGCGCTCACCGGGGAGCGTCCGGTCGGTGCGCCTCGCGCGAGAGCTCTGGCGGCGTTTTTCACGGGGCCGCCGCGACGGGACGCGAGGACCGGGAAGCTTCCGGTCTTGGCCGGAAGCATGCACCGGACGCCGGGGTTACCGTTATTTGTGGGCCCGATGGCCTTGTCCGTCCCGGCCGGACTTCGGAAGGAAGCGATCGACGCCGGACCGGACTTCGGCCCATTTGGTGAGTCCGGTCGGTGCGGCCCGGTCGGTGTGCGTAAAACCGTGGTTTGAAGCACCAACGGCTCTATTTGGCTTGGGGCTATAAATAGATGGTGTGTTCGGCCATGGCGGTGCTTAGCACCTTAGGGACTTTGTGTCCATGCTTGAGAGTGCTCAAGAGCCCTCCCACTCACATATGCTTGATATCGTTCATCCGATTGAGTGAGAGATCGATTCCTAGTGCGTTGTTTTTGAGAGATTGCATCGTGTGGCACTAGGTGTTCGTGTTGCAAGCCGGTGTGCTTGTTTCTCTTGGAGGTTGCCACCTCCTAGACGGCTTGGTGGCAAGAGGCTTCGTGAAGCACGCAAGGAAGCTTGTGCGGTGCTCGAGAAGAAGAGATTGTGAGAGGTTCGTGCTCACCTCGCGGGGATCGTGAAGAGCAACTCTAGTGGAGCGTGTCATTGAGCTACCACACTTGTGTGTGGGTTCACATGGTACCCTCGAGGGATTGGCTAGAGAACTCACATCGTGTGAGTGTCTCGATCGAGCTCCGGTACCGTGGGATTTGGCAGCGGCCATTAAGCGAGAATCATCACGGGTGATTCGCCAAACCGTGGAACCACTAAAGTGTTGGTCGACACAACGAGGAGTAGGGGGAAGTTGGCAAGCTTCCGAGACCTCGGTAAAAATCACCGGTGTCATCTTGTGTCCACACTTCGCGGTGGTTTGCATTCTCTTATCTCAAGCTTTGTCATTACATTCATATATATATTGTGCTTGTGCTTGAGTAGAGTAGTTGTAACTATCTAGCTTGTGTAGCGTGATTAGTTACTTTGCTTAGCTTGTGTAGCTAGGTAATTTGAGCCTTTGGGTTAGGCGTGTGTTGCCTTGTCCATTGTGCATCTAGTGAGCTTAGGAGCTTTGTGCTTGTGCTTACTAGAATTGTGTAGGAGCTCACCGTGCTTGAAGTACTAGTGCTTAGGTTTGTGTGACCTTGCATTAGATTTGATTAGGAGCTCAAGCTAGGCTTGTCACCTCACTCTTCTTGTGTAGGATCTTTTTGTGAGGTGATTTAGAGTCTTAGTTAGAGGGGTGAAGTCTTGGCTAGACCGATAAGTTTATTTCCGCATTTGTTTCGGGTTAGCCTAGGTGCGATTAGTTTTTAAAAAGGGACTATTCACCCCCTCTAGTCCCCATCTCGACCCTTCACCGCCCCACAAATGTTCGGGGTTGATGTCCGGATCTGGTGAGAGCTTTCTATAGCAACGACAGTTAATAGCACTAAACTTGTTATATTGTTTGAACAACAAATTAAAACACAATCTAAAACTCCTATATAGGAGCTCCCCACTGTCCTCGCTTAGGGAATTCTCCTTAAAGTGATAACTGAAATCTAAGAGAACCCCACTATGCATGTCCGCTCCTACCAGCTCCGTTGGTTTCCTGATACGAAGGAGAAAGAAATAAAAAAGAAAATCCATCGTCGTGCATGCGCGAAGCGCTTAGAAACGCACGGCTCCGTCGGCCTCCTCAACTACGGCCGCCGCCTCCAAGCGCCAGCGTTTTCACGCCGCCCTTCCAAACGCTTTCACTTCACCTCCCGCATGAAAATTCAGATCTCTTCCCCATAAAGCGAAGGAGGAGGTGGAGGCGAACGAGGATGCCGCCGCCGCACTTTCCTCCATCTCCACGCCCAGGCCGGGAGCCCGGAGCCGGCGGCCGCGCCCCTGCCTGCGCGCCGTCCTCGGGTCCCGCTGCCCGCCTCGCGCCGTCCTCGAGGTCCTCCGCGGCGTGGCGTGGAGCGCCGGGCGCCGTGGGCTCGCGCCGGAAGCGGCTCCTCCTCTCCTTGCCGCCGATCCGAGGCTGCGATGTGCTGAGTGCGTGTGGTCGATCTCTCCCGGATCCCCTCTCTCTTGTCCTCCCGGATCCCCTCTATCTCTCCCGTCGATTCATACCAACGCCTCGTTCTTTTGGTTTATTTTCTTTGTCCATAATAAAAAGTACAACGAGGGGGTGGAAGGGCGAGACTTCGCTTTTGAAGTAGCCCGATCTCTACGTCAGTAATAAGAGAGAAGGTTTTGTTCGCCCTACGAGTAAAGTTGTTTGTTTCTTCCGAAAAGTTTGGATCTACCGTTTGTTTGTATAATGGGGGTTTTACCTATAACCACTACATTTTTCTCTTGATTCTTAACTCTGCAATTTTTGCTTACGGCATGGCAATGATTTCACTGCAGAGGATTTTCGAAAGAGAGAGGAGTTGGAGGAGCCATGGGCAACGCTGCGTCAATCGGTGCTGTAAGGATCCAATTGAGCTTCCTTTGCTTGTCGATTGAATTATTACGCTAGAACGTTGATCAATGCTTTTTTCTTACGAAGGTCAATACTTCATCATAGTTCTTTTGGTTGAACAATGTTTTGGATTCAGATATCTCCTCATATGACTTGCTTTTGATGAAATTGAGATAATCCTTCTTTCGGGAAAAAAAAGAAATTGAGATAATCCCTTGAATATATAGTTGGGCAAAACCGCCAAAACGGCACTCTCGCTCTCCAAAAACTTTCTTCTTCTTTTGTTTGTTTCATGCACGAAAAAATATAACGAGATACTTTAATTAGATCTTAATGAAACCGCTGCCACTCACCGCTACTATATGAACATTTGCTTAAATTTCTAAGATATCTACTTATCTATGAAGTGTGCGTAAAGAGTAGTGTGCGTATTATGTGGTAATTAAGCTATGCAAAGGTATATAGATAATTAGTTTTGTTTGGCCATGTAACCAATTATCACGGTAAGCTGAGTCATCTATCACAATTCACAAGTAACCTTTGTGTTATAAATTTTGGGAATTTGGCGTTGATGTTTGAAGTTGAATGCAATATTATTTCTGTACAGAACTATTCTTCTGTCGGCCATTTCATTTCATAAACTATTTGTTTTGGAGTTTATTATTTTGAACTAGCATGCTCCCTAATCTCCTCATAGCCTGAATGTCAACAGAAGCACCCCTTTTGGTTTTTGAATGCCAACCGATGTGCTCCACTAGCAAGACCTTCATTAATTTTTTTTTTTTAGTGTGAATAGAGGTGCTCCACTACTATGAGTTACATTCTGAATGCGTGCCTACTAGCATCGGTTGCATACTATAAAATGATGCCAGTTGCATTGTGGCACTAGCATACTATAATATAATTGTGTCAAACATTTAGACCATGCTTGAAACCTGGTAACCGGCCAGCAGCCATGCATGCATCACTGACCTCCATCATCGCCAGTTTGAAACAAAACTTTCTCCCATTTTCTTTTATTGAACCTGAGATATAATGTGTTTCTGTTCATTTTCAGGAAGATCGTGAATCTGACATGCACTGGGCCTCTCTATCATCTTCAAGTTACCAATCCATATATTTTAAAAAAAAAAAAAACACGGCTTGATTCTCAAAACTATTGCACGCTAATACAGTTGCATAATTATGACACTAGCTCTAATTTAAGTCAATGTGGTTGTGAGAATCAAGCCGTGTTTTTGTAATTCATGGCAATTCAATCATTTTCCTCCACTTTCTTTTGTAATTTGTTCTGTTTGTTTTCAAAACTGAAATTGAAATTTGAATATTGTTCCATAATTTGTTTAACTCTCATCCGAGCCTAAAATTGATTATGAGCCCTCTAAGTATATATTGTGTGCAATTTGTTTTATTTAAATTTATCTATTAAGATATCATGAAAATTTTCCTTATGATCATTGCATTTTCTTAATTAAAAGCAACGCTTGGTGAGGTTCCCCTAGTTTTATAAAGAAACCAATCCAGGGAATGTTGACATAGCAATGACTAGATGCCAACTTGGGATATTGAGCTTGGACTTAATGACAGACCATCTTTCAGTTCATTGATGCTGAAAAAAGACACCTTAATCTATTAGTACTCTTCTTCTCTAGTAAAGAAATCTCAAAAGCATAATAGTTTTATTATGAAAATCATATTTTTAATTTCTAAAAAAGATAAACATGCATCTGGCAACACACATCAAATACAGAAGAAATTCAATCCAACATAGATGAAGCCAACGGTGACAACTGAGGCTACGTTGGGTAGTTGACATGAAAAGATCCGGCCAGCAGCTACTGGGATTATATTGCGATGTCATGCCTGCTTGGAAGTAACCCCACGAGGCCGGGGGCCATGGTCATCGGCGGAGTTCCACTGGAGCAGCATCCAGACCATGGATGTCCCTATATATTGAAATTAGGGATCATGGTCATCAAAGTAAACTTAATACAGTGCTAATTTAGCTGTAGCCGACATAAAAATTGAGTTTGTTCAAGTATGCATGCATGTGTCGTACCTGCGATGAAGGTGAACGGGGCGAGACTAGCTGCACTAATGGCGTGGTACACCACGCACTCGACGCCCAGGAAGCCGATGACGTAGACGAAGGACAGGAAGGTGGCCACGTAGAGAGGCTTGCTACCGAGGTTGAAGGCGCACAGGAAACAGAGCGTGCACGACAGCAGCGTCCACATCGCCATCGTGCGCCCATGAACGCCGGTCACTGAAAGACCACCAGCAGGGTGTGTGTATACCGTACAACTTACAAGTTGAGAGCTCAGCATAGAATTTGAACTTTGAAGGTTACTAGCACGGACCCTGTATCTCGGAGAAGATGTTCGAGCAGAGCGATGCCGAGCCGAAGAAGCATGACCAGGTAAGCGCGCGACGCGCAAGGCGCCGACAGCGATGAGCCACCACCCCAGTGCCGGGGGCATGCCGCGCTTCTTCAACATGCCGGCCATGGTTGCTTGATTGGGTACCTAGCTAGGTCCAACGATGACGAAACAATATGGAATGTGCTGTTTTTGCCTCACTCTATTTATAGGGTACCGAGGGCTTAAGACTATGGGCCTGTTGGAACCGCGATGACGTTGCTTATACGCAGAAAAAGCGCGAGTTAAACCCGCCAAACGCCGCGCGATGGCCGCGCGTTCCCTGGCCGCCGCTGACTGCAAAACACAAGATTTGTGCTGTGCGGTGGAAAAGCGCAGAAGCGGCCCAGAGCTCGCTTATCGCTTATAAGCGGCGTTCGCTGCTCGCTTTCGCCGTCCCAAACAGGCCCCTATGTGCACTCTTCATCCTTTAAATGCACCCTCTAACTGTCCTAGTCACTAACATTCTACGCTCTATACCAATTTCTCCCGCACCCATCCATCCTTTATATGGCTACTCTATACCAATTACCATTAGTGGGGCCTACATATAATTTTATCTAAATATAGCCGTGTGAGATCTTGTTTTGAATTATTTAATAAAACGAATTCAATGGAGTAATCATAATTTATTTAATTTGATTTTTTTGGTTTGTAAGTTATAACATTTTGTAGTTATTTGAATAATAGGATCCCCCACAGCCTGCTCTCCCTCTCTCTCCTACGCATGTGGTCGGCAAGTGCGGCTCCCCTGCACCACATTGGCCGGTACCGGACCCCGCTGCACAATTTTCTCATGGCAAATGCGCAAGTGCGGCTCCGCTGCACCACATTAGCCGGTACCGGACCCCGCTGCACAATTTTCTCATGGCAAATGCGCAAGTGCGGCTCCCCTGAACCACATTAGCCGGTACCGGACCCCGGTGCACAATTTTCTCATGGCAAATGCTTGTACCGGATTGTTTCAAGCAGAGCAGTGCACTGTCTAAGTAGTGCAAAAACATTGTCCTTATTCACCAGTCGCCAATTGTGTTGAGGCAACGAGCGACGAACAGTATCGATTGGTGGCTAGTGACTGGTACCTGTACACATTGTCAATGTTGGATGCACGGGCGGGCGGAGCTACGTTGGCCGTACTGGAGCGGCCGCACGGACGCCGAAATCATAAAACCTTGTAGTATGTGGATTTTTACCAGTTCTCGTTGGAGACGTCGTTTTATGAAGATCCCTGGTTAATAGTGTTGGGGCCAGCTTAGTTATCCCCTAGATTCTTATGTTGTTGCCGTTCTTTTAGCGGTATATTCTCGTCTTGTAGACAGAATGCCGTGGTTGATTACTTTCTTTGTTTTCTAGCCATTGGCCGCGTCATTGTAATAATTGGTCTGATTCTATTTGTTGGTAGATGAAGCTGGGTATTAAATAATATCCTTTATCAAAAAAAATGTGGATTTTACCATGTTCACACCCCTCAACCCAAGTAGCTGCACCCAGGACAGCCCAGCACGGAGAGCCCACAGCAGCCAACAAAGCACAATCTCACGTATGTAGGTAGCAGTCGTCTGCCGCCGCCGTCCGTGACTCTTCAACTGGTCGATTGCACGCTTGCGTTCCTGCTTCCCTCTCTTTCTCGTATTGCAATTCTGCTCGTTGATTCCTCTTCCATGCGCGCGCAGAAATTCTTGGTTCTGGCTGCACACCACCGCGCTAGGCACACCCCGCACGCTTTAATTAAGAGGCGTGTGCGCGCATGGCTCTCTCCTCATATGGGTTGTTAAACGATAGATATTGTCATAGGTTGTTTAGGTTCCTTGTTATCTTTGTATGTACCGGCATCTATCTAGGATATCTTGTTGTATGTCTTGTTGTATAAGTTAGATAGATATCTCTAGATAGATGAGACAGGTTGGTTGTAATTTTGACTTGATGTACAAGCTTTGTGGTGGTTTTCCACCTATATAACACGGAACCGTGAACCCCAAAGGGTATCACGTTAACCCCATTCTATTCTTGAAGAGGATCCTGAGGTATATTCGTGGAACTGTGAACCTTGGTCTCACTATTGGAAGGTCTAGTGCTATGGTCAGTGCTTTCTCAGATACGAATTGGGCGGGATGTGTGGATGATCGACGATCGATAGGTGGTTTTGCAGTTTTCCTTGGTCATAATTTGATCTCATGGACAGCCAGGAAGCAGGCAACGGTGTCACGGTCATCTACAGAGGCTGCGAATAAAGCGTTGGCTAATGCTACTTCAGAGATGATGTGAGTTCAGATGTTACTTACTGAGCTTGGTGTTAAACACCCACCTCGAGCAAGGTTGTGGTGTGATAATTTGGGAGCTACCTATCTCTCAGCTAATCCAGTGTTTCATGCAAGGACCAAACATATTGAGATTGATTTTCATTTTGTCATAGAGCGGGTAGCTCAGAAGTTGTTGGAGGTCCGGTTCATCAATTCTGGAGATCAGCTTGCTGATGGCTTCACAAAACCTTTGTCGGTTGCCTTACATCAAAAATTCTGTAACAATCTTAACCTTCGAAGTGGCTAAGATTGAGTAGGGGTGTTAAACGATAGATAGTCATAGGTTGTTCAGGTTCCGTGTTATCTTTGTATGTACCGGCATCTATCTAGGATATCTTGTTGTATGTCTTGTTGTATAAGTTAGATAGATATCTCTAGATAGATGAGACCGGTTGGTTATAATCTTAACTTGATGTACAAGCTTTGTGGAGGCTTGCCACCTATATAACACGGAACCGTGAACCCCAAAGGGTATCACGTTAACCCCATTCTATTCTTCACTTTTACATGGGTTACTTCTTGAGTTCATGCTACGACCGCCAATTGTTCGTGTGACCACACTCATACCAACACCCATCTTAATACAACCTGTAATTGTAGCGCGTTAAGCCACCCACCATGGCCTCTATGGATCGTGGGCCAAATTCTTATGTAGCTAAAGGAACCAGAAAAATTTCGCTATTGAGAAGGTGTGATTCATGGTCAGAATTCAAATTAGATGGACTTAAAACAAAATGGTGGGGCAGGAATACCAAATTTTGTTGATGAGGTGATGATTTGATCTGCTGGTGAGGGCACAAAGTGCAGTTCAGTTGGTCTGTGCCATCACAGCGGTTGTGGCTTTCCAAAACTATTGATATTTAACCCCAAGAAAACCACCCGCCTTGGCCGGACCTAAGCCCAGGCAGCTCACTCCTTTTCTGGTTTGGCATGATCGAAATCACAAGACTCCTTTTCGCGGTGCGCGCGCCCCTCACCCCCACACACCGGGCACTCTGCGGCCCACTGGTCGCTGACCGAGTGGGCGCCCTACTGTGTGGCCCACTTGGCGGAGGTGGATGAGCAAACTTCTGGGCACTGGTGTTGCATGGCACTACTACATAAGGCTTGTATAGGGCGCTCGTGTGCCTCTCTAGGGGCGGTTTTTGCTAGCCCCTAATCCCTATTCCCTACTGGTTGTTTTCTGAGAACCGCCCCTCTTTGTATGAGCCCCTACACGGTAATCTCCAGAAATCGTGTTTTCAAAATTCAAAAAAATAATACCAAAACATTTTTATTAAACCCGGGGAGGACCCTATCGGCCTGCGTCCGCCCAAGTCGCACATTTTTCGCGTAAAATCGCGCGCTTCGGCGGCGGTGGGATTCGAACCCGCGACCTTGTGCTCGCGCGCGATCCCTGCCCACCACTGCACTACAGACTTGTATATTTCCATATCCATTCCGCGTCCCCCACGTATTATACAATCCCGATTGTAAATTGACTATTTGAGGCTCTAAATGGATTCAAAGTAAAAAAGTGTTCAACTACAAAGTTTCATAACTTTTCGTGATCTATATTTCATATGTAGGAAGTTTTTTTCGTCCGAGATCGTTTATTTAAATTTGAATTTCAAATTTGAGACATTTGAACACAACTTTTGCATGGCTAGATGATTTCAATGTAAAAAGTGGTCAACTACAAATTTTCATAACTTTTCGAGATCTACATTTCATATGTAGAAAGTTTTTCCGTCCGAGGTCGTTTCTTAAATTTGAATTTCAAATTTGAGACATCTGAACACGACTTTTGCATGACTAGATGATTTCAAAGTAAAAAGTGGTCAACTACAAAGTTTCATAACTTTTTGAGATCTACATTTCATATGTAGAAAGCTTTTCCATCCGATATCGTTTATAAATTTTTATTTTTAGTGTATCGTTTCAAAAATCGGGGAACCTTTGTAGGGCGCCTTAATATAGAGCCGCCCTCTGTGAACCCTATTAGGGGCGGCTGGTGATTGAACCACCCCCTGCTAATAGTAGGGCGGCTCGTAATACCCGGCCCAGGTAGGGCGGCTCGTAATACTGGCCACCCCTAATGTGGCCACTATAGGGGCAGCTCATATGGTGTTCATAGTAGGGCGGGTTCGTATCCGCGAGGGGCGACTCAAAAACAAAAATCGCCCCTAATGAAAAAGGGAGGCGCTATCTTAGTAAGCTTTTGTACTAGCGTGGAGAGGGCTGTCATACTCCTCAACGCACGCACGCCTCATGAGTGGCATGTTAGAGCTCTGCACCTGCTGACGGGTGACCCACTTGCTACGTGGCCTGCTTGGTGGCGGCGTAGGTGTGTGCTAGCCACGGGGTACCTGCTACTCTACGGGCCATTCACGCCCTGCAATTAAATGACGGCTGGGGTGCGTCGTGACCTCAGTTGATGAAGAGTCTAAAAATTAATTAGAACTGATTATTTTTCTATAAATTCATAACAAATTTATGTTAACAAATCATAAAAAATTGAAACTAATACCATTATTTAAAAAAAATGTAATGTGCGTTGGTGCTTGCTTGGGGAGTGACCCCTTTCATCATTTTTAACCTTTTCTCTACTTTGCTGGGGAGTCACACATTTCTCTTTAGGTTAGTCTTCTGTCCAACACTGGCATACCAAAATATTTCATTGGACAGGATCTAATTTGCAATTGAAAGCCTCAGTAATCGGATCAGCTTCCCCTTCTCTATGTTAATCGTGAATACCTCGCTTTTATTATAGTTGATTCTCATGCCCGACATTTCCTGGTAGCTAAGCAAAAGGAACTTGAAAATTGCAATGTATATTGTACATTGGTTCTAGAAATAAAATAGTGTAACCTTTGAATACATATGATCTGTTTCAAACTTGGTCCAAAGTGGGCAACAATAAGTATAATACATTGTTGTTAACTGCAGCTGCAGCTCTTTTTTGGGCAATATGGTTAACCCGGGAACTTAAGTGGTTTTTGACAAATGTAAACCAAAATCTCTTTTTGCAGGTTCTATTCGAGGCGGCTTCGTCAATGGGCAAATCTACAAAGGCATGAATATCTTCAGGACCAAATGACTTTTACGGCTTCACATTTGGAAACAACGACTCTTGATTTCTTCGGATCAATGGATCTTTGTCGCAGAGACATATTGGTTATGTTTAGTCAAAAAAAACTTTCCTTTTTATTTCCCTACGTGTGTGATTGTTTTTACTGTCCAAACTATTTTTTTGTTTGTGCTACTTTGTAATAAGTGGCCTGATTACGTCCTCGGATAAATGAAGTCGAATTATTTGAATCCTTTTATCTTAAAAACTGTAGGTGAGTGACGCCCCACGAACTGAGTACCAATATCCATGAATCATATCGCTCAGCCACCTTCTGGTGCAGCCGTTGGGCCTAAAACGGATCGTTCCGAAATTTCTATGCCTTATTATGCTCTGATGGGCCAACATGTTTTTTTATTCTTTTTGGCTGAGCAGGATAGTTCCAATGGGCCTCATCGGCTTTATTCCCAGTTAATATTGGTCCTTGCCGTTTTTTTTTTAATGAGGAGGTGCTCATAGGGGTAGGGTTTGCGTGCGTGTATTCATAGGGGTGATTGTGCGTGCGTGTTGTGAGCGTCTGCGTTATGTCTTGTGTAATTAAAAAAAAAAAAAGTTAATATTGGTCCTTGCCGTTTTTTTTTTTAAGCAACAAGTGTGACGCTCATGTATCTATTAGTAAAAAGTATTTTTTATGAACTAGTTACTAGGAATGTTAAGAAGAGAAGTATTATATATTGAATAGTAAATACATATGAAAAAATTAGAAACTATGTGAGTGAATAAGCTCACTCTTCAAATCAACTATTATTCATCACAAAATATATTTCATCAAGAATTGTGATGGGGTCCTCACATAATACATACTCCATTATTGGATTTTTTTAAATGAAAACCTTCGATGCTAAATAAGACATGGTTAGAGCAACTCCAATAACTTAGCTAAACTTAATAGTCAAATTTCATTGTTTAGCTATTTTGTAAAATAGAAAACTTCTAAAAAAAAAAAAAAAAAAAGAGCTCCACAACAGATTTGTTATTTTACAAAACCTTGTAGCATGTTTGCTATTTTATAAAATCATATATCACAACTGCTGGAGAGTTTAGAGATAACATGTTTGCTATTTTACAGGGATAGAATGTTTGCTATTTTACAAAATCATATAGCACATTTGTTAGAGCTCTATTTTTTCTCTAAAAATTCATAAATAATCGAACTAAAAAAATAGCACACCTCTTAGAGTTGCTCTTATAATCTATGCATTTTGCACACAGATCATTACATTTAAAGCAGATTATGCAAAATGTCATTTTCTAGCCTGCACGCCACACCTCCCTTAATCTTTTTGTCATGACGCCAGCAATGATTTATTTTTTATATATTTTTTATTTGCGGTTATGACACCTTCAATGATGTGAGAACTAATTGTGCCATGCTCCGTTAGTATAAGCCTGTACACCATGTTAATATATTATAAGCGACAAACAAAAATGGATGAAGCTCCCAACATGGAAAGAAATCCCTAATTAAATTTAGAAAAAACAATTGTTATCAATTCGAGGCTTGTGATTAGATTCATCGATCAGAGAATGTAATTTTTTTTTGAAAAATCTGGAGGGGCCGGGGCATCAAAGAATGTAAATTGAAGGCCATTACTCACATTGTTTGCAGCCCGGTCATTTCAAATAGGAAAGTTTGCTCATATATGACACTTGTGGATTCGTGGGCGATGCCGCGTGCCGTATCGGGGTGCCTCGCGACGTTTCGGATGCGTGATTGCTGGCGAAGTTCGGCGCGCAGATTGAGAAGCGAAGTGGAGGAATCACCGTGTAGCTTAAGGTCGGTCCTTATCGAGAATTGTTGGATGTGAAATCTAGACAGATCGGACGGATGAGATCATCACAAGTGGTCTTCAATTCCTTCGCTCTTTTTATAGTACTAGTAGAAATGCACATGCGACACGCATGTGCCTGTAAAAATATTTTATCATACCGCAATTTACACAATGTCAACTTTGCAAACCGAACCTAACTAATTAAATACAATAAATAAAGTGACAATATTCTTTACATATATACACTTATATATACGGCAATTACGAAATAGGTGGATGTAAATTCTATTTCAATGATCACGTTTTGGATATTACATTGTTGTTACCATTTATGATACAATGATAAAAAGTATATGATTCAGTTGTCACACACAGCACAACATGGTAGGATCAGTATCCATTGTTCAAATAAAATAGCAAATTTATAGAAAGGGAATTCTTTGCAAGAAACAATGTGCAAGGACAAACTGACAGTTGGTTAGTACATCTTTGTTGGTCCCATTGAAGAACATTCAACCTCTTAAATGTGATCAATCAAACCATATACGTTGAAGAACATATTCAACCTCTAAATTCTCTCCCAAAAAGAAAAAAAAAAAAAAAAAAAATGTGATGAGGTTTTCCTGTTTTTCCTGACCGTGGATCTTCCCCATTACTATTGCAATAATGGAAATAGCTGTAGTTCAGATAGGTACAGAGACAACAAGAAGAGATTTTTCCTGTTAAAAAAGCTTCTCATGATAGAGCGATCCAGGTCAAAATTGTCAAGTAAATTTCATAAAAAGATTTATCTTATTGAGTTACTATTGCCAATGATTATCTTATTGAGTTACTATTGCCAATGATAAAATGGACAAATTAAATACAGAATGGTAAATTGGGCACCATCTTTCATTACTACTTATTCAGCTGACAAATATGCAGAAAATTTTCATTTGTTTTAATCTAACCAGAAACATAAATAATGGCAAAACAGATATATACCTGCTTCAGCATCAGCATGGCTGCACAAGGCCATGCTTCTTTTTATTTAGGGCGTCCACCATTTCACTAAGCTTTTCTTTTTCTTCTCATCAATTCCATCAGGATAATCCACCTGGAATAAATGATAAACAATGGTTGTTTCGCTAAAGCCACATAGATAAATAATGCTTGCAACATAAACAAAAAAAAACAAAGCACACATGTCAAATGTTTAAACAAATATTAAGATGCAAGCAATATGCTCCTACAGTCCTAGGAACTGCAACACTTAATTTCTTTCTGGCTTATTTGCAACATGCAATCTTCGTATGTACATTGTTCACTACATTTTTTTATTGCTATTAGCAGCTAGTAGTGGCACGGTCCCGTAGCAAATACGCTGGGATACTGACCATCAAAAAGGAACTGACAGCAAAGTGGTAATGAAGATTTCAGACCACCTCACCTCCTCCAGGTTAAAAGGAAGTAATTTAAAACACCAAAAAGATTAAGCAATGATTGTTTTGGAACTTCATGGAAGCAAAGGTTAAAAGAAGTAGCTTGTGCCCTTCCCTGGTGGACTCGGTCTCTCCTCTTGTGGCAGCAGCGATGCGAACAAACCCCTGAAATCAAATCAAAAGAATAAATAACCCACCCAATCCAAGCAGATCGACACAACAAAATATAAATTCATAATCGATGCCTGTGTGCAACTAAATATTACTCTGCACAAATCCGATGAGACAGGAGTCGGATAGACATCTAATCTAACTGTAGAAAAAACAAAGAAAAAGCATGACCAATCAGATCAGATGCAGTCATCACGTATACTCTGTTGATCCTGTTGTATATATGAACAGAAATCAGATTCTTCACCTGGTCACCTATTCACTCATCGATGACAGACAGAGGCATGCATTGCATGGATCGATGGGAATTATGGGAGATCTCTAAACTGCACACGCATGTACTACCTGGATTACATGCACCAACGAACTGGAAACCAAGGGAGCACCACATCAGGATCTTCAGAGGGCGTGGAGGAGGTGGCGGCGTGGGGCATCACCGGATCCAGTGGGAAGCGGCGGTACGAATCCGCAGATTGTCGCTGCCGTGGGGAACGGGTCAGGCGCCGCTGTTGTTGCGTGACTCTCGAATCCGCGAGGAAAGCAACCGCTTGATCAGAGAGGGAGTTTCTGCAGCGGGAGGGGAGGGAGTTTCTGCAGCGGCGGAGGGGAGGGAGAGGAGGATATGTTCGCCGGTGGGAGTATCACGCGACCTTTCGGGATTTTGCACGGCGTTTGGGAAGTTCGATTAGATACGCCGCCGCGACTACTTCACGATTTGGGGAAACACCAGGTAACCTAAGGTCGGTCATGTCTGAGAACCATCGGATGTGATCGTTAGTCTAATCGGACGGATAAGATCGAGACACGTGCCACCCAAATCATTCGCTCTTTTATAGTACTAGTGGAAATGCACGTGCGGCACGCACGTGTTTTGAGAAATATTTATATACAATACAATGGATAAATATTAATGAAACTTGTTGAGCCAATTCATATATATTTTAAAAGATAAATGACCTTTTAAACTACACAATAGGGTATAAGGTATTATATGAGTTCATATCTTCTTGGTTTTTCTAATATAATAAGCAAATCAAATTCTAGACTTGATTTTAGAGAAGCCCCGCCTGTAGCTCAGTCTCCGACCAATGACATTGACTGCAACATACATTCTGCTTGCAGAACTGTTCGGTGTCCCTCACATATCAAGTGTAGCAAACTGCTAAGCCATATATTAGTATTAAGTACACAATTAAATGCCATATAAGATTGAGTTAACAACAGTCGATAGCCAAATGTACCATTAGAATGCATTTACCTTAAGCATCACTATATCCAATCTCTAAGCTAAAATGAAAAATTGGAAACAAAGCAAAAGAGTAGCATAGCTGGAAATAAAGATAAATCACCTTCTACCAAACTCCAGCTCGTGCAGGTTCGTCCTTCCAAACTCTCGGTTATCAGAGTCACACAAAAATAATGTTCCACTAAAAAATTCACAAATTACAACAATATGAATGTAACTGCAAAGTATATTAAAGCAGTGCTTTAACCTGCTTCTATACACTCCTCTATTGAATCAGTTTCCACAAATCTGGTTCGATAATCTGATATCCATAATGTTGTGTTAATTTATTACTACCAGCTGGCTTCTCTAAAATACATATAAGATGGCAGTAGCTTACCTGTACGTTCCTCAGGCTTCTCTTAAATGCATAAATGATGGTATTAGCTTACCTGTACGGACCTTTGTTTAAAGGCAATTTTTAGTCTAAGTACTTCTCAAATAAAGGGCAAGATATGATATTGTTTAGCCTTATTAGCTTCCAAAATTATCTAGAAGAATAATTCTAATTTCATCAGTAATTCAAATTTAATCGTAGTAAGAGCAAATAACCATGAATTGCCTTATGAAAAAAAAAAGGTGCACCAAATACGCACCATCTTGGCAGATATTAGTACAAATCTTATGAAAAATAATATCAATATTATAATTATAATGTGCCGCACGTGCCCATCCAAAAAACAAAAGACTTATATAAAGGATAAATAACAATGATGTTTTTAGCAAGAACAATAATGAATAAGATACAATTTCATATATAATTGATAATTATCAATTATTTTTTCCTTTGTTCTATGCTTAGTATTGTAATAAACTACCCTCCGTTTCAAATTGTAAGATGTTTTTGTTTTTCTAGATAATAACTTTTGCTAAAGCTAGTAGAAGACAAAACGTCATATAATTTGAAATAAAGGGAGTAAATATTATTCCAAAATATATAATGCATTGTAGCACCATCCATTTTCTTACGGCTTCCCACATCTAACTCTACCATGGAGGGCTTCATGTACCTTATATCTGACGACAAGGTGAAACCGCACTTAGCACTCACTTGGGGGCATGAAGGGCAATGCACTAACTGTAAATCAGGATAAGAAGTACGAGAATAAATCAATAAGCACAGTTGCAATCCATGTTAGAATATCATCATCATCATCATCATCATCTCGCCACGGCCCAAATGCCCGATCACGGGAAGTGAACCCACTCTGATTGAATAACCAAAGTAAAGCACTACAATATAAAAACAGTTCTTTCAGACAGAGAAATGAAATTGGGAGTTTTAATGATCACATATGCATCAACGAATGAAAAGATGACACACAACTGAATTGTAATTTCAGAAAAATCATGTGGCAGAAAATTATGTGGTATGGTAGTAATTTGAAGGAGATTTCCAGTTGGTTTACTGAATCAGCCCTCTAGTAAGCATGACATATAATATAACATTACACAGCCCTCCTATAGGTTCGAGAGAAAAAACATTAAATTTTTAAAACTAATACCTTGATGCAGGTTTACATAAGTGAACATGGTTAACTCAGATGCCAAATAGTACTAATTGTGCATTGGCCAAAATTTTAGGCCATATTTTGTAGCGGTAAGCTCCTAAAAAAGATGTAGCAGAAAATGGAATATTATATAATAAATTATAAGCTAAAATCTGTCGCAGGACATGCTGCAAATAAATTTTATATATTCAAAAATATTAATAAAAACCATTCATTTTAAAATAAGGAAATCAATTTTTAAGGTTCCTTAAGCAAAATTCTTAATGAATGGCAATAGAGTCTTCGTTATAGGGATTACCTAAAAGAATCATATAGGAATAATGAAAACAAAATATAATTAAACTTGCGTAGCTTTTAAATTAAGTTTTGAAGATTGCTTACGCCTACCTCCTGGTTTTCAGAATGCTCACATGAGACAGTCACTGGACCTTAATATGGAATTAAATTTCATTTTCTGAAGTCATACTGCAACTGCCTCTTTTGCTTGCGAATCCTGAAACAGATTCAGAACCATGTAAATAAGCAGGATCAAACTTTAATCAGTGCTACTGCAATGCATATTTTGTCATTTGATTGAAGTAGTCATGTGATGTCATATAAGAATCTCCCAACAGCAAGTAAGGTTAATTCTGTGACAGAACAAATGTTCCAGTACCAAACTGACCTGAAGTTAACTTTCAGAATGATTTCTCTCTGGAATAAACAATTTAACAACATGAATTTTGTTGATTGCAATCCAAAATCATACATCCTTAAACCAGAGGTTTATGCAGATTAATAAGCATGCATAAATCTTGATTGTATCTTTATTTGAGTCGGTCTTTATCTATCTCTTGGGTAAAAAAAGTTTATCTATCTGGGAAAACTGCATCAGGTAACAACACTAAAATATCAACAGATGTTCTAAAGGAGCATGATACATCTGAATAGTTAAGAGTGCTACACTTAGCTAATTGACATAATCATACATGATTTTTGGCCCCAACTTCCAACTCATTGTTAGGAAAAACAACACATGGATGAATTGTACTTCCAAAACTTATGCCAATATTTATTTGTGATGACTGCATAATTGCTTTTGGGGGTTGTTTGAGATATATCCAGAGAAGGCAAGCACCAATTTTACTGACCAATTAGAATTGCAAGATCTGGGCATCCCCACACATATGATAAAGTTGCAGTAAAAGGAGCAACTTAAATATAACAGCATCCCAAATGAAAAGAAAGACAAATTTGTCACATGAACAGATTGTACCTCAGTAGCAACATACTGATGCTCAGAGTGGGCAATGCTTGCATCATTGCTAACAACATCGATCTTTATTTGCTCAAACTTTGACGAAACTACACCAGTAGGCTTCCTAACTGAAATATGCAAGCACGGAAAAAACAACATAAAAATCTCTAATTTTTTAAGACTCGTTTTAAATAAAAATTTAATGATTCATAGTGTCTTATAACTTTGTTATCTCTATTCGAGTGTCTAATAAATGACCTTGTCATGGTTTTCTCCATGGCTAAGCCATCAATATATATTATAATGGTTCCGCCTACCCTGGGTTCTATTATTGTATTTCATTTTTCGAGAACTACTATTGTACTACCTCCGTCCCCGCTTTATAGTTCGTTTTAGCTCTTTCTTAGATGCATGTAAGATTCTCGGATGTGGACATAATTACGTTAAGTACTGCCAGGATGACCTATAAAATGGAACAGAGGATTTCTTAGAGACGACAACCAACTCACCTTGTAAGCTGTATGTATCCAGCGGATGAATTCAAGTTAAGATCACCAAAGTTTCTGAAAATATATATATACACACATAAATATCATTAATTTCAACGAACCATCTCTTTTAATAGCTCATGCGTGCTAAACATACTTAATATTCAGCATAGAAGAAATTTCATTTCTTTCTACTTTCTATGCATGTATTGCTCTGCATGCAAAACAGAAAACATTTTTTTAGGTATGATATGTAATCATCAGTACATGACTACTTGATATATTCTATTTTATTATATCAGGAAAAAGTGTGATAAAATATAAGCAAGATTTAGTATTAGTACTTTATAGACCATCTTCGACCACTTTGAGCCTTTTACAAAATTTCAGATCCAAGAAACATTACAATCAAGGGAACAAAAAAATTTAAGAAACATTATTGCAGCGTACATGTACTACCTGGGAGTGGTTGCCCCGCTCGCTCGCCTCCAGGCCCAGGCCTAGCGACGCTTGCCAGACTGACCTCCAGAGCGTGCCACGCGGCTTCGCGAAACGGGAGCAAATCCAGCGACGGATACGGGAACCGGATTGCGGCGTCGGCGTCGACGTCGGCGCCGAGGAAGTGGGGAAGGGACAGCACCTCCGTCATGACAGTGGGCAGGGGATCCGTGAGATCGGAACACAGGGTTAGGTATATATCTTGCTTCTGGGAAAGTGATAGATCGAGGTATCCTGCGCGCTCTGGGAAAGTGAGAGATCGAGGTCGTCGGCCTCGGCCGAGGCGCCGAAGCCGCCGAGGAGCCCGGTGGACGCTGTTGCCGCCGGCGTCGTATTCATGTGCGCATGGCTGTTGTACGTACGTCGCCGGATGGAGTCGCCTAGGGGAGGCGCTGTTGCCACCGGCCGGTTGGTCGCTCTTGTCGCTGGCGTTTCCTCTCACACGGATCTTGCTGCCGTCGTTTTTCTCACACACGCCGTGATGGCGTGGGATGTGAGATCGCGAGGTCTCGCGGGCAGTAGAGAAGAAGCGTCGCGGTCTCGCGGAGGCAGAAGCGATACACGGCAGTTTGTTCGAGGGGGCTGCCTGCCGCGGTTACGTTTCGTGCAGAGCCAAACATTACGGCAGTTCGGAGATTTGGTTCACGCGGGATCGCCCGAGAAGCCACGCCAGTTCGGAGGTTTGGTTCTCACGCGGTGTCCGACTGCCGCGGGTACAGATGGGTGCCGAGCGAAACACGCGTAACCTAAGGTCGGTCCCTACGGGATGGCCATTGGATGCAGAATCAAGGCATATCCAACGGACGAGATCGTGACAGCTGTATACCAATTCCTTCGCTCTTTTATAGTATAGATAGATAGAATATGACACTTGTGGATTCGTACTTTTCTACTGGCCCTTTACTTTTTTTTTGTCCTTCGTGTACCTCAACTTGAGTTGTGCCTGAACCAATCTTAATTCTATATACAGACTCACGGAGATGCGAGGAAGTTACCGCGGACTTCTACTTCTACGGCGGAAAACACTATAGATTCATATAGATTTGGGGACGCTGGCCAGCCACTGACGGAGGATCATAGATTCACATAGATTAGGAGAATCCCGTACTTCTTTTGTATTTCTCTACTAGCATTCTTGGCGAGTCCGATAGATCTGCATCTGCCCGTCTGGTAGTGGTAGTTTGTGTAGTATATATATGAAACCATCGAGATCGAATTCTCCAAACTCGGCCAATCTGCTCGATCGCTCATTCTTCTTCAACGTACCAACGATGGCGCCGGCTTCACGAAAGAATCTATCTGCTGCCGGCGCTGTCATCCTCCTGCTCATCATCCTGGCTACCTGCGGTAAGTCTGATTAATCTTTTGGCTATGTAATGACGTTGTTGCACGTACATATGTTGATGCCTACATGCCTGCAGAGTCGGCATCCGTCGCGGAACAAACGTGCAGGCACCTGAGCGGCACTTTTAAAGGGATATGTGCTTACAGCCTCGCCTGCAATCTTGTATGCACAGATGAAAGCACCGCAAACATAGACGGATCTTGTGATTGGCTTCAATGCTGGTGCTATACCAAATGCCCCTCTGAGATTGTCGCTGATGCTAGCGCTCCTATCCGTCCATGATACAGTGGTCATGCCTAGATTTTCTTAAATAAATATGATCCGCTGCCGTCCCTTCATGTAATAGTAAATACGAGTAATGTTTGCTCGCTACGTGTGGTACTTGCCAGTAGCTTATTTGTGTTGTGAGAAATAAAATTGTTGGGCATATATGTGGTTATAAGAGCCTCAATAGCATCTCTGAGGTCCTAGTTTCGACTCCCTATAGGAGTGATGAATATTTGAAGATTTAATCGCATTGTGCTTTCAGAGGTAGCCAATATTTTTGTCGACAGCGAGGCACCTGCTGTGACTTTGTCAATCTCGAGGATTTGTACGTCTAATCTTCGAAGGTGCTCATAGGGGTAAGGTTTGCATGTGCGCGTTCATAAGGGCGAGTGTGCGTGCGTTGTGAGTGTCCACGTTTCAAAAATATATATGTGGATTTTCGATTTTGAGCAATACTAATTGTCTCCCTAGCATTGGGTTTCTTAAAGGTCAATGGAGATCTCTCACATGTGACGGCCACACATTCTATGTCCTACATGTGACGGCCACACATTCTATGTAGTCACTGTGACGGTGGCGGGGAGGCCATTTGTGTCACCCAAGCCGGGTCTACATCGAGAAGATACAACGGTGGCAGTTTCCATCGGCGCATCAAGAGGCTGCGTGTGGAGTTGCGGTTGCGGCGGGCAATGCCACAACATGGCGTATTCTGGGTGTTGTTCTGTTGGAGCTATGGTGAAATGTTTGTGGCACTAAGCCCTGGGTATAATCTTTCGGCGTCACGGTAGTGCGGGAGCAACACCAAGGTGGCGTGGCTGGCTGGTGGTGAGGCCTACTATCCACCCTGCCCATCTTGATATGTGTTGCGCATGTTTTGCTAGCGGCGGTGGCAGATCCGGTGTCGAAGAGGCTGTGTCCAGTGTCACACTAGCCGAATCTACACCAGGAGGATGTAACATTGGTTGTCATCCGCGCGGCCTATGGCGGGCAGTCTCAGGCACTTGAGTAGGATGTCGCTAAGCCATGGGAAGAGTTCGTTTTTGGAACCAATTGTTACTGTGGCGGATGATGTTTGTTTGGTGGGATGTAGCCCACCAGCAGGAAGCGGGTCTAGACATAGTTTTATAGGTGCCATGGTGGCATGGCCAGGGTCATCCAATGTAGGGGTAGTCCATTGTCTTGATAAATCACATCTGTTGTGTGACCATGCCAAGGGAGTGGCTGACAGCACCTTGCGCCCGTTTCAACGGACAAATGGTGCAATATTACTTCGCAGGTTCCTGAGCTGGCTTTCTAGCAAGAGTAAGGATGTTGGTTGACACTAGCGATTGCTCCATTGGAGGGCTATGCTTGGGCTCCCATTGCTTGGTAGCTCATGGCTGTGGCCGAGCCATCGAGCCCCGAGCTTTTTGTGTACGACTGCCTAGTATCATTAATGTCCATTAACCGTGGGCGCAGAAAAATGCTCACCTCAATAAATAAAAAATGACCACCACCGTGCAAAGGCAAATGGTATCCTCACTCTCTATGTCATGCTTCCGCACTACTCCACACACACTCTCTCTAACTGGCTTGCAAGCCCGATTCATGCCCTCTCCTAGTCTGCTATCCTCCTCCGCCATCTCAGCGGCCCCAAAATTCCACCACGGTGTGCTCATCCACCAGGAGCCCCAATGCCATAGATCTAGTGTACCTCTACCCCACCCGGTGAGATCCATTGATCCAGAACAAGCGAGATTCATAGAGGTGGTGCAATGGGGTCGCAGGAGAGTAGGCGGCTCTCCCACCACCCCAATATGGTGCCCTTCCCATCACCTTGGCATCCATGGCGCTCCTCGCCACCCATCCCCCACCATCGCCGCCAAGCCAAGCTTAGTACTGGTGGCACCGGTATGCATAGTAGCTCATTGACGCCATCAATCTCAAACCCTGATGACCAGAATTGTGTGTTTCATATGTATAGTGCAATTGTTTATATTGAAATTGCGAAAGTGGATCAGCGGATGTTGCAAATATTTTAGAGGCTCGTTTCAGCATTTGTTCAAAATGTTTCACCTATTTCCAAAGGTATGTTGCATATTTTTTCACACATAGATTGCAACAATATGTTCCAAAAATGTTTTATCACATGTTTCATTCTTATATTTGCAGCAAGTGTTTTTATTTGCAAGTTGCAAACGTTATTTCTAGATATCACCTATGTTTTCAGATGTATGTTGCATTCATGTGTTTCAGGTTGTCTGAAGAGTTTGGGGTGCTGGCGAGGTGAACTGGTGGCCGGACGGCGTGTGTCGCGCTAGAGCCCGGTGGTTGGGGGTATGATGAGGTAGGGGTGCATGTATGGGGGTGGGCTGTGTGGATGGGAGCAGGACGTTGGGCGGGCATGTGGAGGGACGCAAAAATAAGCATGTTGGTGTGGTGCAAGATTTTTTCTTATTTCCATATTAATGTTTTAGCGGGAATTTGCAATGTCCAACATCAAGCACTCTAGGATTGGACGTCCAGGCGCTAACAACCTCTGTGACGACTTTGGGTCAATCCAGAAAATATCATTGGTTTTACACTACACTGTTGGATCGGTACCCCACCGAGTGGCACACTCCCTCTTTCCCTCCCTTAGCACGAGATGGCGGTGGTCGTGGACGGCGGTGCCATGCTCCCTCCCTCCGTGCTCTCGCGGCGAGGGCCTCATGTGAGGAGGTGGTGAGCAATTTCATGGCCACACTTCGGTAGTCGGGCAATTGTAGGAACAAACGTGAGGAGGTGAGCGGCGACGTGGACCGCTCAAATCCGGCGCATATATGGCAAGTGGCGGACTGACGATTTGAGGATCAGCACCATCTCCCCTCCGGTGCTACCCCCCTCTCCTTCTTGCAATGGCGGTGTCCCTCCTCCCTACAGATCCTGTGGCGGGGCAACGTGTGGGACGCAGATCTGCTCGCCACATAAACTTCGGGCATTTCATTGTGCGTGCGACTTTGTTCATCTTTTTTTTTGCTCGGACAGTTTTTTATGGAGCCATTTACAGGGATTCTTTTTTAGGGGTGGGAGGGACGCGCCGCCGGTTAACATTCTTTATCGGGAAGGCATGCGCCCTGTCGGGTGAACGATTGAATTTCCCGCTTTTTAGTTGTAGAGATTACCGCTTTTAGGTCTTGAACCAGCAGTGATAGGACATCAACATGGCGTTGGAGAGAAAAAGAAAGAAACTGAAGACACTGCAAACGTAGTTTGGGAGTGCGAGAACCGTTTAGAGCCAATGCCGGTGCCACCATCGAGAAAGCTCTCCTCAGCGCCGGGCCACGGCCGCGCGCGCCACTCTCCATCCATTCCGTCGGCCACCTCAGCCACTGCGCACCACCGCCACCATCTACGGCGGAGGCACCAGGTTTACATGAATCGTATCGCTCTGCCACCTCGTGCGGCCGTCGATCGCCCATGACGCTGGGCTTATTGGTAGCTACATCTCGAGGATATCCATAATCCATTATCCATAATAATTGTAATGGGCCCAAAACGGATCGTTCTGAATTTTCCAAGGTTGACTGGCGCTCCAATGGGCCAACACGTTTTTCATTCTTTTTGGGTGAGCAAGATAGAATGGTGGCAACCTTACGTCGCCCGCCTGTATAAATTGTTTTTCACATGCGTTTAGATTACATCGTCATGTCTTTGCTAATAACTTGCACCATAAAAAAAAATACCACCTGCAAAAATACCGCTGCTGGTAACAAGTAATAAAGACATCAACTTGAGTTGTGTTTGAACCAATCTTAATTTTATATACAGACTCACGAAGATGCGAGGAGATTACCGCTTAACTTCACCTAGCTTCTGCGGCGCAAAACACTATAGAGGATCCCGTACATGCTGTGCTTTCTTCTGTATTGCTCTCCTAGCATTCTTGGCAAGTCCGATGGATCTGCGTAGTGGTAGTTTTGTGTAGTATATATATGATTCTCTCCAGACCTCTCCAGACTCGACAAATCTGCTCGTTCCCTCATTCTTCTTCAACGTACTAAGTTTCAGCAAGAAACAACCAATGGCGCCTGCTTCACCAAAGAACCTCTCTGCTGCCGCCGCTGTCGTCCTCCTGCTCATCATCATGGTCACCTGCGGTACGCCTGATTAATCTTTGAGCTAACTAACGATGTTGTTGCACATATGTTCATGCCTGCATGCCTGCAGAGCCGGCGTCCGTTGCGGGAGAAACGTGCAGGCATCTGAGCAGCAGTTTTCACGGGCTGTGTATTTTCGAAGAACCCTGCTATATTGTATGCAAAGACGAAAGCATTGAAAACATAGACAGTGCATGTGATATGTTTCAATGCTGGTGCTATACCCAATGCCCCTCTGAGATTTTCGCTGTTGATGCTAGCGCTCCCATTCAGCCATGATACAGTGAGCATGCCAGGATACGGTAATCATGCCAAGATTTATTCCTTAAAAACAAAATGATCGGCTCCCTTCCTACATGTAATAGTAGTATACTAGTAATATGTTTGCCCGCTACGTGTAGTACCGGCATGTAGCTTATTTGTGTTGTGACAAATAAAATTGATGGACTTGTTATATGAGCCTTAGTGGCATCTGAGGTCCAGGCTAGGTTTGAGTTCCTATGCGAGCGAATATTCCAGGATTTAATGGTGACGTGCTTTCAGTGGTAGGCAATATTCCGGTCAGCAGTGAGGCACTTGTGATAACTTCATCAATCTCAAGGATTTACTCGCCCAATCTTTGAAGGTGCTCATAGGGGTTGGGTTTGCATACGTGAGTTCATAGGGTTGGGTGAGTGTGTATGCATTGTGAGCGTCTACGCTATACCGTGCAATTTTGGATGCATTTTTACACCGCGGGAACGAAAAAGTTCCCACATTCCCATCCCCGGAATGACGTTCCTGGAACGTGGAACGTTAGGTCGTTCCCGTTCCCATGTGAGTAGGTCCAGGACAGTCCTCAAGAAGATTAGCATGAACTGGTTCCAAAAGGTTATATATAGGACATAAATGCTGCAGAACATCAGGCTGTGCCTGACACCCTTGTGTATGAAAGGCATTTTCTCTAACATTCTGCAGATTCTTCTATGCAAATCAATTCACTTTTCTTGATTGAAGTATTTTGTTGTGAGTATAAGATTGCAATCTTTTTCATAACTCTTGAACTCCTGACATGCTAAATCCATGAATGGTACAGTTTCATGCCTGTATTCCACTTTTGTACATTTACAATTCACTCATAATTTGCCGACGCACGCAATGGCGCACGGCCTGTAAAAGTTGTACTATAAGAATGAGTTTGGTTACCTCTGGACTTCTGCTTCTGCGGTGGAAAAAACTATAGGGAATCCCGTGCTGTTCTGTTAATCACCTCACATAAAAAGATGACGGCCAGCCCATGACGGAGGATCATATATTCATATAGGTTTGGAGAATCCCGTACTTCTTTTGTATTGCTCCAACCATTCTTGGTACCGTACTTCTTTTGTATTGCTCCGAGCATTCTTGGCTAGTCCGATCCGATGGATCTGCCCGTCTGGTAGTTGCAGTTTTGTGTAGTATATATATTATTCTTTCCAGGCTACTCCAAGCTCAACCGATCTTCTCGATCACTAATTCTCCTTCAACATACCAACTTTCACCAAGAAACAACCAATGGCGCCTCCTTCACAAAAGAATCGATCTGCTGCTGTCGTCCTCCTGCTCATCATCGTGGCCACCTGCGGTACGTCTGATTAATATCTTTTGGCTATGTAACGACGCTGTTGCATATATGTTGATGCCCTGCATATGCCTGCAGACTCGACATCCATTGCAGAACAAACATGCAGGCACCTGAGCGGCAATTTGAAGGGATATGTATTTACGGCCTCAGCTGCTATTTAATATGCACAGACGAAAGTACGGAAAACATAGACGGATCATGTGATCAGCTTCAATGCTGGTGCTATACCAAATGCCCCACTAAGATTGTCGCTGCTGATGCTAGCGCTCCCATCCAACCATGATACAGTGATCATGCCTAGATTTTCTTAAATAAAAATGAACACTAATGTTTGCCCGCTACGTGTGGTACTTGCCGGTACCTTATTTGTGTTGTGACAAATAAAATTGTTGAACCAGTGGTTATTAGAGCTCAGTGGCACTTGAGGTCATGGGTTCGACTCACTATGGTAGCGAATATTCCATGATTTAACAGTGTTGCGCTTTCAATGGTAGGCAATATTCTTAACAACTGCAAGGCACTTGTGGTGACTTCGTCAAACTTAATGATTTTGCAGCCTAGTCTTCAAAGGTGTTCATGCGTGCATTCATAGTGGTCATTATGCGTGCATTGTCAGCATTTGTATTATATTGTGCAATCTAAAAATATCTGGATTTTCGATCTTGAGCATATTCTATTTTGTCTCACCAGCATCGGGTTTCTTAATAGCTTATACTGTGCAATCTAAAAAAAAAAAATCTGGATTTTCGATCTAAATATTCTGTTTTGACTCACTAGCATATACTGTGCAATCTAAAAAAAAATTGGATTTTCGATCTAGAGCATATTCTATTTTGTCTCACGAGCATCGGGTTTCTTAATAGCCAAAGGGGATCTCTCGACGAGAGCATCGCACGTTCTACCTCCCATTTGTCTCGTCACTACCAGTACCCGCATAGTCACTATGATGGTGGCAGTGTGGCTGGATTTGGTTTCACCCAAGCTGGATCTCTCCACAGCGAAGGTGCAACGGTGGTTGCCATCTGCGCGGCCTATGGTGGGCAGCCACTGGCAGCGGTGTAGATGGTAGCTGAGCCATAGGATGAGGCCGCATGTAAAGTTTCAACTGTAGTGGATGACAGCCATGTTGTGGGTGGAAGATCGTTTCTCTTGATGAAAAGCTTAAACACCTGTCTTATGGTGGTAGACTAGTTTTGCTTAATTCGGTCTAAAGCAGCCTACCTATGTTTATGATGTCCTTCTTTGAGATCCCTAAGGGGTCATCAAAAACCTGAATCATTATAGATAAAGGTTCTTTTGGCAAGGGTCCTCGGATAAACATAAATATTGACTTGCCAAATGGGACATCTTATGTCGTCCTAAGGACCAAGGGGGATTACGTATTCTAAATTTACAATTGCAAAATAAATGCCTGCTAGCCAAATGGTTGGTTAATCTGTTAAACATAGAAAGTATATCGAAATCTCTTTTTAAGGAATAAATACTTAAGCTCCAAGAGCCTAACACAGGCAGCAGCCAAGCCCAATGACTCATTTTTGGAGACGCCTCATGCATATCAAGGATGAGGTGTTGGATAATGGTTCTTTCGATATTAAAGATGGAACCGACACTAGGTTTTGAGATGACATATGGGTAGGTGATAAGCCTCTGAAAGTTAGATATCCATCTTTATATAATATATAGTGAGGGATCCTCACTCAACAGTCTCAAAATTGATGACTACTAGCCCACTAAACATATCTTTTAGAAGGGCTCTAGTGGATAATAAACTTACAGAATGGCTTAGTTTAGTAGCAAGGATCTCCCGTGTCGAATTGGTGGATGGTTCATATTATTTCAGATAGAGTATAACCAAATCGTGGTTATTCTCTGTCCGCTCCATGTATCTCTATCTTATAGATAAAGATACACCTTTTTTGTCATAGGAAGATCCGGAAGATAAAAGTTCATCTAAAAATTAAAATCTTTCTTTGGTTCCTCGCTAAGGGTGTCATCCTAACCAAAGACAACCTTGCTAGGAAAAACTGGAAAGGGAGTGTTGACACCTGTTATAGCATAATATTAATAGTCAACTAAACATGGAATAAGGGCTTAAAATGAATAATCACATAGACTAGGGCTTGACTAATATAGTTCCACAAGTTTTGGTGATTTATATATTTTTAGGGACTTAACAGAAAAGCCTAGAGTTTGCAAGACATATGAAGCATAAAACATGTTACAAACATATTCCAAGATAGCACCATTGTAAAGAGCTCGTCGAGACGATCGAAACGGATATATTATTTGCTATATTTGGAGCTCAGAATAAGAAGATATTAATATTACAAGTAATAGAAGATTCTAGAATATGGCCTGCGTGGATTAATTGGGCCTAAATCAGAATTTAGCCCATGAAGACATATTGATATTATAATGAGATATGGTGAAAGGATTAGTACCACATTACTTCTTTGAATTTGAAGAGACATAAGAAGACCCCTATATATAGACCCCTAGGCCTATGGAATTATTATGATTATTTTTAATTAATTCTAT
This sequence comes from Hyparrhenia diplandra, assembly GCA_015847255.1. Taxonomy (NCBI): domain Eukaryota; kingdom Viridiplantae; phylum Streptophyta; class Magnoliopsida; order Poales; family Poaceae; genus Hyparrhenia; species Hyparrhenia diplandra. The sequence continues at coordinate 1,411,327 of JADLZK010011812.1, forward strand.
TCATTATCTTTCAGTTGTAGAGGTGTCCCAATGTAAGGATAACCTCTCGGGATTAGTGAATTAGAAGTAGATTAGAAGTAGATTAGCAATGTAATTAGAGGTAGATTAGACATATAACTAGAACTAGATTAGATCTAACTTAGATCTAATCAAGAGTAAAGGAGAGTTGAACTATACTCGGTTTCGAGATGTCTACAGAGTTTGGTATGTTTCATATCTTACCTTTGGAAGACTTATGATTCATATATTTATTTTCTCTATTCACTTCCATGCCTTACATATATGGTTAAGTATAGTTGTTATATTATTGTATGGGATCTCCGCTCGTATTGAGTGCTATAGTTATTCATGGTAGCTAGAGTAGTAATCTATAGTATAGATATGGTGTCTAGGCTATAGGTTACCCGAGGTTGCGCCCAATCCCACGGATAGTTGTGGTAGCCCTGGGGGTGACAGTACCAGAAGGCCTTTGTAGTCCACCACGTTGGATTGGTGTTTTTCATAGAGCTTTTGCCAGCCTTCTCCAAACTACCTTCTTCCCAGTCTTATTCGAGAGTTGGGACGGACCTGCTGCTCCAAAGTGCATTAGTGTAATTGCTATCATAGAACCTAAGTAATAGAGATACCCAGGAACCTTGATCTCTCCCTTTGACCTCTTGATTAGTTTAGTTTTACTTTGACATCTTAGGTAGCTTATTAATTTATGCTTTGATATTACTTAACCTTTAACAATTACCCCCTCACTATAGTCTAGTGATTTGCTAAGTTTGTGGATACAATATTGTGACTTATTAAATTCATTAGCCAAAGCTTTCCTGTGGATACGATACTCTAGAATACTCATCCTAGGGAAAAACTACAATGGTAGGTGTTCGATGGCGCTTTGCGAATCCTTCATATTCTTTTAGCACTTAACAAATGCCAACAGGGAGTCAGAAGTGCATCTGCTGTAACGGGAATGAAACTATCCAACATTTATTCCTAGACTGTCCCCTTAATGATATGAAGGATTATCTTTTTTGCTACTAGTTTGACCCAACCTAGATTAATCAGCCACATGTTCGGTACTTGGCTAACTAATCAAATGAAATCTAACTCTATTATGCGGGTAATTTTCAGGGGAGCGTACGCTCTTGGGCCCAGATGCAGCGTGATGCTGCCAAGGACGCGCCCTCAACGATGAGCAAGAAATTGGAAGTAGTTGCTTCAAAGATATCCAATAAAGGATGGAAACATTTATATTGTTTGAACTAGCGTCCTAGTCGATCTATAAGACTATGGCTCTCTCTTTTATTTCATCTGAAACTTTGTAATAATGGGTTGTGAACATCCTTGGATGTAGAGGTCGGATATTTTTATCCATTATCTAAAAAAGCCATGTTGTGGGAAGCAGCCTACCAACAAGGAGTATGTCTGGGTGTAGTTTTTGTAGGAACCATGGTGGCATGGGGTAGCAGGGTAGGGGATACTTTCGGAGTCATGGTGGTGCGGCTAGGCTGGCTGCTTGATGGTGTGCAAGCAGCGCCAAGGTGGCGTGGATGGCGGCGATGAGGCCTACTCTCCATCACCACCCATCTCAATAGTGTTGTGGATGTTTTGCTAGCGGTTGTGGTGGATCTAGTGCAGAAGAAGTCGGGACCAGTGTCACCTAGGCAAGATCTACACAAGGAGAATGCAACACTGGATGCCATCGGCTGGCCCATGGCAGGCAGTCTCAGGCGGCGAAGGAGAGAGTATTGTGTGTGCAGTGAAGGGCAGATGATGCTTTCTTGGTAGGATGCAAGCCACTAGCAAGACGTGGGTCTGGACGTAGTTTTGTAGGCGCCCTGGTCTGGTGGCATGGCTGGGGTCATCCAATGCAGGGTTAGGCCTATGGCGCGATGGTGGTATGGTTGGGTTGTTCGCTTGGTGGCATGCTAGCTAGCAACGACATGGTGGCATGGCTGGCGGCCTCGGGCTATACTTCTTGCATTCCAGCCTATCATGCATGGGCTCCTGCACCGTAGAGTCTTGGTGGAGGACGTCAGAGCATAGCTCGAGTTATGGCAATGGTGCTCGGTGGCTATGGTGGTAATCTGGATGTAAGATTCATATCTAGGAAGGCGGAAACCCAGTCAAGAACTCGGGGCTGAGGGATGTCCTCCATGGCGTAAGTCCACCTACAAGAGAGCAACATCATGGTGATTGGAGGACATTCTTTTTGCTCACAATTGAGGGCAACGCCTTGGTGGGGTTGTGCGCCAGAAGTTGGCAAGGATGCGGGCGTAGCCACGTAGGAGGTGGTGATCAGTAGAAGCGTGTTGCCAAAGTGACTTGCATGGTGCGGTGGTGGATGGTCCCACATAGAGGAGATGTTTGTCATTACGTTGTTCGTGGATGAGGCGGTAGCCAGTAGAGACGCGTTGTTGAAGTGACATGCGTGTCATGGCGGTGGATAGTGCTAGATTATTGTAGCCATTCCGACACATGGAGGTTTTCTGTTTCCCACTATACGAGGTGTGTGACAATTTTGTTATGTTTGATGATCTAAAGTTGTGGTGTGTGGAACCCCATTAGATGGGCGAGGTCAGCAAGGCAACGACCTAAGGCAGGTACGCACATATCAGCTTGGTGGCTTGTAGCGTACTTTGGCGGCTAGAATTGCTTGGCGCGAGCTAGTTGGGTGTGGGACAACGTGGAAAGATGCCACAAGCGGATCCAGTGGCAGGTTATCTGCATGGATTGCTGTCAAACATGGCGACTAGCCATATATCTAGCCCTGCACGGTGGTGGCGGCAGGTTATTGTGTAGTTTGGTTTTCAGTTGGCGGTGGTAGTTGGAGCTTGTGATGTGTCAGATTCTCAGTATATGGAGTTCCAACAATGGTGTACATGTAGGGGACAGGCCGTAGTGTTATGGTGCGGTAGGAAGTGTTGTGGTGCGGCACGATCTGAGATCCAACATAGTCGATAGTTGTTTCTAGGCGTTTCAGCTGTCGCTTGGTCAAAAAAAGAAGAAAAAAAACAATAAAAGCTGTCTCTGTTTGGTTGTTGTAGCGGTTTTCGCTGCTTAGTGTGACTACGGTCTCGACGGAGCTCCGACGCCACGGCCACGGTCGCGGACGAGACCCTACCATGCCTGTGGCGGCCTGCTTCTACCCCTTCCAACTTCCGACTACTGCCACCGCCGCCATGGCCAAAAACCCGTTGGCGAGCAACACCGCGATGTCCCTACCTAACCAGCCTGGCTGCCTCCACCAGCAGCAAGGCCCTAAAACGACCCGACTACCATTCCCACTGTTTGACTGACTTGTCTCCCCCCAAAACTACATTTAGCCATCTATACATATTCAAAGTGTCTCCGTAAATATAGAGACCGCCACCTCTGAAGTTAATTTTCCATTTCTAGAGATAGTATTATTTTTTTATGGTCTCAGTAGACAAAATGGCCAATCTCCCAAAACCATTTTTATAGTAGTGAGGAGGATAAATTATACACTGGGTGAATGCTATTTTGTAATATTCGTATACGACAGGATAAAAATGGAATAATATCTCATCAACTGAATATACTAATGAACAACACATGAATACCCTGTCGTTGGTACTATGTGTACTATATGAACAGTCCATAACACATCGCGGTTGTGGAACATCACATTGATACTATGTGAACAATCCCAAAATTTACTTGGAACATCTTACAGGTGGTAATTGGAACATGTATGGTATACCATTAACATTGGGGAAAAATTCAGAATACATCATGTAACATCTCAATAGTACTGTAATACTAAAAAATTCAGAATACATCACGTAAGATCTCAATAGTACTATAATACTATGAGAACTATTAAGAAACGATGTGCCTAATCGGATTTAATTCCCTCCCTCCTCGCAGCATATGACACGGAAGGAAGTTGTAGCTGATCACACGTATCCACTCCCAATAACACACTAGATGAACACACATGGAAGAGCAAATGTTGGAGGAACTTGTATTCTGTTATTCATTATAGATGGGTATAGGTTGTTTTTATATACTCTTAACCCTTGGTATATTTGGTGTTAGCCCACAATTATCTTAGGGTTATGGTTTCCCAACAAGAACAATACATCGTGGAACATCTTTTGTATATTACATAAATTCAAAAATATGCAATTGAATTTCTAAAAAATAAATCATTGACATAATAAAAAACGAATTAATTATTTGAAAGAATAAATAAAAATGAACGGACATGATACATCTGTTTAGGATTGGAGCGTGAGATCCTAACAGGTCGTTGGCTTAGGTCAGATTTAGACTTTTATATGCAGCTGTGCATCACTGTTGTATTTGTATATATCTACACACGGCCACACGGTTACAGGGCTAGTTTTGTAGTTGCCAGTTTGCTACTACAACTACAACAACGAACGATGGCGTTCTTCCTCCCTTTGGTGTTACCTACTATCTTGCTCATCGTCGTCTCCACATATATCCTCCAGCTCTTCCTTGACTCTCGCCGCCGCCTCCCACCAGGCCCATGGCCACTCCCGTTGCTCGGCAACCTCCACCAGCTAGACCACATGCCGCACCACTCCCTTTGGCGGCGCGGCGGCACGGTCCTCTCATGACGCTCCGCCTCGGCTCCGTCCTCACCGTCGCCGCCCTCCTCCCCAGACATGGCGCGTGAGATCCTATCGGCGCACAACGCCGACATAGCGGCGAGGTCCATCGGTGACTCCATGCGCGCCCGGCGCCACCGCGACAACTCCGTGCTGTGTGCCCCAGCGCCGCAAGTGGCGTGCCCTGCGACACCTGTGCACATCCGAGCTCTTCGCCGCAGCGGCTCAAGGCCACGGAGACTCTTCGGCAAGAGAAGGTAGCCGACCTAGTGCGCCACGTCACGGACCACGGCGCCTTGGCGTGCCAGTGAACGTCGGGCGAGCGCGCGACGCCGCCGCGCTTAGGCCTCCTCCTATCGCGCACCATGTTCTCTGCTGACCTCGATCCCGCGACGGCGCACGCGATGTGAGCAACATCGTCGACGGCGTCTGTGCTGGCCGCTGGGCGAACGTCTCCGACTTCTTTCCGTCGTTAGCGCCGGCTGATCTGCAAGGTGTGCGGCGCAGGATGGCAAAGTTGGTGCAGAGGATGTATGCCATCATCGACGAACAGATCAAGCAGAGGGAACGCAGCCATGCCGCTGGCGAGGCACGCAAGAACGACTTGCTTGACGCGTGATGCTGCAAAAAGGAGGGAGAAGTTGAAAATAGCACCGACGACAAGAGCCATAATACCATCCGCGGACTGTTCACAGTAAGTATACTACTTTAAGACAGCTACAATATTTTCACGAACTGTACGTTGCTAGAATCATTTTCCAAGAAGCAAACAGATCACAGCTAATATAATTCCTTTTCTTAAAAAAAACACAAATTTTATGACACCTAAATCCACAGCAAGATTATTATGCTAAGTTTTTAATGTAGGTGCCAAAATTTATTTTTAAAAAATCCTTCTTTTGTAGGACTTGTTCACTGGGGAGAGACCACATCCCACACCGTTGAGTGTGCACTAGCAGAGCTATTGCAATCTCCTGAGTCAATGAGAAGAGTGCAAGATGAGCTTAAGAATGTGATAGGCACCAAACAGAACATTGATGAGACTGATATTAGCATGTTACCTTATCTTCAAGCTGTTGTCAAAGAAACCCTAAGGCTACATCCTCCTGTTCCACTACCGCCATACGAAGCTGAAGCCACAGTAGAAATTCAGGGCTATACCATTCCAAAAGGTGCAAAAGTGCTTATCAACATATGGGCGATTAATCGATGCCCTGATGCTTGGGTCGATCCGGATAAGTTCATGCCAGAGAGATTCCTAGGTACAGAGACAACTTTCATGGGGAGGGATTTTCACCTAATTCCATTTGGTGCTGGAAGGCGCATTTGCCTTGGACTGCCACTGGCTTATAGGATGGTGCATTTGATGCTTGGCTCGCTGCTCCATCGATTCAGATGGACATTACCTGCAGGGGTTGAGAAAAATGGAGTAGACATGAGAGAGAGGTTTGGATTAGCATTGTCTTTAGTTGTTCCCCTCCATGCAGTAGCACACGAGATGCAGTAATAAGGACAAATGTGATCCATTTTACCTAATATACATAACCTATATATAATCCTATTGATTGATGATCACGATTTTACTATGTAATAACCTGTTTTACCATGTATCAGTGGTGTGATCAGGACTAAAACTTTGTTCATTTGCAGTGGATGAGCGCTAAATTAACCGTAGGGCCATTGTTGTAAAACATTTCGAATATGGAGTATACGTTCACATATAATAACATATGTTTCTCTGAATAGACGACTGGTGCGCAGCAGGGTTCAAGCACGTGTCATCGCTGTTTTTGTTCGGCGACTGCCAAAGAGCCTCTAGCCCAATGGTTAGAGCCACTCGAGGCACTCCACAAGTCTGGGTTCGACTCCCCATGGGAGCGAATTTTCAGAATTTCGATCGTGGTTAAAAAACCTCCTCGTCTGTCCCATGGCCAAACCACGGGTAGTTAGGCCCGGTCCGGTTCTCACTTTGGTAACGGTGCCCCTGTGTGTGGGGTGGGGCGGGGGTTCGGTGGGTTTTCGACCTGCGTGAGAAGGTCTTCTTCTTAAGCAAAAATGCTCCGGGCTAGTCTTAGTCCCCCGTGGGTCGATTTTTTTTTTTTTTTGTTCGGCGACTAATTACTTATGCCAGCCTACCTTCATTGTCGCTAAAATCTTTTACAATGTAATCTTTCATTGTGTTATGGTTCAGGGGTTCGGTAATCGTTCGACTACCGTTATCCCCCTCTTGTTGTCTCAAAACTATTTTCTTTTTAATGAAAAAAAAATACGCCAAGGCGTTATCGTGAAAAAAAAAAAAAAAATATGTTTCTATGAATACTGGATTCATCAGTTGCTTTTACTAAGGGCTTGTTTGGTATGGATATTTGGATATAGCTTCACAAAGCTATTTTGCAACATCAAATCAAACAGTTCCCACGAAATGACTTCAAAGCATAATCGCCAGGACGTGTCTCATTGGCCAATTGGGATGCAGAAGCTGAAATTTCCAGCTTCGCCCAACTTGTTGCTCTAACAGAGTTGGGGCCAAAAAGCATGGCCATGGGCGGCATAAGTAGGTAAGTGGATGGAAAGAGGGAAAGGAAAAAAAAAAAAGAAAAGGAAAAGAAAAAGAAAAAAGAAGAAAAAAAGGAGAAAATGCAAAAAAAAAAAGGTAGGTGTGTATTGTGGGTACTGCACTGTTTTACACGCATTGTGGAGCTGTTTGATCAAACGATTCACCAAAACACTACCACCAAAGTTTCTTCTGAAGCAAAAGTCAATACATGCTTATTCACGGGTGATGAGGAGTTGTATCAAACAGGACCTAAAATATGATTTGTACCTCTCATATATATTGGTGGTTGCTCCTCAGATATATTATTGGTGGTAAGAACATAACATTTTTTTTGACAAGTTTTTTTTTTTTTGACAAGTAAGAACATAACATTATTGAGAGGGAAATATGTACTGCAAGTGAAAAATAGGGATCTAAGGTCATATATATTACTAGAATTGGAGAACTCTTCTCTTACTATATGCTTAAAAAAAATCAATTTCACTGTGGAACATAGAAAGTTTTGTGCTAGATGTTAAACATAATTAAGAAAGCTATAGTCTATGGCTGAAATGCTTGGAAATCAAATTAATGTTCATGTGGCAGGACGTACGGAGCAAAATTAAAGATAGGTAAAAATCCATCCATATGTCCGTAGTAGACAGTTCAAGATGAAGGTAGCCAGTTGTACCCTGCTGGATTTTGTAGAACGAAATGTGCATGCACGGATACTTGCATTACTTTTGCACATGCCCTCAATAAATCAACGAGCATAAATGGCATCATCTTTTCTAAACTTGTACTTGTCCTGTACGAGATGGATCAAAACCCCCATAGCGCACTAGGCACATGGCGTGTTATATTAAAATGAAAAATGACACTACCAGACTGGGGGTTTTTCCTGATGGCCACAAACCGTCAGGAATTCCAGGAAAACCGTCGGGAATATTATTCCCGTCGGGCAACCGTCGGGAATCAACCGACGGAAGCGTGTCGACAGGAAAGATGGATTATTCTGACGGTCAGCCGACAGGGATGTTTTCCTGGACGGCAGTTCGCTACCATTCCTGACGGCTGCCGTTCGTCGCGGCCCAAGCTCATTCCCACCGGTTGTCGGTCAGATTCTCGGCGGCCGTGCCGTCGAGGAAACCAGTTTGTACCAGAAAAAAAAAATATTATTATACATGTACGCTAGTACAAATTCAGTCCGCATGACAGTTGACATACATCATATACATACATATTGGGTTGTTGCACTGAATAAATGAATGGCTACTTAATATATACATCTTTTCAATGTAATTGGCTCACAACTAATAATTGGAGAACTGAACTGAAAAATAACCTTATTCTTTTCTGTCAAGTCTATTGCAGTCTGTTTGGTACCTGCAACATGTCACAAGCGCACAGAGTTCATAATTTTCTGAGGCTAAACAAAAAGATAAATATAATACATGATTACTAAGAGCACTGCATGGTTGAGAAGCTTCAGTCTTTGCTTTTTTTTTTCACTAGACTTATGTGATTAAAGTAGAATTACGATGAGAAAAACAAGCTTACTGAATCAAAATAGCGGACAAGCAGATGTCACCATTCCTGTTCTGTACAGGACCAATGCACCACAGTTGTTTGGTCACTCAATTGCAAGCACAATGTACCTGTATTAGCCAATGTATTTTCTTCAGACTGAATTCATGAAATATTGGTTCTACAATACAATGAAAAGTAGTTGCAAATAAAGAAAAGTAGCCTTAGATCTGAATATATGCCTCAGATCAGATATAAAATTTTTACTGATTGAGAAATCACAAGACAAAAGAACTCAGGGAAACTTTTTTTTTTTTTTTGAAGCAGAACTCAGGGAACCTACCACCAGGTGAGTGGAAAAAAAATGGTGTCAAATGCTTCTTAACCCCATCAGATATATGCCATTCAAATGTTTCTAGTAGCCACTTAACAGAAAGAGGTGATGAAGCTATTTTTGACAATTATATAGCAAAAAGACCTAATTTAGGAATTAGTATAATTACGACATGATAAGCATAGTCACTGAATATTCAGTCCTAATTCAATGATAAGCATAGTCACTGAATATTCAGTCCTAACAAATATATACAATTAAATTAAATGGCCAGTCCTATATAACCAGTCCTAATTCATAATCACCTGAAAAAACACATGCTTCAAAGGTACTGCACCTGCTCATACAGAATGGCTAGAATGGCTACTTGCACAACTTGTATTGCCTACAAGTAAAAGTTACAGTTACAACAATCACTGAATATTCAAGAACAAAACCACTATGAACTAGTTGTATTTAGAGCTCAATCCCTGAATATGGAAGACTAAAGTAGCACCAACTTTGGGTAACTAATGAACACTTTCTTTCTTCCCTGGAAGTCAGAACATCGAAAGCTACTGCTAGGCCAGTTGCAGAGTTTATACAAAGGGCAAAACAAGTCTATTCAGTAAGAACTATTGCAGAGTTTATACAAAGGGCAAAATAAGTCAGTAAGAACTATTGCTCGACCTACACGAGTTACACAAAATTGCATCAAGGTGATTTTTTTTTGCTCTTGTATGTGACTCGTTTTTCTTGTAATCAATGGAACATTAGACAGTTACCACAAAAATATTACTTGGAAAGAAACATGAGGCCAGATCTGAGGGGGAAATTTTTCTTGTAATCAATGGAACATTAGACAGTTACCACAAAAAAAATATTACTTGGAAAGAAACATGAGGCCAGATCTGAGGGGGAAATTGGGAGAGAGAGAAACAGGACACACCTTATGCAGATTGGGAGGGGACCAAACTACAGCATGGGCGCCGGGGAGCCTTGGGTGCCACCCGGTGAGGGCGTTGGGAGCCCCTTCGAGGGCGGTCGTGGAGCGGTCGCTGGATCCCTCGGGCCAGCGGTGGCCAGCGGTGTGGACGGGGAGCAACCTCGGGACGGCGGCGGCGCTGGCAACGGAGCGCCCGCCGCGGGGCGTGGCTGCCGGCAGCAGCGGACGTGTGGGAGCAACCTCGGGACGGTGGCAGCGCGGTCAACGGAGATCCGCCGGGCGATGGCTGACGGCGGGCGGGCTTGAGGGATCCGCCAAAGGCGGCCGCGATCGAGCAGCGCTGGCGTGGGGAAGCATCCTCGAGACGGTGCCCGCTGGCGTGGGGGAAGCTTTCGAGACGGAGAGGGCGGCGGCGCTGACATCGGAGAAGCGAAGGGAGGCGTGGGAAGATAGAATAGAATGGGGGCAGCAGGTTAGTGGCTAGGGTTTCGCAATTTTTATTTGTCCCAACGTGGCCGCATGCGGGAGCAGTGGGTCGTCCACTAATCCTGTCGGTTAGGCCTCACCGTCAGGAGTCATTGGTGCATTCCTCGACGGTCTGTATGTTTCCTGTGAGTTTTGAAGAGCCGACAGGAAAAATAAGATAGTTCCCGACGGTTTAAAAGAAACCGACACCGAAAAAAAATAAAAACCGCCGGAAAAAGCCCGAGTCAGGTAGTGTGATCTATGGAGCATAATTGAACGCGTGCCATGCACACCGATATCATTGATGCGTATCTGATCTTATATCTCCACATGACTATATGTGAGATGGCAACACGCCAGCAGCATCCGTAGCATATATAATTGAAAATATCATGGTATGTGAGGAGGGCACGTTGCATGCATCAATAATGCTTCAGGTCACTCTCTGAACTCTATGTTTGATCGCGTGCAACTTTACATCATCCAAAGACCATCACTCATTGTCCCTAGCCTGTATTTACTTCCTCTCTCTGATCCGAGATATAAGTCTCAACTACACTTGACCAAATGGAATCTTCAATGAGAAGTATCGTATACTTCCTCTAGTTCAAAATATAAGTCGTTTTCACTTTTTTGGTTCATACACATATTATTATATTTAGAAGTATAGCAAAATAAGATATATCAAGAAAGGCAAAGTAACATATAATTTGAAATGGAGGGAGTATTACATTCATCTAAAAAATGGATGGAGTAAGATAAGGCAGTCCCAAAGTGAAATTACTGATGATCTATACGATATTATACGAATTAGGGTATAAATTAAGAAAGATGAGGATATGGCATTAGAATTAAGGAGAAGAGAGAGGAAATTAGTTATTCTATTTTGCTACACATAGTGAACATATGGAACAAGCAAACGAAATAAAAGCGGTAATGGTTAGCCGGGCATCCGGAGGGGCTGCACGTTCGGACACGACGTTTGTGGGCTGCGACATGCCCTGGCCCATCCAGATTGGCGCAACGGCTTCCTCCCTCACAACATCTTCCTGTCCCCGTGCCGTTCCCGATCAAAACCGAAACCGTTTCCCCTTTGCCCACTCCCTCTCACTCTCTCTCGCTGGGATTTCTCACAAGAGACGACCACACCGGGGCGCGCGCCCCCGGTCTTCAGCGCCCGCGCCCTCATCATCCCCTGTTCCTCCACCCCCTGGTTCTTTGCACTACACCCTCGTCATCTTGTTTCCTCCGCCCCCCCCATCATGCCATTTGCTCGCGGTGGGCGTGGTTACCGCCGATGTCCAATCTGGCCACCGGGTCCACCACTCGCGCATAGCACCAAGAGGAGCCGCACCCAGGGGATTCGGCGACCGCGTCCGCGACGGTTGGTGCCTGGCCCGACTGGACCTACACGCGTTGCTATAGGGCCAGCGGTGGTGACCGGATCTTGAGCCGGGGTCGCGCTTAGGAGCACCACCGCGCCCATGGGTTGTTGGGGTCACCGTCTCCATTGAGGAGCAGCGTCGCGCCAGCGCGCCATGCCCGGCTCGGGCCACGCGCCTACACGGTTGTGCGCCATATCGAGCATGGGGCTCGCGCTCACGCTAAACACCAAGGCGCCGCCAAGGCCTCATGGGGCCGGTCCGCGGCGTCGGCGTGGCTCGCCGGTGCCTCATGGAGTGGTTGTTTTTTCTCCCCGACTTCTACACCTCCTCTGCTCCTATGTGCTTTCCTTGGTGCCATGGTTGCAAGGCACCCACCCCTTTTCGCCCCGAGAAGATGACATCACACGCTCCTCCACCTCTTCTCTATGCTATTGTCGTTGATGATGTTGTATCTTCAAGTGTTTCTAAACAATGTTTCAATTGTATTGATTCGGATGTATGAAATGTTTTCTTTGATTTTTTTTCAAAAGTAAAAATTGGTGTATGTTTGAAACACATGTTTCAAATATTCCATTGGTTTCGGACTTATGTTGCAAATATGTTCCCCGATCGCTTCAAAAGTCCACGTCAAGCATTTTGCACATGTTGCAATGGCTCCATATGGATGTTTCAATATTATGTTTTCAATTGTCTCAGAAGGATGTTTCAAGTGTTTCCAACTATATTCATGCGTATGTTTTTAAGCATGTTTCGTGCATGTTTTTTAAGTGTTTAAGAAGGTTGTTTCAAGTGTTCCAACTACCTTAATGTGTATGTTTCAAGAGTGTTTCATGTGTGCTTTTCAAGTGTTAGAAGGATGTTTCAACTACATTAATGTGTATGTTTCTAAGAGTGCTTCATGCATGTTTTTCAAGTGTTTCAGAAGGATGTTTCAAGTGTTTTAACTACATTAATGCGTATGTCTCAAGTGTGTTTCAGGCGTATTTTTAAGTGTTTTCAAAAAGGATGTTTCAACTACCTTCATGTGGATATATCAATTGTTGTCCCAATTTGTTTGAAAAGTAGATCTGTAGATGGAGAGATGTCTGGTTACTTGAGAGACATGTCAAGTGACGGGAGGGCGACGTGGACGGGCATTGCGGGCGACCACCGCCTCCCTGCTTTCGGACCTGCCTCGCCCGGTGAGATTATCCATGAAGGAGGACACGCTCGAGGTGCTTCCTCCCGGGGACCGGAGAAGCCGGATAGGGTGCGGAAGAAATTTCGACGAACTCCCCACCGCCGGGGTGAGAAACCATCAGCTGATGCTTGCCCCAAAGAAGGCGGAGCTCCTCCTCATCGGCAATAGAATCTCTCAAGTTTGGAGAGTAGTGCCATGGATTTGGTTAGGGTTCCTGGCGGAGGAGAGAGAGAGAGCTGCACCAGGAGTGTGGCAAGGAAGCGGCGGCGAAAGCGCATCACGCCCCGCACGAGCGAACAATGGAGTGTCGGGGATGGGGTGTTGGCGGTTATTTGATGGGCCGTGGGCCAGCTTCACCCGGGCGTCTGGACGAACGCCAATTCTAGAGGTCTGGGTGTTATCTTGTTGGGGTTAGTCCCACATCGGTAATCGATGGTGGGGGAGCACAACATATAAGGTGGGCGGTCCTCAGCCATCGGGCTAGTCTTTTTTGGTTTGTGTAGGCCCATGAGCTTGATATGTTGTGGCTCGGTGGACCTTGGGGAGCGGCACCGTAAGTGGACCGGGCCGGCTCCTGGGGAGCCTAGAGGCAGCGACCAGATGGCCAAGGCCCGGTTCCAACAAGTGGTATCAAAGCCAGGTCCAACAAGGACCCGAAAAAAATATCGGTAGGATTACACACTGACGAAGCCCGCTACGAGCGGGGGTCCGTCATTGACAGTGACGATCGGCCACACAAAAATAGGAGCCGACAAGAGTCGAGTCTGATGTGTGACTTCGGGGTAGATTGTTGGGGGTTAGTCCCACATCGGTAATCGATGGTGGAGGAGCACAACATATAAGGTGGGGCGATCCTCAACCATTAGGCTAGTCTTTTGGTTTGTGTAGGCCCATGAGCTTGATATGTTGTGGCTTAGTGGACCTTGAGGGAGCAGCACCGGTAAGTGGACCGGGCCGCTCCAAGGAGCCTAGAGGCAGTGGCCAGATGGGCCAAGGCCCGGTTCCAACATATCCCACCCGATATAAAAGCTACTGATCCTTGAGCTACTCTTGTGTATGAACAAACTCATGCATACAAGCTCACAAAGTCACAATAGATTGAGACACGTACATAGTGCTGAACGAAACAAGATCATCATGGCTTTCTTGCTCCTATGCATCTCCTCCCTTCTCCTTATCTTCATAACCACCTACATCTTACAGCTGCTCATCGGCGCCAAGACCGCCGCCTACCTCCAGGTCCTCGCCGCCTACCGGTCATCGGCAACCTCCACAACCTCGGCAAAGACCCACACAGAGCGTTTGCTCACCTCGCTGACCGTTACGGCCCCTCGTGTCGATCCGCCTGGGCGTGTCAGCGCCGTGGTTGCCTCGTCCAGCGGCGCCGCCAAGGAGATCCTCCATGTGCAATAACGCCGACCTCGCCCGGGCGCGGCAGCATGGACGCATGGCACGCAGCGTGCGTCACTACGCCAACTCCATCATCGCGCTCCCACCGCCGCCGCAAGTGGCGCGCCATGAGGAAGAGAGCTCTGCACCGAGGAGTTGTTCGCGCCGGCGGCGTTTCGGCGAGCTGCGCGGCGGGCGTCGCGGGAAGACAAGGCGCGCGAGCTCACGCGCACCGTGTCGCAGGAGGCGGCCAGGGTGGGTCGCCTGTGGAGGTGGTGCGCCGCGGTGTTCCCGGCGGCTGCCGGCGTGCTGTGGCAGAGCATATTCTCCGAGGACCTGGGACGCGGCCACGCGCGCGCGAGCTCATGGATGTGGCGCGGGAGACCTTGGTGGTGGCCGGGAAGCCGAACCTGTCCGACTACTTCCGGCGCTTCGCGGCGCCGCAGACGTGCTTCGGCGTGCGGCGCGCGGATAGTGAAGCTCATCACGTGGACTTACGGCGTGATCGACCGGCAGATACACCACCTGCGGCGGCGCGGCCGGGCAGCCGGCGAATCGCGGAAAAATGATTTGCTGGACGCGGTGCTTGACATGGAGGGTCAGGTAGATGGAACGGAAGGGTGGGTGATGAACCAGGACACCATGAGAGGAATGTTCATGGTAATTTGGCAGCATTTTGTATTGACATGTCATTTTTGAACATTGACTTCAAAATGTATAATAAATTTGATCAGGACTTGATCGTCGCCGGAAGTGGTTCAACGACGAGCACGATCGAGTGGGCAATGGCGGAGCTGCTGCTGCACCCAAGCTGCATGGCGAAGGTACAAGACGAGCTGCGGCGAGTCCTCGGCACAAGACCACACGTCGCCGAGTCCGACATCAGCGACCTCCCGTACCTCCAAGCCGTCGTGAAGGAGACACTCCGGCTGCACCCGGCGGTTCCCATCGGCCTGAACAAGGCGGAGGCGCCGGTGGAGGTCCATGGTTACAGGATCCCGGAAGGGACGACGGTGTACGTGAACTTCTGGGCGATCTGCCGGACGGCGAATGCGTGGGTCGACGGTGAGGAGTTCATGCCGGAGAGGTTCGTCGGCAGGGACAACAGCGGCGTCGGGTTCTGGGGAACAGCTTCGAGCTCATTCCATTCGGTGCCGGGAGACGGATCTGCCTCGGGTTGCCCCTCGCGGAGAAGATGCTGCACCTCATGCTCGCCACGCTGCTGCATCGTTTTCAGTGGGCTGTTGCTGATGATATTGGCAGTGGTGGTGGGGGCATTGACATGGGCGAACAGTTTGGGCTTGTGCTCTCAATGGCGACGCCGCTTCGTGCTGTGGCCAAGGAAGTAGTAGTAGTACAAAAGTGAGTGTAATCCTGTTGTTGATCAATAATGGCTGTGTTCCAGTCTGAACTAATGGTGATTTTTATTTTTGCTATTACAGTTTTCCTATTTTTGTTTGGATTTTTTATTATGCAAAATAAACAAATTTTTGTAAGAGAATAGAAAAATAGAAAATTCAGTTTTTTTCTCACCTAAACCACGTTCTCTACCGGCGAACTGCCAAACTGGGCCTATACTGCGCTACCAATTACTTGGCTATTTGCCTATCCAGCTAACCAGGCATGATACTGTGAAAGCTGAGTGTCGCCAGAGCCGTTGGATTCGGAATGGATGGCATCGCTAAGGGGGAAAGTCACCCATGACTTTCCTTCTGCACGTTAGAGAATCCATGCCGAGCCAATAGACGAACACAGAACACGAGGGGCGGGCCGGCGGGCAAATGGACTACATATATTTTTATTGCTGTTGAACTTTGGGATCTGCTGGGATAACAGGCTCTGCCCGGGCGGTGCTCCGGGGGAGGAGTGGATTGGAGAAATGGTTAAGTATTGGACTCGCTCAAGTGAAACGACTTGTATTAATGAGGACGTCTTACAAGGGAGTCATTGGTCCCTATTTAGAGCCATTGGTAAGAGTGGATGCTACTTCATATTTGGCCTTGGAATATTCCTACGATGCCCTGGATATATCTCTCACGCTGCTAGGGTTACATTCGCCCTTGTCTCGTGGGAACCTCCTTCTTTTTGGGCGGGGAGCAAGGCCCATTTGCGGCTTGGCCCAGCAGGGAGGAGTCGTGCTAGGTTTTTGTTCCCCGGAGTGAAGCTCTGCCTTCTTAGCGGGGCACGTGCTCCGCCCGGGCCTCCGAGGAACTCATCGGGGCCTCCGTCTTTGAGGGCCCCGCCCGCTCGGCCGAAACGAGCCTCGCCGATTTGCCGTGGAGCCACGGGGCCTCCGCCTTCGAGGAGCCTCTGCCTGGGCGACTGGAGACCACATTCGTGAACATCGGAGGTTAATGACCTCCGCATCCTCCATGAAGACCACCGCCAATTAGTCCAGCCGGAGCCCAAGTTCTGCCTTCGCCATTCGCCAGAACCTTGTCCCAAGCCTCCGCCTTCCGGCGCTCGTTACTCGGCAAACAAAGGCGAATCATTGATTTTAGTGGGACTTGGGGACAACCCCCGCTATCCGTCAGGTCCATGTCCCAACACTTGTCATTGTAATATATGACAACACTGAGGTTTGTCCCAATCTCATCGACGGATCAGAGGATGAACGAGGCGTGATGAGATTTAGAACCGATAAGCGACAACTGCTAGAGAGAGCATGCACCATTCCTTCTTATTTTCTACATGACACGGATATATCGTCACCAGTCCCGGCCCTCTATCGTAGTTTTTCTTGACTTTTCTCAACATGATGTACACCCGCTGTGAAATTTTATTTTCTCCGGGTCAGAGAGTAGCCAAGATTACTAATTTATTAAATGTTTCCTTTTTGTTGTGAAGGAGAAAATATAAAGACTGCCACTATATATCATCAAATCACTACAGGAGCTGCACTGCTGTCTACAGGAGTTATCTTATCTCTACAGCATGCACGTGACACATCCTGGCCATTCGTCTACATCGCATTACTGGCTGGGAACCCACACTTGTTAAGATAGTTCATAGTAGACCTGTAGTGGCCGGAATCATTTTTCATCATCGATCAATCAGCTTCAGGAAGAGGCCCATCAGCAATAATCCGGGCTGCAGTCAGTGTGTAGTACACATGACCTGATGGCTGATCTCTGGATGGCTCTGATGCGGTCTGAGACAAGGACATTGCTTTATGCTTGCGTCTCTCTCCGATCAACGTGACAGCGTTGATCGGAATTGACAAAGCATGGAAAGGGGTGCCGACGCGCGCATATGAAGCGTCTCTCTCTTAGATAGCTTTACTCGAATGATCTATGTTGTCAACCAAAAAGAAAAGAGTCGATCGATCTCATCATCATATCGCTCATGGATCCATGCATCTTCCATGGACGATGCACAAAAGAACACCATGCATCATCCTACGAGCAGTCGACAACACACTGGCATTCCAATCTGGGGCCTTGTTTCGAACCTATACGCTATCTCCAATAATAACACCAAAAATACAAGACTCATTTGATGTTTGGGTAGCGCTACAGGCCAAGGATTCAATACTCATTTGGCATATTCACCCACAATAGAACCAAAAAAATACTTTCTGCCAGTGGGTTTACAGGTGTCC
This sequence comes from Hyparrhenia diplandra, assembly GCA_015847255.1. Classification (NCBI taxonomy): domain Eukaryota; kingdom Viridiplantae; phylum Streptophyta; class Magnoliopsida; order Poales; family Poaceae; genus Hyparrhenia; species Hyparrhenia diplandra. The sequence goes on from JADLZK010011812.1 coordinate 1,429,258, forward strand.
AGGAAACCCAAATTGCATTTTTGGGTACTCCATCAAAGACTGATTTTGGGTCTCTTGCTACTCATTTTGGGTTTGAGTGCTTGTAGGGTTATTACTTGTTAGAGATAGTCTAATGTGTCTTGTAATTCTAGCGTGTTGGTCACCCACTGCGGCCTCAATGGCACGGGGGCCAAAACTTTGTTCCTAAAGGAACCATGAATTTCACTCTTGACGGCCTTAATGGCATGCGATGCCCTACATTCCTCATCCAATGGCTGATAGAAGAGCATCTTTTCTACTTCTCAATTCACAGCCAATTGCGCTTCGTGGCCCAAATATGGCCACTTAAATTTAGTATAAAAAAAATGAATAGAATTAACGTTTCCAAACAAATTGTTGTGCGCTATAACAGATTGTTGATTTTAGCCCCCATCAGTTCACAAGCCGTGCTAGGTTTTCTTCCCGGACCAAAAGTCAATCTCATCCCAGCGGGAGGAGCCGTGCTAGGTTTTTCTTCCCAGAGGGAAGCTCTGCCTCCATAGTGGGGCACGTGCTCCGCCGACTATTCGAGGGACCCGCCAGGGCCTCAGTCTTCGAGGTCCTGCGCCTACTCGCCAGACACGAGCCCCGCCGATTCGCCAAGGAGCCCTCCGCCTGAAGCATAGGTTGCCTGGAGACCGCGAAGTTCGTGAACAACGGAGGTCAATAACCTCCGCATGCTCCAAGAAGACCACCGCCTGCTAGTAGAGAAAAAAGAGAAAGATATAGGTCAGTAGTTAGTCCGGTCGGAGCCCAAGTGCTGCCTTCGCCAGTCTCCAAGACCCTATCCGAAGCCTCCGCCTTCTGGCGCTGGTCACTCGGCAAATAAGGCGAATTGATTTTAGTGGGACTTAAGGACAACCACTGCCATCCGTCGAGTCCATGTCCCAACACTTGCCATTGTAATATATGACAACACTGAGGTTTCTCCCAATCTCATCCACGGATCAGAGGATGAAGGAGACGTGATGAGATTTAGAACCGATAAGCGACAACTGCTAGGGACAGCATGCACCATTCCTTCTTATTTTTACATGACGCGGATATATCGTCACCAGTTCTAGCCCTCGATCGTAGTGTTTCTTGACTTTTCTCTACATGAGGTACACCCGCTGTGAAATTTTATTTTCTCGGTGTCAAAGAGTAGCCAGGAGTACTAATTAATTAAATGCTGCCTAGCTTTTGTTGTGAAGGAGAAAAAAATAATGACTGCCATTGTATCTCATAAAATCACAAGGACGAGCAAGCAAAGTTGCTGTTTACCTGCTGTTGTCAACTACAAGAGCTGTCTACAGGAGTTATCTTATCTCTACAGCATGCATGTGACGCATGCGTCCACATCGCACTACTGGCTGGGCGCCACACTTCTTAGATACTAGCAGGTAGTAGACCTCTAGTGGAGGGAATCATTATTCATCATCGATCAATCAGCTTCAGCAAGAGCCCATCAGCAATAATCCGTACTGCAGTCAGTGTGTACACATGACCTGGTGGCTGATCTCTGGCCGGCTATGCTGGGAGCTGAGACAGGGACAATGCTTGCTTTCTTGCATCTCTCTCCGATGAACGAAACGGCGTTGATGGGAATTGACAAAGCATGGAAAGGGGTGCCAAGGACGCGTGCAATATATGAAGCGTATCTCTCTTAGATAGCTTGAGTCGAACAATCTATATTTTGTCAACCAAAAAGAAAAGAGTCCATCGACCTCATCATTATATCACGCTCATACGTGCATGCATCTTCCATAGACTTGGTTTGCAATACACGTGCAATACATGACTGGAGATTTAGTAATAGACTTGGTTCTTAGTAGGGGCTTTTGTAAATACTTTTGGTGCTCGCTATGACTCAAAACTTTATTTTTTGAGATCCCTTAGAACGTTATGCCGTAATAATGAACAACCATATGCATTGGTCGATGCAGAAGCTAGGATATTAATATATTATCTTTTCTAAAAAAAAGACGATGCATATCATAACAACATGCATCATCCTACTAGCAATTGACAACACACAGCAATCTAATCTGGCGTTTTGTTTCGGGCCTATACACACCCAAAATACAAGACTCATTCCATATTTGGGTAGCGCGACAGACCAAGGGTTCAATACTCATTTGGCATCATCTTCAACAATAGAACAAAAAAATCCTTTCTGCCTACAGGTGTCTAAGGAAACCCAAAATGGATGACCCGTATTGGTACTCTGTTAGAGGCTGATATTGAATTGGGTGTCATGCTACCCATTATGGGTTTGAGTGCTAAATAGGGTTACTACTTGTTGGAGATAATCTAATGCGTCTTGTAATTCGAGCGCGTTGGTCACCCACTGCAGCCTCAACGGCACGTGGGCCAAAACGTATGTTCCAAAAGGAACTGTGAATTTCAGAACAGATGGACCTAAAACAAAACGCTAGGGTTGGAATACCGGATTTTGCTGATGAGGTGATGATGGGACTTGCCGGTGATTGCACATAGTGCAACTCAGTGGTTCGGTTCCATAATGGCGGTTGCGCCGGCGAAGCCAGAAAAAAATGGCAGCCAGGGTCGACACTTAGACTAACTAAAAAAATGATAGCCGTGACCAAGCATAATATAAGTTTTTTTTTATAAAGCATAATATCAATTCCATAATGTAGCAATGCATATTGTATTGTAACAAAACAAGATTTTTACAAGGGTAGTTACCTCTTACAGTTTCCCTCTACGATTACGATCCTCCATTTTATGAAAGTTTAACTATCACATCTTCGATAGGAATTGTGCATAGAAGTTCCGGTTCCACAAAACATATGATGCAATCATTCATAAATCCATCACCAATACGATTTCTCAATATTGTCTTCACAATTTTCATTGCTTTGAAAAACACCTTTCCACCCGATGCGGTGGCAATAGGAAGAACCAGTACTAGCTTGAGAAGCCGATAAACCAAAGGAAAAGCCAAATGCTTTTTAGTGCTCACAATCAACCTAGCAAGCTCAGAAATAGTGTTCAAGCCAGCAAATCTTTCATCAGCTTGCATATTGTCAATGTAAAAATGAAGCTCTCGAGCAAGATCTTTAAGTTGTGTCGAGTTGAAATCATCAGGATATGACTTAGCCAACTCCATTAGACTCTCATGTTTGAATGCCTCAAAAGAATTCTTGGGATTGAAAGCAGCGATATGAGTAAGCAACTGAGAGTTTACCTCATTAAAACGATCATTGAACTCTACAAGTTGCAAATCAATAATTGGGTTCAAGCAATCATATCCGTAATGTTGATAGTTTGTGCGATTGGTCTTTTTTCTTGGCCTATGGCGATCAATATATTCCTCATCCATGTCCAACTTAGGAATTCCATGTTCTTCACAAAAGGAGTATACATCTTGCAGCAAAGAATCCCATCCACCATCCCTGATTTGCTGAAATTTCTGCTTGGTTAACTTCACCTCTAACATGGCCTCCAGGATGTCTTTATCTTTCCTCTGCAATGACAATGACAAAGTATTTGCATGGCCTAAAATAAGCAACATTAGGTGCAAGTGGAACACAAAGTCAAAGTCCTGGAGATAATCAAGGAGACCACGAGCTTGACGTCTCTTTGCATCATTTGGACCTTCTTTTTCCACATATTTGAGCACTTCAATAACTTCAGGGAATAGATTGCTTATGCTCTTAAGGGTTCTAAAATGAGAACCCCAACGTGTGTCTCCAGCTCTCTGAAGGATTGTTCTTGATTTAATCCAGTTCCACTAGTTAGCCTTTTCGGTTCCTATGGCCTTTCTAACTCTCTCCTGTTGACTTTCTCGAATCATATCTTTACGTTTACTGAGGAAGATCCTGCCACACTAAGCAATAAAGATATCATGTCAAAGAAGTCACTAACATCATCATTCTTTTAGCCACTGCAACAATGACTAACTGTAGCTGATGAGCAAAGCAATGGATATAATGTGCCGAGTTGTTCTCTCTACGATTTAAAGCCCGTAGTCCATTGAATTCACCTCTCATGTTGCTTGCTCCATCGTAACCTTGTCCTCTAATTTGCTTTATGCTCAATCCATACTTAGCAAATAAATTATCAATGTTCGATTTTAGACATGAAGCTGATGTTTCTTGGACATGAACAACGGCAATAAGTCTCTCCTTTATTATCCCAAGCTTATCAACGTACCGTAAGACAACCGCCATCTGTTCCTTTCCGGACACATCAGCTGACTCATCCACTAAAAGGCAGAACACATCACCATCAATATCTTCAACAATAGATTTCACGATGATCTGGAAAAACCAAGTAGAAAATAAGTTTATCATTATAGATTATGAGAGATGACATAGGTTATTAAAAAAATGAAGACAACCTTTTCTTACCTCACCAAAACAATTTGCAATGTCCTTTTGAATATCTGGAGATATCATCTTATTGTTATCAGGAGCATCAATCCCAACAGCTCTCTTTACTTTGTCATTTTCATCTGCCAAAAGCTGTACTAACTCTCAAAAATTCCTCTTATTTGTGGAATTCACTGATTCATTGTGGCCACGAAATGCTAAACCTTGATGCAATAAATATCGGGTAGCTTTAATAGATGTCTTCACCCGAAGTAAATGCTGCTCTTTAGTGATATTATCCCTCTTGTGATAACACTCGCCAATCGATTGGCCGGGCTTCAACAAATCATTGCATCTTTTCACAGCCGTGTTGTGAAAAAACTATTACAATTGCTGCCTACATGATCTCGAAGCCTATCAGATTTGTTCCAACCATCCCAGCCATCTACTGCAAATGCATCATTCCCACCTTGACCCTTATTGCAATCTCTAAACAAGTAACAGTATAAACAAAAACACTTATCCATCTTTTCACTGTACTCTAGCCAATCATATTTAGTGAACCATTCATTATGACACCGTCGTGGAAAACCCGCTATCATTGTTACTGGAAACATAAAACCGGGTGGTGGTTTACACGGACCTCTAGTCAAATATTTTCGCCTTATGTCATTTTGCAATGGATCGCCTATGTAATCTGATATTCTCCTTCTATCTGCTGGATCATATGGAAGCTCATCGAGATTTACCTCATGTCGTGAGATCCGTGAAGTGCGCTGAACAGTACGGTTAATGTTTGATGGTGTGCCATCTCCATCATCTCTTCTTATTCGTAAAGTGTCTGTGTCTCTTTGATTATTCTCATTATCTCCTGATGGGGGTAATTTTCTTTTAAGAAATCCTTGCAAAGTAGGCTGACTGACTGTAAAAGTACTAAATTAGTCACAAAACAAATAAATAAAATTAAAACACACAGCTTGGCATGCGTACATGTTAATACTAGATAAATACCTGGCATCTTGCGCACTTGCCGGAACGACGAAGAACGTGCTTGACTGATGTTTTATGAGAATCCGGTCAGATTGAGGCGAATATAGCTGAAGAAAAAAGTCAAAACCCCTAAGAACTTGATCCCTAATTGCAAACAGCTAACTGCATAATTGGGTAATTGAAGAGTACCGAGTACCTTGATCTGTAGACGCCGCACAACGTGAGATCAGAGCACGAGCTGCAGTGGTTCGGCGGTCCGGTCGGCCCTAGAGGCGACGTCAGGCGGAAGGACGGAACGCGGAACGACCGAAGGAGATTGGAAATTTAGATTTGCGGAAAGATGGAACGACGCCACGCGGAACGGACTTGATCAGAGCACGAGCGCTCGGCCTTCTCGTATGCGTATGTGCAGAACTGCAGATGGGCCAGCTCAATACTACGTAAGGAAATAAGGAATTCTATCGGCTGCTTGTCTCTTTTCTGGCCTGGCAAATTCCAGTATGTACGCATCACACATGAATGGGCCAGCTAGCTGCCGATGGGCCAATGGGTGACTGGGGTCGCAAAAAAAAATCGGTGGGGTCCTAGCCGGCCAAAACGTGGTCGCTACTAGGAATTACGTAAATTTCGTCGGTGTCGTCCGACCCCGGCTCCTGAACGTGGCTTCGCCACTGCCTGTCTCAGCCATATAACATCTGAATTGACAGATTTGCGGAGGTGTTAAAAGTGTGCCATGTCTCAGCCTTATTTTCTACACAATGTTTTAGTTAAATATTGTATTTGTCCAGTTAGAAGTCAGCATAACCAACAGAGAGACCTTTGGATCAAAGAGCCTTCCTTGTTCTTGCCTTCTTGGAGTATAACTTGTAGCCATACTATGCATATCAAAGTACACATGAACATGTCGATTAGTAAACCTAGGCACAATTACACAATAAAAAAGAAAATCAAGTAACTTTTTCCTTTTGTTTATGCTGCTGTGACACCTTAACTTGCAATGCTTATTTCAGTTGAAGTGTGAATGATTCAGTTTATATATGCTCTTCAAAAGGTTTACTGTAACAAGTATTGGATGCTGCAACTCATTATGAGGGAAATCGCCCAAGTGAAGAAACTAAGAAGGCTGACAATGGGGAGATATCTATTCAGTTGGATATATATACTAGCATTTGTATATAGTTTTGATGTGAGCATGTCATCCTTTTTATCTTTTTAAAAGGGAGCAGGAAACTTGTCATTGATAATTGAGAACCTAAGCTACAGTACCAAGGATCTTGATTACTTTTCTGTTTGATGGATATTTGGAGATAGAAACTTAAGTCTCTATGAATGATTTTAATAGTTGTATATGGATATATTGTACTGGTTTTTGTATGAACGTAAGCTACTGAGGATCATTCTCAAATGGATGGTACTGATTTTGGAGGCATTTTAATAATGCCTCAAACAATTTTTGAAGGCTTGTCCAAAATGCCTTTCAAAAGTTTTATAGGCATCTTAAAAATGCCTTTATATGTTGACAATGGAGGCATTTTTTAAAAAATGCGTCCAAAAACCTATTAAGTCTAGTTTATAGCCATCATTTTCAATAATGCCTCAAAATATCTTTAAAAGCATTTTTGCCACTTTTGAAGGCATTTTTAAATGCCTTGTATAAAAAGGCTATGCTGTAGTGAAAATTTTCTAATACACTAATGCATCTGTTATATAATTCTAAACTTTTTTATTTATCTATATTACTAGTTAACATGCATGCTTAGAACGAAGAAATATATCATTTTTTATTTAGCATTTTGTAGCTTGATTGCCGGCATTTTTATTACTAGTTAACATGCATGTGTAGTTAACATTTTTTATACATTTTTAGTAGTAGTAGTAGTAGTATGTAGCATCATTACTTTCATTAGTGTAGAATTCAATTTCTTTTAGGTATATTGTTGTATGTGGCGTCATTAGTGCAGAATTTCATATCTTTTAAGTATATTTTACTATTGGACACACTAACAGTGTTGATGTTCATTGTTAATGACTTTATTTCCAGTTACAAATTGTCCTTAACTGGAGGGACATTGTGCTTGGAAGAGCCGGAGGATAGCAATTTCTATTGGAGTCGGAGCCTTGTCGATTCCTTCTTCTCTTATGGTCCTTCTCCCTTTTTCTTCTTTTTCTTGTCCTTGTGTACCTCAGCTTGAGTTGGTCCTGAACCAATCCTAATTCTATATACAGACTCACGAAGATGGGAGGAGATTACCGCTGGACTTATGCTAGCTTCTGCAGCGGAAAACACTATAGGGCTTTTAATTACCTAAGAGAACAAGATGCCGGCCAGCCCCTGACGGAGGATCATAGATTCATGCAGGTTGGCAGAATCCCGTTTTCTATTGCTCTCCTAGCATTCTTCGCAAGTCCGATGGATCTGCCCGATCGATAGTAGTTTTTTTTGTATTATATATATGATTCTATCCAAACTACTCCAAGCTCGACTGATCTGCTCAATCGCTCATTCTTCTTCAACGTACCAACTTTCACCAAGAAACAACCCATGTCGCCTCCTTCAAGAATGAATCTCTCTGCCGGCGCCGCTGTCGTGCTCCTGCTCATCATCCTGGCCACCTGCGGTACGTCTGATTAATCTTTTGGCTATGTAATGACGTTGTTGCACACATGTTCATGCCTACATGCCTGCATTAATCTTTTGGCTATGTAATGACGTTGTTGCACACATGTTCATGCCTACATGCCTGCAGAGTCAGCATCCATCGCGGAACAAACGTGCAGGCACCTGAGCGGCACTTTTAAAGGGATATGTGCTTACAGCCTCGCCTGCAATTTTGTATGCACAGACGAAAGCACGGCAAACATAGACGGATCTTGTCACTGGCTTCAATGCTGGTGCTATACCAAATGCCCCTCTGCGATTGTCGCTGATGCTAATGCTCCCATCCAACCATGATACAGTGATCGAGATTTTCTTAAATAAATATGATCCGGCCGCTCTCATCCAACCATGATACAGTGATCTAGATTTTCTTAAATAAATATGATCGGCTCCCGTCCCTTCATGTAATAGTAAATACTACTAATGTTTGCCCGCTGCGTGTGGTACCTGCCGGTAGCTTATTTGTGTTTGACAAATAAAATTGTTGGGCCTGTGGTTATAAGAGCCTCAGTAGCATGTGAGGTTCTAGGGTCGACTCCCTATAGGAGCAAATATTCCAAAATTTAGTCGTCTTGTGCATTTTGTAGTAGACAATATTCCCGTCAACGGCGAGGTACCTGCGGTGACTTCGTCAATCTCGAGGATTTGCAGGTCCAGTCTTTTAAAGTGCTCATATGGGTAGGGTTTGCATGTGTTTGTTCATAGGGATGAGTGTATGTGCATTGTGAGTGTCTAGGTTGTACTTTGCAATCTAAACATATATATATGGATTTTCGATCTTGAGCGCATACTATTTGTCTCACCAGCATCAGGTTTCTTAAAGGTCAAAGGGGATCTCTCGCATGTGACTGCCACACATTCTACGTCCTCCACTTTTTCTCGTCACTACCGAAACGTACCATCGGATGTCCGCATAATCACTATATATGATGGTGGTAGGAGGCCATATGGTGTCACCAAAGCCAGATCTACATCGAGAGGATGCAACGGTGGTAGTTTCCATCGGCACGCAGGTAGAAGCGGGGACGGTGGCTGAGTCATCGCAAGAGGTCGCGTGTGTAGTTGTAGTTGTGGCGGACGATGCCTATGTTTGGGAAGCAGCCCACCAATAGGCTGCATGTCTGGGTGTAATTTTGTAGCAGCCATGGTGACATGATTTGGGGCACTAGGCCCTGGGCATAAACTTTTGACGTCACGGTGGTGCGGCTTGGATGCTTCCTCGATGGTGTGGGAGCAACATCAAGGTGGCGTGGCTGGCTGCCGGTGAGGCCTCCTCCCCACCCCTGCCCATCTCGATATAGTGTTGTGCATGTATAGCTGAGGGTTGTTTGTCACTAAGAGATTATGTCAATTTAATGTAGGTTGGGTCCATGGTGCTACTAATGACTTCAAAGTATCCTAATAAAGCCAATGTGGCCTATGCAACTCTCTTGAGCACTAATCCAGAAGACATTATTGGTGGAGTCAAAATGGGAACTCCATTCTACAAAGTGTGTATCAATCGTTCTATATCAAAAGATGAGTCATTAGTGAGGCCTATGCTTGGGTGCAACAATATTGGTGATGCTCAAGCTAACGGAGTTCCAATTTCTTGTCCTTCGATATTTGTATGTTCAAAACTACCTTTCCTAACTCTACATCCATGTACATTTGTGGTTTAGTTTGCAGTGTTACAACTTACATTTTCTTTGTAGGTTGAAATGATTAATGGTTGAATTTCTGCATCAATGTGTACAACAAGAAGAAATTGACTTTAGGAATCCTAGTTAGTTCTTGAATTTCTCATTCTAGTATGGACTATGTGTGTTTCCTCTCTAGAACAACATCATTACGTATATACACTATGATTTGTTTTGAACAAGAACTATATGTTTGGAATCATTTCTACAATATATGGATCATGTATGATTATGAAAATGTGTGGATTATGTGATTTTGCAATGTGTCATATTTGTGTGATTATATATAATAATTCGTGTGCCACATGTATAGGCGAAATAAATATTTGTTTCATTCGAATATGTTACGATAGAAATAAAAAAAAAGTGTTACAATAGATATAAAAGATATTACAATCCGAATATGTTGCAAACCATATTGTGCTCTACATAACGTACATGTCTTACTAAAACTAAAAAGTGTTACAACCGACATCCTTGTAACACAAGGCAAATGTTCCAATAGATAAATAAATGTGTTGCAAACTATGCATGAAGTGTTACAAGAGAAAGAAAAAGTGTTACACCAAAAATCATTGTAACACTAAACAAATGTTCCTGTAGACAAGTATAATGTGTTACAATAAACCAGTCTATAGTAACATAGGTAATTGGAACACAAAAGAAAATGTGTTACTAACAGAGCCAGTAACACTTTTCTGACCTATAACACAAGTTGGTGTTACTACATATATCCCTACGTTGTAATATTGACACACGCGGCGGCGGAGAGCCGCTGTCGGCAAGCCGCAGAGGAATGACTTGTTGGACACCACACTTGACATGGAAGGCCGCCAGGTGGATGGGACAGAAGGGTGGGTGATGAACCAGGACACCATGAGAGGAATGTTCATGGTAATTTGGCAACATTTTTCCAGTGAATTGTAATTTGGCAACATTTTGCAGTGACTAGAAAATGTATAATAAATTATTTGATCAGGACTTGCTCGTCGCTGGAAGTGGGTCGACGACGAGCACAATAGAGTGGGCAATGGCAGAGCTGCTGCTGCACCCAAGCTGCATGGCGAAGGTACAAGACGAGCTGCGACGAGTCATCGGCACAAGAACGCATGTCACCGAGTCCGACATCAGCCATCTCCCATACCTCCAGGCCATCGTGAAGGAGCCACTCCGGCTGCACCCGGCGGTTCCCATTGGCCTGAACAAGGCGGAGGCGCCGGTGCAGGTCCATGGCTACAGGATCCCGGAAGGGATGACGGTGTACGTGAACATCTGGGCCATTTGCCGTAGGGGCCAAGGCGTGGGGTGATGACGCTAAGGAGTTTGTGCCGGAGAGGTTCGTTGGCAGGGGACGGTGGCGCGGAGTCGGGTTCTTGGGGAATTGCTTTGAGCTCATCCCGTTCGGCGCCGGGATACGGATCTGCCTCGGGTTGCCACTCGCGGAGAGGATGCTGGACTCATGCTCGCCTCGCTGCTGCATCGGTTCGAGTGGGCGGCGGTTCATGATAGCCGAGGTGTTGAGGCAGACGACGACGCCGGCATTGACATGGCCGAGTAGTTTGGGCTTGTGCTGTCAATAGCGGACGCCGCTTCTTGTTGTGGCCAAGCAAGTAGCATGAACAAAAAACTCGGTCGGGTGGGGAAAGACCGCCCCACCGGCATTGTTCTTAAGAAGAAACCTCGGTTTCCCCGACTGAGAAAATCCTCGAACCCCAGTCCCGCCCGGACACCAGGAGCCCTTAGCCCATGGGAACTATGATCCTCAATCCTTCGGAAAGGACGTGGTACGGAACACCGTAACCCCCGGGCTAGTATACCAACCAGAGCCCCCAACTCGATCCTTACGGGACCTGGGCCGGCTCTTAGCTAGTGCTTTGGCACACGGGACTGACGAGGAATTTTTTTTAACCACAGCCTGAAATTCGCTCCCACGGGGAGTCGAACTCAGGACTTGTGGAGTGCCGCTCGAGTATCCTAACCATGAGGCTAGGACCCCTTTGGCGCTAGTAGTATGAACGAACAAGTGTAATCGATTATCGATTACTGTGAGTGCATTTTCTTCATGAGCCTGCATATATTCCTAATAAATTAATACATTATCAACATTTTATTTTGGAAAATTAATTTGGACCTCGATGCCAAGGAAAGGAACACGGATCTTGCCATTGCTGACAACCGACATTAACGAAAATGATAATTTCCGATTTTTCGATGTCGTTTTTAGTTTTTTTTCTGATTTTGATGTCTAAACGGAAACGGAAGTGGTAACCAAAAAAATGGAAATGATAATGGTAAATGGAAAAGAAAGCGGAAACAATTTTGCCCTCTTCCGATCATTTCCAAAGTTTCTGTATTTAAGTGATAATTTATCATTGGTAATTACCGAATCCAAATCATACACAACCAACATGCACATAAGCCTTTTTTTTTTTTGCAAACTAACTATGTGACAAGTATTGTACACATATAGGAACAACATCTACTTAAGAAGGAACTCTAATAATTCATGTTTTTATCACTATGCTATGTCAAGTCAACTTACAACTTGATCATTTATTTGTGTCAATGTTAAGAATTGTGGTAGTGTTGCGAGTTATATGGCTCTTCTCATTTTCCTACAGTTTGGTGTGTTTTATCGTTTTTGAGAATACTTTTACATTTCGACCGTTATCGTTGTATTTTTCCGCCCGACTATATCATTTTTTGAAATTCCCGGAATACCGGCGTCATTTTCATTTCGACAATATCGTGATCGATTTCGTTATTGAGAATGGAAAATGAAAATAAAAATGATTTTGGCTCCTTGTCTTCGACCGTTTTCATCCCTCACTAACATGCTACAAGAAGCAAAAGTGGTTTGGGGAAAAGCACATCTTTGTCGACAGAGTGGCTTATTTTGTGAACCAATTTGGGTTTATGAGGCGTACTCTCTCTGTCTTGTAATATATAACAATATAATGCATTTTAAGAATTTTAAGATAAATTAAAAGAGGACATAAAACTGCATGTATCGTCATTTTATTTATTAATCAGACGCTATCAACAACATAATTAATGGTGATTGATTGATAAATGGAAAAAAATTTAATACAGAACAACATGTTGGATCATCCGTATGGTTAATGGCCTGGTGGATTTATTATACTCGTACAGTGCATTGGGCCACTAGGCCTGCATCAAGGAAAATTTCACCCGTTCCTCGACAAATAAAAAAAGAAATCATCCTAGCCTGAACCCCATCAATTACTAGGTATACTCTGATTTACCTCCAACTTGAAAAACCGTATGTTCATGGCTAAAAAAGGGAAACTGCTTCTGAGCGAAGACTTGACGACAGGGTCAAGAAAGGCTTTAATTCTGAACAAATGAATGAGAAAGAGGCTTTCCAGGACTCCAAGCTAGGAGACTTCTCTTAAAAAAAATGAGAGCATTTCAACCCACCCAAATGCAATTTGCCGCAATCATGAAAATGTCCGGATGAATGGAATACGAAAAGCATTCTTTGCTTTGATGACTCTCTGAAAAATATCAGCTGAATCTGACTAGAATATATATACCCAGAGCTGTCCATCTGCTGGTAACTACTGAACATTCAAAGAACAAGTGATCAAGCGTTTCTTCAACATTATCATGACATAGCGGCATAGCGCACAACTGTATCTTTCCTGTAGAAGATTTTTTTTTCTGAGTATATTAAGAGTGTTAAGCCTATCATTTAACAGACGCCAAGCAAAGAATTTAATATGCGTGACACATTTGGACTTGATCGTATAATTATTTCTTTCCATGCCCACACAAGCAAATTGGGACAAAGTAGTATTAGTGTTCAACAGCAAAGGCAACCAACTTTACATGCTTCTACAGTGTCAAAATAAACCATACCACAAGAAAAAAAATTACGATGATCAGTGGAGCTGCAAGGATGAAAGAGCCTACAAGCAACCTTGCAATCACAGTTGACAGGAATAGTACAAGGGAAAGTAGCGCAAGCTGCCTCGCAACTATCACAGTGATCAGCTCCAATTTTTTTTCCTGTCCCAGCACATCCAGATTTTGTACTTCTACCAAAGGCTGGCTCTCAAAGTAATCTAAAAGCTCGGCTCCAGGAAGTGATTCCCATGCAATGATTATTGTGCGAACATGCTGTATCTTTTCGCAATTTGGATGATCAACCATTTTACAAGACCTCATGAACAATCTGTTGCAGCCAGAGAGTTTAAAATGTAGCAGAGACCCCGGCAGCGTTGGAAGTGACTGTAGATTCTTGCAATCGTCAATAACCAATGTTTGGAGTGACGTGAGCCGCTCCATATCATCAGGCAAAGTGTTCCAGGTGCATGAAAAGATTCCAAGTTTAATAAGATGAGGGAACTCATGACATCCATGCATAGCTCTTAGTCGGCTGCACCGGTATAGATAAAGACATCGCACGCCGAGAACCCAGTCAGGGTACGTGAACCATTGTAATAACAGGGTAGCAATTTTTCAAGGTGCGACTGCGGGTGGAGGCCCTCGAGTATCTCTGCTTGAAGGTCTGCACTGCACCTTTGTAAGGTATCGCTGTGCCACCCAAGTGTTAGGTTTGTCAAGTGCCATATCATCTGAGAATGCCTGAGAAATTGGCTGGCAATAAAATTTCTTTGCCGAGTGCCTTTTTTGACACTCGGCAAAGACATTGCCGAGAGTCCGATCTGGCCATCGATAAGGAAAGTGATCGTTAACGGCGGTTACAACTAACGACAACTTTGTCAAGGCCACATCATCCGACACTCAACAAAGATTATTTTTTTTTGCAAATTTATTTTGCGGAGTGCCATGTCACTGTGCTCTAGCCAAAGATTTCTTTGCCGGGTGCCTTATGACTTGGCACTCGGCAAATTCTCCACCTTTGTTGAGTGCAATGGCCATGGCAGTCGACAAAGCTAGGAACAACTTTTGCCAAAGCGCAAAAAAACTTTGTTTTCTATTTATTTTTTTGCTTTCCACCGTAACAAACATACATAATCACATATCATTCAAACATAGAACACACATATATCATATTCATCACATATTTGACTCGTCTGTCACATATAACACATCCATCATTGCATATATTACATATGTAGCAATTAGTAGTCAAATCCGTCCAAACAAATGCACAAGTTCATCAAATGTTCATACAAGAGATGGGAAAGGTGGAATCTGAGTTGCCGATGATGCAAAGCCTTGCTCACCACCTTGAGGCGCCTGATTCGAACCCGATGCCGACGCAGGCTGCACAAAGAAGAAAAGGTTGCAAGTGTTAGACATGACTACTTGGTACAGGAAAAAAACACAGACGAAGACCATTTGCTATCATACTCACAGGAGTACCCAGAACATGATGAGTCGGAAACTGCGGTGGAGGTGGAGCGACCGGAGCTAGGAGCCCAAGTGGCAGAGAGAAAGCACCAAACAATGCTAAGAGCGGAGTAAGTTCCTCCAGCCTCTTCGCCATCGCTAGCTGCATCCATGACTACAATGGAACTTTACACTGCACAACATAAGTAGCAACGCAGTGAACAGCCAAATCCGCACAAGCAACTTTGCCCCGAACACAGTGAGTACTATTAGGAAGCACGCAGTGAACACAAACAACTTTCGAATTCCCATGGGCAGCCGAAGTCCTAGTTTACCCGGTCCCAGCAAAACCATCTCTGAAAATCCTGCCTGGGGCCACAATGAATAGAAAATCTCTGCACCACGAGGTGATTCCCAACCGATAATTATTGTGTGAACATGCTGGATATTTATGAAATTTGGATGTCCAAACATTTGACAAGACCTCATGAACTCACTGCTGCATCCAGAGAGTTTAAAATGCTGCAGAGACTGAGGCAGTGCTGGAAGTGACCGTAGGTTCTTGCAATCATCAATAACCAATGTCTGGAGTAATGTGAGGTGCTCCATAATATCTGGCAAGGCATCCCAGCTGCACTGAAAAATTTTAAGTTTAAGGAGATGAGAGAACTCATGCCATCCATGAATAGGTTCGAGTCGACTGCACCGGTAGAGACTAAGACGTTGCACATCGACAACCCAATCTGGGTATCTTGAACCATTGTACCCACAAAGTTGCAGTTTTTCAAGATGCAAGTGAGGCTGGAGACCCTCGAGTATCTCTGCTTGAAGGTCTGCACTGCAGCTTTGTAATGCACCACTGTCCCACTCAAGAGTTAGATTTGTGAGGCGTTCCTTGGCAGCTAGATTGGCTTCTAGAGCCTCCTCTTTGCTTCCAACATTTCCAAGGCCACAGAGCAGTAGCTTGTTTCCAAGCTTGTTGAGGTGTTTGAGCTGCCATAGCTCATAGCCCGGGTCCTTCTTTACCCTGAAGAATCGAAAAGTTTGGAGTGACACCAGCCTTCCTATGTTTGGTACATCCAGAGATCCCAAGCATAATAGATGCCTCAAGTTAATGAGCTTAACCATATCTTCACACGAGGAAAAGATTATAGAAGGACAATCCAGAAGTTGCAGATGGTACAGTCTGAAAACTGTATTTGGTAGAATCACTTTGGTAAAGCCAGTATGCCTACTGATAGAAAGATAGCGTAGATGCTTTAGCTGCCCAATAGATGCTGGGAATGAGAACGTTCCTGTTCTCCAGAGTGTTATCTGCAGTACCCGTAATGTCCTCAGACCCATGCATATATTTTCCAAAAAGGCCTTTTCCTTGATTGATGTGTCATTTTTAGAGGCAGAAATGATCAGGGTGCGTAAGCTTTTCAGTTTGGTAATCTTGTTGGTAATCATAGCTAAATTGCAATTCTCAACCAAAAGATGACGAACATCCTGAGGAAATTCTCCATCCCATCGATTGTCAGCTCTGAAGCAGTCAGTTCCTGCTACCTTCTTTACTAAGTCATGCAACAAATCATGAATTATATAGTGTTCTTTGCCACTGTCTACTGGTTGTAGAAATGAGGCTGACACTAATTCATCAAAGTAGCCTTGACCAACAGCCTCCAATTCATCCCCTGTATTGTGGCTAGCTACAAACCCTTCTGCTACCCACAACCGGACTAAATATTCAGGGCCCAGCCAATACCTTCTGGGGAAAATACTGCAATAAGAAAAGCATCGTCTGACCTGCTCATCTAGATGCTGATAGCTCCACCATAGAGCTCCCATTGTATCATTCAGAAGGTCCTTGTCCCGAGCATTTCTCCAATCCTCAACATATGGTCTCATACATAATCGTCTTCCCACTATTCTGGCAGCTAGAGGTGACCTCTTGAGCTTTTTTGCAATCTCGGATCCAATAATTTGAAACTTTCTTCGATCTCGTTCAGCTATGCTTGCAAAATCAAGTGCATAATGCATGAACAAGTTGAGGAAGACATCATCATCCAGGTCGCGTATCGGAATAGATATCATAGCACCCAAAGCTGACAATGCATCCAAAGTTCTACTAGTGGCTAAGATCTTGCTTCCTGCCTTAGCAACATTCAATGGGGAGAGTAAATGCTGTAAATTATCCTGATGATTTGCATTCTGACTGTACCAGACATCATCCAACACCATGAGGAAACGTTTTCCTCGTAGTTCCTCCTTCAATTTCTTTTGTAGGGCAGTAGCACCATCGAATTGAGGGCCTGGCTTCCCTGTAACCTGCTCAATAATCTCCCTCAAAATGGTTTGCACACTAAAATTCTGCGATACATGGACCCAGATAACATTGTCAAAGTGGACACTGTCTTCCTCATGGGTGCAAACATATTGTGCGAGGGTAGATTTACCAGACCCGCAATGCCATAAATGCCAATAATAGAATATGGTAGAACACTGCTGCATTCCTGTTGATCATCACCAATTGTTTGATGAAGCATAGCTACGACTTTGTCACGATCCTCATCGCGCCAATTACTACATGTGGAGGGGCCATAGTAGTGACTGCACCACGTGAATTGGCAGCAACAATTTGTCTCTTGTCAACAGTACTGCCGCTTGGCAAGTTCAAAAGCTGCAGAATTTTATGCGCTTCAGTGACAATATTTTCTATTTTCTCCAGGATTTTATTCAGCTCCATTTTGACATACTAAGGGCTGGGTCATTTGAAATCGTACCCTTCACCTGTACATTAAAAATAGCAGGATGAGATTTTTTAAAAGAACTTTTCTGGGGACTCACCAGTCAAGCAGACCCCACAGACAAGTAATAAACTTTTGGAACTTTATCTCACACCTCTACATTATTGCCTAGGTAAATTCATGCCTCAGAATCGAATATAGATTTGAAGAAACTAAAACTGTTGAATTTACTCAAATCACTAAACTTCATTGTGCAAAGATCGATAATGTAGATGTGACGACCTGACCAGAGACAGGCACAATGAACATGAAGCAGTACAAATGCAAGAGAAATGGTTCCACATATTTATATATGGATGGCTAATATATACATAAGTAGACTCGTGTAAGATGGAAAATATCCTGATAAAAAGTACTTCAAAACATTATGGTTTCATGTTTTTATCAGCATATCAACATCATAGTTATTTATTTAATGAAATGTGCACAACTAACTGCATTTATAGGTCTGATAATCTTATTTTAAATGTATTGGCAGAGATGTTTCCTTCTATTCAAAGAAAAGACCATTTCAATGTCCAAGATATTACGTGCAGTTTTTTCTTTTGAGTAAGTCCAAGATATTACATGCATATGTAGCCACAAGTTGCACGGCGTTACCATGTATTCAAAAACTTAGCTCAAGTAAACATATGTTGGGTCATTGACAGAGACATTTTTGGCTCTGAGAACATGCAAGTGTGCCCCATGCAAGCCCACGGGGCCATAGATTTATCCCTAACCTGCTTGATGTTATGTGCATACTCTAGGAAAAGCACGTGCACATGTGTGTCAATGTGTATATATGTGTACTGTGCTATAGTATAAAGTGATTGCATATATGTGTAGTGTGCTATAGTATAAAGTGAGTTACAGTAGAATTTGGTGACTGCTGACCCAAACGCAACACATTCCGGGCTGCCCCTTTGTGCAAAGCATTGACAAAAGTCAAAGCAAGTTGGTGCTAGTGCATAATCCAAATCCATATGGATCTTAGGCTTTCTTAAGCAAAATGAAGGCCAAAACCAATAGTAACATAAGAGTTAGAGAAGTACAACACCCAATTTATACTGGGAATCAGAGATATATGTGGCCTGATAAAGTTCAGAGCCAGGAAAGTACCTGTCTTTTTAAGAGCAAGGTCTTGGGTAGCACATAGTTGAGCTTCTTCACCATATTCCTACTAGTAGAAGACATGCTCTGTGAGTCCAACTCATTATCAAAGTGAGATAAGACCTGGCTTTCAAGATGGTAATACTCAACATCATCCAAGAAGTCTTCAGCTTCGTAGAAGGCAGATCTGAGACTTTGGAACAATTTCTCCAAATGATTTCGGTGAGAACTCTCCTCAACTATTTCCAACAACAATTCGAGCTGTAAAACTTTAGTTTCAAGTGCTTTAACCTTTTCTGCTCCATCAATACTATTACTAAGGTAGGAAAACCCTTTGTTGAGGAGCTTGGTGATGATGGGCGAGACAACCCAACCTACAGCAGATATGCCCCAGCCCACTGCAGCACCAATAGTCACTGGATCTGCCATTAGATGTGGCCACCAAGAGAGGGGGGAAATGGGACTAGCTAAGCTGCAGGTTCTTGATTGCTCTTGGTAGGATTCTTGTTTTGAGTTGGTGTGAAGAGACAGAAAAATAGAAGTCGTCTTTGAGCGGCGCAGCTAGCATATATGGACAGAGAAGTCAAAACTACCATCCCCAGCCATTGATCATATATAATAAATATTCAAAGATCGAATTGCAATCTGCTTGTTGCCATTTGGCCAAGAAACGGTTGCAATCCAAGCTGCTCTTGTTAAGAATAACACTCAACTTCAATGCCGTGTCAGCACAAACATATCCCTTCCCCAGTAGTTATCTTCAGAGTTGTTGGTCAGCTATGGGTGAATGGCCCGATAATGGGGAAAAAAAAGAGTTGTTGGTCAGCACTCAGCAGAAAGATCAGTCGAAACTGAAAATCCCGCAAGAACGAGCTGCTCGACGACAATCCCACCGTGACCTTACTCCATTAAGATTTCATATTTTAATCTAGAAATCTCAACTGAATCTCAATGTGGACAGAGGAATGAGAGATTAGTCCGCTACTGACCTGCCGGATGAACCCGTATGCCCTTCACCGGACATTATGGGGCGGTCCCCGCCCACCCTTCTTCTCCTGCAAGAACTATAGGAGGTGCGGCCGTCGCCGGCGGCATCGCCGTCGCCGAGGTGTGCTGGGAAACCCAAACGGAAAAGGCAAGCTTGTGGTCGGCCGGTCGCCGCAGGGTGTCGGCACGGCTGGGCTACCCGTCGAGAGGATGTCAACGGCTCAGTTGGGCCTATTGGATCCTAAACAATATAGGGATTTATCTGCCATCCAGATTCTAATGGGCCTTAGTGGATCCAAACCATTATGGCTTACAATCGTGTTATGGATCTTGGGATACAGACGAGCAAAACACTGAAAATGGTTAGAGAACACGTCCATAGTCTCGTAAAATTCCTGAAAGAGAGAGACTTCATGTCAAAATTAAAGTATTTTCAAATTAAAAAAAATGAAAGTATTTCTTTTTTTCTAACCACACGGTGCAAACACAGATGTCCACAAATAAATAAGCACGCATAATTATCCCTACAAAACATTGACACATAAATCCTCGTATTACCACCTCCGAAAGACTACATTGACTAAGTCATTGTAGGTGTCCCATTATCTACGTATACATTATCTACCACTGAAAGAATAATATCTTGTTCAATTTTGAAATAAGTTTTAGGCAAATGGAAGCACACGGGTCAAGTCAAAGATTTAAAATCAATGTGTACACATTTCACGGTAAGAAATCTAAATAGTTGAGCTACACTATACTCACGTAACTAAACAACTCTAGATTAGGTTATGCCATACATCCCCGTGATATCTCTATTCTAAAATTATTTTCATTTGAGTGGACATTTGGTTAGCTCAAAAAAAAATTGGATCCGATAATTCGGCTATTTTAGAAATTCGATTTTTACAAAGTGATGTCTGATTTTCACCCTGAGGAAACACTATCCATTAATTCGGGTATAGCTGAAAAATTTAGATTTGGGTTTAGGTATATCCGATGTGTCTACAAATACAGTAATCTATATCTCTAATAAGAATTAGCCTCACTAAGCTATTTCTCTGCATTCTTGAGCCACATCATCTCGAAACCGTCCTGGTGGACCCACTACCATCCTAGGAAGCCTACCGTCGTCACTTGCCTCTCCATCACCTTTACCCCCACATTAGTTTCTACCGAGAGGCCCCTTCAGCTGTTCCATCTAAATGAACCGGAAACAAGCAATTTATCTAATGCATGTCACGGGCATATACGAAACATCATGGTTTGGCCGTCTTTTGATCACCAGCTATATATAGCACGCAAAGAGGCCCATCCACTTCCAAGAGAAGGTGGTTCTTTTGATCACTATCTATATATAGCACGCAAAGCAGCCCACTAGCCCATCCATTTCCATGATGCATGATGCATTGTTCTCCTGCTCTAGGTCCTTCTGGTTCCCCCTCCGGACCTCCCCACTGTACCATGCATCCATGCCATTTCCCTGCAACACTGCACAGCCGAGACAATCGGCGAGACGATATCATAGGCCATGGGAGAGGATGGAGAGGAGAATAGACAACATGACCAAATCACGATGACAATGCCTAAAATTCTCCTGTAAAGTCATGAGGTAATTAGCAACCACTGTATGCAATAGTTTGCATATTCATGGTGTGTTTAAAGATATTTTTGGCATTTCTAGACGTATCCTGTATTCTCGCAGCAATGTGCGGAGTATTCTCCTAGTTCTTAAAGACTGCACAACCATATGGCTGGCATTCCCACAAAATCTCAATTAAAAAAATACTTTTTGATTTGACCGAAGGTTATGACACAAATTCTCTAGGTGCATGCAAGTCGATTAGATGACATAAATCATCACCAATAATGGTGTCGTTTCCTATCTTTTGTACGCTTTACAATGTGGACATGTGGTAGCAGTTAATCTGGAATGATCACTGGACCAAGGCAGTTTGAGAGTTTTTTTATTTTCTTTTCTGTAGCACACACGTTCTTGATGAGTCTTTAATTGTTTATAATATTTTAATCCAGAGTAGTTGGCTCCAGCTAAACTTTCTTGTGATGTAGGTTCGGTCAGTGATGGTTGATCAATTTGATATATTTCTCGATCCTCTAGTCCGCAATTACATTCCACATTTCCACTATATTTTGAAGATTTCAAGATTGAGATGAGAGAATAGTAGTATAGTACTAATGCGATTCTAAATAATTGCTCCAACTCGCTTACCTACAACGATATATGGACTTCTGACAGTTAATGTTATTTTGGAAATCCAAAATGCCATACATTTGCAAACCTAAAAGGACATTGTTGAAGTATACGTTTGCAAGATTAAGTTGACCATTCATATTTGGGACATGTGTATTGCTCAGTTTAAATTGTAGTGGTGGGCGCGTGGTCCATCTATCCACATTTGTTTGTTGCTATGTTCTGTACTTTGAATGCTGCTATATATACTTGCAGTATATATAGCACATTTGCGCCTGCAAATGTAGTGGTTGGAGTAATGTTCAGACAATGCAACGGCATTTGTATTTACGTAGGAGTATCCTATTCCCTCTCATGTTCACAGTAGTCTACTCTGAGCCAACAGGCTTGCGTGATTTCCAAGTCCCCACTGGGCCATGGTCCATGGAAACGTTGAGAACACTACTCAGCTATGGATTCGCAGAAATCTATCATCGCCGTTACCCCTTTGCCTTTGGATTCGCTGCTATTCACTCCCTAGCTTAATTATATATGATAAATATGGGAAGCTACTGACTGCTGACTATATGCAGATACATATTCATTTTAACTCATGAGTAGAGGAGCTCTATCCTCTACGATATCCTTTCAATTAGTCTTCGTATGGCTCCATATAAAGGTAAATATATGTTTCTTGTGCTAGTTTTAAAAATATATAGATTTGGGAAATTTTGTTCAGATTTATATATATACTGAATCATATTGTTGAGTAGTGGGGCTATAAGGCATATGGCATGTGAGACATGAATAGGGTGGGGACCTGGACACTGGACATGAATGGAACTTATTCCCAAGGGACATGGATCCTTGTCCACAGCCCAAATTTCCAAGTCTCCTACTAGCATGCATAGTTAGTACTAAACATATTGTCATCTTCAAATTCCTGCAACCACGCTGAAAAAGAATGGACGGATGAATGATTGGCGTCAGGTGGGGAGCGATTTTGTACAATCCTGAACCAGATCGACCTCAACCACATTTCCATGCCAATAAATTAGGACCCGTCGTCCTACTCTAGACTCTAGAGCCAATATAATGCTGGGGGTGGGGTGGATTGACTGGAACATATAATGCTAGAGGTTAACCAGGCAATGCACCATTTCGTAGGGCTAGTTATCTGCTTGTCTTTTGTGTGTCTAGTGGCAAAACAAATCCGACCCAATCCCTATGGATGACGGATTTTAGAAATTTTGGTAACTATGCTCGAACTATTAAAATATATATGTACATTTTAAAATGAGTAATTCATTATTAAAACATCTCCAGTGATAAATAAGTCAAACAAAAATAAATAGTAGATATTAAAAAATTAAATAAAACTAATAGTCGAACAAGATGTCTGAAAGTCAAAATGACACTTTTTTGTTTGGACCAAGGGAGTACTGGTTGCTCCTACTACTTACATGTAACAGTACATGCTGGACCTTTTGTCGTTGGAACATCTGTTTCTTTCGCTGTGGTCCGGCCTGTATTGAACAGAATGCTATCTGACACCCGAATCTACCATCCATATCCTTGACACTCTACTGCATACTCCGATCTGATGATCCATGCAGGTTGCCGGGCTTACATATTTCATATCCTCTACACACCGCTTCTACTGTTTGCGTGTGGTCCGATCCGATCTTGATGATGCGCATTGCTGGACAAGTAACAGCTTGTTCCGTGCAAGTACTACGTACTACCGCCGCTGTAGGCCAGGCTTGCCTTTTACTCTACCATCGAGTTATGTATTTATAGAAGCCGTGTAGACGATGCATTCAGATGCAGATTGCAGATTGGAGATCATGCAGGACCGGCCGGCCGGTGTCTACTAGTAGCGCTGAACGTGATGGTCCCTGCACGCCGCCGCGTTCCGGAGGTCACCATGGATGACATTGACATGAATCTCTTGGTTGGTGGTGGCTGGCAGCATTTCTTCGTTGAGGCCCACTGTACGTAGGGGCAGCAAAGCATGTACCAGCTCGCTGTGATCCATCGATCCCGGCCTCTCGTCTATTCATCAATTTAGTATTATTAAAGTTGCCGCATATATCTTTTGTTGTTGATTGTGTTTAACCATCGGAATTGAACATACATTTGGGCAAACACAAATTCTTCTTTTGGGACTTGGGATCGTTTGACCAAAAAAAAAAAGGAAAACCCCCTTAGGAGAAAGAATAAATATAAATCTAGAGGGGACTACAGCTGTGTTCTATGCAACACTGGCCGTGATCTGTCACTGGCGCCGCCGCCTGCTGCTGCTCTCTCTATACAGCAGCCAGTACTGGCAAGTATGCCTTGCCATCATTAGACTGTCACTAGTTCTTTACTACTTACCGTGTTCTACGAAAAATATATATAGACAAGGCATTTGTAGTCCACCAGTTGCATTCCAAGCAATTAGATACATAATTGGCTGTGTATGCCTTCGGGAGAAAATTAACTACAGAGTCCTTTTAATTACATCCAGCAAACATACAGATATATCTATTAATTACGTATAATAATCCAGAGTCCTTTTATTTTTTTAGGAGAAAATTACTTACCAATATCGACACTGGCTAATTAATTATTGCCTTCCCTCTCATTTTCCCATTGTTAACCGTCGTTTTTACAAATATAAATAGCCACTAACGATGTCTAAAAAGAAAAGTATATTAATTCTGATGTAGCCTTCATAATGTATATTTATATAGCTTTCTTATTTAATTCCAATTGCATCGCACATATCTGATCCATGAATGGTCAGTCCAGGTCCTGGCCCAACAACTGGTGAATGACTCATCACTAGGAACAAGCTAAGGTGGTTCCACAAAAAAAAAGGAATAAGCTAAGGTAGAGGTATCAACAATTAATTAGGCAGGGTTTCTACTTTAAAGGTTGGAATTTTTTTTCCATATTTGTGTTACTAAATTTGTGTTAATAAAAGTGGTAAGTAATAAATAATTAGAAGATGATGGTTACACGTGTTTCTTTGGACTTACAAGGTTGCATCACGATGACAAGAGCAGGAATGACAAGTTTACTATTTATTCTCATGTTAGTCCTTTTCTACCGTACAAGCACAAGCACCTGAGTGATACAAGCCCGTTGCTTTTTACATCCACATACATAAATAAAAAAATAAAAATATCCAGAAAAATCCCTAAAATAAATAAAAAATAAACAGACATCAGAAAAATGAAGATCAACGGATCAACAGCGAGATGTACCAAATTGCCATAATCTTCTTAGGGCACTCACAATGCAAACTGTATCTGTATAGTCTAAGCTTATTTATTATCTTCGTATTTATTGCATTTTGCTAATGTGGCGTTGATGTGACAAAGTATATTTATGGAATAGAGAGAGAAAAACCAAGACTCCAAATTTTATTTAAACTCCGAGTCCATGGTACCCTAGGTAATAAATAGTTTTATACTCTATGATAGAATCTGCTTGTGAGTGCTCTTATTCTATAACCAAAAGTCAAGGACAAAAATCTGCCCTTTTTTCGCCTTACGAATTGGTTGCTTTTATCTAATCAATCATCAACAAGTTTGACGTATCCGATGTTCTTCTATGTACTCCTGATCTTTCTCCCTGTTTCTGCAATAAAATTAAGGCTGTATGCTTCGATTCTGTTGAGCAAATGAAGCATCCCTTCCTGACATGTATCCTAATTCGATTACTTTTGTTACATTTGATAACGTACGGCAAAGGTCATAACAAGCGTTTGTAGTCCAACGGTTAGGATAATTGCCTTCCAAGCAATAGACCCGGGTTCGACTCCCGGCAAACGCACGTACCTTATACCTTGTTTTGTGCCCTTTTTTGTTTTTGAAAAAAACCGTCATAAATTATGAAATGCCTGTCAATCCCTCTGTTTTCCCTTCCAATTAAAAAGATGCCTCTGTATCCTCTCCCAATAAAAAAGATGAATCATGCTAGCTTGTATGATTTCATCACAAAATACACCATATGTTTCGATATAAAACAACTGAATCAGACATCAACACATGGTATAGTTCTTGCTTCAAGAAACATCCAAATATCTCTGTTCATGATGATGCAGAATCCTTTTAATTTCTTGCCGGAAGAATAATTGCAAATATCAAAACAGGCTAATTAATTGTTGCCCCCTCTCATTTTCACATTGTTAACCGTCGTTTTTACGAATATAAATCGCCGCTAACGATGTCTAAAAAAAAAGAAGATATTAATTCCGGTGCAGCTTTCATAATGTATATTTATATATCTTTCTTATTTAATAACCCACTTTAGTTCCAAACTTGCAATATTGCACATATCTGTCCATGCATGCATGTCTCCTTCAATAATGGTCCATCAAAATAAAGGTCCTGTTTGGCCTAAGTTCCCTGTGTTTTCTAGCCCAACAATTGGTGAGTGACTCATCTCTAGTCAATAGGAATAAGGTTAAGGTAGTAACAATCAATTAGTTCAGGTTTTCTACTTGATAAGTTCACATTCCCCTTTTTGTGTGACTATAAAAGGGGTAAGTAATAAACCTTGATTTGACCTTTTGGTTTCCCTTAGATTTTGCTGGAGAAACAAGGGTAATTAAATAATAATTAGAAGATAATGTTTACATGTCTTTTCTACCGTACAAGTACAAGTACCCGAGAGCTACAAGCCTGTTGCTTCTTTTACATAAACGTACACCATAAATAAAAATCTCAAGAAAGGCCCTAACCTATTTAAAAATAAATAAATAAATAAATAAAAACTACTTAAGAGAAGGAAACAAACAGCAGAAGTGAATGATCAACGGATCAACAGCGAGATGTACCAAACCTCCATGGTCTCTCCTTCTCTAAAACCGGAAAAGTCAAGGACAGGAAATCTCTACTCTTTTTCCCCTAAGGATTGTTTTTTTGTGTTTTTTGCTAATCAATCAACAGTATGCATGTTTGACTTAATCGTTCTTCCTTCCTGTGCCGGCGGCGCCGGCTGCCGCCACCGACTTGTCGCCGGTTGATCGGACGATGCCATCATTGCCGGCGAGCATGAGGTACTTGTCCTTCCTGGTGAGCATGGTGCACCCATACCCAAGCGCTTCCCCATCTTCCTCTGCACAAGGTTAGCCATGTCGGTGCTGGGCGCGGCCCTGCTCCTGGCAGCGCTGGTGTCCACCTTCTCCAGGAACTGCACGGTGTAGCACATCCGAGGGTTCACCATGTAGTAGAGCGGGTCGAAGCACTTGAGCCCGCCGGCGGTGGTGGCGTAGAACATGGACGTCTCGACGGCGATCCCGACGGGGACGACGTCGTCGCTGAGCTCGGCGAACAGCGGGCTGAACCGGAGCAGGTACGGTTCCCGGCAGGTGGTGCCCTCGGGACAGACCACGACGAGGTTGCCGCTGTCCAGGAGCCGCGCCATGACGGCGCCGTCGCTGTCCCGGTCCCGTGTAAGCCGCACGGTGCGGCCGATCGGCGAGATGAGCTCCGACAGCCGGCTCAGGCTGTAGGACACGGCGCGCACCTGCCGGTCCAGCGCCACCGAGACGTACACCGGGTCGATCAGCGTCCGGTGGTTGCAGACGAACAGCTGCCCGCGGCCGTCGGACGGCAGCGCCGGCCGGGAGCCCTTGAGCCGCCACGACATCCCCGTCGCCGCCAGGATCGGCGTCGAGTAGCGGTACGGCACGGTGAGCGCCACGGTGAGACGCGCGGCGCCCAGGGCCACGCCGAATGGCAGCCACGCGAACATGGCCGCTGTGTCGGCTGCCGTTGGACGGAACGCCAGGCGACCGTCGTGGAACACCATCGGCTTTGGGTACTTGTCACGAGCTAGTGGCCGCCACCTGTTCTTCTCGTCGGAGCTCACCACGAAGATCTCCTGCACGTACACGTACGTAAACGTTCACAAAATCAATCAAAGGTTTGTTCATCATTTTTTTTTTTTTTTTTTGCCATCTTGTAGATAGATTTTGATTACGTAGATGACCCATGCTAAAACTTAAAATAAAGCACGCTACATGTATGATGGTAGGGAAAGGCAACATGTATGCATGCGCTTGAGAAACTGTGTCATATTGCATGTTCTGAACCTCTCCAAGTTTTTATTTTTCTAATTATCTAATTAATAAGGAACAGTTCAGTAACCTACTTTCCATGTGTTCAACTTTAACTAATCAGAGTCATGCATATTTTAAACTTCCCAACTTAATTTTTTTGTCTGTTGAAAATTAATTAGTTCGGTAACCTACCTACTTCCAATTATATATTTTGTTCAATATTTAGCTAATTAAATATTCAAGTCAATCCAAAAAGGAGAATCTATCAGAAATAGATGATCATCGTCTTCGACGGTTTCTATACCTTGCAGCAACGTGCCAATGGATGATTAAGAAACTCCATTGACCCAGAGAACCCCCACCACCGCCTTGCCACCACTCTCCTCCTCCACCGGCGCCGCCACCGCCGCCGCCAATACCGCCTTCAACCCCATCTCTCCACCCTCCGGCAGCACGTCCTCCATGATCCCGTGTAGAACCCCCACACGACCTTCATCTCCCTCGCAACCACCGTCTCCACACCGAGATACTCCCTGAGGAACCCATCCACCATGACCCTGGGCATGGCCGTGACACACACGACCTTACTGCTCCCGCGGCGCGCACCGCCTCGAACGCCTCCGCCGCCACGTCTTCCATGAGCCACTTCGGCAGCACGGCGCGGCCGGCGCGGAACCGCCGGCCGCCGCACGCAGGCCGCAGAACGACACCGCCGCCATGGCCCTGATGGCCAAGCCGCGCGCGGCATGAGGTGGATGAGTGGACACAGAAGGAGGAGCAGCAGACCACGTAGGAAGCCGCCGGCCTCGAGCGCGACGAGCATGAAGTACGGGAACAGGTCGCCGCCCGACCGCAGCAGCGCGGTGTCGACGTCGACGATGAGTGCCGCGGCGGCGGTCACTCGATGGAGGGACGGCGCAGCGGTGGACCACTGGAGGTGGGGCTGGTGATGACGACCTGCCGCCGCCGGAGTAGTGAGGAGGCGGTCGGCTGACGTGGGAGGAGGAGGGAGAGCATGGTGGAGAAGAGCTTGTGCATGAGGAGGAGCTTCTTCTTGGCCATGGCGGACGGTGGCCGGGTGGTGCGTAGATGTAGTGGTAGAGACTAGAGGCAGAAGGTTGGTGCCTGACTACACGATGAGTTATTGTGGGGGTGTGTTTGTAGTAACAAGTTGATGAGATGAAATGTTGGAGAGTGCCCTGCCGGTTGGTGTGTGTGTAGGGATGCCAATGCTATGGTCCAGCACGATTTATATAGAGGAATGGACAACTCGGCTGATTTGGCCGGTGTTGGGCATATGGATGCATGAATTGGTTACTCATGCATGTATCATGCATCGTTTGCCTTTGGAAGAAGAAATGGTGTTGGTCATGGATGCATATGTGTATGTGTATGGACGGCTTAGGCTAGGAAGATGGCATGTCAAAGTCGTGCAGTACTCATTGCTGCTTTGTGTCGTGACTGGCTGCAAACTTGAAAGGCTGATGGACATGAGACGGAGAATGGTATGGTAGTTTGTACGTAGTAGTACAGGAGTCAGGAGGTGCAAAGTGGTGCCGGGTTCTTGGGGGGAAACAAGAGAGCGACCGTTGCTGTGGTGGCGTCTTTGGACGGTAATAAGTAATAACCAAGCTACTACAAGGCGGGACAACAATTCGTGAGTATCTTTGTAACCTATATATGTGTGGATAGGGAAAACATAGGAACTGGATAAGAGAGTAACCCCCCACCCCCCCACACACACACACACACAAAAAAACAAAGAAACATTATTCGAAAAGGGTTTTCATATAAATCTCGGTTGGTAAAATTTCCCCAAAATTCCTATAAGAAAACTTCTAAAGGATTTGTTGAAACCCAATCTTTTACTCGAAAGGGTTTTCATGTAGGGTTTGATGTTCTTTTTTCCATAAATAGGCTTCTTCTGTTTGTGTAGTTGCGCCAAGCTTGATGGTGGTCAAAGTTGCTATCATTTTTTTGTTTTATAAGATAGTTAAGTTATTAAAAGGGCCTTTTTCGCGAGCATGTTTTACTGGTACTTCATTAAGAGGATAAGAGTTTAGCGAACACAACAACGACGCTACTAAAAAAAAAAAAAAACATTAACTGTGGCGGTTTGTTTTGGATTAACCGTGGTGTTTTTGAAACCGCCACCAAGCAAAGGTCACGATTAATCGCTCGATTAACCGTGATGGTTTAGGACCCCGAATAATCACCATGGTTAATGAAATAAAAAAATAAAAGAAAAGAAAACCCAGATCCAGGCCCAAACAGGCCCAGATCCGGGCCGCTGACCCCTTTGGGTTATGGTTACGGTCCGGGGAGCGGACTCCACGCCGTCGGCCGGCGAGATCCACCTAGCCTGGCCGCCGTGTGTTCAGCGCCGCGCGCCACTAGGCTGGACCCCCCCGTGGACGCCGTCGGCCTCGCGTTTGCTGCAAGGGAGGGAGGGAGAGCGAGAGAGAAGGAGAGAGGGAGATAGTGTTTGGAGAGAGTTGTGGGGGAGGGAGAAGGTGTCCTTTTTTTTTTGCTCGTAGCACAGGACTCGAACCGGGACATCGTGGGAGGCTCGGTGGAGGACCTAATGGTCTCAGGCGGGCATGCAACTGCAGCCGTGGATGGTGGATCCAAAGGGGCAGAAAAGAGGGAGACGTGGCCTCATGACTGATCAAAAAATGATCAAACTTTTAGTTTTATTTATTTACCGTGATGGTTTTTTATAAAACCGCCACGGTTAATAAAATGTAACCTGTCTTGTAAAAAAAAAATTATAGTAATAACGTCATTGTTCTTGGCAAGGAGACCCCAACAATGCCTGCGTCTATGGGGTGGAAGAGAATGAGTTAGGGTTTCACCCCCTCGCCTTATATACGTCAACAATTTTTATTGGGTTGAATGGGCGGCTCAATGTGCGGTGGGTTCGAACTTTAGGCCTTATTTACCGTGATGGTAGGCCTTATTTACCGTGAGTTAGGGTGGGATGCGTCTATGGGGTGGAAAAGAATGAGTTAGGGTTTCACCCCCTCGCCTTATATACGTCGACAGTTTTTATTGGGTTGAATGGGCAGCTTAATGTGCGGTGGGTTGGAACTTTAGGCCTTATTTACCGTGATGGTAGGCCTTATTTACCGTGAGTTGGGGTGGGGGTGCGTCTATGTGGTGGAAGAGAATGAGTTAGGGTTTAACCCCCTCGCCTTTATATACGTCGATAGTTTTTATTGGGTTGAGAATGGGCGGCTCAATGTGCGGTGGGTTGGAACTTTAGGCCTTATTTACAGTGATGGTTTTTTACAAAAACCGTCACGGTTAATAAAATATAACTGTCTTGTAAAAAAAGTTTTTATGGTAATAACGTCATTGTTCTTGGCAAGGAGACACCAACAATGCCTGAAAGACCTATCTACTGGATAAAAGTAAGATGGAGGCTTATTATAATTTGAGAAAGGGCCTTATGTATAACCAACAAAATTCCTCTAATAGTATGAGAAAAGGCGTCGTACGGTCAGTGGGCCACGGCGTACAAGAAGAGCACATGACACTTGTCATGCGTAAGGTCAAGTCAAGTTCTTGTTCCTGTTCATCATTTATTTGCTGTTCCTACTAGCTAGTAGTACGTGTCGATCGTGAAGCTGCTTCCCCTCCTTTAGCAGTTGCCGATCAGTCCATTCATTTTATGGCCAACAGTGACTAGTAATTATTAAAAAGCACACAATCCACGACGTTTTCTTGGTCATCGCTCGTCGTCAACAAGGTTTTTTTTTTTTTTTTTTTTTTTGATAAATAGGGTTCTTATGTGCGTGCAGTATAAAAAGAAAGGGTCTTATATATAAGGAAATAAAATTCTCTAATTGTATCACAAAGGACCGACGTATGGCCACATCATACAGAAAAGCACATGACACTCGTAAATATGCAGACAACTGAAGCTCCTGTTGATAATTTGCTCATCCTACATCTAGCTAGTACTACGTGTCACTCCTAGAGGTGCACCTTTAGCAGGTGGCGAACAGTCCATTCATATTATTGACGAAAACTATTACTAATATATATAAAAATTAAAAGCACACAATCCACGACGTTTTCTTGGTCATCGTCCTTCTTCAACAGTTCTTCAGTGTTGAGTGGTTATCACTAATCCAGCATGGGGTTGGCTGCATGGGCTAGGATGGGCGGCCGGGTAGGCGCGCAGGATTGTCAAACGGCAACGGGAACCATATCAGTTGGTGAAAGTACAAACCTGCCATTCGGCGAAAAAAACAAACAAACAAATTGGCAAGCCTGCCAACCTGCAGATCCATCGATGTCATGTCTGAATCAGTTGGTCTCTATCTATATCTGCAGGTAGAGGGAGGGAGAAGAAAGGTTGCCTGCTGGCCGAGAGTCCCTCCGTGATTTGTGTGCCGCGTTGGAAAAGGCACGCATATGCTGCCAAATCGGCAGGTTCTTGGCCGGTTTAATTTGGAGAGACGATCATCTTGATCAGAAGAAATGCACGCTGTTCCTCTGACTCTCTGCTCTGCACGGCAGGTTCATGCCGTCATCCTGGAAGGAGAAACAGGTGTTGTGACTGTGATGCGTGCCCGTTTGGGAAATAATTTTTCAACAGTTAGCTGGACTCGAATTTAATTCTCGTTTCAAAATGTACGTGGGGAAGCGCTGCCTGCATTTCGGTGTCAAGCAAGCCCCATGCTACAAGACCAAATATAAATCCCTTCGTTATTAGGTGCCATGCCAGGCTCTGCAATCTCTGCATGCAGTGGTTTGTTGATCGACGAGCACGCACGCATGGGCACGGCAGGTTAGTTTGGGTACTGTAGATAGCGTGTGGCTTGCCTGCGTGTGCTGCTTTAATCTGGAACGATCGGATGATGGCTCCATCTATCTATACCTGCTGGGTTTTGTTGACAAATCTACTACCTGCGTACTTGTACGTATCGTGGAGTACATAGCCACGTAGTCAGTAGTCTACTAGATGAATGCCATCTGGCACACATACGCCTCGATGTCCTCGTCTTGACTTTGTTCCACAGGCCGGCCATGCACCAGTTACCTATCAGGCCGGCTGCCTAGCTAGGCCGCCGCCGGCACGGCCACAAAGAAATGAAAACGCGTTACATGTCATGTCGTTACCATATCCATTTGCATGCCAATGCTTCTCCGGTTGGTAGGTGTCACATTCGTTGTTACTGTAACGGAGAACGCAAAGTTGGTCTATAATTCGCTACTAACTACCTTCAGCTACACAGTAAAAAATGGTCTGCTTTGGCTGCAAGAGAATAGCTGCGGATTTTGTCCTTCGGAACCCTACATGGTCTGCACAAAACGTGCGCTAGCTCTTTGCATATCTGAAACGAATGCAAGTTGCGACCGTGCGTGTGATGTACTTGCCACACGTTGAGATTTTCAGACAAAAATAGAGGGGAGAATGTCCTGTGCACCGTGTGAATAAATATCCTCAGTCACTGTCTTTCATTGCCTGGCCAATAATTCTTTGTCCGTGATTTGCATGCCGGCGTGACCATGCATGCCAACAGTCGATCGATCCCTATGGAGAAGAGACGGAGACCTAATTTTGTCTCCTTCCTTCGTCAAGCAATTCAAAGAGAACGTGCTTCATTGTCATTGGAGACCAACAAACGGTTGACAGCCTGCTGACAAGGCAAGCCGCCTAGCTTGTTCCGATCTCAGATAGCCGTGTCAGTGCCGGCGTGATCCATGCCTGCCTGTGCCTTTCGTACAAGCTAGCTGACCAGCAGAAACAACCCAAAAGATTGGAACGGCATTGAACGACGACGGTGCCTTTGTTTACCGCACGAGATAAAGCAGGCTATGATGACGGCGGTGGCGACAATCTCTGAAGATCCAGGCCTCTGTTCAGATGGGATGAAGTAAACTGTTGTACGCCGTGGCACGAGCTTGCCGAACGTTTTCCTCTCTAAGGACATCACATCATAGGTTGGGGAGGTTCATTTGGATGGTTTAGACGACTGTGTACAAAAGCGAGCCCGAGCGTCTGGTCTTGGTTTGGTAGATACAATTTCTCTCTAGCTACTTGATACCGATTGAACTTCACATTTAAATTGTCTCTCTAACAGTCGATCTAAAATAACTGATACCGAACTCCAGTCATTATTCACATTTGACGACCGTAGTCATTATGGATGCGCACACATACTTCATGTACTCCCTCCGTCCCATTTTAGTTGTCGCTGAAGCTAAGTCGCTTGTCCCTAAATTGTTGACGTTGTAGGTAGGAGCGTCTGAGCACTAGCCATATCTGTCACTTCGTTCGTCCATTCGTCTGTACCATTGAATAAAAAATGCTGATCTCTCTACGGTGGGTGGGTGGAGTTGAGTAGAATATTATTTCCCAGCCGGAGCTGCTCCCAAACCATGACATCGCTGTCACCTGCAAGATGCCAGGGTAGGGGCTTAAGGGTCTTTTGGCTTGCGCCTCGGTTACCGTAGCTGCTCCTACAACGACAACAAATAAGGGACGGAGGGAGTAGATCACATTGTAGATCATTTCGCTCCTTGTGATCCTTTGCCACGTGGGGTGGACCAGTATGATCACATTGGAAATGTGTTTTCTTCTTTTGCTCGTAGTCATGGACATATTTTTTTTTCATGAATCTACAGAGAACCTACGTTGCTCTGTATTTGCTCTTAGGACCGAACTGGGACCTATTTGTCCTTGAGAACGACCTGATTTTGGGCTCATGTATGTAGTACGTACATATGGATGCTGCTTTCCTGGTCAGTTCAGGAGATTTCATGGCTATGGCCTATGGATAACAGCAGCCTCAATCCTGTGCTGCAACCATGAGAAGTCTTGGTGCTTGTCAGCTTGTGTGGCTGGGTGGCTGGCTCCAACAAATGTGCCTGCGTTTGGTTTTTGTACGTATGTATGGCTTGAAGGTTTTAAGAGCAAATAACGTAACCGATGGTGATGCTTGCACTTTTCTTTTCTTGGTAGTCTTTGATACGAGCTTGCACTCTTCCTCTT
Organism: Hyparrhenia diplandra; assembly: GCA_015847255.1. NCBI lineage: Eukaryota > Viridiplantae > Streptophyta > Magnoliopsida > Poales > Poaceae > Hyparrhenia > Hyparrhenia diplandra. The sequence goes on from JADLZK010011812.1 coordinate 1,464,365, forward strand.
TTAAAAGGAGACATTTGCTGTGTTAAAAGGTCAGGTAACGATCAAGCAAAGTGACATTTTGTGACCAAATTTGCATTTTGGTCGGGTAAAATTCTCTCTGTACCTCAAGTCAAGTTATAAACTTTTGACCCTACGTGTGATGGGTAGACCCATGTCGGACAGTGTGAATATAAGTGACGAAATTGGGTCCAAGGCGTTCATACCTTCCCTGTTACAGTACAAATAATGCTATGCAAAGCTGGTGTATAATTGGCTAGTTAAGTAACTGCCCAATCCTACAATCCTACAATATGAATGTGGTCTGCTTTGGCTGCAAGAGAATAGCTGCGGATTTTGTTGGAAGTATACATATGCATGGTCTGTACAAAAACATGCATTGTTTCCTTCTATTGAACAAGCATGTGTACTTGTCAGCTTTATGCTCCAAATATCTGAAACGAAAGAGGAAGGTGTGACGCACCTGCCTCACATTGAGATTTTCAGGAAATGGAGGCAAAACGAAGAACATGATCTGCACGATGCGAATAAACATCAGGACCTGATGAGGTACTATCTTTGACTTTCTTAAGAACTCAAAAGTAAAAATAAAATAAAATCATTGCTTCACTAAAAACTTTCCGATATTTAAACAAGAGGTTACACCCAAGACGTCGACATGCTCCAGTCTCCCAACACGTCCACATACTCCCAAGACTTCGTCTCGCTGCAGTCAATTCAACTGCTTCCTGGTTTCCTAGCGTTGCTTTCATAATTCCTATCACATGACCCTCAGTGCCTGGAACACGTTACAATGACATTGGTCTATGCAGCCTTCCATTCAAGCTGACCAACAGAATCAATCAATACATCTACCTGAAAATAAAGGAAGGTTGCATCGAACGTCAGTGTTGGAGATGATGGTGGCTGGGCCGGCGCTGGCGATAGGCTCTGATCCACTCCTCTGTTCAGATGAAACTACCGTCGTGGCACGATGGTACGAGCATTGCCGTTTTCCTCTGAATCGACTAGCCATTCGTGATCGCGACATGTCGGTCATCATCCACCGTGATCGGCGGCAGCATTTGTGGCTCAGATCGTCACAGGTTGGGAAGGTTTTTTTGGAAGGTTTAGACGACTGAAATCAGACGTGTGTGGTCGAGCCTGGTTGATGAATTATCTCTCCAACTAATGCTGAACTCCTGTTAGTCTGTTATCAACCACCTTTGATAGCTGCTGCACTTCATGCTACAGCCGTGGTTGATAAAGCGCACTGCACTCTGCTTCTGTTCAGACAAGGAATAGATCTTGAAGCTGCTACAGTTACAACTCATGAATGGACTTCTATGTCTGTGCGTGAAATGAACTAATAAAGAGCCGTGGCGAGATGGAATTACCTCTTTGGTCAAAAGTTTTTCAAAAATAATTTGTGTTCTGCACTTCATGTTACAGCAGAGGTTTTGTCGGAATTCTCTATCATGTTCACAAAACAGTGCGGGTCCTTGCGTTTGAGTAACAGCCAAATGTACTTGTCAGTGCTAGCGTGTCGTGCTTAAAATATATAAGCATACTGGTCAATGCTTGCCGCATGATGAAATTATTTCAATAAGATAATCCTTAGGTGTTTACCTTTCTGGTTTTAGTGAGGATTTGAAATGGTACAAATGTGTGGTCGAGTTTGGCACAACTAGCTTCTGTTTTGCCAAGTGTACATATCCCTCAGACATAGATCTTGAAGCTGTTTAAAGTTTAACGACAATTGATGAATAATACATGTTACAGTTGAATCCACTGAATTGGGGAAATGCATGCGTCACTACCATTCTACTCAAATGTTGCAAACAATTACGGTGAAGAAACACTAAACAAAATCAACTAATTTACTATTAAGGAAATTTGAACTGAATGATAATTCAATTCCTTATGAGACACAGTGGTATTCGATCATGCTAATTCAGTTACCATATGTATCAAATCGACTTGGAACTTATGTAACATATTAGCATAGTAAATACAAGTGTGGCCGGTCGTCGCACGTAGCACATAATCTAACATATATCTTGTTTCCCTCCACCTTCTCAACTCTAGTGATATAAAACTATGCTCACTAGTTTAGTAAGAATGTTAATGTCTATCTAACCACATATGGATTTCATTCACAGATGCTTGTATATAACTACACAAGGGCAAGTTCCATGGCCTTTGCATGACCTAGTAGTATGAAGCATGCATTAGACGTGATGTTAACATACATTTTTTGAGGCATGTAGAAGATCCGGAATGACAAAGTTTTTTAACAGACATGAGCCGGCGATGAATAGATGGATGGGTAATTTTAAAAACCAATGTTTATTGCAATCTTGTAGATTCAAGGTTGATCTTATGACAACCTTCTGTGTTTGGTTAGATGCCTTCAGTTAAATCTTGTAAGTAAGTCATTATGGATGCGCACACATACTTCATGTAGATCACCTTGTAGATCATTTCGCTCCTTGTGATCCTTTGCCATGTGGGGTGGACCAGTATATATGATCACATTGGAAATGTGTTTTCTTCTTTGCTCGTAGTCATGGTCATATCTTTTGTTTTTTCATGAATCTATAAAGAACCTACGTTGCTCTGTATTTTCTCCTAGGAACGAACTGGGACCTATTTTTTCCTTCAGAACGACCTGATTTTTGGCTCATGTATGTAGTACGTACATATGGATGATGCAGCTTTCCAGGTCAGTTGAGGAGTTTTCATGGCCTATATGGACGACAGCAGCCTCCGATCCTGCTGCAACCATGAGAAGTCTTGGTGCTTGTTAGGTTGTGTCGCTGGCTCCAACAAATGTGCCTGCGTTTGGTTTTTGTATGTATGGCCCGAAGGTTTGACGAGAACAAATAACGTAACCGATGGTGATGCTTGCACTTTTCTTTTCTTGGTAGTCTTTGATACGAGCATGTACTCTTCCTCTTCGAAAAGGAGACATTTGCTGTGTGAAAAGGTCGATAGTGGTCAGGTAACGATCAAGCAAAGTGACATATGTGACCAAATTTGCATTTTGGTCGGGTAAATTCTCTCTGTATCAAGTCAAGGTATAAACTTTTGACCGTACGTGTGATGGGTAGACCCATGTCGGACATAGTGAATATAAGTGACGAAATTGGCCCAAGGCGTTCATACCTTCCCTGTTACAGTACCAATAATGCTATGCAAAACTGGTGTATAATTATTGGTTAGTTAAGTAACTACCTAATCGAGACTAGAGGGACGGAGTCTGGGTCGTCCCAGCGCGGGCGACTCGTGGTCCCAACCTAGCGCCGCCGTCCCAGGCCCTCCCCACCCATTCTCCACCTCGCCGTCACCGGAGGAAGGCCGCCGTGAATCCGAGCGATCCCAATGAGGGGGCGGCGAGGCCTCTCACCAGGAGGGTCGCGAGGTCATCTTGCGGGGTGGATCTCGGCGGCTATGGCGGCGTCGCGGCGGCGGGGCGCGTCGAGGCTGTGGGCGAGGTGCCGGGATGGTGGAGGAGGCCCGCGCGACGGGAGTCTCGACGGTGCAGCGGTGCCGGAGGGTTCGATGGTGGCACTGGCGGGCGCGGTACCCGATCCGGTGCTCCCACGCCCGGTTGTGCGGGCGGCCGGCTGGGCTGCAGCGGCGGCGCGGCGGTGGCATCGGCGGCGGCACTGCAGGGGTCTTCGGAGGAGGCGATCGCGGGACGACGCGGGCGGTGGCTGTGGAGCGCGGGGCTTCGGGACGGAGCAGGCGAAGAGTGGTTCGACGGTGGCGGCCTCCAGGCTCCGCGGTCGGGCATTCCTCTTCCCATGGTGGCGCGGCCGACAGCCCTTATCGCGCTGGAGAACCCAGTGGCGGGCTGATCCGGCGCCCCGGAGATGGGCGTCACAAAGACGCTGACCATGGTGGCGGTGTTTACGGACAGCGGCGACAATGAAGCAATTGGGTTGGCGTATCGGGGATGAACCCGGTGGCGGCCATGGTGGCTTCCACAGTTCGTCAAGGTGGAGGATTCGTGGAAAGGGACGGCGAGGATGGTAGCGAACGTCGGCATTTATTTTCCAAATCTGTATTTCGCGATGGTGCACGCCGCCGCGGCGGTTGGCGTAACGGCATGGACCCAAGGGACATGGCATTGGCGCTCACTATATATGACGGCGGTGGCGCCGAGGGCGCCACTTTCCTCGCCGGAGGCGCCGTCTTTTCAAGTGGATCTCTACGGTGAAAACCAGCACCAGTTGGGTGGGCGGCGATGGCGTCTTTGGATGTCATTTTCTCGTTGGAGATGTCGCTGGTGGAAGATCCATTGGATGTCGGCCGCGCCCGGCATCAAGGTGGCGACTCATCGCACACACTTATGGGGCCTTATCTTTGTTGCCGGTCACGGGATCCGGAGTCTCAATGGTGGATGGGTTTTGTTTTGTTTTATTTTCAGAGTGCACCGGTGTATTCGGGTGACCTTTGTCTTACATGTAACACTGTCGTTCAGTTGTAATTGTGTTGGCCTGATGCATCCTCGGATGACTGAAGCCGGAATATAATTTCCTTTATCTAAAAAAAAAGTAACTACCTAATCCTACAGTAAAGAATGTGGTCTGCTTTGGCTGCAATAGAACAGCTGCGGATTTTGTTTCAACTATACATATGCATGGTCTGTAAAAAAAACATGCGTTGTTTCCTTATATTGGACAAGCATGTGTACTTGTCAGCGTTATGCTCCAAATATCTGAAACGAAAGAGGAAGGTGTGACGCACCTGCCTCACATTGAGATTTTCAGGAAATGGAGGGAAAACGAAGAACATGATCTGCACGATACAAATAAACATCAGGACCTGATGAGGTACTATCTTTGACTTTCTTAAGAACTCAAGAGTAAAAATAAAAATCATTGCTTCACTAAGAGCAAGTACAATAAGCCAGGTCAGCTTGGCTAATAGCCAAGACAACTCAGCAAAATCTGATGTGGAAGAAAGAGAAAATAGGAGAGAGAGTCTGATGGGCGACGCGTTCGTCGACCGGCGCCTCACGAGCTCCCAGGCGTGCATGCGCTCGTCTGCCAATGAATACCGAGGGAGAGGGTGGAGATAGGACGGTAGTGGTGGGTCCCATGCTACTAAAAATAGTTTTAAAATTTGTGAAGAGCCAAGTTGTTGTATACTTTGTCTATAAGACTAGTGCATGTATGACATGGCTTGGCTATTAGCCAAGCTTATTGGGCTTGCTCTAAAACTTTCCGATATATATATACGATAGTACACCCAACCCAAGACGTCGACATGCTCCCAAGACTTCGTCTCGCTCTGGTCAATTCAACTGCTTCCTGGTTCCTAGCGTTGCTTTCATAATTCCTATGACATCGACTTCAGTGCCTGCAGCAGCACTCCATTCAAGCTGACCAACAGAAACAATCCATTCATCTACCTGAAAAGAAAGAAAGGAAGGTTGCATCGAACAACAGTGTTGGAGATGATGGTGGCCTTGCCGGCACCGGCGATAAGCTCTGATCCACTCCTCTGTTCAGATGAAACTGCCGTCGCGGCACGACTGCACGAGCTTTGCAGTTTTCCTCTGAATTGACTAGCCGTTCGTGATCGCGACATGTCGGTCCTCATCCTCCACGATCGGCGGCAGCATTTGTGGGTTAGATCGTCGTCACAGGTTGGGAAGGTTTTTTTGGAAGGTTTAGACGACTGAAGTCAGACGTGTGTGGTCGAGCCTGGTTGATGAATTATCTCTCCAACTAATGCTGAAAAACTCCGGTTAGTCTGTTATCAACCACCTTTGATAGCTGCTGGGCGACAGTTACGTACGGTATGTACATGTTCTCACTTGAATTGACCGATTTCAGGAGGTTTCTCCATGATGATGAACATGAAAGACATCCCGACACTGACGGGAGAGAACTACCAGAATGGAAGAAAAAGCTGTGGCTGTTTTTCATCATGGCTGGAGCGGATTGGATCCTCTCTGCGCCATGTCCTACAGAGCCTGTGGCACCTGTTAGGGAGTCCACAGACACAGATGCTGAATTCCAGCAAAAAGAGCAGGCCCATGTGGTCAGCAAACAGAAATATGAAAAAGATCTGCCCAAGTGGGAAGGAGCAAACAAGAAAGCAATGACATTAGTCAAGAACACTATTGACCCTTCCATTGAGAGCTCACTTGGTGAGTGTCCCTCTGTCATGGAGTACCTAAAGAAAATAAAGAGTCAGTTTACTGGCTCTTCAAAGACTTATGCTACACAGCTGTTTCAGCAGCTGTTTTCAGAAAGGTACATAGGCGGGGGCCTCAGAACACACATGAATAGATTGATTGAGATAAACAATAAGCTTAAACCTATGGACCTGGATTTTAAGGAAAGCCATGTTGTCCATTTGATTTTTGCTTCATTGCCAAAAGAGTTTGAGCCCTTTGTGGTCAACTACAATGCAAACCCTGAAGGGTGGAACATTGACAAGACTGTGAACATGTGTGTTGCAGAAGAACAGAGAATCAAGGCTGCGCCTGGTGGTTCCATTAACTATGTGAACTCCAAGAAAAAGAATCCTGTGGTTGAAGAGGGAGGTAATGCTTGGGCACTGGGCTTCTAACACTTGCGAAGTGATGGCGCTGTTCAAGATATGAAACAGTGCTGGCGACAAGAAAAAGGAAGGAAACACAAGTTCTGGGGTACAGGATGTGTCAGCTGTTGGCGAAAACTGGAGATGCCGGCACGAGGCACGACACGACAACGCCGCCATGCCGTTGTGCCTTGCCCCGCCGTGTCGTGCCTAGGCGTGCTAGTGCGGTGCCGTGCATGGGCGGCCCGTTTCGCCCGTGCCGTGCATGGCCGCCGTGCCCGTTATTCCACAAAGAAATGAAAACGCGTTCCATGCATGTCATGTGGATATGGATAGCATGGTAGGTCCATCCATTTGCATGCATGCATGCCAATGCTTCTCAGTACGTGTCACATTCGTTGTTACTGTAACGGAGAACGCAAAGTTGGTCTACAATTGGCTACTTAATTCGGTAACTAGCCTCCGCTACACAGTAAAAATGGTGTGCTTTAGCTGCGGTCTGCGGATTTCGTCGGAACCCTACATGGTCTGCACAAAACGTGCGCTAGCTCTTTGCTTCTGCAGGACAAGCATGTGTCATTAACGTTATGATAAGGTCAAAATATCTGAAACGAAAGGAAGGTGTGACGATGTACTTGCCACACGTCGAGATTTTCAGACAAAAATAAATATCCTCAGTCACTGTCTTTCATTGCCTGGCCAATAATTCTTCGTCCGTAACTTGCGTGCCGGCATGACCATGCATGCCAACAGTCGATCGATCCCTATGAACTTGAAGAAGAGACGGAGACCTAACTTTGTCTCCTTCGTCCTCCTCCGATCCGGCCGGCGTTCAAGCAATTCAAAGCGAACGTGCTCCATTGTCATTGGAGACCAGCAAACGTTTGACAGCCTGCTGACAATGCAAGCCGCCTTGTTCCGATCTCCGGCCTGTAGATAGCCGTCTCAGTGCCGGCGTGATCCATGCATGCCATTGCCTGCCTTTCGTTCAACTTCAAGCTAGCTGACCAGCAGAAACAACCCAAGTTCAGGCGATGATGACGGCGGTGACGGTGCCTTTGTTTACCGCACGAGATAAAGCAAGCCATGATGACGGCGGTGGCGACAATCTCTGATGACCCAGGCCTCCCTGTTCACATGAGATGAAGTAAACTGATGTACGCCGTGGCACGAGCTTGCCGAACGTTTTCCTCTCTAAGGACATCACATCATAGGTTGGGGAGGTTAATTTGGATGGTTTAGACGACTGTGTACAAAGCGAGCCCATGCGTGTGGTCTTAGTTTAGTAGATACAATTTCTCTCTAGCTAATTGATACCGATTGAACTTTTTTTTTAGAAAAGAGGTTTCCCCAGCTTTATTGAGAATAAAGCAAGTTCACAGTTTACAGCATATGCGTAACGGCGCGCCCGCCAAAAGCTTAAGCTAACTCAAGTTCATTGACATAACCAGAATTGCTGAGATGTAGGCCTAACACATCAGAGTTCAGTCGTATTGCAGCGCTCGAGGCCTCCAAATGCTGTGACTCCTGTGTTGAAGACCCTGATGGTTGCCAGCTGATCCCAGGAGGTTGACTTGCTTTCTGCTCCATTCTCACAACTGCCACCTCCAGTTTTTCCCACTCCAAAGCACTGAACAGTGGCTTCCATCTTCTCAACGTTTTGGAGATCCAGAGCATCACGTCCTTCAGTCCCAGCCAAGTTCTTCCCTGCAAGCAAATTTCATTTCGCATTTTCCATAAGCACCAAAGAGAGGCAGCAAGGACAGCATTTGTTAACAGATGCTTTTTGTTATTGAGCCACAAGGATGCCATAGATTCATAAGACCAGTTCCCAGATAACTCTAAGCACTCAGCCAGTTGAGACCAAAGTAACTTTGCAACACAGCAATCAAAAAAACAAATGATGTATATTCTCAGGATCAGCACAAAATAAGCAAGATTTATCTTCCACATGCCTTCTTTTGGCCAAATTGTCTCTAGTAAGCAATCTATTTTTGACATAAGCCATAAAAATATTTGCACCCTAGGAGGTATTCTAAGCTTCCACACAGCCTGTACATAGATAGGTTGGATACCATGATTATTCATAATAGCATACAGGGACTGTACTGAATATCTACCGTTAGAGTTATATGACCAAATCATATGGTCTTCACCATTGTTGAGATTAATCTCCTCAGCTATATTAACTAGCTCATACCATTTAGACATTAGATTCTCAGACACAGTTCTAGTGAAGGATAGCATAAGAGCTTCTCCATCCCAAACTTGGTGATAGTCTTACCCCTTCTGTTCACAAATAATGTACAGAGGCCAATACTGAGTGGCTAAGCTACAGTTACCCATCCAATGATCCTCCCAAAATCTAATTCTTTTGCCATCACCTACTTTCCACATGATGCCCATTTGAGCTGCTTTAAGAGCCCAGTAGATTCCTTGCAAAAAAGGAGATAAATCATTCTTTAAAGAACAACAGATGTTTGGGTTATCAATGTTATATTTATAATCTGAAATTTTGGCCCAAATAGCATTTTTATTCAGCTCATATCTGAAGATCCAGGAGCTAAGGAGGGCAATATTTAGGGTTTCTTAGGGTCGGGAATCCCTAGGCCTCCCATTTCCTTCTTTTGAGCTACCACCGCCCGCTGAGCGGATGATATTTATGTGCGTCCTCGGTGTTATTCCACAAAAATCTACCCATATGAGAGTTAATCATATCAATAGCCCATCTAGGGAACTTTATAATAGACATAAGGTAGATAGGAATACTAGCCGGACAAGCTTTAAGTAAGGTGAGGGCGTCTTTGCATAAGAGAGGAGCCTACCCTTCCAACACCCCAATTCTTTTGATGATTTTTTCTATAATAGGTTGTAGATCTTCCTTTCTTAGTTTGCTAAAATGCAAAGGAACTCCCGGATATTTAATTGGGAAGTCACCTTTCTTACAGCAGAAGATCTTTGCCAACTCATTAGCTCCCTCCTCATCTATCCCCATAGTGATCATATCACTTTTATCAAAGTTTATTTTCATCCCAGCTCATCTTCTCAAAGCGATTAAGATCCACTTGAGATTATTGGCCTTTTCAAGGTTGTTTTCCAAGAAAAGAAGGGTATCATCTGCATATTGTAGACTGATTATCCCTCCTTCAACTACATTAGGTAGTAGTCCAGTTGATCATACCATTGTTAGCAGCTTTTATAAGCATTCTAGTGAAAATGTCGACAACTAAATTGAACATTAGAGGGGACAGAGGGTCACCCCTGTCTCACCCCTTGCCGGGCTTAAAGTAGCTTTTGTTTTCATCATTTATTCTAACACAAATGGACCCTCCTTGGATGACTTTCTTCATCCAATCCCTCCATTTATTTCCAAAGCCTCTAGAAGTGAGCATTTCATCAATGAAATCCCAACTCACTCTATCGTAGGCCTTTTCATAGTCTAGTTTAAGAATAACACCACTTTCTTTGTTTCTATGAATGTCATGAATTATTTCATGGGCAGCCACCATACTTTCCAAGTATAAATCTGCCTTTAATGAAGGCTGATTGGTTTGGACTAATGAGTCTGTCTATGATTTTGTCAATCTATTGTTGAGTGCCTTGGCAAAAATTTTGAAACTACGGTTGATAAGACCGATAGGTCTAAATTTCTTAAGATTTTTGGCATCAGGCTCCTTAGGGATAAGTGTGATAATGGCATAATTAAGCCTATCTAGGCTTATCTTGCCGATTTCAAACTCTCGACAACATTCATAAGGTCAGATTTGATGACATTCCAAAAAGTTTGGTAGAATAAGAAGGAAAAGCCATCCGGGCTCCTGGGGCCCCCTCAAAGATAGGATTCAAAAACAGCAGTCTTGATTTCCTCTTCGGAGAAAGGAGCTTCCAACAGCTCATTTTCCTCGGGAGAAATCAAGTCACTCTCTTCCCAAAAATTGTCCCCTAGCTTAATGTTCATATTCTCCTCAGCCCCAAAAGAGATTTGTAATACTCTACCGCATGCTCAAGCATGCCTTTTGTGTCCTCAATGAGGCCATTATTACCTTCTAGGGACAAGTAATGCGTTTTTTTCTTGCCCTCGATTAGCAAATGACACGGAAATAAGGCGTGTTTTTATCTCCTTCTTTTTACCTCTCTATCTCTAGATCTTTGCCTAGCCTTTATCTCTTCCATTCTCGGATACTCTCTAGATCTCTAATGATAACTTCCATATTCTCTCTCCCCAGCGTAGAGATATTACCATCTTCATACTTTCTATCTAGGATGTCAAACTCCTTAAGGAGTTCTTTCTTCTTTTCTTTATCTCTGCATTTATATTGATAGCCCAACCTTTGAGATTTTTCCTAAGAGTTCTCATTTTAAATTGCCAAATGTCAATAGCATTCTCAAAAGCACTTTCGGTTTGCCATATCTTACTCACTAATTGTTTAAAATCTGGTTGCTCAAGCCACCATTTTTCAAACCTAAAGATCTTGGGTTTTTTCATTTCTTCACGGCCTGAGTTCCATATGAGTGGCACATGATCACTTCCTGCCCTAGTCTTTCTTTGTAACAAAGGCTCTAGGGAAGGTTTGATCAAAACTAGTGTTACGTAACAGCTTGTCAATGGCTGCCATGATGGGTTGTTCCTGGTTGTTAGTCCGGTATATGTTCGGAAGAATCCTTACACTCTAAAAGGCCAAAATGATTAATCCAATCCTGGAAAAGGTCCAGCCATCTATGATTTACAATACCATTATTTTTGTCTTTAACACTTTCGAGACCAAGTTAAAGTCCCCCAGATTAAAGTAGGTCCATCCCAATTTTCTAATAGGGCATGTAACTCCTGTATAAACTCTAATTTCCCTTCATCATAAGGTGAGCCATACACCGAGATAAGTCTCCACACCAATTTAGAATTAATGCTTTTTGATCATGGTTTTGAAACACGTACTCTTTCATTTGCCGGGCTAAGACCTCATACTTCCTAGAATTTAAACCAACCGGGATACCAAAGCAGTATCCTTAGCGGGTAGGTAATTCCAAATAAAATCTCTGTTAGCATAGTTAAGGAAGGAATCTTCAAATAACTCTTTTTTTGTCTCCCGAAAAACTAACAAAGTCTAGTTTATTGTCAACAATAAAATCAGTAATGCACTGAAGTTTGCCTCTTTTATTGAGGCCTCTAACATTCCATGTCGCTCCTATCATTGGAAACATTTTTAATATTTGAGGTCTCAAGACCCTTGGACACCACCGAGTCCAGGTTTCATGATTCGGACTACTATCCACCTTTAAAGGGGATGTATTTTGTCCCATGGAGCTACTAGGTAAGCAAGGATAATCATTAGGATTAATGACCAGGTCTATATTAAGCGGTAAACCAACCTCGGGGTTGTCAAACGAGAATTTCTCTCTCATATCAAGGTCACTTTTCTTAATAGCATCCACATTATTTCTTATAGAATCTAAGTTCGTACCTAAGACAATGTTAACATTGTTTGATAGCATAACTATAGGATCAACACTCTCAAGAGTAGTACTTTGGAATTGTAATTAGCATATGGTTTAGTACCTTTGCATAGGTTTTGGTAGTCCTTGAGCTCCCGGGCCTTTTGCGGCATTGTTTTACCATCTTCCGGAAATCTTCTTGGTCTATCCATTCTCTCGAATAGGCCCCCACTCTTGCTTTCTCTTACGCTTCTTCTTCTCGGGTTTGGCATTTTTGTCTTCTGCTTTGGTTCAGCTTGTGTGTTCTCTGCGTAGTTTCCATACCTTCAAACACCATATCTTGCTCATTCGGTTCCCATTCCTCATCGAGTCTTGTAACTCCATTTTCTTTAACAGTTGTAAGCATTCCTCATTATTGCAGTCCTCTTTTGCCAACATCCCGAGCTTCTCCCATCTTGAATGGGTTGATTCATCCAGCCAATTTTACTCTTATCCCCCACTATTTTGCGGTCCCGAAGGTTGTTCCATCTTAGAGAAGTCCTGGAGTGAGTGTATCATCTTCCAAGTTAGGCTTAGCGAGTCTAATGTCGACCATTCTAGCTCAGGTGAATTGCGGACATCATTTCAACCTCAAGGACTCCCTCCATACTAGTATCATGGATTCCTGCATTATTGCAAGAAGAGTTCTTATCGATCTGAGTAGCCAATTTGTCAACGACTTGTTGTTCGGCCACTCATAAGAGAGTGTATCAAGGATTCTTGGTCGGGGAACCATATCGTGCACCTTGTCTTGTTACTATTGCTACCATCGATTTTAGTATTGGGGGTTTGCATTCCTTTTTCTTTGTCCACTTGAAACTTCAGAGGTAATTGGTTTTTCTATCCCATCAGAATCATCATCTAGATCATCAGCTTCATCATCATTGTCCATGTCATCCTTACCACCACCATCTCCGGGAAGGTCACCCTTACTCTCATTTGTGTCTCGCCTTCTACCGGGAAGGAAACTACAAAAATCTCACTTTGTTCATCTCAAATAACCTATCCTCGGGTATCTTCATTGCATCTTTGCGGAGATTTTGATTCGACCTGCTCAAAGAACGACTTAAAGATAGATGGCCAGTCCACATCAATCAAGTAGCCCAAAGCTTGAGGCAACGTGCAAAGGTTTTCCGGTGGTAGTACTTGGGAGGTATTCAGTCATCCGGACCCAAACCTCTTGTAACACAATAACCGTATGGTTTACCTTCACCTTTCCACTCAAGTACTTCCACCTGCACTCCTTCTTTCCACGAGGTTAAATGATGGGTAGTTCTTGATATCAAGAACTAGCTTGTGAGGGGGGGAATCGACCAAGAAATTCCCGACCTCTAGTTCTCGATTTGCCATGGCCATTCCTTATCAGTATATATCCGCCAATTCCTTCTTCAATTCAGCTTCACCGATTGATCCGATCTTGATTCTCACAATTCCACGGTTTGCCATATTCGGATATTTGGTGGTCTCGGCTTTGGGATCTCCAAGTGATAGAAACCCAAACCCGGACGGCCTTTGCCCAAATAGCTGCTACCGGGTGATTCGAACTCCACCGAGGGGCGTCATTCATGTGATGTCCGGGAATCTCACAGATAAAGCAAATTTTGGGCCTAGAGCGGGTTTCCAACAAAGTGCCCCGGGTCTCCACGGTTGTAGCAGATCAAGTTTACGTATGCGGGGTCAATCACAAACGGGGATTCTCGGTAGGTATGATACCTTGACCCCTTCCTTGAGTCACACCCCTCTGCCGCCGCTGCCTCGGAGGTGCTCGGCCGCCGCGGGAGGAGGTGCCCCGCTGTCGAGGTGGTTGAGGAGGGGGAGGGGTGGAGCCTCGTGGCTCGGGAGGTGGAGGCGGAGCCCGCTTTGTCTTGGCGGTGGAGGGGCCGGCGAGGTGGTTGTCGTGTGGAGGAGGGGGCGCCGAGGCGGCTGCCTCTCTCGGGTTGCCAAACCCATCGGCCTCCCTCGCCATCGACTTCTTTGAGCTTCCGTGTAGGTGGCTCGGCCCTCTCCTCTGCTCCACACGTCGGCGTATCGATGTTGATCGGAGGCTTGTCGAACTTGTCGAATCGCGTCACCTTGAACAGATCCTGCGGGCCAAAACTCTTCTTCTCCAGCCAGATCCTTCCCGATCCGAAGTTGTGGCCGGGGAGGTGCTCAGGAGGTGAGGTCCTAGGGTTGATGGCTCTCGGTGGCGGCGGGGAGTCGATGACCCATAAGCGGCCAAAAAATCCTCAACAATCTCTCCCTCCTCGATCCCTGCTTCTCACCCAGCCCTTTACGAAAGGGACGCCACTACCCTTTGTGTCTCGGTGCGTGGGGACGCCTTTGGTCCTCCTCGACGAGCGGACCCGCCATGGGGTCGCGTGGTCAGCCAGGGAGGGTGCGGCCATGGAGGTGGGTCAGGGGCGCGACCCCGGCGCGATGGGGAAGACGACATTTCCCGGGACCGGCTTCTTCTTTCCCCCACCTTTAGCGCTTTTGTGGTTTACTCCCGATACCGATTGAACTTCACAACTAAATTGTCTCTCTAACACTCGATCTAAAATAATTGATACCGAAGTCCAGTCATTATTCACTTTTGACGACCGTAGTCATTATGGATGCACACACATACTTCATTTAGATCACGTTGTAGATCATTTCGCTCCTTGTGATCCTTTGCCATGTGGGGTACAACAGTATATGATCACATTGGAAATGTGTTTTCTTCTTTGTTCGTAGTCATGTCCATTTTTTTTTTTTTTCATGAATCTACAAAGAACCTACTCTGCTCTGTATTTGCTTCTAGGACCGAACTGGGACCTATTTGTGCTTCACAACGACATGATTTTGGGCTCATGTATGTAGTACATATGGATGCAGCTTCCTGGTCAGTCGAGGAGGTTTCATGGCTATCGCCTATGGATAACAGCAGCCTCCGATCATGTGCTGCGACCATGAAAAGTCTTGGTGCTTGTCAGCTTGTGTCGCTGGCTCCAACAAATGTGCCTGCGTTTGGTTTTTGTACGAAAACAAATAACGTAACCGATGGTGATGCTTGCACTTTTCTTTTCTTGGTAGTCGTTGATACGAGCTTCCACTCTTCCTCTTGAAAAGGAGACATTTGCTAACGATCAAGCAAAGTGACATTGTGACCAAATTTGCATTTGGTCGGGTAAATTATCTCCGTACCTCAAGTCAAGTTATAAACTTTTGACCGTACGTGTGATGGGTAGACCCATGTCGGACATAGTGAATATAAGTGACGAAATTGGGTCCAAGGCGTTCATACCTTCCCTGTTACAGTACCAATAATGCTATAAGCTGGTGTATAATTGGCTAGTTAAGTAACTGCCTAATCCTACAGTAAAGAATGTGGTCTGGTCTGTACAAAAACATGCGTTGTTTGTTCCTTCTATTGGATAAGCATGTGTACTTGTCAGCGTTATGCTCCAAATATCTGAAACGAGAGAGGAAGGTGTGATGCACCTGCCTCAAATTGAGATTTTCAGGAAATGGAGGGAAACGATGAACATGATCTGCACGATGCGAATAAACATCAGGACCTGATGAGTTACTGTCTTTGACTTTCTTAAGAACTCAAGAGTAAAAAAAGAAATAAAAAAAATCATTGCTTCACTAAAAACTTCCCGATATATATACACGAGGGTACACCCAAGACGGCGACATGCTCCAGTCTCCCAAGACGTCGACATACTCCCAAGACTTCGTCTCGCTGCAGTCAATTCAACTGCTTCCTGGTTCCTAGCGTTGCTTTCATGATTCCAATCACATGACCTTCAGTGCCTGAAACAGGACTCCATTCAAACTGACCAAGAGAAACAAACGATTCATCTACCTGAAAAAAACAAAGGAAGGTTGCATCGAACAGCAGTGTTTGGAGATGATGGTGGCTGGGCCGGCGCCGGCGATAGGCTCTGATCCGCTCATCTGTTCAGATGAAACTGCCGTCGTGGCACGCGACCGCACGAGCTTTGCCGTTTTCCTCTGGATCGACTAGCCGTTCGTGATCGCGACATGTCGGTCCTCATCCACCGTGATCGGCGGCAGCATTTGTGGCTCAGATCGTCACAAGTTGGGAAGGTTTTTGGAAGGTTTAGACGACTGGAGCTAGACGTGTGTGGTCGAGCCGGGTCGATGAATTATCTCTCCAACTAATGCTGAACTCCTGTTAGTCTGTTTATCAACCACCTTTGATAGCTGCTGGGCGACAGTTACGTACGGTATGTACATCCATACGTCTTCAAGCTGCTAAACTTGTTGATAAAGCGCACTGTACACTGCACTACTACTGGCTTCTGTTGAGACAATTGTACATGTCTTCAACGACAGATCTTGAAGCTGCTATACAGAAGCCTTACAACTAGATGATGATGAATGGATTTTTGTGTCTCTGTTCGTGAAATGAACAAAATAAAGAGACGTGCCAACATGGAATTGCCTCTTGGGTTCAAATTCTAGCAAAAAAAAAAAAAAAAAAAAAAAAAAAAAAATCGTGTTCTGCAGTTCATGCTACAGCTGAGGTTTTGTCGGAACTCTCTATCGTGTTCACCGAAAACAGTGCAGCTCCTTGCGTTTGGGTAAGAGCTAAATGTACTTGTCAGTGAAGCGTGTTGTGCTTAAAATATCTAAGCATACTGGTCAATGCTTGCCGCATGATGAAATTATTTCAATAAAATAATCCTTAGGTGTTTACTTTGATTTTATTTGCAAGTAAATTCTGGTTTTAGTGAGGATTTGAAATGGTACAAATGTGAGTTTGGCACAACTAGCTTCTGTTTTACCAAGTGTATATATCTGTCAGCCATAGATCATCAAGTTGCTTAAAGTTTATCGACAATTTAATACATGTTGCAGTTGCATCCATTGAATTGGGGAAAATGCATGCATCATTATCATGCTGCTCAGCTGTTGCCAACAGTTACGATGAGGAAACCCTAAACAAAATGAACTAATTTACTGTTAAGGAAATTTCCACTGAAGGATGATTCAATTCCTTATGAGACACATTGGTATTCGATCATGGTAACTCAGTTACCATGCTTATCAAATCAACTTGGAACTTATGTCCAGAATATACTGTTCCACCTATGACTAACCACATATGGATTTCAATCAAAGATGCCTGGAAGTTCCATGGTCTTAGAAGTATGAAGCATTAGATGTGATGTCAACATACATCTTTTGAGGCATGCATTAGAAGTGTTGTCAACATACATCTTTTGCTTCACAGATGCTGACTTCATTTGAATTTGATAATTTTCTAGATTAAAATGGCCCCTAGTAATCATTCACAACATTCATGTTCATTGTTCATGCAAATCACTGTGCGTATGCACCAACAATTCATCATGTTTTTTTGCTTATAATGATAGACCATAGCATTAGTAACTTACACCCAGGTGGATGGGACATGCTTTTCGCCATCCTCTCAAGCATGCTTGACCTGTGTTTGTGTTCACACATTAGGGAATTTCGACTTTCCTGTGGTGAGAAGGTAAACAAAATTCACTTGTCAATCTCATGCCAAAGTATAGGTCTAAGGTCGGTCTAAGTTTGGCCCCGATTGTAATCTAGGGTTTAATTTTCTGCACCAGCCTGAGAATGCCTAAGGTCTTCTTCTTAATGCAATGATTGGGGTTGTCTTACCCACAAGTAGAGTTTATATATAGGAGACCTTACATAATAAATTATTTAAATAACATAACTTGTGTAGCACAAGTTTTCAATGTAACTTGTTCTGATTAAATTTTTTTCAACACAAAAGTTTATTAGTATCTAGATGGACAATGGATAGATTAATAAACAGAGAAAAGAAGGTAACAAAAATGTGATATTGAAAAAGATAAAATTGAATGGAATTCAGTCCATGATCATGACCACGGATAAATTGCTCTGACTGTAGGGTGAGGATTGAGAAAAGAAAGTGCCCAGTCATAGGCGGAACAGTAGATTCTGAAAGGTAAAATTACCCACTATGTAGGCCTTGCACAGGTGAAAGTGAAAGGAAATGCAAAAGATATGTTCATAAGTCACCAACAAAATTGGAATTAATGAACCACATCACGAGCACACTAATCAACGCACTGAATGCTCCCTGAAGAAAAAAAGTAGTGCGTAAATAATACATATAACACAAATTCTCAATATAATTTTTGGTATAATTTTTGTATAACAAATAACACAAATTGTATGCATAATATTTTGTTGTCTAACGGTTCTTTTGGCCTCATATATGATTTAGTTTTGTGATTATATTTGTTAGCAGACATTTTCCTAACGTTTTGTTTAGAAATTTGATTAGTTAGCATATATTATCTAGATTGGATTAGTTAGAGGCTTGGTAACTAGCTGTGTGTGTGACAATTGTAATCCGGTTTATATACAATGGTAAATATGGCATGAAAAGGCAAGCTAAACATGGGATGTGAAGACACATGAATGGGACAGGTGTCAGACTATTTTCTCCTTCTTGTCAAAAGGAAAGCATGACAAAGGACGATGTTGTAATCCCAACTACACTTGCTTGCCCAAATTCACTGCCACAAGCAAATTAGTAAGAAAATATTTTGTTTCTCTCCAACATCCGATTTTCAAAATAGATACAGCTATCTTCATGTCTATCACCATATTAAGTTTGTAATGCCAAGCCTTCTGCCCAATAAGCTACTCATGGAATTAAAGCACTATATATATATACACAAACATGCAAGAGGAGCTCATGAAGAGCTCACCATATTAAGTGTTAGTGTAGCCTGAACGATAAACGATTGCAACTGTTCATGACATCCTTGCCCATTATTCATGCATGTCACCTTGCTATTGAAGAAAACTATACTAAGGTCGAATAGATCCTAAAAAGTAAACTATGGGTAGAATATTATAAGCCCACGAAACAAAAAGCGGCGCTATATAGCGCCATTTGAAACACCGCGACGCTATTGTCAATTTCCACGCTATTGACTGCGCTATTGGCGCTTATAGCACGATATTGCTTATTTGCTAAAGCGCCGCTATTTCACGCTTATTGGCGCTTATATCGCGCTATTTTCACGCTATTAGGCTATAGTGGCAGCAGCAGGCTGGTGCTACTGCATAGCGACGCAATAGCGGCGAATAGCGCCCAGAAAAGTCCGACGCTATTTTCCATAGCCCGCGATAAAAAAACATGGATTATAAGTCAATAATGTATATATAATAATTTTTTTGGTCCACTTCCTTTTTGAGGAAACATGAGGAGCTAGAGGCACCTACTGAAATTTATTATTTTCCTAAATAAACAAAGATTTAACAAAGTCATCCACCTCTTCCTAACTATTTATACGGATGGAAGATGGATGTATAAGAAGTTTGAGCTACTGACAATTTTTTTTTTTTTGTTTAACTTCAAGTGCCGTCCACAATACCAATTGGGAGCGAGGATTCCCTCACCTACTTTTTCTTTCCTTTCTTGACGAGTGCAAACTGCAAAGTGAGCCATCAAAATCGGCCGCAGAATATGGATGTAGTGAATGATCCACTTCAGGCTTTATTTGTCCTATTTTGACCAGAAATACTTCGTTCACTGCGCTGTATTTAAATGCAAGCCAAACTATATATCTAGGGTTTTCAACGGTATCTTGCACCTTGAACGCCGGATGGGGGTACTGACACGGAATTAGAGTGGGTCCAACACTTGAACTAGCTATATTCTAGTCCATCAACCCATGCTCTCGCATGGTTAGCATCTTAAAATGCATAGGCAATAGTTACCGTGTAATATTGTTGGTACATGGATCCCAGCGTGCAGGCGGAGGTGTCCGAAGCGGCGATCGCATCTAAGTAACCTTCGCTAACGGCTTAAGAGTTTTTGTTCCCATCCTGCCTCTCGACTTTCGGGGAAAGAGACCCGACGAGGGGGACCTCCGTCACCGGACGGGCGAAGGTTCCACCCACCGCGATGGAGGCAAGCGGAGATCGCCACCTTCGCGTGGGACTCGAGCCAGCGCCTGGGATGGCGAAGGAAGCCTACTCCTCGCCCGCCTCCCTACGATTCCCGGAGAGATGGGCGGAGGTCGAGGCGGCGGGCTCGGGCCAGCTGGCAAGGGCCTTTCGGGAGAAGGCGGTGCAAGGAGTACAAGTACACGAAGGCCCGCACTGTGTCTAATGAGGAAGGAATATGCTAGGAATATTGGAGGGCAAACTTGTAATCTTGTATTCCTAGGCAATTGTAAAACTATAAATAGGGGATCAACCCCCTTTTGGAGTGTTGGTGAATACCAGTTATGAACATTTATTATTGAGTCAACTCGCTCTTACACTCCAATCCACCCATCTCTTCCCTAGAGCACCGCCTAGGCGGAGACTTCATCCCGTGTTGAGAATCCCAGGTTCAACAAATATCTCCACCAAATTAAATTGCTATTATTAAATTACATGTTTTTTTATTTTGTTTGTTTCTCTAAAAAATAGATAGTATGTTGTCTCTATATATTATGATTCTATATGTTTCTTCATTCATATCTGAAGTTTCTCCATGTTACGCGAAAAAACGCCGCGACTAGCTTGTGACTTCGATGGAGTGGGCGGGTGACTAATCTCGGTGGGGGCTGCCTCAAATTTTTTTAAAAAATGTCCCCTACTTTTTTCACCTATTTTTTGGGACTTTTTTTTTTTCTTTGGAGAATCATTTTTCGGATTTTTCTGAAAACGTGCTGGTTCCACATCACCATCGTTGCTGGTATGGTTGTGTCCATTCAAAATCTAGAAGAGATGTGGGGTTTTGAAATGACACTAAAGACCAAATCTGTAGTACCGTTCAGTTCGGTTCCAATGGTGCTGTACATTTTAAGGATGCTCTTGAGGGATTGCAAGCCTTAATTAAGTCACAATGATGCACACACATACATGTTGATCACCTTATAGCTCATTTCCCTCCTTGTGATCCTTTGCCGTGTGGGGGGTAGAGCAGTACGATCACATTGCAAATGTGTTTTCTTGCTCGCAGTCTCATTTCTAGATGCAAGATGCATGAATCAACAAACCTACGCCGCTCTGTATTTGCTCTTAGGAACGAACTGGGACCTACTTGTCCATAAGGACGACATATGGTTTTTGGCTCAAATCTGGATGTTGCTACCCAGCTGGTCATACTTCAGGATCTTGTCAGCTAGCGGCTCCAACATATCTGCCTGTGTTTGGTTCTTTTGTGTCGTCGTTGAAGGTTGACGAGAACAGATAACGGACCCGATGGTGATGCTTGGACTTTCCTGGGTAGTCTTCGGCACGAGCTCGCACTTTTCCTCTTTGAAAAAGGAGGAGACTGCAGGTGTGTCAAAAGGTCATTTGTGGTCAGGTAATAACGATAAAGCAAAAGTGACATGTGACCAAATTTGCATTTTGGTCGGGTATATTCTCTCGGTACCTCAAGACAACTTATAAACTTTTGACTGTGTGACGGGTAAAGCAAAAGTAACGATACTCTTTTACTCTCTGTTAAAAGAGTTTCATTACTCTAAATGAATATGAATAAACGTAAATTTATCTTTTGGCTGCTACTCCAAGACAGGCTTAGCACTAGATAACTTTTAGGAAGAAAGAATATGTCCTCGCCTGAATATAATTTTGTGCTATGTAACAGTGCAGTCGAAGAATCTCTGGTTCACCTATTCTTGGAATGCCCTTTTGCAGTTTCTTGTTGGGCAACTCTTAACCTGTACATTCAGAATCCATTTGATCCCTTTGGCACTCTAGTTTCGTTTAAAAATCAGTTGCATTGCAGCTGCCTTTCTTCATGGAGATAACTGTCAGTATGTGCTAGTCTATTTGGACTATCAGGAATTATCTGAATTTCAGACATATTCAGCTCTCAGTATACATTGCAAGACCATCTTCAAGATATAGAGTTTGCTCAAGTTATTTTTTAGAGCTAAAAGTTGTTAATCGCTTTTGCTTACCTAATGGCCAGAAACCAATGTGTAATTTTTTTGATTTTCTTTGTTTCGTTTTATGTTTTGTGAGAACTGTATGTAAGGACTGTTTAAATTAAAATAAAAGCCCAGTAGGGGATGCACCCCCCACCTGTTTTCCTGAAAAAAAATGCTAGAGAGTAGTACGAGGTGTACAACTACTATAAGAAATTGGGTCCACGCTAGGTGTTCTAACCTTCCCTATTACATTTCCAATGTTATGAAAAGTTGGTCTATAATTTGCTATTCCCTCCGTTTCAAATTGTAGTTCACTTTGGCTTTTCTAGATCCATTTGTTTTGCAATGTATCTAGACATAGTGTATAACTAGGTGCATAGCAAAATCAATGTATCTAGAAAAGCCAAAGTGAACTACAATTTGGAACGGAGGAAGTACTTAGGTAACTATCTAATCCTACAGTAAGGAATGAACTGCTTTGGCTGCAAAGAGAATAGCTGCTGTTTTGTCGGAATCCTATATGGTCGGCACAAAACGTGCCCGATTTGCTTCTGCTGAACATCAGAACATTCATGTGTGTACTAATCAGAGTTATATGCTAGCTCCAAATATCTGAAACGAAAGAGGAAGATGTGCTGCACCTGCCACACATTGGGAACTTGGAGGGAAAATGAAGACCATGATCTGCACGATGTGAATATAAACATCCTGACTTCCTGGACTTGGGCAGTTGGGAACTTGGGATTGGCAGGATTCTGCGAGAGCAGCCGGCAGTCGTCTTCCTCCTGGTCGTGGGCAAAGGCAAATGGGACCTGCTGATGACGCTTGTCGTTCAAACTGCTTCATGGTTCCTAGCTAATCCGTTGTCATGTCTCTGGGACGCCCGGAGACTAAACGGGATGATGCAGCCTCCTCTTACAATCCAGTGATCCGCGTTCCTTTCCTAATTCCTATCCACGTGACCTTACGTGACCTTCAGTGTGCAACACGTCACTGATACCATTCAAAAGAAAGAAAGGGAGGTTGTATCGAACAACAGTGTTGGAAATGATGGCGCCGGCGATAAGTTCTGAAGTGGTCATCTGTTCAGGTGAAGCTGCCGTCGCAGCACGAGCTTGCCATTTTCCTCTGAAACGACTCACCGGTCCTCATCCTCCCTACACGATGGGCGGCTCACATGCATCATCACAGGGTTTGGGAAGGTTTTTGGAAGGTTTAGACGACTGGAGCCAGACCTGTGTGGTCGAGCCTGGTTGATGAATTATCTCTCCAACCAATACTGACTCCTTGTCATTCTGTTATCATCTACAAAGTGTGAATGTGACCCGCTAGCTGCTTGTCACCATCCGGAACTGCGACCTAACTTTTCCTTGGTCTTCCTCTTGCTCCGGTCAATTCAACGGACCTCGCACTCACAATGTCACAAGCCGCGTTCAAATCCTGGGACCGACGATAAGCTCAGGTGCGGTCCTCAGATCACATGCATGAAACTGCTGTCGTGGCACGAGCTTGCCGTTTTCCTCTGAAACGACGCAAAGGTCGTGAGTCACGACATGCCATCACTCATCCTCCACAATTGGCTGCAGCATTTCTGGCTCACATAGTCACAGGTTGGGAAGGTTATTTGGAAGGTTTAGCCGACTGTTGCCAGGTGTGTGGTCGAGTCTGGTCGATAAGTTATCTGTCTAATACTAGTCTAATACCCGACACACCTGCTATCATTCACTTTTGACGACTGCTGCTGGGTAATGTAGACGTCGACCCATCTGTCTTCAAGCTGATAAACTTGTTGATAAAGCGCAATGCACTCAGCACTACAACTGGATTCTGTTGAGACAAGTGTGTGTCTGTCAGGGACAGATCTAATAAATGAAGAGGAATGGCAAGATATGGAATTTTTTCTCTTTGGTTCAAAGTAATGCATAAATAATTCAGGTTCTGCACTTCATGCTATAGTTGAGGTTTCAGCCAAAACTGCCTATGATGTGTCTTGACAAAAATTAACTTTTAGTTGAGTCAATTGGATTGGGAAATTAGGCGTCAGTTCCGTTCCGCTAGAAATGTTGCAGAGAATTCAGTCGAATAAACACCAAACAAACTGAATGCATTTATTGGAAACAAACAATCAACAGTCTCACAACTCAATCATTTTCATGAAACATAGCAAAGTGTGTGTCTCTCACTCTCTTTGCAATTTGGTAGCCGCTGACAAACTCTGTTTTAGGAGCTTCAAACCCTCGATCTTAATTAAAACGATCAAATTCTGCATAAACAGTTATTGATAGTACATCTTGGTCTTGTATATTGCTATCAGGGCTGCTCTGCGTACCATGTCCACTTGGAACTTTTGTACAATATTCATACTAAATTCAAGTGTAAACAGTCATTGCACATAGCACATAATCAAACATATATCTTGTTTCCCTCCACCTTCTCAAATTCAACAATATAACATTATGCTCATTAGTTCAGCAGTAGAACATTAATGTCTATGTCACCACATAGATCTAATCTTCTATATGGACTTCAATCTAAGATGCTAGTTATATATATAACATCACAAGGGAAAGTTCCATGGCATTTGCATGGACTAAAAGTTGGAGGCATGCATTATAAGTGTTGTCAGCATACATCTTCTATTTCACGGATGGTGACTTCATTAGACCTTGATAATTTTCAGGATCAAAATTATTTTTAGTAATAATTCACAAGATTCATGTTCATTGTTCACGCAGATCACCTTATATGTACAAACAATTCGCTATGAAATTTTGCTGTCAAGGATAGATCCCATCATTAGTAACTTACACACCCAGGTGGATGGGACATGCTTTTCGCCATCCTGAAGCACACCTCGACCTAATAGTTGGTGGTCGTCTTTTTTTGGTGGTCAAGTTAATAGCAACAGTAGCTCCTTTGTCACATTGGAATTCCAAAAGACTAAATTGGTGACAACCTCCTGACAAGTCTCATTCCTATTTCCATCCTTTGGGCCGGCAACACATCACCGATGGAATAATGTGTTTCTTTTGCCTTTCATCCGGGCTAACTATTAGAAACATTTGCTTAAAAACAGAAAGAATGGCGACAACTAAGCTTTGGTTCTCAGTTCAGATGTATCTTGTTCATTTGCATGGAGACAAAGGGGCTCAATGTTGAAGTCTGCAAAGTATGACAGCCACCCAATGTGAGTGCTTGTCGATCTTTACACAAGGGCCAAAACAACTAGTGTGTCCCCTTCCTAATTTTGTTGTCAATTTGGATAACAAGAAAAACAAATGTGTGTTCCTTTTTATCCAAATTGACCACAAAATTAGCGAAAGAGATTGGAACATCGGGAGATGCTGTCGAAGGCAGCATGAAGTCCTTGGTGGACAAAGGAAGCTCCCCGACGCACGACACTAGGAATCGGCGAAGACCCGAGAAAGTAGTGGCCCAAGAAGGCCCATATTCATAACTTTGTTTTTGAGTTGGAACGTGCAGTTGATTCCTTCAATTTGGGCTGAAGTAGGCTTTGCATGCTCTTCCACTCGACCTCAAGTGTGGCAGGCCAGCGCGGCCTGGTGTGGGTTGTCGGCAGCCTACCCAGCTTTGCACTGTCGACATAATGTCCGGCGCTGTTTCATGATGTTGGGCCGGTTTGAAACCAAACCATGTTTTGACCCACGGCAGCCAAAAAAAATGGTCCATCGATGGCTCCATTGCTCTCAGTGAGTCCTGGCCGTACGTGTGATTTGAACTCCTGGGACACGTCGCTTTTCATTTGCACTGGACCTATAGGGAGGCATATATGTGTGTACGGCGAGACTGCACCTAATTTTGTCCCCAAATATCTGGGACAGTTTTTCAGAAATCATGAAAGGACATTGTGGGTGACCAACTCCAGTTACATCACTCTACTAGCTTTCTAGTGTGAGTGTGACACTGCACCCGTGCAGCTTATACGATAAGCTACTCATCAATACAAGTAGTTCCTAGCACGACGAGTGACAGTGTGAGAGAGATTCAGCAGCATGGAAGCAAACGTGCGTCATGACGAAGGACAACGTCGCCAAGGCCTCGGCGGCGTCGATCACGAGTCCCTGCAGCAGCCGCAGAGCGATCAGAGGATCAAGAAGGGTGGATGGATCACCTTCCCTTTCCTCGGAGGTCTCTCCATCTCGCCGTTGCTGTCGTCCGTTTGCATCGAAATCGATCCATCCATGTTTGCGTGCTTGTTACATACATGTGTGCATGTCGTCGTGTATGGTGTTGCAGCGGCGATGATGGGTCTTGGTTTGGCGACGAGCGGCGCGTTGAGCAACCTAGTGGTCTACCTCATCAAGGAGTACAACGTGCCTAGCGTGGACGCAGCTCAGATCGCCAACATCATCAACGGCTGCATCAACTTGGCTCCTGTCGCCGGAGCCGTCGTCGCCGATGCCTTCTTCGGCTGCTATCCTGTCGTCGCCATCTCCATGGCTTTCGCCGTTCTGGTCAGTGATCGATGACTCCATCACTGGCCCGACTAGTCGTCGTCGTGTGTTTTCTAAATTTGCTGCTGAGAGCTGACTAATGCAGTCCACGGTTGTCTTCACCCTCACGGCAAGCCTGCGGAGCCTGCGCCCAGCGCCATGCCATCTCGGCGCCGGCGCCTGCGAGCCGGCATCGGCCGGGCAGATGGCCGCGTTGTACGCCGGCGTGTTCCTGTTGTGCGTGAGCGCCGCGGGGTCGCGGTTCAACCAGGCGACCATGGGCGCCGACCAGTTCGACTCGGCCGCCGACCGCGACGTGCTCTTCAACTGGTTCTTCGTCTTCTTGTACGCCTCCACCGTGCTCGGAGCGACGGCCATCGTCTACGTCCAGGACACGGTGTCCTGGACGCTGGGCTTCGGCATCTCAGCCGCCGCCAGTGTGGTCGGCTTCGTGGCGTTGCTCCTCGGCACGCGCTACTACCGCCGGTCGCCCGTGCGGGGCAGCCCGTTCACGGAGCTCGCTCGGGTGATCGTCGCCGCCGCCAAGAACTGGAAGGTCAACGTGCCGACGACGGCTGGGGAGTTGAACTTTTACCATGGACGACGACGGGGGGAGGTGACGGTGATGACGACAAAGCTGGTAATGGTGACACTGATCTTGCTCCACCCCCAACCAGCAGCTTTAGGTAAGAAAAATTATACCCTTTAACACATACTATATCACAAATATAATAATGCACGTGTGCTGCGTGATCATTACAATATGAATTTAAAATCGATTAGGCGATATAGGACTGATATTTTTAATGTCACTCTTAACTGAGGTGGACTCAACTAATATGGTTAGGAGACAAATCTAGCCATATAATTTTCTTTTAAAAGGTTACCTTTTATAATGGATTTGGACACAATTACATTTTTAGCCGCAACTAGAAAATGCCTCTATCTTAAGGTGGCTGGATTTAGACTCGTCTCTTAAAATAGGTGCAATATAGTAAAATTTATGGCCTTTTCAAACAAACTCTCATGGACACAAACTTTATATCAAAGTTGTATAACTTAAAGATATTGTCTACAACCTTATAGTCGACAACTTTTTCATTTCCAATTATCAATCAAACAAAAAGTTATGTTTCAATTTTTCTCACATTTGAAATCCAATTTTTGAATGGTCGAAGATGAAGAAATGACCAAACCCAAAGTTATAAATCTCAACAATATCTACGACTTTTGTAGTTGAAAAAATATTTTTCACTTGAATTTATTCAGGGCCACAAATACTCATTTTAAAATTGAATAAAATGAATTCAAGAACGTTCATGCATTATAGTTATATAAGTGACTCTAGTGTGTAGTAGTTAGCAGAGAGAAAATATTTTGCTCCAAAATTCATGTGTGGCTCCTTGGTGGTGACTTCCCCATATATAAAAAATAATTTTTATTTTTTTTGGATTTATTTGTAGAGGCGATGGTATATTTGGAGCCGTCTCTACAAATTCCATTTTTGGAGATGACTAGACTGCCACCTCTACAAATGGAATATTATTAATACCAACCTAAGTTTAAAGTTGGTATTAATAATATCTAGATAGTCCGGCCTATAGGGTGTTTGATTCTGTTAGTGCTAATTTTAGCTTTCTACTCAATCGGTCCTAAATTATGTGGTATAGCACCCATGACTCGATATGAATTATGTGGCATGAGTTTTGACAAAAAAAAAAAAAGAAGAAAAATAGGTACAACCTTAGTCCTGAAAAAAAGAATGTAACTATGTATTACGTGCCACAACGAATGACCAAGTTTCTAGTGAATAATACTCACATTTATAGCTTTAAATGAATTTATTGTAGAAATACATTTCGTAATTAATCAATTTCCATCTATAGTAAGAGAGTGAGTAGAAGAACGTGTCATATGTTGCAAAGTAAAAATATGGAATATAGTGATTTATAGAATCAATTTACATATCTCACCCTATAGTAAGAGAGCGAGTTGAAGAACGTGTCATAAGTTGCAAAGTAAAAATATGGAATGCTGATTTATTATAGAATGAATTTGCATATCAGTAAGAGAACAAGTTGAAGAATGTGTCATGAGTTGCAAAGTTGAAAGTTGTGGAATGTGAAATCCCAACCCAAATAGCCAACTTATTAAACTAGATTTCAATTCCTCCACGATGAAAGGATCCAAACAACCCCTAATACTTGGTATTTATTTGGTAGCATAAACATTGTTTTTATCTCTAATTGATCAAACTTACAAGGTACTTAAACGTAACATTGTGCTACAAATTGCTTTCTTTTCTAGAAGGTAGTACGTATCAGCTGAGGTGATCACGTCCTGCCTCCTTTGTGTGCTTTCAAATTAATAATTCTGTTGGATCAACACGATGTGATAGTAACTCTCCTTTTAAAAAAAAAAACGATGTGATAGCTCTATCAATTAACTTGACGTATGTGCCGCATAAGACACATTTGATTGGTCGTCGTCTTGTGTGCGTCAAAATTGAAAAAAGCTTCCCGGATGTACCCAACTTTCTTGCTCTCATCTATCCCTTTTAAGTTTTGTGTAACTTTTACTCTTTGTTTATTTAATACTCCTCCATATTGAAATAAAAGTAGTTTAGGGCAGCGACACGGTCTCGAAAACACTACTTTTACTTCTTTTTCTATATAAATATTTATTGAAAAGTTATATATGTATATTTTTATGAAAGTAATTTTCAAGCCAAATCTATTTATATGATTTTCATATTTCTAAACTCAATGACTTAAAAATTATTCACCATTTATATTCCCAATGTTTGACCCAAACCTTTTCTAAAAACGACTTCTATTTCAATACGGAGGAGTATATTCACAGTAGGGAGCCATTGGCTCCTCCAATTCTTCAAAAAAGTATTTTTTTTGAAAAGCAGATTGTAACACATCGTCAAAATGAAGTAAAACCGCAACGACCTATGTTTGACCAAATTTCTACCAAATGCTATTCAAATTTACGACTTCAAATTAATTTATTAAAAAATATATTTCGAATGAATCTAATGATATTTATTTGATAACATAAACATTGATAGTTTTTCTATCTATAATTAGTCAAACTACTAAACCCCGATTAATCGTGCTAGAATTGCATGTTTTTGGAAGAGGGAATATGATTCTATCTATGTTAGCGTATTTTTCTACAAACTTATTAGTAGTTCCAACGCAGTACAACGTGCAACTGTTTTAATTGAAAATTGCTCCCCAGTCCCTTTGTATGATCGAGTAGCTAGTTAAATTAAAAGAGTAAAATCCATTTAAAGTCCCCGAACTTGTCCTCAAGTCTCATCCAGGTCCATGTACTTAGAAAACTAGAAATCCAGGTCCCTAAACTTGTTCAAGTGTGTCATCCAGGTCCAAAACCGGGTTTGGTAAGTGGTTTGCTACAGTAAAAACAGTTTTTGTTCTTTTCCTTTTTTTTGTTTAGGTTGAATCTTTGAAAAATCATAGTAAATTATAGAAAAATCATAAAATAAAAAATCCAACTTTTTTTGACTCCACATTAATATATCTACAAGTGAACATATAATATGATATGTTTTAGTATAAAATTTTTTGCTACGAAGCTTTTATCTT
The DNA here is from genome assembly GCA_015847255.1 of Hyparrhenia diplandra. Lineage (NCBI taxonomy): Eukaryota > Viridiplantae > Streptophyta > Magnoliopsida > Poales > Poaceae > Hyparrhenia > Hyparrhenia diplandra. The sequence goes on from JADLZK010011812.1 coordinate 1,494,344, forward strand.
TTTCTTTTGTATTTATTTGTGCGAATCTTTGAAAAATCATAGTAAATCACAGAAAAATTATAAAATAGAAAAAATATAATTTTGTTAGACTCCACATGAGTAGATCTACGCAGTGCATATATAATATGATATGCTTTAGTCCAGTAAAATCATATTATATGTGTGCTTTAGATCTATGTTTTTTTTTGTAATTAATTGAAATAATTGGATTTTCTATTTTATAATTTTTTTTTATGATTTACTATGATTTTTCAAAGATTCATTCAAATAAATAAAAGGATAAAAGCTTTGTAGCAAAAACTTTATACTAAAGCATATCATATTATATGTTCACTTATAGATATACTAATGTGGAGTCAAAAAAAAAGTTAGATTTTTTATTTTATGATTTTTCTATAATTTACTATGATTTTTCAAAGATTCAACCAAAAACAATAAAAAAAGAGGAAAAGAACAAAAAACTGTTTTACTGTAGCAAACCGCTTACCAAACCTGGTTTTGGACCTGGATGATACACTTGAACAAGTTTAGGGACCTGATTCCTAGTTTCCTAAGTACATGGACTGGATGAGACTTGAGGACAAGTTCAGGGACCTAAGGTGGATTTTACTCAAATTAAAAAACAGTGCACCATTAAGTCGCTAACAACAATTCTTAATTGTATTGTAGTTTCCTGAACCGCGCCGCACTGATAACCGACGGTGACACCGTAGCTGGCGCCGACGGGTCGACGACGGTGATCCGGCCATGGCGTGTGTGCACGGTACAGCAAGTGGAGGACTTGAAGACGGTGCTCCGCATCCTGCCGCTGTGGACCACCGGCATCATGCTAAGCGTGGCCATCGGCGTGCAGATCAACTTCACCATCCTTCAGGCTCGTCATGGACCGTGCCGTCGGTCACTTAACCATACCGGCGGGCTCCATGATCGTTGGCTGCTTCATGGCCATCATCGTCTCCATCGGCCTCCTTGACCGTATCCTCCTCCCGTTGTGGAGACGTCTCACAAGGCACGACCTAAGGCCACTGCAGCGCATCGGCGCCGGCCACGTGGTCACTATCATCAGCATGGTCGCGGCCGCCGTCATCGAGCGCCGGCGTCTAGCCACCGTGCACGCCCACGGCGAGGAGGGTGACCCGGCGTGGGTGTCGCCGCTGTCGGCCACGTTGCTGCTCCTGCCGTTCGCTCTGTCGGGGTTCGGCGAGGCTCTGCACTTCCCCGGGCAGGTGACGTTGTACTACCAGGAGTTTCCTCCTTCGCTCAAGAACACGGCCACAGGCATGGTAGCCATGATTGTCGCGCTCGGGTTCTACCTTAGCACGGCGCTCATCGGCATTGTCCGGCGCGCCACGGCATGGCTGCCGGACAACATGAACGCGTCCAGGCTGGAGAACCTCTACTGGCTGCTCGCCGTCATGGTGTCTCTCAACTTCAGCTACTACATGTTGTGTGCCAAGCTGTACAAGTACCAGAACGTCGGCAAGTAAATAACTGTGAATATGCTATGCTGGCCGCAAGGTGTCTCTCAACACTCGTGCTGCATTCTGGCTAATTTGTGTGTGCTGTACTGCTGTTGTGTGTTGTTGGATATGTACTGGACAAATTTTAAATGTGTTTGTTATGAAGAATAATATTCTGAATTTTAAATGTGTACCCCACCCCAGTTAACTGTATATAAAGATGTGGACCACATGGGGCACCACAATTTTTTATATAAATTTTTCCTTCATCCGAGTTTATATGAAAAAAATAGAAATTATTTTTTGATGCAACAACTTTTGACTCCGTAAATTGATTTTCAGAGACGACAATCAATTAACTAGGAGACCGAGGCATCACCTTATTATTTAATCAATGATTTTCGGAGGACACTGGCTTCTGTAAATGGTTTTGGGATGCGAGCATTTTCTTTAGTGATGCCACTGGATATCCGATAAACATACCCAAACCTATGCCATGTTGTTTGTGGATGGTATGGATTGTCCAATAAAGCATGGATACGGGGAGGGGGGTATGGATTATCAGTAAAGCATGAATACACGGAGGGTATACCTGTTATGCCCATGGCTCCAAATGGCTAGCTAGTTCTTTGCTTTTGCTTTGCTAGCTAGTTCTTTACTTTTGTTTTTGCTTTGCTAGTCTTTTATGCATTGGATAATCCACACCCAATGGATATTTAGCCACTGGTTAATTATAAATGGATATTTAACAGATATGAGTGCGGGTGACCCATCAGCGTGCCCAGTGGCAACGTTAATTTTCTTGGAGCGATCCTGACCAATTATGCAAGAGGTTGCTAGAAGTGCCCACCACCGTTAATAATTTGGCATTCCTAGTAAAATCATTTTTCTAGTAGTGTGCTTACGCAGCGAGGCCGCACTTGGGAAAGTTGTGGAAATAGAAAAGTAACGCTCTGACCAATTATGCAAGAGGTTGCTAGAAGTGCCCACCACCGTTAATAATTTGGCATTCCTAGTAAAAATAATTTTTCTAGTAGTGTGCTTAGGCAGCGAGGCCGCACTTGGGAAAGTTGTGGAAATAGAAAAGTAACGCTCTGCACTAGTATTAGCACTAGTAACGATTTTATTTTGCATGACAGGTGGTTTTTCATTAACCGCGGCGGGCAAAGTCGCCCCGCCACGCATCAAAGGTCACGGTAAATCTCACATTAATCATGGCGGGCTACTGTGCCCGCCACGGTTATTGATTCCAAAAAAAAAAAAAAAAAAACTCTTGACAAGCCTACGAGCCCATCCAGAGCCCGCCGAGCCCATCTAGGGTTGCGGTGCCACCGGCGCCCGCCGTGGTCATAGATCAGGTATTTGTGTCGTAGATCAGTCTTTGGTGTAGTAGATCGGGCCGCCGGTGTCAAAGATCGGGAAATCCGGGCTCCGTGTCGCGGGCGGGGACGGCCGCCGCTCAGGGCTCAATTCAGCCCGAGCCACCACGTGCCGCGCGGCCCCCATGGGTCGATGCCACCGTAGCCCCACGCGCCACCGCATCCCCCGTGGACCGACGCCACCACAGCCACACGCTTGCCGCGGCGGGCCCCCGCCGCCAGCCCCCGCGCGCGGCGCCCGTAATCCGTCGGGAGGAGGGCACAGTAGGGGCTACCTTCGGCCATGGGAGGAGGGAGGAGTGGGAAGGGCCGCCGCCGCCATGGGGAGGAAGGAGGAGAGGAGGGACACGCCGTGATCCATCGCCATGGGGAGGAAGGAAGAGAGGGAGGGATGCGGTCATGGGGAGGAAGGTGGAGAGGGAGGCCCGCCGCTTGGAGTGGGAGAGGGAGGGAAGCACGGCGCTGCTCGCGATGCTGAGCGGGAGTGCGGCGTGCGTGTCGCATGGTTCTCGGTCTGGGAAGGAGGCAGAGGCAGAGGCTGAGACTGTGAGGAAAACCTAAAGTGCAGTATATATACGAAGATGGTTATTGGGCCTCGATCTGGGCTGGTTGGGCCTCAATATTTTTGGTGATGGGCCTTAGCGTATGCCCCGCATGGTAAATCTATCTATCGTGGCGGGCACATTAGAATGCCAAACCCACGGAAAATAGATATTAACCGTGGTGGACATTTTTAAGCAGCCCGTCACGGTTAATCTATTTTTAGTGATAGGAAAATGTGCCCGCCACGGTATATAGAAAACGCCTGCCATGCAAAATCAGGGGTTTTGATTGTGGCGGGCAAACTTGACGCCCACTACGGATAAGTTTGGATGGTGTCTTGTAAAATGTTTTATGTAGTAGTGTTGATTGGATGAATGCGGGTGTTGACACATGTTAACGTATACTTTTAATTGTCAACTAAACATGGAAAAGGACTAAAATATAATTAGATAACCTTATTAGGGGTTTCTACTAACGATTTCCACGAGTTTTGGTAAAGTTGTGATTTGCGGGGACTTAACAGAAAAACAAAGCAGAGTTCGCGAAAGCAATACGACTACACATAACGCAACATAATCCAACTCCGAACAAAGTCTAGAAGGTTCCGAGTACACCCGACGCGTCAAAGAGTCCCAACACCCGAAAATACATCATCTAGAAGACTCCAGAAGCCACGACGCACCGCTGGACCCGGGTGGGACCTACCCCAGGCCGACAGGCCTAATATTCAGAGCCGACCGCCCGGCCCTCGGCCAAGTCATCTCCGCTTCTAGAATGTTCCTCCACCGCCTCCGAGACGCAATCTAAAACCGTGTGTTTTAAGTCGGTTTGATCCGACGACGACGGGAGGAGTTCGAGTTGTAATCCGAGTCCAAGACGGGGCACCTCCTCCTGACTATATAAGCAAGCCTCCGGGCCCCCGGGTTTCATCATCTCGCATCAACTCATCATCATATCGGATCGAGATCCAGCTCTAGTCGACGGCTTTAGCTCTAGTTCAAGAACTAGAAGTAGAAGATTAGACAAGATGTAGAACTAGAAGCCTTAGATTAGAGTTGAGAGTAGAGCTTCAAGTTGAGAGAATTAGAGCGCGGTTGAGGCGGAGTTGAAGGAAGGCCCGAGCTGTCCGGCGCCTCCATCTTCTTCTTCCTCCGAGTTGGTGCCATTGGAGCACGACTCGAGATCTTGTGGATTGTTCGACTTCCATTCGAGTAAGTGGTATTGTCTCTATTGTTCTTAAGGTTCGTATTTCTTTGATAAGATTACTTTGATTCTTGGTTGCTCTTGAATTGAAGTTGTTAGATTAATGTAAGCGTGGTGCTTAGATTGACTAGCTTATTACGAATACCTTCTATAGGCCGGAGTGAAACCCCAACCGTTAAGGGTGATCGTAGTGGTGACAAAGCACTATTGAGTCCTTTGTATCCCCTGCTCCCGTTTATAGAAATCGTAGGAGACCCCCCGCGTTGTTAGCGTAGATTCCCTTTATTAAGAGTTTCTTCATGACAACCCCTCTTAAGAACAATGTGCAAATGATTTACTTGAAGTGAGAACAAGACCTTCCTACTAGAACTCCTTACCTCTCTTTTTAATCTAGTTTTATAGCCACCCGGATTTAGCTATACACCTCGACATACTCTCTCACCTTCTCCCTGTGGATTCGATATTTAAAGCCCTATTCCCGGGTGAAGTGCTCACCGGTATCCGTTCGCTGCGGATTATCCATTATAGTATTCCTGTAGGTTAACAAATACCAACAAGCATTTCTGGCGCCGTTGCCGGGGAGAACGGTTTGAGACCACGTTGAAAAACTATAGCTAAATCTTGTACTATACTTTTATCTTTTTCTTTTATTCTATCTTCTCATCTTTTTCTATCTTCGTGGGATCAATTGATTCCATATTTGTCTATCTTATCGCACCCTTAAGCGGAAGCTCTGGCCACTAGAATCCTTAGATCTCATCCTTACATCTGGCCATTAGCTACGCCTACGGTTGATCAAAATGATCATGAAGCAATACTTCTCAGGAGTGAGAAGCAGGATCATATCTTCTATGGTAGGAGTCTTTGCCGACATCATGAAAGTGTTGTGCGCATGATCATCATGCAGTTTTTGGAGGAACCTTTTCTTTCCCTTTTTAAGCAAGGTTTGCTTTGACGAACTCAGCGGGTGAAACCCATATACTAGCATTCTTTATGACCACCCAAAGGAAGAAGAATCATCCTCCAGCCGAAAAAAAATAGAAGTTCTGATAGCTATATCACCATCACTCCAATCCCAAGACTTAGCTATCGACCCCAAACCATCAATGCGCTAAAACCTTTAAGGGGAGAAGAAATTCAACCCTTGGATATCTCTTTAGATGATGAGTTTCATGAACTTCCAGCTTCACAAGAGACCATATATAATCCAAACCTCTTTTGAGATAATCTCTTAGAAAGCACCTTTATTGCTACGCAAGAACATTGGGGGAACCTCAAGGATGGCATATCTAATCATGCCATAGGAAGAGAGCAAAGCCATCAAGAAGCCACTCCTGTCTCTCTCTTTCTATGTTCAAATTAGATAATTCTTTTCGAACCCATCTTTAACCACATCCTTGAGCCCAATGAATCCTCTTGTGCCCTTTTCTTGCGTCTCCTCACGATCCTAAAATATTATGAACGATCTAAGGAAGACCAAAAGGAGCGTATTTTTTGGAGAACATCAATGAGCATAAAGACTACTTCATAAATGGAACTTTTCCACCTAGTCCATGCTCATTTGAAAACTCCTAAATTGATTGCCATCTCAATTCTTGCCGCACATGAGATCTCCAACCCCCTCATACTCTCTTTCTTAAAAATTTAGAAAGGGTGGTTGTTTTCCTACGGCTTGAAATTTTGAGACTGGCAATATAAGGGAAACCACTTCATCATCTTGATTCATAATTTGAAAGTTTCCCAAGGACGAGCTTTTTGTCCTAAAACAAGCACTCTAGGGGAAATACTATAAAGACTTATATATCACTATATACCCCTACATTATGAGCATATGATTATAAAAATTTTCCTTCGGTATTCTTGTCACCGACCATGCCAGGTTTGAAGTAAAGAAGAACGAAGGATGACAATACAAGGTATGTCCAACCAGTCATTATGCAACGTTGAATTACATACATAGAAACATTTATTGTCGTGTTGCTACACTAGCTTGGTTGTCTTTACCTTTATGCATGCTCGATCTGTTAAACACTCATCATACTCTATCATCTCTCGTTTGAATAAATCTCGTAATGCTTTCATGCTACCGTTGTTTGCTATAGTATGCTTAGGTTTTGAAGTATTTTCATACACCTTTTAGATTAAGCATGGTGCTTAGTTGTTTTCATGGCTCGAGTTAAACATGGTGTTTAGTTTGATTCCCGAAAACCATAAGGTGTGGTGATCTTTCTTCTAAAGGCTTTTTAAATTAAGCATGGTGCTTAGGTTAGAACGCCTTCCTAAATCAAATTAGACGTGGTGTCTAGGTTGACTTTTGAACCATAGTACACTATAGTAGATCTTTGGTATATCTTTTGACTAAAAAAAAAAAAAAAAAAAAAAAAAAAAAAAGAACAAACTCGAACAAGCTTGGGGGAGGTCGAGATGAACTCACTAGAGATTGAGCAAGACATGTGAGACATGACTTATGGATAAAAGAATTCCGATGAGCTTAAAAAAAAAAAAAGAGCAAGAGTGACACAAGACAAAATCCACAATCGAAGCACTCACTCGAAGGAGGAATTCATGGGTGATGGAAGCATCAAGGAGGGAGGCCAATTCCATTGAAGATAATTAAGCCATCCTCTTCCTCCTGACATGCACCTGTCACTCCACGTGCCACTCAAGAAGAAGAGAAGGACCACCACAAGGTGTAATAGCGCCATCATATTCCAATAATAAAGGTAACACCTTGAGGTAAGTTGTCGTTAATTCCTCTTTACTATGGCATTCTCATAAATGAAAAGTCAAACATGCTAGAGTTATAGTTTCACATGATTCAATCTTGTTAACTCGACAGTTAGCTTTTTAAAAACTGTTTCTAGCATCACTTTCTTGTTCGCTCATTATTTTGCTAAAAATATTTACATGCTAGATTTATCTCTTCGATCTTACCACCCTTGTCATAAATGAACTTATACATTATCTTTATCTTGTTCAATGTGCCCACAAGGTTAGAGTAAAAGTAAATGAAATTTTTGTTTCGATGGTGTTTTCCCACCAACAGAGCCCATGCACTTGATCTCTACCTTGTCTTTGCAAAGCAGGACTCACTTTGCGCAATAAGAGGAGAAGTCTTACTTCCCCAATTCCTACAAGTGGAAGTCCCCGACCTACAAATATGCACACTAAATAAGACACCGCCAGTTTGCCACCATCCAATCTTCCTTCAAGCGGTGAATCCGAAAAACATGGGCAACGCCATCACCAAGTGGCTATTAAGATTAGATGATGCACTTGAGGAGTGACCAAGGAAGATCAAAGTGAGCACGACATGACTGGAGGTGTAGACCACTTGACAAGAGTAATGGGTCAACATCATCCCCATACTCCATCAAGAGGGCCTTACACCACCACTATTGCATACCTCACCACAAGACCCAAGAAGAACAAGACGCGGAGACGCTGCTAAAAATCACAAGACCAGTTGGAACGGAGTTGACGAACAAGGAAGACATTAAGAAAGATTAAAGAAGTTCGCTCGGCCCCGACCAACTGAACACTCAAGACCGCCACTCCAAGAAAGGTCTCCTCCGAAGAAGCAACATGGAAAAAGAAAGAAGCATCACCTAACGAAGAGGACGTCAAGAGTACACCTTCGAAGACCTACCACTACCCGCGTCATCAACCGAACAAACACCATCTCCATCGGCCACCTCATCTACGCCACTCGCCGAGATCATTGAAGGCACCATTTCGCATTACACGACATTCGACGAGATGCCATCGATGACGCACGCCATGGGAGTAAGTACTCAAAATTCTCACCGAGAGGTAACTCAGTATTTATCTACATATTTATTTTCTACACGGCATATTTAAATTAGCATATTTCCTTTAGCATATTTACTTTCCTATACCTACATAAAAAATCATAAAAATATGTTTGTCGCTTTAAGCCGCATCAGTTTCTTTAAGCCCCATGCAAGTACTCCTTGTTGTGGCGGCATAAAAAAAAAAAAAAATCAAAAATACGTGAGCACATGAAGGCTCACAATATGTTCCTAGAATTTGTTTCTTTCGGGTATATGCGGAATTAATATTTGCAGGGAGAACATTTAAGGAGAACTCCGCAGCTTAACGAGTTCCAAAGACGAACGAAAAGGACTACTTCAAGATCCAGTTTGGGGAGAGCACCCCGCTTATCACGATAAGTATTGCTACTTTACCTTTTTAATATTAGCTAGTTATTATATACGAGTTAATGAGTCTTAGCGTGTGAGTTATAAAAGTTAGTTCGATTAATTTGTTTAGTTCGGTTTAGTCAAAATTAGTTTACTATTAAATATTAGGATTCGGAATTATATAATAAAGTGCTCTTATGGAAGTCATCCACAAGTTGAGTCAATTATTCTCCATATATTTCTGGATATGTTTTTGTCTCCACCATGCTTTGTATGCAAGATAACAGAAAATAAGTGTGGGGGAGATCCTCGACGACCCAACAGAATTCTTCGCGACCAAAATCAAGAAATTCGGAACCAAGACGGAACCATCGACTCGCACGACGAACCGCGCCCGACACGGTCCAGTGGGAGGCCAACCGCCCATATACCAGACCGACCGGCCCCGCCCGGTCCCACGTAGGCCCCCCGCTTCGTCCACCGCTCGGTTTGCTTCCTAAAACTTTTCAATTTTAGCAAATTACTTTCCGTTCCGAATTAAAATAAGTCTTTTTCTGTTATGGTATGTTTTCCTATATGAAAAAGATGTCTTGTTAACCCATGAACAAAGTTTTGCATTATTAAAATTCCTACATATACCTGTCACTTGTTGGGATGCTTTAATTGCTTAAAACATGAGAAATAATAAAGTTAGAATAATGAGATCCTCTTTCTTTTATCTTGTCTTTGGAGAGTTATTTCAAAATATTAAAATCATTAGTTATGCTTCTCCTTTGTGATCAATGATACATCCTAATAGAGCCGTAGCAATCGTTAAAGATATATCTAATTAATTGTTGCTTTCTTGTGTTGAGCTTTGTCAAAACCACGACCCATGTTGAAATTTGTCTAAAGTCTAAGATCAAGATCACATACACTGCTTTCACTAAAGTATCCATGCTCTAAAAGTTTTAATCTCTATCTCCCATAATTTTAATTGTTGAAAAAAGGTACAGCTATGAAAAGCCAAATGTTCAAAATTCTAAAGAGTGGAGAGAAAAGTGAGAGAGAGGAGAAAATGAGCAAGTGTTCTACGGGTCAGAAGAACCCCCCTCTCTGAAAAAAAAAAAGAGAAAAAGGCAAAAATGAAGAGAAGAATAATGGACAAGTGTCCGAGGGTGAGTAGGGCCCACTTCTCTAATAAATAAGAGAGTAAAATGGACAAGTGTCCGAGGGTGAGTAGAACCCACCTCTCCACTAAATAGCTGGTTACCTCGCTTGGAAAATAAATAAATAAATATAAATGTTCCAAAAGGGAGATAGACGATTTTCAACTAGAGAGAGCAAAGTGGTAATAATAATCTTGACTCACATACACATCTTGATCTATGACTCATGACATCTATCTCCATGGATCCACAGTTGACTTAGCAATAAATACAAGGTAAGTGTGCTACATGTTCTTGAGCTCCACATATGATATAATAAATGAACTGTGAGGATATAATATATTTTGAGAAACTTGAGAGTGTCACAAAGGAGTAAGTAGAGCTATGTTTTCTTTTCAAAACTTATGCAAAATCTCTCCAAGTGACTTGGTTTAAGAATTTAAGGTGATCTGTTTCTAACCATTTCATGCTCAGATATCCCAAAGTGCAGGTATGACCACGGAGTATAATTATGATCCATTCTTTGTCTCTACGGTTACATTAAAGTTAGACCATCCTTTTTATCGAGGGCGAGTAAAAGCCTAAGTGTGGGGAGTTTGTTGACACATGTTAACGTATACTTTTAATTGTCAACTAAACATGGAAAATGACTAAAATATAATTAGATAACCTTATTAGGGGTTTCTACTAACGATTTTCACGTGTTTTGGTAAAGTTGTGATTTGCAGAGACTTAACAGGAAAACAGCAGAGTTCACGAGCAATACGACTACGCAACGCAACATAATCCAACTCCGGAACAAAGTCTAGAAGGTTCCGGAGTACACCCGACGTCAAAGAGTCCCAACACCCGAAAATACATCATCTAGAAGACTCCAGAAGCCACGACGCACCGCGGGACCCGGGGTGGGACCTACCCCAGGCCGACCGGCCTAATATTCAGGCCGACCGGCCTGGCCCCTCGGCCAAGTCATCTCCGCTTCTAGAATGTTCCTCCACCGCCTCCGAGACGCAATCTAAACCGTGTGTTTTAAGTCGGTTTGATCCGACGACGACGGGAGGAGTTCGAGTTGTAATCCGAGTCCAAGACGTGGCACCTCCTCCTGACTATATAAGCAAGCCTCCAGGCCCCTGGTTTCATCATCTCAGATCAACTCATCATCATATCAGATCAGATCCAGCTCTAGTCGACGGCTTTAGCTCTAGTTCAAGAACTAGAAGTAGAAGATTAGACAAGATGTAGAACTAGAAGCCTTAGATTAGAGTTGAGAGTAGAGCTTCAAGTTGAGAGAATTAGAGCGTGGTTGAGGCGGAGTTGAAGGAAGGCCCAGAGCTGTCGGCGCCTCCATCTTCTTCTTCCTCTGGAGTTGGTGCCATTGGAGCACGACTCTGAGATCTTGTGGATTGTTCGACTTCCATTCGAGTAAGTGGTATTGTCTCTATTGTTCTTAAGGTTCGTATTTCTTTGATAAGATTACTTTGATTCTTGGTTGCTCTTGAATTGAAGTTGTTAGATTAATGTAAGCGTGGTGCTTAGATTGACTAGCTTATTACGAATACCTTCTATAGGCCGGAGTGAAACCCCAACCGTTAAGGGTGATCATAGTGGTGACAGCACTATTGAGTCCTTTGTATCCCTGCTCCCGTTTATAGAAATCGTAGGAGACCCTGCGTTGTTAGCGTAGATTCCCTTTATTAAGAGTTTCTTCATGACAACCCCTCTTAAGAACAATGTGCAAATGATTTACTTGAAGTGAGAACAAGACCTTCCTACTAGAACTCCTTACCTCTCTTTTAATCTAGTTTTATAGCCACTCTGGATTTAGCTATACACCTCGACATACTCTCTCACCTTCTCCCTGTGGATTCGATATTTAAAGCCCTATTCTCGGGTGAAGTGCTCACCGGTATCCGTTCGCTTGCGGATTATCCATTATAGTATTCCTGTAGGTTAACAAATACCAACAGCGGGCAGTTTGAGGAAGAAGTTGATGAACTGACTGGAATATGTCGGTCCTCGATTGGATTTTTTTTTGACAATCACCTTCTATTTGGTCATCCCCCTGGTCTCCTATTTGGAAAGACTTTCATGATCACCTTCTCCTTCCTGTCACCAATAACCCCCTACCTTCCACGCTATCGACCTTTGGTGCGCCTCAAACATACACTTGGAACCACACCTTGCTTCAAACCACTTTCTCACAACAAGCTGTCCAAGCCATTGAGGCCACTCAAATTGTTCGCTCAGACCAACCAGACATTCTTAGATGGACCCCTTCCACAACAGGTTTGTGCACTACCAAAGCCATCTACTCACATTTAACCTCTCAGATGAACCACACTCTCCCAACTCAAGGCTCAAGAAGCATTTCTCATGATGCAAACCTCATTCTGCATAAGGTATGGAAAAGTAAGATAATTCCTCCTCTCCTTAAAACCATTTCTTGGAGGTTCATTCGTAGAGCCCTTGCCAAGGGAGAAAGAGCAAGTAGATTCTCTATTCATATTGACCAACATTGTTCATATTGTGGTGCAATTGAGGATGATATAATCATTTGTTCTTCAAATGTGAGCTGCCTTCTCAGGTATGGGCCACTTCCATCCCACCCCTCCCAACTCACGCCATTACATCTCCAAAGGATGGTGTACAAATAGCTCTCCCTCTTTTGATTACCCTCAACCCATCAGAAATTACTCTTTGTACAGCTTTGTTTACACTTTGGTATATCTGGAGAGCTCGTAATGACAACAGGTTTCAAAGGAAGACGTGGACCAGGTCCATAAATCTGCTCAAGCACATATGAACACACATTTCCAGGCACTCGGTGATCCGGTCCACACTTAGACACCACAGGCCATGGCAACCCTTCCCAACCATGCTCAACACATGGCCCACCCGCATGGTATTACTTCTCTGGATGCAGGTATTGGCAACATTCTAGACGGAGATCACCAACAGCAGATTGTCCACCTCCAAGTTGCCCCTTCGAATGCAACCCAGCGCCAGACTGCTACAGACAGATATCTTGTTGAGTTCCCCTCTTCTTCGCAAGGTGTGCGGTGCTATTCGGATGCCTCGATCCCCGGATGTGCTTGGCGCCAGCCAAAGACAAGAAGGACTTGGCATTTTCATTGTCAAAATAGACACAACTCCTCCACTCAGCATGTTCATCAAAGCAGTTATGCAGCAGGCCTCTTTGGTGATCATGGCGGAATCAGCAGGCCTCGCCCTCGCTGCTTCCATTCTTAACAGAATGAACATAGTAGATGCAAGTCTTCTTGTGGATAACATGCTGCTAGTCAACTACATCAACGGTGAAGATCTCTCCAATCCCCCAGATTGGCGAATTAAGCCTTATACACAAGTAGTGCACTCTCTCATGGCAGGTACAAGATCATCGGTGCACAGGATTAGAAGAGAGAATAATCAAATGGCAGATTTGTTAAGTAGACAAAGTTATTCTGCTTTACAAGCCAACCAATTAGATTTCTCCGGATTATGTACTAATCCGAGTCATGCTCATGGGTGCCCGCTCCCGGATGCACTCCGTTATGTAACTATTCACGATGTAATGGTTTTAACAGCCTTTTGCTGTTAACTTATGAATGAAAGCTTTATTTGTTGTCAAAAAAAAAAAAAAAAAAAAGACAACCAGGGCTCAATTAAATATTTGACCTTCTAGAATCATTCTGAGTACGTTTTTTTAGCATACGGACAGGCAGGTAAAAAAATGTACCAACACTTTTCTGCTTACAAAGCAAACATAGTTACAAGAAGTTTCTAGACGCAGCCCACGCCACGCCACACTCTACTGCCACACCTATCGAAGTTCTCGTTTTGTTGATGATTTAACTTGGGCGGCCATAGATTTTCATAGAGTAGTTTCCTGCCAAAGGTGCGGCATGCAAAAACACCGCCACAAAGTGTGGTGCCGCCATAGCTATATATGCATCTACTTATATTTTTTTTGAACTTGTATGAATGACCTATTTTTTGTCTCACTCCAACATCTCATAATGAAAAACAAACTATCGATCTGTTAACGTCAAGGTTGGAACTATCTCTCTTGCTTTTCTAATAAAATGTGCAGGTACTGATATGTATATCCAACATAGAGCAGTTCCATGCCCTTTCATTCCGTATGAATGACCTGTTTTTTTGAGGTTGCATGATTCATATTAGAACCATTATCATAACCTTGTCCCCTAATGTCATCAATATTAAGACCAAAGGACTTTATGGAATCAACCAAAACATTGCACAGCCCATAACCAGATGTGTCATCTACCTTCAAGAAACCAAGAAAGTACTCCTCTATTTTAATTTGGCCTTCACTCATGTTAACACATCGAACCAACAAAGTCATTTGTTCTTGGTGACTAACATCTGGGGTGCAATCAAGAATAACTGAGAAATATTTGGCCTCTTTAATAATCTTGATGATAGAACTTGTAATGTCAGAAGCCATAAGAGAAATCAACTCATTCTGAATTTTGTGGCTGAGATAATGATAATGGATATCATTATTTTGAATATGTCTAAGATGGTCTTGCATTACCAAATCAAATTCTGCAACCATCTCAACACAAGCTAAGAAATTGCCATTTTGGTCATTATAAAGTTGCTCGTTGCATCCTCTAAAAGCCAAATTACGTCTACCAAGGAACTTTACAGTGGCAACTATTCTCATCAGTACTTGCCTTATGCGCTCTTTCTCCTTGGAGATTTGTTGTTGCAAATCTTTGTCAATTGTCTCTTGTTTGCCCAATCTAGTTCTCAATTCATTCCATGAGTTCATATTGGTAATATGCTCAACACTAACTTCATGTCCCTTCAGCCTCTCACTGATATGTTTCCAGTCTCTATACCCATCATTCCCCAATGCACTCTTGCACTTTTTGAATTAAAAAGCTTACAACAAAAGCAAAACACTTTATCCAAGTGTTTGGAATAAACTAGCCATTTTCTGTCACGTAGCTCTCCATTACTCATCTCTCTTTGATAATGAGAATATGCAAAATGCCTTAAATTATCATCAAAGGGGAATACAATATTGTCTTCTCTTATAGGCCCCTTTTCAACTAAAATATCCCTTGCTTTGTTATCAAGATTATCCTAATTTCTTGGATCATAAATATCCATATGACACACCGGTTCCTCATCAAGACTAGTATTTTCTGTAGCATTTGAATTAAATACGTGCTCAACATTACTCACATTGTTTTGCTCCATATCAATGCCAACATTCTCACCAGAACTAGGAGCAAGACCTTCATCTTCTTGAATAATATGTGTTGGTTCCTTCCAGACAACTATTGCCAATTCATTTGGATCTCTTGAAGTGTTTGAACTGTTCTTGAGAAACTTATGGATAGAACCCCTCTGTGATTGTGTCAGCTCATCTAATCGTGCTCTCTTTTTCCTTTTCTCACTACCAGAAGCATACTTTCTATTTCCTGACGACATGACGTTGTTAAAATTTACGCAAACAATTAGTTCAAAACAAACAGCTAACTCATCTATCGATCTACTCTAATAGATGTGTACTTGGCAGTTGGCTTAGTGCCTCAGTGTGGCTCACCGTCGATGGCCGATTCGTCGTTGCTCGTTGAGTCGGTCGGATCGGACGTCGGAGTCTCGAGACGGGAGTCGGTCGGATCGGACGTCGGAGTCTCGGAGACGGACCACGGACTGACGGACGGTCGCCGGTTGTAGAAATCGCAGTGGCAGCGTCTAGTCAGTCTCGCCTCGCGCGGTCACGCCGGACGCGCGTCTCGCTTGCAGCTGCTCGCTTGGCCGGTTGCCGCCGGTCTGCCGCGTCGGCCGCTCGCTAGCTGTCTGCGTTGCCGCCGCGGACGAAGGACTCGCGGTCGTGGACTGGACGCGAAGTCGAGTCCCTTCGGTCGGAAGGAAGCGTTTTTTCTCTTTTTTAATATATATACAGCCTCGATCCCTTCTCGTGAACGCCAGGAGCAAGTCTAGCAGGCCGGCCGGCAATGCTTCACGCCTTCACTAATGGGCCAAAATTGTGCCAAATAATATACTTATATATCTAGTGTTTGCATAGCTGGGGAGGGGCCCTATGTGATTGGGGGCCCAGGGCGGCCGCCCCGTTTGCCCACGTCCAGGGCCGGCTCTGGCATGAATGACCTATTTGGTTATGCAACATTCACACCATGACCACTGGCGGAGCCAGGGGGCAACATGCTAGTGCATGGGAGGCTGCCGGGCTCAAATGCTTAGGGTGGTGCAGTGTGATCCTGGCGGGCTCGCTATTTTTATACTTTTTTTGCTGGTTTGCACGATATTGCAGTGGCTTAGCGCATGTTGGAGGCTCTGCATGTTGACGTGAGTGCAATTACTGCGGGAGTCTAATCGTTGCATGCGGTCGTTTTGATTGGCCTGCGCGCTGCATGTTGACGGGAGCGCGCGGCGTGGCGGAGGCTGCATGTTGAAGCTAGCGGAGTACATGACCCATAGAAAATTTACCGAGCTAAGGGGGGCATGGCCTTAGTTTTGTCTCCATGTAGCTCCGCTAGTGAGCAGTGACCATGACTGACTACTTTCGGTTACACCCCAGATTCGTAAAAGGACTACTTTTGGCTTCACCCCTTGCGCATGCCTGCGAGCCGGTTGGCCAGACGGAATATACATCGTGGCAAGGAAGAAGGCCCATTAAAAATTGCAGCATGTGGCCCAACTTCAGGTAAAGCTATCACTGGATTGATTTCTCCCACGCGGCATTTCACACTTTCTTTACGAATATGTACATACTAGTTAAACACTCAAGCGTTGCTTCGGGATAACTACATTATTATATTAAAAACACAGATCGCACGAGAAAGACAAAATTCATGTAATTAACATAGGCGTCGCAGGCTTATAAACCCAACTGGAATATGCAAAATGATTCTTTTGAGCATGATATGATATCTGTATCATTGGATTGCAGTACTACACAATTCTTTTAACCGTGCCAGGCGAAAAACCAGTTGTTAAGGTCACGGTAAAGGACCTATTTTTCAAGGCGGTTTGCTGCTTGCTACAGTTAATCAAATAAAAACAAAAAGAAAATAAAAGGCATGCAGCACAATCGGCCTGGACCTCGGCCTCCGCCGAAGGTCCCTAAACAGCGGGTGTGCAGGTGGCGGATCCAACTACCACGGTGGCCAGCATATCCGAGATGTGAGAAGAGAGTGCCTGAGCATGGTCAGTGATATGACAGGCGATGTACAAATTAGTGAAAACAAAGGAATTACTGGTCCCTGCAAGATTAATTTGCAGAATATTCAGCACCAAAAAAAATTAACAAACAATTTATGTAAATGTTGAGGCTTAAACCTTATACTTCTTTGAATCGGATGGCTGCAATGAAACCTCAACTAAACCACCAAAAAATTGTACCATCTTTATCCTCAAAGACCTGTAATGCAACAAAACAACAGAAGATAAAGAACTCAGTTCCTTCGCTGGGCAAGATCCGAAGAGAGGCGTAAAGAATCGATTGCATCAGTTCTCACAAAAGAATAGAGGATGGTTTCGCTATACAGTAGTTGGCAAACTACTGAAATATAAACTTTCAATAACATGAGATGATGTCTTAAAATCTAAACTCCCCAGTCTTCTAAAACCTAACTTGTACAATGATGCATTGTAGATCAGTAGATAGCAAAACTGATTTTGCACATACCTGACTACGACGCCACTGTGCACTCGAAGAAACTTCTTGAAGAATCCTTAGATCTTCCTCTTCTTCCAGGTTCATGTAAAACAATTCAGCTGCGCTCTTTTTTTCGTGTTCATGTAAATCAATTCAGTTGCATAATGCAAATAAACATTTGATCAACTTAGCTGATTACCATTTAGCACTCAACATACAAAATGCAAATAAACATTTGATCAAAAATTCCTTTAGTGAAATTGACATAAACATACGTTTGTGACACTTGGAACTTTCTAACTCTTTCCATTCTCTTCATGAAACAAAGGCTTTTGGCAGGTAGAACAGTTAGCATTACCCATTTACACAACAACGATCACAACAGTTAGCTAGAGGTACCTGCAGATAGCCCTGGACCACATTTTCACCTTTATCGCCACCATTTATCCAACGTTCAATCCGTACATAGCAACGATTCTTGTCTCTTGTTCGAAATTGTAGTTGTCATCAAGGGTCACCATCAAACCCACCCGAATCTGTTGCAGACCATCAACGGTGTTGTAATGAATATCGCCCATTTTTTACAGAAAACACAAATTTACATAGCAAAGTGAAACTGACCCCTTTGTAAAGATTAGTGGTATATCTGTTGATAGTGGTTGTGGCTGTAGATTGCAACAAAGAGCAGTTGTGGGTTTACAGGACTACATCAGTACAGGCCAAATTCAATCATTTAGTTAAAGACCAGTTGATTGAACAGAGAGCACTGGACTGAATTGTTGCAGTTTCTGTGTGTGTATTATGAATAAAAAATCTCTCAAAGATCAGCAAATGGCTATTCACCCTTATCCCCATAGTAGAACCTTTTTAAACTTATTTATGGCACTGTTAAAGGTTTCATTCCATTCAAAACTCTCAAAGACCATTGTTGCATTCTATTGAGAAAAAAAATATTTTGCTTTCAATAAGACCATCGTAGATACACAGTACTATTAAGAAAATAACAAAATGATTTTGAAGTGTTTGTTGTGCTCAATCATAGAAACCAAGCCCTCATTCCTTCTATTGCTGCACTATGTGGAACTGTGCTGGTTGCCACAGATCGAAATGTCTTTCCTAGGCACAGCCACACAAAAAAAAAATTAAAAGGATAGTGTGTGCATGCTTGTTTATCTGAATTAACAAAAAACTTAAATGGAGTCAATTTTTTAAGAAAAGTTTAGAATAGATATGCTAATTTTGGAAGTGTCGATGGATCTGTATGTTTAGAATCATGCATGTGCTTCTCCTTTTTATGTCCATGTAACTAATCATTTGTTTACTAAAACAAAAGCACAGACGGGGGCCATTATGGCTAGCGTGTAAGCTTCAGTCAACTCTAGAAACTTGACTCTGCCACAATCTTCCCATAGTGGATCCTTTTGAGAGTGTCTGGGGTATGGAACAAGGAACAGAATAAGGGAAAATATAAAAATGCAAGTCACCAGCAAACATCAGTTCAGTACTACAAAAATGACATATCAAGAAATTACGGCAATAGGAAAATCATGGATTGATGCATGCAAATTTGGCTTGACTGATTTTGCTAAAATATATTCTTTCAACTGAATGAAACTACAGCAGATAGCAGAAGGAATTTTAATAACCTAGACACTGTCTGGAACAAAAACAGATGTGCACTCTTCAAGCAGGTCGTGTCACAAAGGGCACAAGGGCTGCAAAATTAGAAACTATTATCCCGTAGAGACAAAAGTTGTATGTCCATATCAAAAGGGCTATGCTTCACCTTCTGCTTGATCAAGTTGCCTTATCCCATCGCAGAGATGTAGACTTATATCGAAAAATCTTCAGCCTAGCAGACCCAGCTTTTCATTACAACCTATAGAAGACCAATAGGCAATCAGATATATATTACTGCCTGCAGATAGTGTCATACCATTTCCTTCAATAGTATGGGAACACGACCAAGTTACAATGTCTTTAGAATGTTTCGGTGAATGGTAGTGTCATACCATTTTATTTAAGAGGGTGTTCCCATCCATAGTCTTTTTTTTTTTGAAAAGTAATTTCCATCTTTAGTCAGCTTCAGGTCTCCAGCTCCACCCACAGGCCTGAGCAGCACAAACCAAACACCAAGAAATTGTAAGCAATCATTCGAACCCATAAGAAAGTTTGCACCTTCTATAATCAATGAGATAATTACCGAAGTGCAACATCACATCAGAAAACCTAAGGCAGTGCCAAAACCAGATTAACTTTCCGCTATAAATCTGAACAACTAAAACCAGCAACTGTCATGAAAAGGCAAAACAAAAGCTTTGACCACAACCTTTCCACTACTGTGTGTGTACCATTGTTTAAAGGAATTGACCAATACCCCAGTTTGTCATTCGACTTCATATGGAGTATGAGAGTTGAGAGAAAATCAAATTTTGTATAGGAGTACTTACCCAACAGATAAAGTACCTACAGATAACACTCTTTTAGTAAAAGCTTCCAAATCGTGGATTTTGATATTGCAATATTGACAGAACAACCAAATAGCAGTTTCAAAGGACACCATCCGATCAGTAGCCTACATATACATACAGTTTCAAAAGCAGTCGGACTAAATTGCCATAATTACTACTCCACTTCGCATCTATAGAAAAAACAACATCCTAGGGATCAAGGATCAAATAAGAGGACCTGCAAAAAAAAACTAATAAAGAGAGCCTGGGAGAGGGAGGGCAGTGACTAACTTGTACAGTTGACTGAACCATGGGACAACCTAGCTCAAGGTTGCCGTTGCCGTGATGGTGATGACGCCCGGACTGGTACTGCTGCTTCTGGCTGCCCCCGGTGCTAGGGTTCATCTCCTCTAGTTCCTCCTCCGGCGAGGACCAGATCGGAACCCGGGCAGACCGAGCCTGCGCACACATTGATCCACGGATTGGCAGATTGAGGATAACAAATTGATCCATGGAAGCGTGTACCCTGAGTAGATGAACCCTCGCGATGGATTGACAAACAGGAGGCGGGGGTTGGAAGACTTATCGGTGTAGGAGTCAGTGACTTCGACAGAGCCGCTGAGGAGGTCCCGAGGATAATGTCGACATGGATGGTCCGTGTCGACTTCTTGACCGGGCGAGCGCGCGAGGGGGGCCGGGCTGCGCAGGCGCTAGAGGGGAGGGAGCGAGGGGAGGAGCTCGCGCGGGGTGAGGGAGGGGCCGCCCCGCCAGGACCTGCTTTCACCATCACCCTGCCCTCCACTGCCTCTAGACTCTAGATCGCACAGGGGAGAGGGATTGCCGGTGAGGGGGACAGGAAGGAGCGGTATTTTTATTTTCCTTCCATGGGAGATTGCACGGGGAGAGATTACTGGTGAGGAGGAGAGGAAGGAACCGTTTCCTTCTTTATCACGATTTATTTTCCTTCCATGCGGGATCGCACGGTGATGTTGGTTTCTATTTTTAGGGTGCGGGATCGCACGGGTGGAGGGAGGTGGACAGAAATTTTTTACCGCACCAAAAATTGTCCCCTTTCCATCCTTTATAGGTAGTAAAGATTCAAAAATCCTGTTGATTAGCTGGTCACTTGGCTAGTGGGGATGCAAGCTAGGCCTATTTGCGGACTCTCGCTAGCTAGGCCACGGCGTCGAGGTAGTGCCTCCATGAATCGACTTATCTGCAGGATCCTGCCAGCTTCTACATTGCTGCTCTGTTCACATGCCATGTTATGCAGGAAAACTTAAGTATGCTCAGCAGACGCCTGCGAGAGCTTTGAGCAGGCAGCTCATCGCTGCAGCGGTGCTGTGGAAGAGAAGAAAACAATTCTTGAAGCATAAAACGTACACTTCCCATTCGTACGTACGCCTGCTTGGCCCTTCCACCCAACTGGATGGGGGCGCATGTCACGGTGTCGCCTCGCCCTGATGTGCCGCAGGCTCGTAGCTGCCGCTTAGCTTGCTCGCGGTGGCAGTGAGACCAGTCATCCGGTGTCCCGGGCTCACGACATTTTCACCCTGGTGGAGACGACGGAGCTGCCTACAGTGGTAGGGATGCACTAGCGACGCTCAAGGCAGAAGGCACACGCAGGGGATGACGCTCAGAGGGTCTCTTGCTCCAGCGCCGCGGCGGACGATGCACTATCTAGAATGGTTGTTCGTTTCCACCGGCCTGGATTGGAAATGGGCCCGGTTCGGCCTCATTCCCAGCCATTCTGGGCCGGAATAATTCCACACCTCCGACCCTCAGGTTTCATTCCAGACAGGGTAGCAAGCTAGCAGTGGACCCGCATGGATTCACTCCTTCCTGGGCCGAAATGAATCAGTGGCCGGAATAAAATTTTAACAACCAAACGAGGCCTTAGTGTTATAGGTATTGTGTCCTATATACTAGGCTGCTGTCTGCAACGTTTTTCTATCTTTGTGTGTGCGTTTGTATCTTCAAACTATCTGTATTTCCGTTTCATAATGGAAATGGGGTGAATGCCTCGGTTCAAAAAAAAAGCTGTTGATTTTTTCCGACAAATCTGTGGTTTGAAAAAAACACGGATTGTTTATAAGACACATATGTAATTATATGCTGTATTGGGAGAAACATTTAAATGTTGAATCCTTGTAATATATCATTATCACTCCAGGATAATATATGCCCTCACCAAGTCACTATATTTGCAATTTTATGTGTAGACTTCATTTATTTTGAACCATTATATTCAAATATACTATCTCTTTCTCAAGACCTACAAAAGATTAACAATTACAACAACCCAAATGAGGAAACTATTTTTTTTGAGGGAAACGACGAGGGGTTTCAAGACCCCCACCTGATATATTACAGAGCCATTGATGCCTGGGCAAGAGCCCAGGGGATAGCTGGAACAAGGTTCCACCAGGTTACAATAGTTTGGAAAAACAACCAGATTACATGAATAGGGGTGATCAGAATGAAGATTGTTACACCAAAATGATAGAGAACGAATATCTTTCCTAGGAATACAGTAGGCCCAAAGCTTCGCCGAGTCTTTACAGGCTGAGAACAGACGCGCTAGGCTCGGTGGCATCCCCTGAAGACGACATCATGTCGATGTTTCCACAGCTCCCAGCAGGCAATCAGGAGGAAGGAGGACAGTAGACGGCGAGGCATGGTTGTAGGAGGCACTGAGTCCCAAGCAACGGTACTAGTTCCGCATCGTCCAGAAGGATTGAGCAAACGAGCAACCTGATATTTGGATTGAGCATAGATGTCATCCTCGATCACATGTTTCTTGACCAAATTGTTCTTGTAGTTCATCCTATCCTTTGTAAGTAGCCACCCAAAGAAAGCAAAATTTTCTAGACAAAGCGGTAAGCAGGGCACACAGTTCCACTCCACATATAAGCTTTGTAGATCAGGCCAGGTGACAATTGCCACTGTCAATTGATGGAGAGATTTTCCTCCGTATAATATGGCATTGCAGCTCACACATAGCCATGCCAGTATTTTGTTCCACTCCAAAATCTCAAATTAGTGCAGAGTTTTTGAGAGGTCCTCTACTCATGGTTCTAGTAGTGGCTGTATTCTGAGGAAACCTTGTTATATTTATACATGGCCATATATAAGTACTTAAAAATCTGACCATGGACAATCACATGTGCCAGTTCACAAGTGTTATGTCGTCAACATGTGATCTGATAATCTTTTTATACATATACAAAGGACGAGCTTCATGTATTTCATGATGTTTGCGCATCGTCAACAAGTACAAACAACCATGACGTAAATCATATTTCTCTCTAAAGGGTTGCAAGGGCTAAGTCACAACATCCATGCCAATTATTCATGCATATTGCCATGTAAAACAGTTCATGCTGGTGATTCCCTGTGCTGTCAACAACAGAATGGCATGATCACCACATCCGAAAGGTGTTTTCCCTTGTTCCTCCCATGTCCCCAGACGTGTTTTCCTCCACTGTCAGTCCCATGTCCAAGATGACTGGAGTCAATTATCTGGCATACATGTTTTGTTGCCGACAGACGATCGATGGAACGAGTTCACACAGAAGGTGTGCTCTGTTTTCCTCCAATGGATTGGGACCTATTTATGCTTAAGCATGACCCAGTTTTGTGCTCATGCATGTTTCCGTCGATCCAGTAGTGAAGATGCATACTAAAACTGATACTCTTTAGTCTCTGCTACTCCTTGGCCATGATCGGTCATGATTGACTGCTTCCATTGCTACTTACTCCACGGTGTTCGGTTGGGTGGCTTCAGCCCAACCAAGCCAGATTGGGCTCAATTTTGAGTGCTTGGTTGCGTGTACACGCCTTGTGGGCCTGGCTAGGGGAGCCATCAGTACTGGGCTAGCCTGGCCTGAAAAAAAAAAAACGGATCCCTCGATAGTGTTTTTGGGTCCAGGCCACAGCCAGCCTGATGTCATCTCTCGTCACCGCCCTGCCACTTGCCTACCACTCGTGTGCTCCTCTGTGGTTGGCACCTCCACTCCTCCTGCGCTCTCTCGGGACTGTTCCTCCCCTCCCTTGTCCGGTGTTCCTTCTGCCCCACCTGCGATCCTCGCGGATCTAGAGGTCGGGTCGCCGAGGAGGTCGTGGGTGCATGTCCTTCTCCACCTAGCGGCGGCTGGTGTACGCGGCACTGGGGAACTCGCGTCCATGTTGGGCGCGTGGCGTCGCCGGCGCAGGATCTGGCGTTGTGAGGCCGCGTGGTTGCCTCTTCTCGTCACCACGTAGCGAAGGGGTTGACAACCGTGCACATTGGGAAGCCCGGCACCTCGAATGGCTCTGTATTCTCCAAGCACTGGATCTTCGTGGAGGACCTGCTCCTGGCGGTGGAGGGCGAGGACTACATCGACTGTGTGTCGTGCCGCTTCCACGCGCTCGTCTTGCTCCTGGTAGCGGAGGGCGAGGAGCACTTCGCGGCCTCGGGAGCGGCGCACAAGCACGGTCAGTAGAAGCACCACCACTAGACCACGCAGGTGCTCTTGAACATCAGCAGCATCCGCAGCCTCGACATGGAGCTCCCCTTCTATGGTGTCATACTCAAGTGCTCGGCAGCACGTTGTAGAGCTGCGTCAACCTCTTGCATTGACGGCTGAACCGCCCGAGCAGATTGTTGTTGCTGCCACCTTCCTGCGACTGATTGCCCTACTTGATTGCTGTCACGAGTGGCGCAGGAGCTCCTCCAGCTGCGCGACGCCTAGGCCACAGACATGCCCACCATGCACTACAGGTGTTCCACATAATATTTCAAAGGAGGTAAATTCACCACCACCAGGAAGGGGTTATTGTATTCAAGCCAAACCATCTAACCAAACACACTCAAGCTTAGTCAAGCTTGAGCAAACACTCTAACTAACAAAGGGTCGTTGGCTTGAGGTAGACAGGCTAAGTCTTGCCTGGCTTCGTTTTGGTAGCTAGGCTGATTTAGCAAACGAACCAAACACACCCTAAAATATCTGCTTTGGCTGCATGAGAATAGCTGACAATATTGTCAGGAACTGTACGTGGTCTGCATAAAGCCTGCCTTACCCTGTACTTATTAGCATTGAGATCAAAATATGATAAACAAAAATAAAGTTGTGATGTACATGCTACATATTGAAACTTTTAGGAAGCAGTTTGAAAATGTGGGTAGCTAAACTACCACCAGTTAGACTGTCTCCAACAATCCGCACCTAGAAACAAGAGGCATTCCCTGGTTTACCTCTCGTATCCAACACCGAACGCAAATGGGAATCCTTGTAATATATTATTGTCAGTCCAAGATAATATATGACCTCAGTAAGTCACTATATTTGCAATTTTCTGTGTGGATAGACTTCATTTAATTTAAACTATTATGTTCACAACCATCTCTTCAAGACTAAACAAAACATTAACAATTACAATAACCCAAATGAGGGAACTAATTGAATACAAATTATCTTTAAACACCATCATGTCAATATAGTTCTAATTTGTTAGGACCGGGAAGTAGACGATTATTGTTGTCTATTGGTGTATTGACTTTCCTCCATAAAATTTGGCCTTATTAAAGCATTGCAGCTGACAAGTAGCCATGCCAGTATTTTGTTGCACTCCAAAATCTCAAATTAGTTCAAAAGTCTACTCATAAGTTGGCGAGAGGACCTCTACTCATGGTTCTAGTAGTTGCTGCATCCTGAGGAAACCTTGTTATATTTATACATGGCCATATATAAGCATACACAATGGCTTCATGAACTTTTACTAAAAATCTGACCATATACAATCACATGTACCAGTTCACAATTCTCATGTTGTCAACACGAGATCTGATAATCTTTTTTACACATATGCAAAGGACGAGCTTCATATATTTCATGATGTTTGTGCATCTTCCACAAGTCCAAACAACCAAAACGTAAATGATATTTCTCTCTGAAAGGTTGCGAGCTAGGCCAATCGGTTCAGAGATGCAAGGTTGTCTCGGAGTTTGCCTTGGTTATTCTAAGAGCAAAAGATTGTTTCCACCCTTCTATTGTTCAATGGCAAGAACACTTTGTGTAATTCTTGTAATTTTCTTTCATACCTTTTTTTGTTTCTTAAGTTTGTTTTTGTAAAGAACAGTCTTTTCGTTTTTCAATAAATTTCCAGTAGGGGCTCGCCCCACCTGTACCAGGCCAAGAAAAAAGGTTGCATGGCCGGGCTAAGTCACAGCATCCATGCCAACTATTCATGCATGTCGCCATGTAAAACAGTTGATGCTGGTGATTCCGTGTGCTGTCAACAACAGAATGGCATGATCACCACATCCGAAAGGTGTTTTCCCTTGTTGCTCCCATGTCCCCTAACGTGTTTTCATCCGCTGTCAGTCCCATGTCCAAGATGACTAGAGTCAATTATCTGGCATACATGTTTTTTTGCCGACGGATGAATGATGCAATGAGTTCACACAGGTGTGCTCTGTTTTTCTCCAATGGATTGGGACCTGTTTGTGCTTAAGCACGACCCAGTTTCGTGCTCATGCATGTTTCCCGCCGGTCGATCCAGCAGTGAAGAAGCATACTAAAACTGATACACTCTAGTCTCTGCTACTCCTTTGGCCATGATCGGTGTATGATTGACTACTTCCATTGCTACGCAATGCACGGTGTTCGGGTCGGGTGGCTCCAGCCCAGCCAAGCCAGATTGAGCTCAATTTTGAGTGTTTGGTTGCGTGTACATGCCTTGTGGCCTGACTAGGGGCACTACTTTGGATAAACGAACTTCCGTGGCGGACAAAATTTTTTTCCGTGGCTGTTTTTCAGCCCTACACGAAGGTAGGGTCACCGAAAATAAAATTCCCATGGCGGTTTTTGACAACACCTAACCGAAAATCATAACAAAAAACAAAAAAAGAAAAACCCAGATTCAGGCCAAAATGTGACCAGATCACGGGCCGCCGCCGGGCGGATCCGTCGACGAGCGCCTCCGGAGGCTGCCGCCGCACCGCCACCTGGATCGGGCGGCTGGAACTGATCCGCCCGCCACCACTGCACCGACGAGGTTGGAGCCGCCGCCGCATCGGTCCGCCAGAGCGTTGCCGCTGGATCCGGCAACTAGAGGCCGGATCCGCCCGCGCCCGCAGCCGATCGGAGGTTGGAGCCGCCGCCGCCGCGATCGGGCCGCCAGAGCAACGCCGCCTGGATCCGCGGCCGGAGGCCGGATCCGCCCGCCGCCAGCCGACCGGAGGTTGGAGCCGCCGCCGGCTGAAGTTTGGAGCTCGCGACCAACCGCACCATGGAGGGAGGGAGAAGGGAGAGAGGGGAGGGAAGTGGAAGGGCGGCGCCGGGCTTGGAGGGGGCGGCGCCCGGCTGGTAGAGTGGAGAGAGAGTGGGGTAGCGCTAGGTAGAGTGGAGAGGAGAGGAGAGTGAGTGCTGCTAGTAGAGTGGGCTTTGGTTAGTTCATCTTGTATGCCATGAGCATGAAGTTGGGCTCAAATGGGCTTTGGTTTGCTTCTTTGGGCTAAAAAACTTGCCATCATTTACCATGGAGGTTTTTTTTTAAAAAACCGCCACGGTTAATATATTTACCTTGGCGGTCATATAAACCGTCATGGTAAATTAAAGAAAACCTCCACGGTTAATAGAGTCATTAACCGTAGCGGTTTTTAAAATAACCATCACAAAAACTCATTTGGAAGTGCCTTATAAAATCAATTCGGTAGTAGTGGGGAGCCATCGGTACTGGGCTAGCCTGGCCTGAAAAAATGGATCCCAAAGTAGTTTTCTTGGGTCCAGGCCACGGCCAGCCTAATGTCATCTCTCGTCACCGCCCTGCCCCTTGCCTACCGCTCGCGTGCTCCTCTGTGGTTCGCACCTCCATCCTCCATGCGCTCGCCCGGGACTGTTACTCCCCTCCCTTGTCCAGTGTATCTTCTGCCCCACCCGCGATCCTCGCGAATCTACAGGTCGGGTCGCCGAGGACACTACTACAATCTACATGTTTCCCTAGGGTTAATATTCTTAGGGAAACCCTTTAAAACCGTAGGGAAACACGTTCCCTAGGGTTTTTCGTAGGGAAAGGCCTCTAGGGCAGATTTCGACGGGAAAGAGAGCCTTTCCGTACGTAGGGAAAGGCCCCTAGGGCAGACCTGTTCTTTCTACTTTTCGGACCAAATGGCTGGTTTCGTAGGGAAAGAAAACTTTCCGTAGGGGTTTGCTTTACAGTTCCTAGGGGAAAGTATATTTCCCTTGGGTGCTCATAAAACCCTAGGGAAAGGAAAAAACCCTAAGAAAACTCGTGAATTCCAGTAGTGGGAGGTCGTGGCTGCACGTCCTTCTCCACCTAGCGGTGGCTGGTGTACACGGCACTGGGGAACTCACATCCATGTTGGGCGCGCGGCGTCGCCGGCGCAGGACCTGGTGTTGTGAGGCCGCGTGGTTGCCTCTCATCGTCACCATGTCCGCGTCGGGGTTGACAACCGTGCACATTGGGAAGCCCGGCACCTCGAACGGCTCCGTATTCTCCTAGCATTGGATCTTCGTGGAGGACCTGCTCCTAGAGGTGGAGGGCGAGGACCACATCGACTGGGTGTCGTGCTGCTTCCACGTGCTTGTCCTGGTGGCGGAGGGCGAGGACCACTTCGCGGCCTTGGTGCGGCGCACAAGCACGGTCAGTAGAACCACCACCACTAGACCGCGCAGGTGCTCTTGAAAACCAGCAGCATTCGCACCCTCGTCATGCTCAAGTGTTCGGCAGCACGCTGTAAAGCTGCGTCAACCTCTTGCATTGAAGGCTGAACCACCCGAACAGATTGTTGTTGCTGCCACCTTCCTGCGACTGATTGCCCTACCTGATTGCTGTCACGAGTGGCGCAGGAACTCCTCCAGCAGGGCCGCACCTAGGCCACGGACATGCCCACCATGCACTACAGGTGTTCCACAGAATATTGCAAAGGAGGTAAATTCACCACCACCAGGAAGGGGTTTGTGTATTCAAGCCAAACCATCTAACCAAACACACTCAAGCTTAGTCAGGCTTGAGCAAACACTCTAACTAAACAAAGGGTCGTTGGCTTGAGGTAGATAGGCTAAGTCTTGCTTGGCTTCCTTTTGCTAGCCAGGCTGATTTAGCAAACGAACCAAACACACCCTAAAATATCTGCTTTGGCTGCACGAGAATAGCTGACAATATTGTCAGGAACTGTACATGGTCTGCATAAAGCCTGCCTTACCCTGTACTTATTAGCGTTGAGATCAAAATATGATAAACAAAAATGAAGTTGTGATGTACATGCTACATATTGAAACTTTTAGGAAGCAGTTGGAAAATGTGGGCAGCTAAACCACCACGAGTTAGACTGTCTCCAACAGTCCGCACCTAGAAACAAGAGGCATTCCCTGGTTTACCTCATGCACATGGAAATAGTTATGGCACCCAAAACTCTTGTATCCAACACCGAACGCAAACGAGAATCCTCCTTCCACCTCGCTCCGCCCGCTCTCCGGTCTCGGCCAGATTTCCCTCGCAACACCCTCTATGTGCACCCGCTCTCTGCCCAGCTCCTCCTCCTCGCGCATTGCTCCTCCACCTCCACCACGCCTCCCTCGATGTCGCCATGCTGCCCCTGCCCCTGCCCGGCAAGCCCGGCCACGACGCCATAGACGGACCGGAGCACTAGGAGAGCTCGAGGCGGCGGTTTCCCTCTCAGGCGGGCGCGGTCAGCGAGGTGGCCGGTGGCCCTCACCGCCTCCCTCTGGGGGCACTGTGGTGGGGCAGGGCGGCACGAGGGGACGCTGCTGCCGGCAAGACCACATGGGCGTAGGCCTGCGGGGGCGCGCCGCCGGCGTGGGCTAGGCACGCGTCTGCGGTGCGGGACCATCTCTCTCGCAGTTAGAGCCGCCATCCACATTTCGCTACCATGAGGTCGTGTTCCTCGTCGATGCCGCCATCCAGCGAGGCGGGGCCGCTGCCGCCGGAAGCCCGACGCCAACACAGACCAACGCTAGCGGAGGCGGGCCCATAGAGAAGGAGCCGCGACTACCGGCTTGACGGATGAGTAGCCGCCGCTGTGGGGGGAGAAGCAGCTATGCCCGCCGATGTGGGGAAGTGCTGGCGCAGCTCAGCCCGCCACCGGTTTGTCCGTGTTCTCCTTGCTAGATTTGGCTATGAGCGTCGGGAGAACCAATATTTGCGCTCCCTCTCTCCTTCCACGCAAAATCGGTGCCATGTTTCCATCTTCTGTTGGAGAGTGTTTTGGAGCCGCAAAAGCACCGTGAACCACCATTTTTTTAGTTTGGGTTGCGGTTTTGGTGCTCTGTTGGAGATAGCCTTACACTACTACAAAATTGATTTTACGAGGCACTGGGAAAAGATTTTCCGTGGCGGGCATTTAGAAAACTGCCACGGTTAATGGCTTAATTTACCGTGGGCATTTTTAATTAACCGTGACGGTTATAATGTCCGCCATGGTAAATCGATTACCGTGGCGTTTTTAAAAAAACGCCCACGGTAAATAAGGCCCAAAGGTGACAAAACTTGGGCCAAAAATCCATCTCGGCCCAATAAAAAACTCCCAGTATATATATCACTCCTCACTCCCAAACCCCCACTCCTATCCTCACTTCCCTCTCTGCTCCGTGACCCGGCCATCCCCTTCCTCCCTGACGCCCCCTTCCTCCCGACGCTCCTCACTCCCTTCATGGACGCGGGCGGACGCGGGGACGACGCGGGCCGCGACGGGCAGCGGGACGTGCGGTTTGCGGCGGCGGCGGCGGCCCTGCGAGGATCCGGCGGGCGGCCTCCCCGGCGTGGATCCGGCGAGGGCGGCCTCCCGGCGGCGGATCCGGCGAGGTTGGCCTCTCCCCGGACGCGGATCCGGCGAGGACGGCCTCCCGGCGGCGGATCCGGCGAGGTTGGCCTCCCCGACGCGGATCCGGCGAGGACGGCCTCCCTGGCGGCGGATTGGCGGCGGCGGATCGGGCAGATGGGCTCGTGGACGGCCTGGATGGGTTCCCGAGCGGGCTCGTCTTTTTATTATTTTTTCATTAACCGTAGCGGGCAAAATAACCGCCACGGAAGTTCATCTATTTTCTCGTGACCCTCTGTTCATGTCGGGCAAAAAACCGCCACGCGAAAAATTTTGTTTGCCCGCCATGCAAGTTTTTTTATGTAGTAGTGTTAGCACGCATAAGTATATGTTGAACACAACACTAGTGCGCACATATATTTCAACTTGTGTTTTCAAGACAAACCCTAGTTTTTTCTCAAAAGGTTAATTCAACAGGTGCCATCTCCCAGGCCGGCCTGGCTTTTCCTCAGAGAAAATACTTACAACAGCTCATGTGTCAGGCAAAGGAAGGTGGTGCTTGTACACACTTGGACACCGTATAAGTAGTAAGGGTTTGGTATAATGCATGTTTGTGTTGCACTGAATGTCTTGGACAGTATATAGACATTACATAGACTTGGGAGCAAAACAGTTGATGGGATGCATATAACTTTACTGGATTACAGTCTTGAATACCAAATATATTTTAACATCGTCCGAAAGACCATACCTTGAGCATCACAAACAGTCAAGAAAGAGAAGTCGAAGACAGGCTGTGTTTGCGCACCATGTTCATCCCTTAGCTTTGTAGCAGCTTTTCAAGCACAAATGTCGACATTTGTAGTAGTTTTCCAGCACAAATAATTCGTAGAACAAGAAAAGTGCAACAAAAGAGTGTCGTGTCGAACCTTTTTGCGGAAAGTCGTTGCCATCTCTATCTCCTTAAAACTAGTACTTATCATAATTATTTGATCCCAGATCATACATCATTATGAAAACAGAGTAGATTGCCACTGGTTTATTGTTTGCAGTGGGCCCATAGAAGGGAGCAAGCGTGAGGGCGTCCGCAACGTATAGCTATTTAGCTAACTAATTCGACGTGGCATGAAAAAGGTAGCAGAGAGTAACCACCAGCGACGAGTAGATAACTCTTCTATTTCACTTTTGCCCAAGAACATATATATGAGAAGAGCGTGTGGGTCCAATAGTAAAAGTTATATTTTTTTATCTCTCACCTCCACGTCAACAAACTATATAGCAAATATGAGTTATTACCATTGCAGAGGACCTAAGACTGCTTTGGAGGATAGCTATAGACAGATTCGATTCAAATTGGCACGGAAAAAAATGCATGTAGCGCGTCTTAACAACGACGTGCGTGTACTAGGCTGT
This sequence comes from Hyparrhenia diplandra, assembly GCA_015847255.1. Classification (NCBI taxonomy): domain Eukaryota; kingdom Viridiplantae; phylum Streptophyta; class Magnoliopsida; order Poales; family Poaceae; genus Hyparrhenia; species Hyparrhenia diplandra. Next base: position 1,526,546 of record JADLZK010011812.1, read on the forward strand.
GTGCTATTATAATATACCTCCCACACAATTATGTTCCCTATCTAAACACTACTGGGCAGTTTCAATCATTCATCAGCTATAGTATAGTAGTGGAGATGTATGGTTAATTTTACACCAATTCAATGATGCCATACATAAAAGATATATCTTGCTCACTTGAATGTATCAGATTGGCTTATTAGTCATGATATAATGTTTTTCTCTCACAAGAAAATAACTTTAGCCGGCTTATGAACCGTAGGAACCATCCCCGATCATCCCCATAATCGCTGCATCATAAAATAATCAGACATCTACCTTATTTTAAAGTCAAATCATTTTAAATGGTTAGTTAGAGATAACAAATATACGGTTATCGTTTTAAATTATAAAGTCGCTGATTTTTGTTCATCCATTTTACTATGTATATCGATATATTATTATATTAGATGCATGGTCAAATGGACGTAAAAAAGTTAAAGCGACTTATAATTTAAAACGGAGGGAGTATGAAATTTATAGTCCATAATAAGCAGCATAAGATTGATCGTTAAAATAAATTTAGAATAAATTTACAAATATGACATTTATAAATTGTAATAAGCACCATAAGATTGATATGAGAATATAATTTTGTAGAGATACAAATGTTACTATTTTTATATATATCTAGTAAAACATTAAAAATTTTGACTCCTTCCTAAGAAAAACGTAAATTTAGTTTAGTAGGGTCGGAATACATATTCAAAGGTGACACTTTCTGAGAGAATATTGAAACAAAAAGAAAACAAATGGGAACCTTTCACGGCTGTTATCGTTCATATCCATTAGGATTATCAATGTTTTCTTACAAATTAAATCTGTCTTTGAAAGCGATCTTTTGGCTTAATTAGGTTATGCAACCTGGAATCTAGTGCCTCATATGCTAAACGAATCTATTCTGGACTTTGGATGACCGGTTATTCGCCGTAGATCTGACTATACATAGCCATTATTTCTATGTTCATACGGTACAATCCAAAACAAAATGGAGCTGATGTTACAAAAGTCTACTCCTTGATGAATTGTGTTGTATTAATCTAACATAGTCGATTGATGTGTCCACGTTTGAATGCAAGTTTTTGCATTTGTAACCAAGATTAAAAAGAAACCTCATCCACGTAATACTATAGCGACATATATTTGGATTTGCGGCAGTAGTGTCACCAAACACCTCTCATGGATACCTGCAGAGCAAGTACGGAGTATCTTGAAGGAATCGGTCAGAAGACTAAATCATATGATGTCGTGTCCCTGATGTCGTAAAGGAATCGGTCGAGAGATTAGTAAGTAGTACGTGAAGTGCGTACACACTTGCTTGAGTTCACTCTCGAGCCTCTCAGCAACTAGTTACCTCTACATATACACGCTTTCCATCAAAGCAATTCCATCGCAGGCTACCTGCGTACTCTATTTGCCATGGGTGTGTTATTAACGCTAATAGCTACTCTGGTCATGTTCCAGCCATGCCTGCACTTCCTGCACGCCAACGCCTCTAACTCCACTGGGGGTGTCCATCTATGGTCCCAGCAAGCGGCACTTCTCCAGTGGAAGTCCACCCTTCGAAGCTCACCCTCGCTGCTGGACTCATGGCGGCCAGGGACCAGCCCGTGCAGCAGCAACTGGACAGGTGTTGTTTGCGACGCCCATGCCATGCCCCGGGCAGTGATCCGTATCGACCTGCCGAACACTGGCATCGATGGCTACCTCGGTGAGCTCAACTTCTCTGCGCTCCCCTTCCTCCAGTATATCGACCTTAGCTACAACAGCCTTCATGGAGAAATCCCACTTGCCATCACTTCGTTACCTGGTCTCTCCCATCTTGATCTCACCGGCAACCAGCTCCATGGACAGATACCATGGGAGGTGGGCAACATGGAAAGCCTTAGCGTGTTGGAGCTTTCTCTGAACAACCTCACAGGAACCATCCCTGCATCCCTTGGCAACCTAACTAGGCTGGTTCAAATAACCATCCACCAAACCTTGCTCACAGGATCCATTCCTGAGGAGCTCGGCAAGCTCACTACCCTAGAGTATTTACAGCTAAGTGGCGCCTTCTTGAGCGGACGAATACCTGAAAGCCTAGGCAACTTGACCAAACTAGTCCTCCTGCGCCTTTACAATAACCAGCTATCAGGGCAAATTCCGTCCACTCTAGGTAACCTTATTCAATTGCAGAGTCTCCAGTTCAGCACAAACCAGCTTGTAGGCCGTATTCCACCAAGCTTTGGGAACCTTAGTAGCCTGTACGAGATTTGGATGTATGATAACAAGCTGGTGGGCTCAATCCCGGCAGAGATTGGTAGTTTGGTGGGCCTGCAAACATTGCATTTAGCCACTAATTTAATTTCAGGTTCAATTCCTGAAACTCTCACTAACCTCAAGGGTTTGAATATGTTTCAAATCTTTAGTAACAACCTGTCTGGTTCCCTGCCTCTAGGATTTTCAAATCTTACAAAGCTGGCAAAGGTTTCGATCTTGCCAGGCAACTCTCTGTCGAGGACAATTGCCCTCCGGGTTCTGCAGCCGGGGAACCTCAAACAATTCCTTTGTTTCTCTAAACATGTTCACTGGCCCTATTCCTCGAGACATCGAGACTTGCAGGAGCCACGCTTATACTTGACATGGCAGCTAACCAAATATCGGGAGACATATCAAGTTTGGGGCCATACCCACACCTTTGGTTTGCAAACCTAGAGAGGAACAAACTTCATGGACATTTATCTAAAACCTGGGCTTCAAGCATCAATTTGACCATCTTAGATATTGCAAGCAACATGATAACCGGAAGTTTGCCGCCTGAGTTATCAAGACTAGTAAAATTGGAGGAACTTCTACTCCATAATAACAACATGACTGGCAACATACCACCGAGAATTAGGCAACCTAACCAACACATACAGGCTGAACTTGTCAACAAACCAATTTTCGGGTCATATACCACGGAGAATTTGGGCAGATGAGAAGTTTGCGGTACCTTGATTTATATATGAATAAACTTCTTTGGGTCAATACCACAAGAGCTTGGTAGTTGCCTTTGAGCTGCTATTCTTGCGGATCAACAACAATGATTTGATTTGGATATTTGCCAACAACACTTGGTAGACTATGGAAGCTGCAGATAGCCTTGGATGTCGGCAACAACAAACTCATAGGCGGGATACCTACACGGCTTGGGAACTTGGTCATGTTGGAGCTCTTAAACCTCTCCCATAACAAATTCAATGGGACCATACCTTCATCTTTCTCCGGCTTGGTTAGCTTATCAATCCTTGATGTGTCATACAACAACTTGGAAGGTCCTCTTCCAAGAGGACGAATATTTTCTAATGCCTCAATAGGATGGTTCGTCCACAACAAAGGCCTTTGTGGTAATCTCTCGGCCTTCCAACATGCTTTTCTTCTCCATCCGTTGGTCATGATAATCGAAGGACTCACATCTTGGTTTCAGCCATTTCCATTCCTTTGTGCATACTCATTATTTTCACAATAGCCGGAGTTATTGTTGCGATATGTAGAAGCAAGAAACCAGAAAAGAAAAACACCACGCAGATACAAAAAGATGTGTTATCGGTGTGGAATTTTGATGGGAAACTAGCATTTGAGGATATCATTAGAGCAAATGAGAAAATTTCAAAGTGGGAGGTACGTTGTTGGGTCAGGCGGTTGTGGCAATTGTCTACAAAGTTCAGCTACATGGGGGAGATTGGTTGCGGTTAAAAAGCTTCATGAAACTGGACATGTTAGTGATGAAGAGAGATTCATGAGTGAAATCGATGTGTTGACCAGGATCGGGCATCGAAGCATTGTGAAGTTATATGGGTTTTGCAACCATCGAAGGTACAAATTTTTTTGTGTATGATTATATTGATCGAGGCGACCTTCATGCATCCTTGGAAAATGAGGAGATTGCAAAGGAGCTGAAGCGGGAGAGACGAGTTGCCATTGCAAGAGACGTCGCTCAAGCTCAGATTATTTACACCATGAATGCACCCCGCCAATAATTCACGAGAGACATAACAAGCAACAATATATTGCTTGACACAGATTTTAAGGCTTATGTTTGAGACTTTGGCATAGCGAAGATCATAAGGCCTGATTCATCAAATTGGAGTGAACTGGCAGGAACATATGGTTATATAGCCCCAGGTATGTGGTTAATGTTTCTTTGCAGCTAGCTTTATTACCATGTTCCTCATTTCCTTTGTAGTGCTATTATCTATCTTTGTAGAGCTTTCACACACACCGGTGGTGACAACCAAATGCGATGTCTATAGCTTTGGTGTGGTTTCTGCTGGAGCTAGTGATGGGGAGGTACCCAAGTGAGCTACAAGGACAGCATCACAAGCTTGCAATGGAGAGTCGGACAAGCGTCCCACCATCGCCAACGCCGGGTGGAGAGGGAAGAAATTTCTACGCTTGTCCAAGTTGCACTTGCGTGCATGCAACCTTCCCCTAAGTCTAGACCAGAAATGCGGGAGGTTTATCGAAACTGACTCAAGACCACCCTTATTGTCCTTTTACCACATCTTCTTGTGATCTTGAACTAGAAAAAATAAAGGATGGAGAAATGTAAACAAGTGCTACATATATCAGAAATAAGACAGAATTTTTTTTTTTACTGAAAACAGGAGGGGTTTGAGCCCCTCTTTGTGCTTTTATTGAAACAAAAGTGCAAGTCCTTACAAAAGAGTTCACGAAACAAAAAAGGAAACAAAGAAAATAAGCAAAATTACACAAAGGCTTGTAGCCATAAATCAACTCTTGGATGGTAACGCTGTTTTGCCCTTAGTATAACTAAGGCAAATTCCTCCTTGAAGATTTTTTAAAGCTGGCTGAGCAGAAATTGGGATTCCTCTGAAAATTAGATTGTTTCTGCAGGACCGGATTGACCAAAGACACCGTGATGATGATTTCCATGAAGAAAGGTTGAGCAATCGAACTTTGAGCTTCAATAATGTCTTGAGTTTTGGTCGGTGTTTGGAATAACAAGATGAAGAGAGTACCAAAGGCGGGAGAAGCCACATTGAAGAATAAATGATATAGAGATTCCTCAACCCCATTCAAGCAAAGAGCACAATTGTAATTAGGAAGGAACATTTGCTTTCTCCTTAAGAGAGCTCTTGTATTCATCTATCTTTCATAAGCAACCAAAAGAAGAATTTCCTTTTATTTTGACAAGCATTCTTCCATAACCATTTATAAGCACGATGAGCTCATGAATCGGGCCAAAAGAATTCTTATATGCTTTGCTTGAAGAAAAACCTTCCCCAAATATAAATCCATTGGTCCCGTGCTTCATTAAGATCCAAATTTGAAGTAAAACATGGAGTTTGCCGGTGCTTGGTCAAAAGCTTCATTGGACGGTGGAAGGTGAAACAGCATTGATATTCCCGAGGCTCGGTTTTCATTTTTTGGTGAAATATACTCATCTTTGCAATAAGAAAAAAGATGAGGGAAAGTCATCCGCAAGACTTCTCCATTCCAAGCATCAAGCCAGGAAGAGGGTGGAGGATCCATCGAAACAACCGGTCCGGCAATCTCTTTGAACTTATTGAGTAGCTTGAGATTATCTCTCCACCAAAAAGACCCCCTGAAAGAACCGGTTTGTCTAGGGAGTTTGCCATTAGGATAATACTTCTCCCAGACCAAATGCACCCATGGTACGAGTCTCTGTTGAAAAATTTATGCAGGTGCTTTAATAATAAGCATTCATTATGTGTCTGCAAATCCAGAACCCCTAATCCACCATGGATTTGTGGGATAGTAACCAGTGGCCAAGCTGCTTTTGGGGGCTTCTTACTGCTAGTATCTGAACCCCTCCATATACAATGCCTTCGATATTTATCAACCAAAATGACAATTGTTTTGTGTATCAAGAAGGTGCACATAGCAAAGGTAGGAAGTGCTGAAAACACTGCATTTGTCAATTCTAAACGACCAGCCTCATTTAGAAAAGAAGCAATACTGACCAATCTTCTTTCACATCTATTTGCAATTGGCCAAAAGTCTGCCACTGAGGGTTTAGTAATGCTTAAAGGAAGGCCCAAGTAAGTGAAAGGCAATGAGCCTTTAGAGCAGCCAAATGTAGTAGTCAAATCATTAAATTTATCCTCCGCAATGTTAATGGGCACCATAAAAGACTTATCATAATTGACCTTCAATCCAGTTGACTCACCAAAACATTGCAATAGGTCTTTTAAGAAAATGAGCTGATCTGCATCACCTTTCATGAAAATCGGTGTGTCATCAAAGATATTGCAAAATAGGAAAATCAGAGTCATGAACCAGGGGAACAGGCAAAGACAAATCTCCTGCAATTTGTTGCAACATTGAGCGAGTTTGAAGGAAATCAGCGGCAATAACAAAAGCAAAGGAGAAAGAGGATCTCCCTGTCTTACTCCTCTGTGACAGTGAAAAACTTTGCCTGGGACCCCATTTAACAGAATTGCAGAGGTACCAGTATTAAAGATCAGATTCATCCACTGAATCCACTTGGTTGGGAAACCCTTTGCATTCCTTATTTGCGGCATTGGCGGTGCTCAACTTTATCAAAAGCTTTTTCAAAATCTAGCTTTAGGATAATCAGCTCCTTTTTTGATTGATGACACAAATGCAAGTATTCCAAAGCCCAGGCTAAACAATCTGAATTGTTCTCTTTTTGTAAACCCATACTTGATTTTTATGAACTAAGCTTAAGCGAGAGAAGATTGTAGCCTGTTTGCTAGAACTTTAGTAATTACCTTGACAGATGTGTTGAGCAAAGATTTTGTAACACCCGAAATTTTTGCATGATTTTAAAATAGCTAAATTGATTTAATTACTTAATATGTGTGGTGCATTGAATTTAGGAAATAAATAAATTTTATGAAATTTAAAATTTGACATGTAGAAACATGTTGTGCACTCATGCTGGGGCATATTATTTTTGTGATGTTTGCTTTTCATTTGATTTGAATTTGATTTCGAAATTCATTTGAAAAGCAAAAAAGTTAAATAAAAGGAAAAGAACCATTCTATTTATTTCTTCCCTCCTTTCCATTTTCAGCCTAGTCGGCCTTTCCGTTTTGAATCAGACCCGAGCCAAGTTTGGCTTTTCCTCTGGGCCGACCCATCTCGGTGAACAAGGCAGCAGCAGCGCGCATGTCTCTTCTTCCTTTGTCCAGCTGACCGGTGGTCCTCGCACCCTTCCTTCCCTGAGTTGCACTCGACCAAGGCCTAGAGCACGCACCGGATTAGCACCAACCCGGCCACTTCATGCTTACAACCCATGCCGAGTACCTATAAAAGCCTAGCAGGACCGCGTCCCCAACCATCTCGTCTCAATCTTCTCAAGCCTCAGTTCTAGTTCGAGCAACAGCAGAGAACATCGCCGTCACCGCCGATTTTCCGTCGAACGATTCGTTTCCCGAGCGCCGACGAGTTTCCTCTGCTGTAGGTAAGCCTTAGAGTTTCGCTTTGACCTTGCGCACGCGCTGGAAGACTCTAAACCGAACAATTTGGCTTATTCCTTGGTGCCGACGTGAACAGACCGCCGCCGCCCGCCATTTTCAGTCGCACGTCGTCCTCAAGCTCTAATCGGACCCGATATCCATCTAGGTGAGCTCTCCATCGCATAAGCTTTCTTTTGGTTCAAGAACGGCGTCAAACCGTGTACCATAGCGCTCAAACCACGTGCGCCGGCGAGCTTCGCCATTTTCCGGCGATGGCGCCGCCATCCCTGTCGTCTCCGGCGGAGTAGCGCCGCCAGTGCCTCCCGGTCTAATCTCGGCCGTCGGTTTTAAATCGGATGGCCGGTATGATCCCGTACCCCTTCATATTGGAATTTTGCAGATTAGACCCCAGTGTCTATAGTTAATTCCGTAAGAGTCCTTGGCGCGTTCCAGCGTTTACGCTATGCCTTCGGGAAAGCGTACTTTCATCTTAACAGTACTAGCTTACGTTTCCAGTAATTACAGAATTGCCATCCAGTTTCAAATCCTCATATTTTTCTCGTTTTAAATCCGATTTGAGTCGTTCAAGATTCGTTAGATTCGTAATTTCGTAACCTACATGTTTATACCATTGTTAGTCAGGTTTTGAACTTATAAATTTCGAATAATTATTTACTCTATTATTTTATTACTAGTAAACTTGTAAAATTCATAACTACACCGTTCTAGCTCCGATTTCTATGATCTTTATATCGATTTGTTCGTAGCGATGAGTAGAGTAGTTTTATTAGCTTTTCAAACTGTTATCCTACTGTTTGGTGTAATGTTATCTTATTTTGTCCATGTTTGCTTCGTGTTTGATTGCATGTTGATTGTGTGTTCTTTGCGTGATCAATTGGGTAGACGGTGATCAATTCGAGCGGTCCGGAGTACTTTTGGGAAGAAGACCAGCAACCTCAAGGCTTCAATCGAGGCAAGTATAGCTTGGGATCATCCCCTGATGTCCTATTCACTTTAATCATTAATTCATGATGCATGTGTCCTCCTTGTTTACCATTAAGGATTTACCTAGTCTTGATTACTTGATCCTTGTCACCTATGGGTTATGCATTTGGGTAGTAACTTGCTAGCGCTAAACCAACACACATTATTTATTTATTGCTTTATGGATTAAATCGAGATGATTAGTTGATGATGCCATGGTACATATTAAAGAGCTTGTGTTGTTTATTTTATAAAGCTCTTAGCTCTCCATAAGGACTTATTCATTCGTGATCATCCAGGGATATCTGATACAGCTATGGGGGTCACATGGCTCTGACTTTGGTTGTTCAAGGGGTCTACCTAATTTTGTTGGTGGTTTGCCAAAATAGCGAGAAACGGGGGTGGGAAGCTCTGTTGGCCACTTTAATATTTTTAGGAGGGTTTTTGAGCGACCTTATATAGTCTTCACTTGGTTAGGAGTCGCGAACCTACTGCGGTGGAAACCATGACTCGTAGTGAAAGTGTACACCTCGGCGAGTTAACTAAACCGACATATCGGTAGTGTTCGCGGTCATGAACGGCCTTGGAGACATCAATGAATAGAATTGTGTGCATACTATGTTGTTGATATTAAATTGATGATATTTCTGTCCACACTTGTGATTAATGGGTTAATGGGATTCCTTTATGCTTAAGCTTAAAACTTGACCAACACTAAAAGCAACCGCAGTTAAGCGATGTCGACTTCTTAGCCTCATAACCCCTGGCTATGCTTGCGGAGTTCGACATGGACTCACCCTTGCTATATCACATTAAGCAGATCAAGGTGGGTGTGATGACTACGAGGATAACTATCGTGATGAGTACTACTAGGCTTGTGGTTCACCAGTCGGCTATCCCTGTGGAGTTGGAGCAACCATTCATCAGTCTTCCGTTTGTGCTAGAACTTTGATTTTATTCCTGTAATGGATATTATTCGCTATGAAATAAAGTTTTGGTTATGATACTTCAGTAATTTGTCATACATATGTGAGATTGATCTTTGGGCACATATGTATTCTATACTCATTCTTGTCCTTTAATAATGAGTATGACAAGTTGGTATCAAAGCCGAAATTATTTGTAGGGACTTAAGCCTTAGTTAGAATGGTCGTTTTTTAGCTCTCTTCTCTATTCATGCTTCCTTGATTATTGGTGAAAACTTGTTAGCACGTTTTGAGACTAGTAAAACAAATCTTGTGTGCTTGGTGAATTTTGGTGTGATTTTTGTGTTATTATTATGCTTTTGAGTGATTTGGAGTTTGTAATGAGTCTTTGGAGCTTTGTGGGCATGTCCCCAAGTTCTAAAATTAAGAATATTAAGGTTATAGTTAGTACATATGCATATGGGTTGGTTATCTCGTTTCTCTCCCTGCTGTTATTTCCGGAACTCCAAATAATGTCGAAATACTAAACTGCTGTCAGGGAACTTCGTCCAGAAAACTGTTAACTTTCATGTCTCATGTTTTCTGTCTTTGAGAGGAAATCATAAAAGCTCATGTATGTGTTGTTGGTTAACAGATGGCTGCTCGTGGTAGAGGCGTGGTCGTGGTAGAGGTCGTGGTCGGTGACATCGGAGGACCTGATGAATCGGTTGATGCGGACTATGACCCAGATTCATGCATTTGGGCAAGCTCAACCACCAAAAGACAAGCGTAGGGAGTTCTTACAAGGTCGTCCCCCAGTGTTCACTCATACCGCTGATCCACAGGAGGCGGATGATTTTCTTCGGGAAGTGGAGAAGCAGCTAAACATTGCCCAATGTACTGACCAAGAGAAGGTGTTGTATGGTACTGGGCAACTCCAGTGTTCAGCGCAGATATGGTGGGAGTCTTACTTGGCTGCTCGTCCTAATAATGCTCCTGCAGTCACCTGGCAACAATTTGTGGATGCTTTCAAGGCCCATCATATCCCTGAAGGTGCAATGGACATCAAGGCGGATGAGTTTAGGAATCTCCGCATGGGGCGTATGACTGTCAGTGAGTATCATGATGCCTTCACTCAGCTGTCTCGCTATGCTCCTGAAGAAGTGAGGGATGACAAGAATAAGCAGCGTCTTTTCCTCAAGGGCATTTACTATGATCTCAAGCTGCAGTTGTCTGGTGGGAAATATGCAAATTTCCAAGAGCTAGTAAATGATGCTATCAAGTTGGACAATCTGCGTAGTGAACGGGACAGGAAGAGGAAAATGAAGGGAGAAGCTTCATCAAGCAACTCACGTCCTCGTTTCAATCCTGGGGTAATCGCCAGAGGTACCCCAATAATCGGTGGGAACCGCAACAACAATCAACAGAGGCCATCTTATCCTTAAGGGAATCAGAATCAGCAATGGGGAAATCAGCAGGCACCACTCTCTGGTTCTAATGCTACTCCTGTGAAGACTGGTGGTCCCAATGCTCTTTACAAATGCTATCGTTGTGGTGAAGAAGGACACTTTGCTAATCAGTGCCCTCAGAGGATGAATCTGCAGACACCTCAGAAGCCCAATAATAGTAATCAGAAGCCCCGCTATGGGCGTGCCAACAATGTGTCTGCTGAGGCTGTGCGGGGAGGCTCTGGAATCATGATGGGTGCGTTCACCATCAACTCGTCTCCCTTTCTGGTACTTTTTGATTACGGAGCATCGCATACATTCATATCTCGGATGTTTGTTAGAAATCATAGCATTCCCATGGTAGCTTTGAAATATAACATGCAAGTTAATTCACCGGGTGGAACAATGCAAGCTACATGTAGTTGTCCCTCTATTAGCCTTACTTTAAGGGGGTAGATTTCCCCAGTTGAGCCTATTGTGTTGAGAACCTCCGGTATTGATATGATCATTGGAATGGATTTGGATGGATAAGCACAAGGTGTCAATTGATTGCAAAGGGAGGATGGTTAAGCTCATGTCACCTTACGGAGAGCGGTCGGTGTTAATGTAATAGTGCAACCACCGATTCTGACCCAAAGTGAACCGGCCACGGTGAAGGTGTTCATCATCGGGATCATGTTGTGGATGAGTTTCGGATGTCTTCCCCGATGATTTGCGGGTATGCCACGACCGCGACATTGAGTTTATTATTGAATTATTACCCGGCTTTGCACCTATTGCTAAGCGTCCATATAGGATGAGGGGTCCTGAATTAGAGGAACTTAAGAAACAATTGAAGGAGTTGCGGGGGAGAAAGGTTTCATACGCCCTAGTGCATCACCGTGGGGTGGTGCTCTGTGATCTTTGTGGACAAGAAGGATGGTACTTTCGGCGAATGTGTGTGGATTATCGCCTCGAATGAAGTGACAATCAAGAATAAGTATCCTCTACCCGAGAATTGATGATTTGTTTGATCAGCTGAGAGGCGCTTGTGTGTTCTCAAAGATTGATCTTCGTTCTGGTTATCATCAGCTAAAGATTAGAAGCTCAGATGTGCCTAAGACTGCCTTCACTACAAGGTATGGACTGTATGAGTACACCGTTATGTCCTTTGGGTTGACCAATGCTCCTGCCTATTTTATGTACATGATGAACAAGGTGTTCATGGAGTATTTGGATAAGTTTGTGGTGGTATTCATTGATGATATTCTGATATTCTCCAAGACTAAGGAAGAACATCTTTGAGCATCTTAGGTTAGTCTTTGCGAAGCTTAGAGAGCATAAGTTGTATGCTAAGCGCGATGAAGTGTGAGTTCCGGTTGAAGGAAGTGTCTTTTACGGGTCATGTTGTTTCTAACGATTGGAATATCGGTGGATCCGGGTAAAGTGAAGGATGTGTTAGATTGGAAGCCACCTCTTGATGTGAGTGAGATTCGTAGTTTCCTTGGTATGGTTTGGTTACTACTGAAGATTCATTGAGGGCTTCTCTAAACTTGCTAAGCCTATGAATTTGCTCTATTAGAGAAGAATACAAAGTTTGTGTGGTGCGATAAGTGTCAAGCTAGTTTTGAAGAACTGAAGGCAAGATTGACTCTTGCTCTGTTCTAGTCTTTGCCGGATCTAAGTAAGAAGTTTGCTATATCTTTGTGATGCCTCTCGTCTCGGTTTGGGGTGTGTTCTTATGCAAGAGGGAAAGGTTGTTGCTTATGCATCTAGGCAGCTGAAGAAACATGAAGTGAATTATCCTACACATGATCTAGAGCTAGCAGCAGTTGTTCATGCTTTAAAAATTTGGAGACACTATTTGATAGGCGGAAGAAGAGTGACATATACACGATCACAAGAGTTTGAAGTACATCTTTACTCGATCGATTTGAATTTAAGGCAACGCGTCGGTGGTTGGAGTTGATCAAGGACTATGATGCGGAGGTGCACTACCATCCCTGGAAAGGCCAACCTTGTTGCGGATGCACTTTCAGCCCGAGAAAAAGAGGTATGTTAATGGGTTGCAAATGACAGCTGAGTCTGAAGAATTATGTCTGGAGTTTGAACAATTGAATCTAGGTGTTGTCTTTAACACTATGGAGATTGAGGTGACCCCTACATTAGAACAAGAGATAAGGAAAGGTCAGTTGGAGGATGAGAAGTTGAAGGAAATAGCTGACAATGTAGTTGTTGGTAAGGCACTGGTTTTCACATCGATGACCATGGTACTTTATGGTTTGGGAAGAGAATTTGTGTGCACGAGGTGAAGTCTATTCGAGATGCAATCTGAGAGAAGCACATGAGTCGACCCTATTCCATTCACCCCGGTAGTACTAAGATGTATCTTGATCTTAAAGAAAGATACTGGTGGTGTGGTTTGAAGAGGGATGTAGCAGAGTACGTTGCTTTATGTGATACATGTCGACGAGTGAAGGCAGAACATCAGAGACCTGCTGGACTGTTGCAACCGATGCGAATTCCTGAATGGAAGTGGGATGAGATTGGTATGGATTTCATAGTGGGTTTGCCACGTACGCAGAAAGGTTATGACTCGATTTGGGTAATCGTGGATCGCTTGACAAAGGTTGCTCACTTCTTACCCGTCAAGACCCGGGTATGCGGATTGCGATTAGCTGAGTTGTACATGGAACGGATTGTGTGTTTGCATGGAGTCCCTAGTAGAATTGTGTGCGATAGAGTGCACCAGTTCACGTCTCACTTTTGGCGAACGATGACAGAGTCTTTGGGAACCCGGTTGAACTTTAGCACGGCTTTTCACCCACGTGATCCATGGACGCATTGAGAGAGTTAACCAGATACTTGAGGATATGTTGAGAGCTTGTGCCTTGCAATATGGTACTAGCTGGGATAAGAGTTTGTCTTATGCTGAATTCTCCTATAATAACAGCTATCAACAAAGTCTTAAGATGGCACCGTTTGAGGCTTTGTATGGGCGTAAGTGTAGAACGCCATTGTTCTGGAATCAGGCAAGTGAGAGTCAGGTATTTGGAACTGATGTGCTTGAGAATTGCGTAAGAACAAGTAAGGAAGATCGGAGAGAATTTAAGAGTAGCCCGGACACGTCGGAAAAAGTTATGCCGATAATAGAAGGAAGGACTTGAGTTTCAAGTAGGAGATTATGTCTACTTGAAGGTGTCTCCGATGAGGAACGTTAAGAGGTTCAATATGAAAGGAAAGTTAGCTCCAAGATATGTTGGTCCTTTCCGGATTTTAGCAAGGCGTGGAGAAGTGGCTTATGAGTTAGAATTGCACGCTAGCTGGCTGGCGTGCATAATGTGTTCCACGATGTCTCAACTCAAGAGATGTTTGCGTGTGCCGAGGAACAAATTCCATTAGATGAGCTTCTTGTTGAGAAAGATCTTACCTATGAAGAGTTTCCGGTCGGGATTTTGGAGATCTATTTGAGAGAATCACCGAAGCCGAAGCTATCCGGATGTGCAAGGTTCGATGGAATAGATATTTGAGGCGGAGGCAACATGGGAAAGAGAAGATGAATGGCGAGAGAGAATTATCCACGGTTTGTTTAAGTAAAAGCGCAACCCAATCTCGGGACGAGATTTTCTTTAAGGGGTAGATTTGTAACACCCGAAATTTTTGCATGATTTTAAAATAGCTAAATTGATTTAATTACGCAATATGTGTGGTGCATTGAATTTAGGAAATAAATAAATTTTATGAAATTTAAAATTTGACATGTAGAAACATGTTGTGCACTCATGCTGGGGCATATTATTTTTGTGATGTTTGCTTTTCATTTGATTTGAATTTGATTTTGAAATTCATTTGAAAAGCAAAGTTAAATAAAAGGAAAAAGAGCCATTCTATTTATTTCTTTCCTCCCTTTCCATTTTCAGCCTAGTCGGCCTTTCCGTTTTGAATCAGACCCGAGCCAAGTTTGGCTTTTCCTCTGGGCCGACCCATCTCGGTGAACAAGGCAGCAGCAGCGCATGTCTCTTCTTCCTTTGTCCAGCTGACCGGTGGTCCTCGCACCCTTCCCTTCCCTGAGTTGCACTCGACCAAGGCCTAGAGCACGCACCGGATTAGCACCAACCCGGCCACTTCATGCTTACAACCCATGCCGAGTACCTATAAAAGCCTAGCAGGACCGCGTCCCCAACCATCTCGTCTCAATCTTCTCAAGCCTCAGTTCTAGTTCGAGCAACAGCAGAGAACATCGCCGTCACCGCCGATTTTCCGTCGAACGATTCGTTTCCCGAGCGCCGACGAGTTTCCTCTGCTGTAGGTAAGCCTTAGAGTTTCGCTTTGACCTTTCCCACGCGCTGGAAGACTCTAAACCGAACAATTTGGCTTATTCCTTGGTGCCGACGTGAACAGACCGCCGCCGCCCGCCATTTTCAGTCGCACGTCGTCCTCAAGCTCTAATCGGACCCGATATCCATCTAGGTGAGCTCTCCATCGCATAAGCTTTCTTTTTGGTTCAAGAACGGCGTCAAACCGTGTACCATAGCGCTCAAACCACGTGCGCCGGCGAGCTTCGCCATTTTCCGGCGATGGCGCCGCCATCCCTGTCGTCTCCGGCGGAGTAGCGCCGCCAGTGCCTCCCGGTCTAATCTCGGCCGTCGGTTTTAAATCGGATGGCCGGTATGATCCCGTACCCCTTCATATTGAATTTTGCAGATTAGACCCCAGTGTCTATAGTTAATTCCGTAAGAGTCCTTGGCGCGTTCCAGCGTTTACGCTATGCCTTCGGGAAAGCGTACTTTCATCTTAACAGTACTAGCTTACGTTTCCAGTAATTACAGAATTGCCATCCAGTTTCAAATCCTCATATTTTTCTCGTTTTAAATCCGATTTGAGTCGTTCAAGATTCGTTAGATTCGTAATTTCGTAACCTACATGTTTATACCATTGTTAGTCAGGTTTTGAACTTATAAATTTCGAATAATTATTTACTCTATTATTTTATTACTAGTAAACTTGTAAAATTCATAACTACACCGATTCTAGCTCCGATTTCTATGATCTTTATATCGATTTGTTCGTAGCGATGAGTAGAGTAGTTTTATTAGCTTTTCAAACTGTTATCCTACTGTTTGGTGTAATGTTATCTTATTTTGTCCATGTTTGCCGTGTTTGATTGCATGTTCGATTGTGTGTTCTTGGCGTGATCAATTGGGTAGACGGTGATCAATTCGGGAACGGTCCGGAGTACTTTTGGGAAGAAGACCAGCAACCTCAAGGCTTCAATCGAGGCAAGTATAGCTTGGGATCATCCCTGATGTCCTATTCACTTTAATCATTAATTCATGATGCATGTGTCCTCCTTGTTTACCATTAAGGATTTACCTAGTCTTGATTACTTGATCCTTGTCACCTATGGGTTATGCATTTGGGTAGTAACTTGCTAGCGCTAAACCAACACACATTATTTATTTATTGCTTTATGGATTAAATCGAGATGATTAGTTGATGATGCCATGGTACATAGAGGCGAAAAGAGCTTGTGTTGTTTATTTTATAAAGCTCTTAGCTCTCCATAAGGACTTATTCATTCGTGATCATCCGGGATATACAAGTACAGCTATGGGGGTCACATGGCTCGACTTTGGTTGTTCAAGGGTCTACCTAATTTTGTTGGTGGTTTGCCAAAATAGCGAGAAACGGGGTGGGAAGCTCTGTTGGCCACTTTAATATTTTTAGGAGGGTTTTGAACGACCTTATATGGTCTTCACTTGGTTAGGAGTCGCGAACCTACTACGGTGGAAACCATGACTCGTAGTGAAAGTGTACACCTCGTGCGAGTTAACTAAACCGACATGTCACCCGTGTTCGCGGTCATGAACGGCCTTGGAGACATCAATGAATAGAATTGTGTGCATACTATGTTGTTGATATTAAATTGATGATATTTTCTGTCCCACACTTGTGATTAATGGGTTAATGGGATTCCTTTATGCTTAAGCTTAAAACTTGACCAACACTAAAAGCAACCGATTAAAGGCGATGTCGGCTTCTTAGCCTCATAACCCCTGGCTATGCTTGCGGAGTTCGACATGGACTCACCCTTGCTATATCACATTAAGCAGATCAAGGTGGGTGTGATGACTACGAGGATAACTATCGTGATGAGTACTACTAGGCTTGTGGTTCACCCGGTCGGCTATCCACGTGGAGTTGGAGCAACCATTCATCAGTCTTCCGTTTTGTGCTAGAACTTTGATTTTATTCTGTAATGGATATTATTAAGCTATGAAATAAAGTTTTGGTTATGATACTTCAGTAATTTGTCATACATATGTGAGATTGATCTTTGGGCACATATGTATTCTATACTCATTCTTGTCCTTTAATAATGAGTATGACAGATATAGGCATGAAATCGACACCAACTCTGGATCATCTTTTTTTGGCACAAGAGTGATATTGGAGCCATTGATGCTTTGTAAACAAATATGACCAGAGTGAAAATCATTGAATAATCTGTAGAAATCCTCACGAGACAATATGCCAACATCGTTTAAGAAAATGCGTGTTGAAACCATCGGGCCAGGTGCTTTATAAGAAGGTAGATTCTTGATGACTTGATCTATTTCTGCTTAGAGAAAGGCTCAACAAGACCGTAAGATCCGGTATGATGAGAAAGCAATTGATTTAGATCAAACTGAATACGAGAAATCAGAGGTGCCCAATCTATCTTTATAAGAATTCCAGAGATAAAGCCTTGAATCATGATCATATACTTTGTCACCAACATCATTTAACAAATAAGTAATCATATTATTTACGTATGTCATAGAAGCATGAGCATGAAAGAAATGAGTGCCTGCATCTCCGGGGTGACCCAATTCAATTTACCTCGCTGCCTCCAAGTATGTCCTCTCATTTGCTTAAGCAATGAAATCAGGTTTTCCTCTATTATTTTCACGAAATTCCATTCTACGAGAGAAAGGTCCTGCTTTCTTCTAAAAGGTTGAGAAATCTAACATTAGCTTGTTCTGTCAACTGAAATTTTGAGATTAGAAAGAGTATGGCTCCAATCTTTCGGAACCTTTCGAGAGCCTTGAACATAGCGAAATATTTTTCTTTGCATCATGATAGATTGGGGCTGACTTCCGGGAGTTTTGGACTGCTCCATAAAACCCGCATGATCCATTCAATAGTTCTCAAAACGAAAAATGTGACTCCTAGGAATAGCAATGTTAATAGAAATGACACATGGATTATGATCCGAGGTTTCCATAGTAAGAGAAGTGGCAAAACAATCGAGGATAAGCCCACGATCCGGGGAAGCTGAAGTAAAAAAAAACGATCAAGTCTTTCCAAAGAGGGGGAGGCCACGCTTGTTTGTCCATGTAAACCTTTTTGCCTTTCAAAGGCAATTCAACTAAGCCCAATTTGCTAATTGCTTCATTGAACAACATCATTTGGTATAATCAACACGGCTTGTTCCTGTCCTCGGGGTTCCTGTAAAGATTAAAGTCACCAACCACAAGCCAGTCCACTGAATCTGGCATTTGAATATGCTTAAACCACTGCAGAAAGGTTCTCTTCCCGTTAGGGGTACATGGGGCATAAATATTAGTGAGTAACCATGTGGCATTATTGAAAAGAGAAGTAAATTCAATAGAGATTGAGAAAGAATTTTGGAAGACACACATGCCCCGAAAATGTCTACTTTTCCAGTTACAATAGAGCCACGAAGCTCCAACGGAAGGCAAGTACTCAAAAAAGAATCAAAAAGCGGGGGGATAGAAATTTTTGATAAAGGCGGGATCAAAATGACTTCTTTTAGTTTCCTGCAAACATATTATATCACAACAACTTTCCACAACCTTGTTCCTTCTGAGTTCCACTTTTTTGTCAAGATTTAAACCCCTAACATTCCAACACAAAACCTTCCAAGATCTAGTATTCATGATAAAACAAAAGATGATAAAGAGACTTCTTAGACACCTAAGAAGTAGACTAGAAACCCTAATCCCTTTGGAGGAGCCTGCACCTCCTGGATTGACTGAGTCATTAGAGGCCGACTTCTTTGGGGCCTTCCCTGTGTAGCAGATTTTTTTTGGCCTTCTTGGATTCTTTGCTTTTCATGGGCTTCTTTCTTTGTAGCCTTTTTGTTGAGCCTTTTTGTTGAGCTTCTCTTGATAAGTTTTTTCGGGTCGGCCTTGAGAACTTGGTGCCCAGCTCCTTACTACTGAGATGAGGAAATGAGAGGAGGTTTAGTCTCACAACTAGAGCAAAATCTCTCAGCACAAGTAGATGGTTTAAAACCTTTATTGGATGCACTAATTACTGTCACTCCTTCTTAACTCGGACTTCGAGAGATTATGGGCTTTTTACCTCTTTTTGTTCCCTTCCTTGGAGTAGCAGATTTAGCACTAGTATCGGGGAGTGCTAAAGGAAAGACTGACAGTATGCTCGGAGCTTTGGTCTTCCTCCACAACATTTTCTGCAGAGTCAGGGAAGATTTCAGAAATAACAACAGAAGACTTTTTTTTGTGGGAGGGAAAGAGGAAAAATATTACCAGAGGACTGCCCAGTTAAGATCTGAAAAGCATCAGAAGAGAGAAACTGTGAAGCCCAATCAGTTGAGGAAGGCTTAAGTAGCATCTGAACAAAGAAATCCAACCATGCAGCTGGCACATTGACAGTTGGGCCTTGAAAGTTCTGGGTTGAAAGAAATTTAGCCCACATTCTAATAGTGGAAGGGCTTGGGCCAGATTTCCTTGGAGGGCAGGAAGAGCTAGAAGGGCCCCAATCAAATCTTGTGAAATCAAAAGGATTATCTTGCCTTTGTCTCAACAAAAGGTATCTTGCCCTTAAGCATAGCTGAAGGATCAGGGCCAGTCATAAAAGTTTGAATCATGCCAATCTGAATATTTTCATTACCACCAATGTTGTTGTCTGGATCAAGCAATTGTTCCAAGTGTTCCAAATTCTGGTTTGGGGGCACAACATAGCCCAAAAGATCATCTTCGTGGATTTCCTCCTTGGCTGAAACCGGGGATATGATCGCGGGTTGGGGAAAGGAGCCACATAGTTATTATTGGCTAGGTCAACTTCTTGCTGCAGAATGAGATGTGGTGGTGAAAGGCCTTCCATTTCACTGTCAGAAGCATCAATAATGATAGCATCATCCACTACAAGTTCAACCTGATCATCAATACCTGCCCCCCTGCATTGTTCTGAATAACTTCTTCTAAATCATCAGCAATGTCCTGCTGAATTGGGATTAAGACAGGAGCTTCCTCTTCCTGAACAAAGTTCTGGGCTTCTCCTTCCTGTTGATTATTTTGCTCCTGTTCCTGCTGAGGCCAAATACCCCAACCAAGAGGGCCCAAAAAGTTAGGATTGGGCTGTCTTTGGTGGTTCAGGTGCAGGATTAGGTGGATGTGGGCCCTGTCCCAACTGCCCATAGCCATGGTAGATAAACTGATTAGGATCAAAATCACCCTCATTAGGAGGAAGATCCTCATCTTGTGGCCCAGCCCCAAGCATGTTACTCTGCAGTAGCTCACATTGGACTGACCAACTGTTGGATTCAAAGTTAGTGCCTTCAGTGAAAACAAAAATCCAGGGTATCTCCTCCAGATCAGTGACCCTCACTCTGACCAGGGACCGAGCCTTATTAAATCTATCCTCCACCCACACCAGGAGTCGTCCAAAAGAGGAAACAGCTTTATCAACCAGAGCATGTGTCCAAAGGTCCAAATTTAACCCAAGCATCATCAACCACACTTCATGATTCATCACTGCAGTGCGATTATTCCAAGCTCTATTATGAGGGATAAAGGAAATCATACCATTTCCATATGGATGTGGACTGTTCTGTATCAGATGGTTGTTGACGGTCACTAACGACACATTTTGTAACGTCAACATCCTACCATAAAGGGGGTGAAACTATACCTTATCATACTCATATACATTTATAACTCACATATTTCCACTTGTAGTGTCCAATTATTATTGTGCAGATTTATATAAGAAACAAATGGAAAATGTATCAAAAGGCGCCTCCACGGAAAGCGCATTCGAAGAACATCAAGCCCAAGGGAGAAATGGACCAAACACGGAGAACTGGGCGGGCACACACCGCCATACAACTTTTCAGGCCCAAAGACGCCACCACGCGGCCGGAGCCGGGCCGGGGCGGGGCGAGGATGCTGCGCGCACCACAGTGCGGCCGCACCCCTGGCCGAGGCGGCTCGGGCCCGGGCCGGGAGGCGGTTCATCTCCTTCCAAAAGCGGGCACTACCGAGGCGTGGGATGGTCGTTTTTTTGATTAGGAAGGTGTTCCAAGGTCGGTTTTGATCCTTCCATGTAGGGATGGCTATTTTCCAAAGAGCCCCCTCTCCTCTACCTATAAAGGAGGCCATCTCCCACCATTGTAACACACACCATTTGGAGCCTCCTCACTTTCTACTCCTCTTCTCTCCTCTCCTCTCTACTACTCCCCTTCTCCTCTCCTCTCTACTCCTCCACTTCTTTAGTTCTTTTTAGTCTTTAGTAGTATTTGGAGTAAGGCTAAACTTCATTGGAGAGCTTGTACTTGGGAGAAGGAATATTCGGTATGAATACATTTATGGTTTATCCTCAAGTCTTGATCTCATATGCTTGTGCAATAGAGCTAGAGTATTTACATGTTATATTCTTAACATGTTGTTCTCATTTCACGATCATGATAGAAGAACTAGACTATAGTTCCTATGTTGTGGTTAGTCACATAGAACTTAGGGCCTAACCATTCATGCCATGTATTTGAGTAGAGTAAGAGTTGAGCTGAGTTGGCGGTTCGTTGTGGCTTTCGGGCCTGGTCTATATCTTAGCCCGTCCATCCCGAGGGTGGGGGTGCGGGGGGATATGGGTCATTACCTTAATACGCGGGCATGGTGCGGGTAAGCGGAACAACCGAATATGAGTGCATGCCACGGTGGAGGGTAAGCGGCTTGGTCGTGACAAGCCTTGTCCCGTCCTTGAAATCCCCACGTTCGTGTGTGTTGTAGGAGTTAAGTAAATGCCTCTATTGGGCCGTATGGCCGGGTCTCTCCGTCCATCTCACTCTCGACCTAAAACTCTAGTCATCTATGTTTGCATGATTATTAACTTGTTCTTTGCACAACTACTTTAGAACGCTTTTGCTCCACTTAGGAATATTCTTTATTCTTTTTATTTTTCTTTTATCCTTGAGGTTGGCCCAAGTGTGTGTCACACTATCTTAAACTATCATGACTTACCCTGTATTGAGTATTGGTCAACTGCATAGACATGTCGTCTTGTTCATGCCCTTTGCTAGAGTCTTACATCATGCCTTCCTTTGGGAAAATATAAATAACGATACCCCGAATACTTAGGGTGAAATGCTACAATGATAGATCCATGCGCTTGCGGATGAATATCTAAGATGGCAAGATCTATCCGTTGACAATCCCTTACGGATCACCGACATGGTGGTTTCTTGGGGAATGTCGTGGCGCATTTTGACGCTTTTATTGGGGATGGGTTTCATACCTATTTCCTTTGATTGCGTTAAGAAATGCAACAAGCATTTTCTGGCGCCCGTTGCCGGGAAGGCATTGGTTATAAAGATTCTAGAAAGACATGTTCATAATGATGTGCATGTGTAAGTAGCCATTACTCATACGGGCTAATCTTTCATGTTTTCTCCTATTGTGGATGAAGACGGGATAGTGTTCGATCGGTTTGTCCTCGTTGAACAACTACATCGTAGATCAGGAGGCACTCCTAAAGAAGAACCCAACTCGTATCAAATCTTCTCCTGCTACTCGCAGACAAACAAACCAATCACCCTTGCATCATCTAGTACTTCACTCATGGCCAAGGCGATCCGTGACCACTCCATCCCTCTTTTGCCAACGTGCGTTGTTGGGCTATCAACATGGGAGGCGAGAACTTTGAGCTCCGGCCTGGCCTAATCAAGATGGTGCGAGGCAAACCAATTTTATGGTTTGCCAAGTGAGGACGCAAATGCGCATCCGCAACACTTCCTCGAGCTTCGGTGACACCGTTGTCATCCAAGGTGTCGCACGAGGAAGCCATTAGAATCCGCCTATTTCCCTTCTCCATCTCGGGGAAAGGCGAAACAATGGTTCTACAAAAGGCGGAAATTTTGTCAACACGTGGGACAAATGTTCCTGGCGTTCCTCACTAAATTCTTCCCCATGAGTAAAACTCACACCTTGAGGGGAAGAATTGCCAACTTCAGCGAGAATCATATGGAACCCATACCCGCGGCATGGGAAAGGCTACAGAGTACATCCAAGCATGCCCGCACCATGGGATGGAAAAGTGACTCGTGATCTGAGAACTTCTACATTGGGTTAACACCCATGTCAAAAAGAGCACATTGATGCCACTGGCTGGAGGTGCCTTCCTCTCCCTCACCATCGATAGAGCAACGGCTCTTATGGAGAAAATGGTGTCCAATCAAGCTTGGGGGAGGAAAGCTTTGGCAAACAAGAAGATAGCATGTAGACCGTGGAGGAGGCGGACATGCCGCTACAATGGATCTCCTATTGAAAGAACTTGACAAGCGTGCCACCGAAGAAGAAGAAACTTTACGGCCTTTGTCAAAAGGTTTGTAGACTCACACGTAACATGTGAAGTGCGTGGCAATGTTGGCCATTCGGGGAGCGGCGCGCCCTAAAACCCGTGAAGACATTACTCACATCAACAACGGGTTTCGTCAACAAGGGAGACCATAATGGGTGGAACAACCGGTCGGCGCCCACAAAACCAAGGAGGTAATTCAAACTCAAGGTATAATTCGAATCCTCTCTCCTTGGAAAACTTGGTCTTAGACCAAGCAAAAATAATTGAAGAACTTTCAAAGAAGTTGATGCTTAATGATGAAATAATTGAAAACATGATTTTCAAAATTAAAAGTTTAACTTCTTCTTATGAAAGACAAGCGAGCTTTAATAAAATGATAGAAACCCAATTAGCTCGGTTTTCTCTCTTTGCTTTTTTTGTTGTCGGTTCGGGGGAAAAGTTTTGGGGCAACCCAAAATTTCTCTTGAATCTGTTAAAATGGTCTCAACGAGGTGCGGTAAGCCTCTATGTCGGGAGGACAACAAGTCTCCTACCGAGCCACCACTCATTATCAAGAAGGAGGACCCCGGCCGCCCGACAATCACATGCTCGGTTGGCGCATGTCTTGAGGATGCCTTTCGCGACCTTGGATCAAGCATAAACATCATGTCCAAGGTAACATATGATGAAATATTAGGTGGACCTTTGTCCCCTGTATATTTTGAAGCTGAGATGGCGGACCTATCACTAAGGAAACCGGAGGGAGTGGCTCGGGGCGTTATAGTAAAAATCCGAGAAGCATACATCCCGGCGGACTTTGTCATCCTAGACATGGGTCACAACGAGAGAGCTGCCCCAATCCTTGGGAGACCATTTCTTAACACTACAAATGCAGTTTTGCACGTGGGATCGGGGCATGCTAGCTTCCATATGCGGGGGCCAAACAATGAGATACAAATTCAATGGGTTCAACAAGCATAAGAATGCTAAAAACAAAGCAGCCCAAGAAGGTAAAGCCACAAAGTGTTAGCGGGCATGGCGGGCGAAAAGGGCGACATCGCATCCACTTCTCGGGATACGGGTAACCCTCCATCAAGCACTAAATGAATGGAGAAGAGTCACGCCGTCGGACTTTAAAAGGTGAGCCCTTGCCGAAGGTAAATCGGTAGTTATCTTTTTATTTTTCAATAATAATCTCCCAAGTAATAACTCCATGATGCCTACGATAAAAAAAAAAATAATAAATAAGAATAAAATTGTTTATCTACGTTGGATGAATCTTGTTTACCCATGCATGCTTCCTCTTTCTATTTTGGCATGTCTTGGTTTGGAAGTTTTGGTTATACGTATGATCATACTTCCATAGGCGTTTTGAATTGAGCATGGTGCTTAGGTCAAAAAAGTCTACCTTGATCGAATTAGGCATGGAGTCGAGTGCGGTTATTGAACCTAAAATTGCTAGAGTAGATTTTGGTCGATCATATGGACTAACCCTGCGAGGAATTTATCAAAATCCATAAGGGTAAGTCTTGAAGAGGACAACGGGGTTAACGGTACAAAAAAATTAAAATAAAAAATAATAAATAATAATATATAAATAATAATAATAATAATAAAGAGAGGGTAGAGAAGAGAAGAAGAAGAGAGGAGATAAACCTTTCAACCCCAAGATCTTGTCCTGTTACTTTGATGACATCAAAAAGACAAGCTTGGGGGAGCCTCTAACCACGCCACCAGGCACAACTTCGGATCATTGCGTGCTCAAGCTAAGCGAGAACCATAAAAAGGTAAGCAAAAGGCTAGCTTGGGGAGGACTCCAAGAAAGGTAACTTGTATCTCACATTTTGATCATATTCTCTATCTTATGAATGTTGAGTTACACTAAAAAGACAAATTTCATTCCTATATATATGAGCTATGAAAATGTTTAGATTTATTCCCTTGTTGAAATGATGAATAGTTGCTCTGTCTTATGCTTTTACACATTGCCTAGTTTATAATTCGAATTTCTCTAAAGTTTGGGTTCAGTGGCTAATTCTAAAAACTCATCCCGAAAAACCCGATTCATGTGGGTTGCATAAGCTCTATCGGTCTAAGTTGTTGCCAAGTATGATATGGTACAAATGGATTTGCTATGATTTTGTCCAAAAAGAGACTTGACATCCGGGATTCTACTTTGAAAAAAATAAAATAATATGGGCTATGAAAAAAAAAAAAAAGAAGAAGAAAAAAAAAAAACGAGATGAAAAATGGACAAGTGTCCGAGGGCGAGTAGAGCCCACATCTCCAAAAAAAAAGAGAAAAAAAAAAGAGAGGAAAATAAAAGACAAAAGTCTAGGGCGAGTAGAGCCCACCTCAAAAAAAAAAAGAGAAGAT
This sequence comes from Hyparrhenia diplandra, assembly GCA_015847255.1. Taxonomy (NCBI): domain Eukaryota; kingdom Viridiplantae; phylum Streptophyta; class Magnoliopsida; order Poales; family Poaceae; genus Hyparrhenia; species Hyparrhenia diplandra. The sequence continues at coordinate 1,552,271 of JADLZK010011812.1, forward strand.
ATAGCAATAAAGCCCCTTCTTTCTTGAAAAAAAAAATAAAATAAAATATATAAAAATAAAAATAAATATTATCTAACTAAATAAATCCCGAGATAAAAAAGTTGATCAAAAGGATGAATGATAAGCACCTCTGTTATAACCGTTCTATCGGCCACCGCTCAAGGCTTTGAGAAAAGCTAGAAAGCCCCACTACGATGAAAGGTAATAAAGGGTGGAAAAAAAATGTGCCATTTTATTCAAACTCTAGTAGAAAATCTTATTATAACCACGGCACTTGTGAAATGTAATCGGCATAGTAGCAACTCGATCAACAACCAAGTATTTATCTCTTTTTTGCTCGAGGACGCGCAAAGGGTAAGCTTGGGGAAGTTTGTTGACTGGTCACTAACGACACATTTTGTAACGTCAACATCCTACCATAAAGGGGTGAAACTATACCTTATCATACTCATATACATTTATAACTCACATATTTCCACTTGTAGTGTCCAATTATTATTGTGCAGATTTATATAAGAAACAAGTGGAAAATGTATCAAAAAGCGCCTCCCCGAAAGCGCATTCACGAAAAAGAACATCAAGCCCAAGGGAGAAATGGACCAAACACGCAGAACCGGGCCGGGCACACACCGCCATACAACTTTTGGGCCCAAAGACGCGCCACCGCCGGCCGGAGCGAGGGCGGGCCCGGGAGGTGCGCGGGCACCACAGTGCGCCGCACCCTGGCTGAGGCGGCTCGGGCCCAGCTTCGGGGAGGCGGTTCATCTCCTTCCAAAACGGGCACTACCGACGTGGGATGGTCGGTTTCGCTGATTAGGAAGGTGTTCCAAGGTCGGTTTTGATCCTTCCATGTAGGGATGGCTATTTTCCAAAGAGCCCCCTCTCCTCTACCTATAAAAGGAGGTCATCTCCCACCATTGTAACACACACCATTTGGAGCCTCCTCACTTTCTACTCCTCTTCTCCTCTCCTCTCTACTACTCCCCTTCTCCTCTCCTCTCTACTCCTCCACTTCTTTAGTTCTTTTAGTCTTTAGTAGTATTTGGAGTAAGGCTAAACTTCATTGGAGAGCTTGTACTTGGGAGAAGGAATATTCGGTATGAATACATTTATGGTTTATCCTCAAGTCTTGATCTCATATGCTTGTGCAATAGAGCTAGAGTATTTACATGTTATATTCTTAACATGTTGTTCTCGACACGATCATGATAGAAGAACTAGACTATAGTTCCTATGTTGTGGTTAGTCACATAGAACTTAGGGCCTAACCATTCATGCCATGTATTTGAGTAGAGTAAGAGTTGAGCTGAGTTGGCGGTTTGTTGTGGCTTTCGGTTTGGTCTATATCTTAGCCCGTCCATCCCGAGGGTGGGGGTGCTGCGGGGGATATGGGTCGTACCTTAATACTGGGCATGGTGCCGGGTAAGCGGAACCTTCGAATATGAGTGCATGCCACGGTTGAGGGGGTAGGCGGCTTGGTCGTGACAAGCCTTGTCCGTCCCCTTGAAATCCCCCCACGTTCGTGTGTGTTGTAGGAGTTCGTAAATGCCTCTATTGGGCCGTATGGCCCCGGGGGTCTCCCCGTCCATCTCACTCTCGACCTAAAACTCTAGTCATCTATGTTTGCATGATTATTAACTTGTTCTTTGCACAACTACTTTAGAACGCCTGCTCCACTTAGGAATATTCTTTATTCTTTATTTTTCTTTTATCCTTGAGGTTGGCCCAAGTGTGTGTCACACTATCTTAAACTATCATGACTTACCCTTGTATTGAGTATTGGTCAACTGCATAGACATGTCGTCTTGTTCATGCCCCTGCTAGAGTCTTACATCATGCCTTCCTTTGGGAAAATATAAATAACGATACCACGAATACTTCGGGTGAAATGCTACAATGATAGATCCGTGCGCTTTGCGGATGAATATCTAAGATGGCAAGATCTATCCCGTTGACAATCCCTTACGGATCACCGACATGGTGGTTTCTTCGGGAATGTCGTGGCGCATTCTCGACGCTTTTATTGGGGATGGGTTTCATACCTATTTCCTTTGATTGCGTTAAGAAATGCAACAATGGTCCCTCTCATGCATAAAGTTGAAGCGGACGTAGGCGACCAAAAGGGCGAGGGCTGCATAGACCTGAAACCAATGTCATGGTCACCAAGAAAATCCTCCAGAATGTTGGCAATAGCTGGAAACTCCACCATGTGTGCAGGCATAGGATGAAGCCTGGCAATGGCGAGGTCATTGTTACGCTCATGTCTTGGACCAATGACAACTCTCCTCATCATCGGCCGACCATGGACCATCGGATTTGCATTCGGGGCGGGATGAAAGGATGGGGGTCGATGAGCGGGAAAGCCATGTCTGCGGCAAGAGATCCGAGCTTGGTGTTTCTTGTAGATTGGGGCAAAAGCGGGGTTTTCTCGGACCAAGGGACGTGCAATGTAACAGGTTGAACATCAAGCTTGAGAACTTTGAGAGCAAACTCACCAAAGCTTGAGAAGATCGGAGTAGAGGAGGAGCTGGAAGGAGCAGATTGAGGCGGTGGCACCTCCTCGCCCTCGCCGCTTTCGTCGAACTCCGGTGCTCTGAGTCGCCAAGAAAGACTCCAAGGAACCACGGTGGGGGTAGGTGCAGGTTTACCGGTGTAATAAGTGAAATACTCTCCAAAGGAATTGAAGAAAGGAGGAGATTTAGGAGAGGGCCCATTATGCATTAGGCGAACATTCCGGTGATCACCGGAAGGCTGGAGCGCCCAAGGAATAGTGCGGTAATTCTGCGATAAAAATTTTTATATTCGAGAATGGAGCAGAGAAGGGCCGAGAAGCTTGGGCGAAGATTTATTTGGGCCTTGTCCAAAAGAAGTTATAGGGCCTTTACCCCGGTTGATTGAAAGGTAGCGGCAACTAGACACGCTTCACGAATTCCAAAAGAATCCAAACTTAAGCGAGTAAACACCCGATTTACGAGCATTGAATGTGGAGGAATTTGAATGAGGAATTGAAGCACCTTTCTTTGCGTTAACGGCCGCACGAAATTCGCTCCGGTGGCGGTGGCGGACTTGCCCACGGCGGCGGCGATGAAGAAGACAACTTGCGAGAGACATTTGTCCAGCTATCCTGCTCCTCAAGCGCCATCTTCTGAATTCAACACGATAATCGGGACCTCAGAATGCCACAAATGAAAGAAAAGTTTATACTCTGAACATTCAAAAGATCGAAGCTTATAGATATGGAAACCAACATCTCGGTCGCTCTGAGAGAAAACACGTAAACCCCATCGAGAAATTGAACTCTAAAGCGAGAAGCGTCACCTCCAATGGTGGCTTGCGGGACATGGCGACCAGCGTATCGAGGCGAACACGAAACTTGCGGCGACCAAAAGAGACAACCCGGATGAAACGATTTGGGAGAGGAGCAGGGATGCACACAAACCGATGTGCCATAGGCACGATGAATGGCGGCTGCCACCGTGCGCCCCTGGTCGAGGGTTGAGAGAGGGGAGGATCATGACGGCGGCCGGCAAAGGAGACCACGGGAGAAGGAGAGACAGACGCCCCCTCAGAGACTCATTGGCAGCCAGTGGTGGAGTTTAACCCAAGAATCGGCCTCGTTTATTTTCCCAATGACAAGCCTCTTAATTAGGACTGAATGACGATTTAGCTCTTGGTCCACATATATAGGAGACTACAATGAGGTAAGTATGGAAATGGTAGATGATGAAAAAATCCATGATAAAAATCCATGATTTCTTTAATCTACAAAACACCTCTGCCAAATCAAAAGACTGAGTTTCTAAGTTTTTTTTTTTCTAATCAAATGTTATTGTCCACGGGATGTGAATTGTCATCGTGAGACAAAGTGGAAAGATTTGTATCCTGCTGGAAATTTTGTTGCAGCAGTTGCAAAAATCTATGTTTCAACAACAATATGAAGTTAATACTGCAGTGATGCCATAATACAATACATAGAGTCATTACACGAATCACACAAGTACAAGCAAAAGCATAAACACCTTCCCATGGACGCTCACAAAGAAGCTGGGGCCCTTATTTAAATAACACGATACATCCACGATACGAAGAACTTGTGATCCTTCACAGACCACCAAGCGGAACTCGGAGGAAATCAAGGGAAAACAGGCCATCTTCGCCAGTGTGGGCAGTGCCAACGATGGCGCCGTCCACGGTGCTCCCGACATAGCACTTGCCACGGCCGAATGACACACTGTAGTCAAGCTCTGCGAGTTGGCTTACCGACACTAGGTTGGCCGCTAGCCCAGGCACGTACCACACATCTGGAAACACCATGGTCTCTGTGATCACGACACCGCGACCGACAACCTGCATGGACATGGCTTCAGCCTCTCCACCGTACAAGAAGATGTCACTGTGCTCTGGAGTGAAGTCGGAGAGGAGGGCACGGTTCCCCGTTGCGTGGTGTGGTGCAGCTGATGCAACGATCCATGTTGTTGCCATTGCAGCTTGTTCAATTTTCAGAGGTTTACTGATGCTGTCCAAGGCCGTGAAGCTGGATCCAAATATACTGAGAAGGCATGTTATGGCCCAAATCCTGTTCCTGTAACAAACATTGAACTTTCCTCTGTTAAATGGAAAGTGGGGATTCTGTGGTTCCAAAAAGATTATAAAGAAACTTTCTTTTTTGAAAAACGCTTATCATGAAACTTGAGGACATGGTAACTGTAGGAATTAAATTTGTACTCCTATTTCTTAGAAATTAGCATGTTCTGACTTCCAGTGGATTTAGGGTTTTGCTTAATAGATCACCATGTAATAATTGGAATGAGTGTAAATTATGTAGCTTTTTGTAGTCCTGATAAAACCATGCAACATCTCATTTTCTGTTGTCATTGTGCCAGGTTTATCTTCTTCCAGGAATATGCATTGATTTCAGTTATTACATGGTCTGGCCATGTCTGCCACAGCAATAACCACATGCGTAGCATAATCTAGTTATTAAGCAAATCGTCTATCTCAAAATGGACTACGCATGATGTTATTGTCGTGGCAGACATGACCAGACCATGTAATAATTGAAATCAATGCATCTTCTAGGAAGAAGATAAACCATTACTCTTCTTCTATTAAAACTAAAACAAGTTGTGTTTTGGGCTTCCTTTCATATCATAACTAATCATATGAAAGTACCACACAGAAGTTGTTTCCCCTAGTTCTGAACTGATAGAACTACAGAACCTCTTATATCGGCATGCCATTTCTTTTCACAACGATCCTCTTATATCATTAGGGGATATTTTCAAAGAGAAAATAAATAAAATACCAATGTCGAACCATAGATGAGAATTATGAAATCAATCTTGTGTTTCTAAAATTACATCTGGGATAGACAAATTACAGGCCTAAGTCATCTTGGACATTAAAAGACTTCTTAAGATTTTAGCAACTAACTGTACTATTGTAAACTTAAAATTATGAGCAAATGTAGTAATATTGCGGTATATTTTTTTCATGGTAGCTAAACCTTTTTTTTTCATTTTTGCAACTTAAAACTAGAGTTACGTTTTAGCAAAAATAAATATTTGAAATTGAAACTATGAACATGACAACATGAACTTCTAGGATGTCATGTATTCATGATCGGTCATGCTCACATCGGCCAGAGCGTTCAGGTTTTTCGCAAATATTGTTAGCAGTGGATAGAGTATCACTCAGATTTTTTTTTCTGCCAAAGTCAACAAATTTTGAAGAATTCAGTGTGCTGAAGAAAGCCACCAAAGATGACTAGAAGGGATTAAGAGAAGCACCTATGAAGCTCTGGTTCCCCCTTCTGTTCAGTAAAATTATTCACTTGGGCACCTTCAGTGCGCTGAGGCGTCTGATATGTGTCCAGAGAGCGCTGCTCGTTCTGAGCCATCCTGCTGGTGGTCATGCATCCAGAGTTACTGTTATATTCCATACTGCCTGGTATATTTATCCATTTGATAGCATCAACATGCTGCAGTTGTTGTTGTTGTTGCTGTTGCTGCTGCTGTTGCATATTATCGATGTCATCATCTGGTTTTGAACCTGAACCTTCTCTGCATTTCTTGCTATTGTTGAAGATCTGTTTACGCTCAACATTTCTCTCATTGCCGTGTTGGTAGTCAGCATCAGTAGTGCGATCAAAATAATCTCCAGATTCTTGGATGCAGCTGTCTCCTCTATCTTCAGGTGCAGCCCTTTTCTTATATGCCTCCAGTGCTTGTTTTGTTATAGGTGAACACAGTGATTTCTTATCCATGCCTAGGTCTCCTTCCGGTAACATTGATTTCTGGCAGTTGAAAGCGCACTCATCTTTTCTTAGATCACAGGAAGCAAACAGGAGCATTTGCAGCACCGGGTCGACAATACTGGTCCGTTGCGATGAAGGAAATTTGGAGTCACTGAAAGAAAAACTGGTGAGTGAATGAAGACATTATAACATTAATATCTAAAGTATGGTGCACACAGTAATGAATAAGCAAGTCCTGAATTTGTGTAAGAAAAACCTGAGATGTTCCTCCACATGAAGGACTTGCAGACCATTGTAATTGTCAAGGCCTCCTTCTGATGAGAGCATTGCTGTAAACTTCAACTCCTCGGAGGTCCACCCATGGATGGAGTCATACATCACCTCTTCCCAGTTGGTGTTTTCCACCGCTGATTTTTCATGATGATCATCAGATAATATATTAGCTTGTGGTTGCTTCGGGTTCAGGAGGAGCATCGGATTCCTAACAATTAGTTTTAAAAGACACAAATAAAAAGAAAATACTTCAAAATTAAGTCATGCAGCAGAGGTAGAACGACTAAGCAAATATTCCTGCAAATTTCACTAGCTACTAAATGACTCAGCGATTAATTGCAATCATGATCATTACTGGAAACTCAAATACTTTTGTGGGTGTCGAATTTTTCGGTGTGTTTCCAACAGAAAAAATGTGGGTTCCAATATATCCAAAAATATGAAAACCCACAAAATAGTTGTATGATTTTTCTGTGCGTGACAATACACACATACAGAGCAATAAACACTCACAGAAAAAATTAAAATTCTTCTATCAGTGTTTTTAAAACTCACAAAAAATACTGTATGCGCAAGAAAATTGCAATTATTCTATAGATTTTCTCAGAAATGCACAGAAAAATTAAACACACGTACCAAAAATTCAATTCATGCAAGCATTTTTCTTCATTTTGAATTGTCCTAACATGTAGCCTGGATGCTATGAATGAATGTGCGAAATATTTGGACTCCATCTTTACATATATGCTATTTATTTTGTTGTGACAAAATTATTGTATAGATAGTCCATATTTTAATGTGATGCTGGGATGATTTACAAGAGAAATTGTCAGGAAACAGTGGTATCTTACTTGAAGAAGAAGCGGTTCGTCCATCGGTCGCAAATGCGCAGCAGTGCATGGCCCCCAGCTTCAGTGCAGGAGAGTGGAGCTTGGACTTCCATGGCTGATGGGGTGTGTTCTGGCCGGAGGAAGACAACCTTGGAAGTGTAGGTGTGGGACAGAGACTGGAACGGGAGCCTCCCATCAGCCGATGATGCCGTTGCTATACCTGGCTGGCCTCGGAGAGTCCGGACAGCAGGTGACGAAGGTTACGAGAACAAGAAAATATACATCCAATTACGAGACTGTCCTTCGGTTCATCACTTTTGGGCCCTCGCACTCCAAGATTTTGCGTAGCAGCCCCTTTTCCCTTACAAAACAAGATAACGCATCATCTTCTCTTTGGCGATCTGCTTCAGGAGCATGTGAGCATACCTAACAAGTATTTCTAATCACGGCATGGCAGTCTTGGCAAAGCCATTGCTGGCACAGTGAAGCCAGGTGTGTGTCACTTTCGTTGCTTCTCAAGCTAAAGTAAACCACCAAGAAACCTTGGCATTGGCCAGCTGCACACCATCACGTTTCAGTCCAGACGAATCGTTAGGATTCAAATTGAATACACTCTCATGGAACACACAAATTCCAATTGGACACTGTACTGTGCGCTAAGAAATTTGGTTCACGCACAAACAAAATATATATTGATTCCATTTCAGTGTACACAGTTTTAGCCAAGCATCACACAATATGCTATACTACTGCTGACAATGTGCTATAGTACTGCTCCAGAAAAACAAAACCTATTTGAATCGGAAATATATACCATGACAATATAAAATGGTATGGATGGAGAGACACAGGGCCCGATCCTCGTGAAACCCAAATACAAAGTTTGACGGAAATAGCTGTTTCCTACAACAATCCGCCGGTAACCAATGGAGCAGTTTATTATTCTTCACACAGAAACAAGAAGCAAGCCACATGCCAGCCCGCCCCTGACTGATCGTCGTCTCCCTTGGTGCTGTTCTCGGTAGACTATGGCATCGGAGATGGCATCGGAGAACGCTCAAGTGAGACCTCAAGGTAATCCAGCTCATAGAGGCCTCCAGTAGTACGTCGCCCTTTTCCAACCAGGGCTCTATCAGCACCGCTTCTATTGTCCCTGATAAGACAGTGGGCACCTTCAAATTCCACGGCGTAATCAAGTTCAGTCAGCTTCGACACCGACACCAGGTTATGTGTCAGTCCGGGAACGAACATTACGTCAATCAGCCTAAACCCATCACGGATGATGGAGCCACACGCGACGATGGGAAGAGATTGACCATTAGCTGTGTGGACAAACCTCCTGGTGGCACCGCCCGAAATCGATGCGAAGATGTGGAGGCTTCCACTTAGGTTGAGAGACGCCCCTGAATCCAAAATGAAGATGACATCATTGTGTTCATTAGTGGGCGGCTGGTTGTCGTGGTTAGATCCTCTTGCGCCAACCATCAGCGCCACATTTCGGTTGCAATGATGGTGGTGTGCGTTGTCTTCTTTGTTGTATCCTCTGCACAAGTGATTGTCGATCGTACACCTTGTTAATTTATTTTTTCAAAGAAAAAATAATTTATGTACTATTATGTGCGAACTTATTTGCGTAATATACTCCAAATGTACAACAGACAAACAAAATCTACATTTTGTATTTCACCATCCCATAAATGGTCATTTTATCCTTGACTTACACCGTCAAGTGTTAAAACTCTGAACTTATGGTATCATTCATATCAGAAATTGTGAGGTGTAGTTGTAATATACTAAAAAAGAGCTACGCTATTGTGTCAAACTTAATTATGAACCGAAACATTTTGTACAAGTCAGATATGATAATATACAGGACTAGTTCAGTGATCCAAATTAAAGATGTCATAAGAAAAAATATACCCAGATGATATCTGAAATTTGAAAGAACGAAAAAATCCAAATGTAAAAGAACATCCGTTAAACATTGCATGCATGGAAGAATTCTAGGAAAGCTCGGTAAGCATCATCTCTCCTTGTTTTCGAAGTAAAATTAGTGTAAAGACAGTTGAAGAAGTTGAGGCAAGTGGCAGAATAAATTCATCTCCTGGAGGCCCTAAGAAAACATCACATTGCACTACCTTTCTCTAATGATGACCCGATAACTCCGCTGGAGGGCAATATATAGGATATTGAAAACCATATGATTCTGCTGGATGTAATAAGGTAGGCAGCTTTTTTTATTTTTTGTGAAGCTGGTCTCTCCAGCAATGTTCGGGCAAATCCTGTTCAAGTCTAAGAAGCTCTAATGAGTTTTTAAGTGACTGGCTTAGGCCAGCTATATACCTTTTAGAGTTTGTTATATATGGTACTCAATTCTCAGGATTATTGTTCCAAAAAAATTCTCATGATCATTCATTTGACAATGTAGTTGATGTTTAGTACAGCTTTAGTAGCTACACCTATATAAAGTAATTGATATTATTAGTCTTACAATTTCCATATGGTGCTCATCAGTTGTTTGTTTCTTTTTCCTATCCTTTCACGTGCTAAGAGTATTCATAAATTGTACTGCATATATATCTCAATACAAATTGGAGACATACTACTCTCTACGCATATATAGCTTGTTTTTCGTATTTCGCAGTGTGCATTCCTACCGATGCTTGATCGATCGGGGACGGGGCACATTTAACATACTCATGAAATCAAAATTTATATAGTCGAGATCACAAATGCTGTTTACAAAGTGCAGCAAATACAACAAAGGAAGGAAAACTAGTACGCTCAGTTTTAGACTTCTAGGTCAACGACTCACTGAAACATCAATTACAATTTACGACAGACCGTACCAAAAGTATCATGGATTTATGCTTATATGCATGGATGCACATGGGAGGTGATGAGGAAGCGTGTATTAATTGTGTACGTACTGAGCCATGACCCGGACCTCACGGCAGCGCTGGTACCGTGGGAGTAGACTTGCCCCCCACCAGAGGAGGAACCGAGCTAGGCGGCGGTCCACGGCACGTCGTCAACAGCCAGCAGTGTGGTGTCGATCAGGTGACTTGCTGGCCGGAGGAGCATCGATCAGGGAGCAGCAGGTTAGGGGTCGTCTCGACGGCGACAATGCCTAGCAACTTGGTTGCAGCACGCGTGTGTGGCTCAATTTTTGGGATTGGTCCAACCTATGCAGAACCCTTGCTTAGGAGATTCCGAGGGAACTGCACACGGCGAGACGTTGGCGGGAATACCCCTCCTTGCCTTTGGTTAACTCGCGCGACCACGACGCCGCGTTTTCCAGCTGTTTTCAGATCAACCTCGCCCCCTTGCCAAAACTACAGCTATACAACCGTTGTCATGGCATTTGATATCTTAGGTACATCCAAATCTCAGTTATGTTTGTTTTACACTCTGTCAAAAAAAGTTTAGTAATGTTGGTGACTTTCTTTTGGTATCTTCCACCTCCCTAGCTGATTGTGACAAACCAACATAAAGTAACCCATAGATTATTTGGCTACTTTGGCACTGAACAACATTGTTCGATGTTATTAGGAACACCAAACGTGTGCACGGTATCAATTAGTGACACCATACATTATTTCCAAGTGGATGGATCAAGTGACTCCTAGCATCATAGAGGTTTGAACCTATTCACCTTTATCGTTACAAGGATGGACAAGGCACTTACCAATTTGAAATCCACCTGATGAGCTTTTATGGAGTGGAAATATGATCTAATTGCACCTTGATAGCGCCACTCCGTGACACATCCTTGCATGGAAAAAACTCACATAATGGTAATTTCTATGGCATCAAGAAATCAATGCATGTGGCTTTTCATTGCCACTAACTACTGGAAAATCGAGATTTCAGTGGAGCATGCTGCAAGACTTGAATGGCTTCTAAGATCATGACGGAGTGTTGGTTCCCTCCAGTATCTTAACTAAGTTTAAATTTGAACCGCAATAAAACCAGTAGCATATTCTATACAAAAGTATAAACAAGGTAGTTAGTTAGGTTGGGACAAAGTGATGTGGCAAAGAACGTTCAATTGTGGTAGTTAGTATAGGTTGGGACAAAGTGATGCGGCGTAAGAACATTCAATTGATCATAAATACTGGGATATAAACCATGGTTTTCTATTGTTTCTTCTGCGAGGAACAAATCTAGGCTGAAACCGAAAAGCATCTCTGTGATTGTACAGTCGAATTGTATGAGTGCATCATCAATGGTGTGTGTTTATCTCATGACTTCCATGTTCCTGTTTATTACTATTTTTAAATCCATGTTCCTGTTTATTGCCAACAATGTTTACACCCAGAACGCTAATGATTCATCTTTGTACAAATCGAAAAAATACTTTCCTGCTTTCGTTGTTTTGTGCGTGTATGAATGAAGACATAAAGAGATTCCATTATTTGTTCCAATCAATAGAATGGAAGAAAATTTGACCATTTCTACAACTGGATCAATGAAAAGCCAAATCTCTATCAAGCTAAAATCTAGTGGCTTAGCTGCAACAACCTGGATTTATCTTAAAATATCTTAAACAAAATATTTGCATGGGCTGATATTTATGTATGAACTTGAATGTGCCTTTGTTTTTAAGTCCAACCTAAGCTAATGTCAATCCATGCCAAAAATGTTCAATGTAGCCATCATTAACTGAACAAAGAGACCGCCGGAGGGGAAACACGTGATAAATATAGATTTGTGTTTGATGCTGGAAATTGAAGCACAGGGGTGTTCATCATAGACTCAGGAGGAGGCTTCATAGCCGAGGCAAATAAGTCTCTCCCTCGAGTGTTTGATGCTCAAATAGCTGAAATGTATGCTCTGAAAAAGGGGCTGTGGTTGGCTTAGCAGTTGGGGTATTAGTAGATTTGTTAAACAATCTGATTACCTAGATGTTGTCCAAACTATACAGCATTGGGGATTTTTTTGGCAACAATGTCTACTCCAATCTTTGATGAATGCTATGATTTATCCAAGGATTTCATAGAAGTATACACTGGACATTGTAAAAGAGAAGCCAACAATGTTGCTCATGAGTCAGCTCGGCAAGTTTTTATGTTTAAAGTGTCATGTTGTTGGTTTAATGAACCTCCTAGTTGTAGTTTTCATCTTTTTAACAAATGACGCACTTGATAGAAAAGCAACTGAAATGCAAACAATAGCTGCATGGAAAGAGACTAAGTGTCAAACTTATGAAAGAAACGATTGTCAGGGGTGACCATATCAACATTTGTGGATGAAAATGACGCCCTACTAGACACTTGCTCCAGAAGGTACACAATTGTGGCTTTTTCATTCTTGCTATCTTTGGGTCTATATTTTTGCATTTCACCCATCCATATGGAAAAAAAAATCACATCGTACTAATTCCTATGTTGTTATGAAAGCATGGCAAGTGGATTTTCATTGGCCCGTACAATGGGAAAATCTAGAACAGAGTTCACACTGCTACATGACATTAACGACTTTTAATCTCATACTGGTATGTAGGTTTCCTCCAACTTCTCAACTAGGTTAGAATTTGGACCACGCTAAGCTAGTAGCATATATAGTAGAAAATGTGATTGTGGTGTATGAACATTCAATTCAATAGGATCGATTGGGGTATATGTATAAGCCAAGGTTTATTATGTTTTTCTGTGCAAGGTACAGTGCAAACATGGAATGAAGGGGCATTCATCTCTTTTAGTATGCATTTGAATTGTATGAGTGCATCATCAATAGTGTGCGTTTATGTACGGACTTACATGCTTGCTCATATATATGTATCACCAATAATCTTTAGTCCCAGAATGTTAATGATACAACTTTGTAGGAATCAAAATACTTTCGAGATTCCTGTATTTTGTGTGTGCATGAACGAAGATACATAATAAAGAGATTCATTTTTTTGTTCACATCAACGGTCATGGAGCAGATATGACCATTTCCTCGATTGGGTCAAGAAAAGCCCAATCTCTATATAAGCCAAAACCTGATGCCCATTCCAACATTGAGATATAGATATTAAAAGCATCTCCAACAGTTCGGTATATTGGGTTGTGTCACAAACCTTTTTCGGTCCACGCGAGGGGAAGACGGAGAGCGTGACGTGGCGTAGATTCTCCGGCAGCGGCGGTGCGGGCGCACGCTCGTGAGCTGGTGGCCTTGGGCGGTGGCGCGAGGGCGGTGCTGGCGGTGGCGGTTGAGAGCTAGATAGGTAGGGTTAAACGCTATTTTTCTTGATTGATCGTCTCACAATAGTTGCCCTCATATTTATATGAGGGGTTTACAATGCTAATAGGCCAAACCCATTAGTCTTTTCGAGCTCACTTTAATTTAACTAAATAAATTAATAATAAAAGCTATATAATAATTAATTTTTAGTCACTCCGCTTATCCCATGCGAATCTGACAGGTTGGCATCCTTTAATTTTACGAGAGGCGACAAAACACATCTCCAACAATTTGGCATACCACTTGACAAATTTTGGCAACATGGGAAGAACATCTCCTCAGCGGCGCAAATATACGGCGCAAGTATCTTCCTTGAAATCACCACGCGATTCCTTCTCCTGTTGCCTCGTGTATCCACTTGCCATGTGACTCCTCCCGCCATGCTGTGCGACTCCCGTTGCCATGCGACTCTCATTGTCGTCGCGACTCCTCACGTCTTGGCGTATGCAGTTGCCGCCCGGCGCCGTGCCCGTCGATGTAGGCCTTAAGCACGGCGTCCACCTCCGGGTCCAAAGACCACCTAATTGACACCAACGAGTCGCCACTGCCCCTTCTTCACCGTCGCCTTGTGTCGCAACACGGTGCCCTGCCCGTCTCTCTCTCTCTCTCTCTCTCTCTCTCTCTCTTTGGTAGCAAGCTGCTCATGCCGATTGAGCTCTGCGCTACTTAGGAGGAAGAAGGGGAACAATTAATCAGAAACACTTTACAGGGTTCTTGTTGCTTGTGCGCTAGAGAGGAAGAATTGCAGATCCGGTCAGGTTGATTTCGAGGAAGATGAGAGTTCCAGATGCAAATGTGTTTTGCAATCTGGTAAATTAAAAATAGTCAATTCTTGGTGATGCATGTTTTCTTGGCTTGGCAAATCAAGCAAAAAAGAGCAAACTCTTGGAGATACTCGGTGTCCCTAAGTTGCGACGACCTATATACACCTTTAAATTTAAAGTATTTAGAATGAAAATGTATGTATTTCTGCTAGGTTGAGGCTAGGCCTGGTTTGTTTCAGGCATTCCAAAATTTGCATGGGCTGATATATGTGAACCTGAATGGGCCTGTGGTTTTTTGTCCAGGCAATTCAGCCCATGCCCGGAATGTAAATGTAGCACTTGTGTGACGATGGGCTGATTCACTATATATAACCAGATGATACTCCACTCCTAGCTGTGGTAACTTTATAGTGGTATATTGGAGGAATGTTTATATAACGAGAATAAGTAAATCATTAAAACAAAAATGTATGTGTCTTGAGTTCATTTTTTTGACTGTTGTGAGAATTGGCGAAATTTTAGAGAACACACTGGACGGATCAAGCAATGAGAAAGTAGAAGCTGGAACCTACCCTTACAGTATGAAGAAAATATTGTAATTATCATGATGATATTTGGTAAACTATTCCAAAAGCTATTAACTGGCTCTGGCTTGCACCGTGTGATAAGGCAAAAGCAAATTAATAACCACACGCGAGAACACAAGATAGTGTCACTGTCCATGGCCCATGGCCATCGCCGCCGTCGGGCTTCCTCCTGGCAGCACCGCTGCTGCTGGTGGTGGTAGGCCCCCGTCGCCGCCTCATTACTACCACCCCTGGATGCTGTACACCGGCACGCCATAGTAAGGCGACGGCGCCTCGTAGCCATGGCCGGAGACGGAGCTGGCTGGTGCGGGCCAGATGGACGGCGCGGCCACGACGAGCGGTGCTGCTGGCTGTTGCGTGGTCAGCTTGCCGCAGCTGCATACGCTGCAGCAGGTGCAGGGGGCTGCTGGGCCGGCCGGCTCGGCAACAGCATCTTCTCCAGCAACGGGCGGATGTTGACCGCGGGCACCACAGCCGTCTTTCTTTCGTCTTCGTCGTTTTCCATGCCTCCGCGGTCCTTCTCCTCGGTCTTCTTCTCCTCGGGCCTCTCCTCGGGCGCTTTGATGTCCATGCTCTTGATGATCCGGCCAGCCTTGCAGCAGAGCTTCCGACAGACCTTCTCGGCGTCGAACGGGCCAGAGATGGTCACGAGATTCCTCTTTTCATCATAAGAGATAGTATTGATGTTCATCTTGTCTGCAGAACCCATTCAATCACAATCAACGATGATCATCAGCACGGATGGAACTGCTAAACAGTTGTAAAAGCCACTGACAGGTGATTAACAAGACATTTAGCTTTCTAAAAAAAAAAAACAGGCTGTAGCCAGCTAAATCGGGCTATAGCGGCTGCGAAGAGCTAACTTGTACATGAAAAATCTTAGCTAAATTCTTCTCAAACAGCAATAGCCGAAGATAGCGGAGGCTATAACATGAGATTTAAAACCTTACGCCTCATGCAGCTGTGCATTATCGGAATAAGATTGCAGATAGAGGTTTGTATTGGTGAATGACTTGTTGGTGACGAGGGTAATATTACAATACTGTACCTTTGATGTTTTGAAGGACCCTTTTGATTTTCTTGTTGCATCTCTCGCATTCTAAGTCAACCTCGAGGATCATGGTGATCTGCGATGCGATACAAGGATTAAATAGATGGATGTAACCGCAGTGCTAATCTCACGGAGGTAGTACGTAGTAATTATCGAGAGCGAACATATTTCTTTTCTTTGAAGTAGAAAAATACAAGCAAATTAAATCTGCAGGACTAACACCAAGAACAGAACACAAAACGAGCACGCGTCAGGATTCATATCATTGGGTGGTGCTCTCCTCTTACCTCCTTGTCCGCCATCCCAATCGGATACGTCCGAAACTCCGTCACCTTGCCTCTGGTGGCTATCGAGAGCGAGAAGAATTTCTGTGAAGGAGTCCTGTACCAGAGTTGGTTGGGTTGTGCGCCTTGCTGCTCTCACCCTTTCTGTCCTACTATTCTATGCACCTGTTGGTATCAGGCTACGGCTGACCACACATTAGGCCAACAACTCTAGCGTTTTCCCATTCGCCAATGCTGTACCGCCTTTCAATTTTCAATCGTTGGAATCATTTGATCGTCGCGTACTCATCTAAAATGCTTCAATAGAACCTTGCCTGGCGTGTAGCTTTCGTTACCCTGGCATGGAAGAATCTTAGCCCCTTGTTATTTATCCAACTAAACTTTAGCTGCCCACTTTTTAACCATGTGGTGTTGTACCCAGTGACTGAAAATTAGTCAAGCAACATGAAAAATACCACCCTAGATGCATATATAAATACCCATCTGTGTCATTATATAGAAGACCCAATTTGTATCTAGATTACCACCCTGAAAAAACTAAAAATTAATTCTATAATGTACATGGTAAGAGATAAGCATATATCTCAGTTTCGATATTAAACGGATGGCTCATGCTAAGGATTCAACTAAAATATATTGTAAATTCATTGTGTGTGATATAGATGGGATCTATGAATACTGTAACACCCCAAAATTTGCATTCTTTTGAAATAGCACGAATTGATTAATTTATGCAATTATTTGTGCATTCAAATGTATGAAAGTGATATTTTTGTCATATTAAAACACAATAGAAAGCTAGATTACATGAAGATGCATACATGCTAGTGCATTAATCTTTGAGTTAAATGCACCAGTGGCATTCGAATTTGTAAGCATGTGCAAGTCTATAAACTTGGAAAAACGCATTTATGTACCTCTAAACATGTTAACTAGTGCACCGCAGGTTCTTACCGTCCATGACGCATCTTTTTGTCAAGGTGGCATGCTGGCATGGCATATACTTTTCGTTTAACCCCTCTGTTTATTTTTCTTATAAAAATAGACTCTTCTATTCTTTGCCCTTCCGTATGGACCGCACCGTGCGTTGCCTTCTCTTCCTCCTTCCGCAACCTCCGTGACAGAGTTCCGCTTGTGGCACAGAATCAACAACTTCCTACTGCTTCGGCTCGTGGAACACTGCCACCGGGTTGTCAAGAGTGTGCAGGCGCCGCCGCATGCTTGGGGCCTGAGGTCCCACATAGGAGGAAGACCTCCACATTCATTTTGAGAAGCAGCAGGTGACGGTAGAAGAAGTTGTGCGTGGGGCTGTGGTCATCGTCAACGCGCGAGCCCCATTGGCCTTGTAGCTCCTATAGGATCTCTGTGAGGTTCACCCCGAACACCACTGAATTGACACCGTGTTCGTTGCAGCCAGGTGCGTGGTATCTCCACTCGCTCACCGGTGTTAAATAATTGTGCAATTTCTAGGTTAAAACTAGAATATAAATCATGACAATATGAAGTATGCTAGATTAAGCATGTATTGCATACTAGCATGACTAATATTGCAAAGCATGAACATGATTACTAGTGTATACATAGCTCATACACCATGCAGAGTATAGACAGTATGATCGACGACATTAGATCATGATTATAAATTTCGACTGTAGACGTAGTCTCTGGTGGTGGAGATGCAGATGTCGATATGAAGCTGGTGGTGATGATGGCGCGAGATCGAGATTGTGGATGAGCAGTGGTGGAACGTTTCCACTGAACATCGTCGATGAGCACAGTTGTTGTGCCCATTGTATGTATGTGTAGATGGTCCAACAAGTACATCATCATCAGTCCAACTTACATGTGGCCTCTATTTTATTTATATGCATCTATGTACTGTCCCTCTCCCAACTTACATATGCGCAAGCCGGCCACAGTGAATATCCAAATACAACTTGTTCTACCATCATCAGTACACTAGCCTAATGCGCCGTATGGAGCAAGCGCATGCCAGGATGTCGAAGCATGTGATGAACAACTAAAAAACATTCAGCTTTCAGCAGACAGACAGAATAAAGTTAGAGCGCAGCGCTCCAACAAATAGCGGGTTCCTCACGTGTACGTAGCTTTATGCAACTAATATCATATACTTTGGCCTTTTGGTGCATGCGACGGACGTACCCACATTGTTAACTTCATATACATTCGCGTTTTAGCCTTTTGAGATCACAAATCACAGCCAGCAGTGTGTGCAGCTACTATAATAAAATTACCCTGAAGAACCACCAACCCTCTACGCCATTCATTCGTTTACCACTAAATTAACTGGAGGTGCAGTAACCATTCTCACTGACGACACAAAGTTTGTGTTTAATCTAAATAACAACGAAGAATGTGGATGGGTGCAAACCAGGGGTTAGCAACTTAGCACGCAGTTTCCAAATTGCATGGCGGTTTAACCGATCGGAAAGCTGCTGAGACGATGTACCAATAATTGGTATGCAGGCTGGAGATGCATATGGTGAAAGCATGCTGGAGAGTCGAAGAATGTGATGACCTAGTAATATAATGTGATATTCGGCCGGCGACCCGGCCTAGAGTTTTGGATTATGGGTCAACTTTTAAAATCCAACGATCCCAAAGCTTTCTCTCCTAAGCTTTATTTGTTTTCACCTTTTGAAATGTACGTATATATTAAGCCTTACCCATAGGCTATGGAGAGGGATCCAAACATCCTCATCTTTTACGTCCAAAATTTCTGCAACGACGACATAGGGCCTCTAGGTCATATGTTGGATCCCAACAGGTGCTTTAGTTCTACAAGTTTTCTCTTTAGTGTTCGGGCCGGGGCCTGGTGTCCTCTTTTTTTCTGTTCTTCTTTCAGTAGAGCAGATAGTGGTTTCGTACACCAGTTGGCAGTGGTGTTGGCGAGATCTTTCTCCCACTATAGTTGTGTAAATTTGTAAAACCTTTTTTCTTTCAACGTCGTCTAATAAGAATCCGCAAAGCTTTTGCCGCCTTTCTAAAAAAATATCCAGCTTTTAATATATAGCTTTTACAGTTCCCAAGTAACAATATATTGAACCTACCCATAAACTATTAGGGATCCAAGCATCCTGATCTTTTACATCCATCTTTTAGTATCCAGCTTTTACAATAATCTAAAAGGCATGAGATAACTTTTCATAATTAATCTCTAGCTCATCCAAAATAAACGACATATGGAGCCGATGACATTCTCTGGGTGTTCGTCTGCAGGGACCAGGGCGAGAGTTTGTATATGAGGCCCTAGCTGTAGTGTTGTACATGTCATGAGTGAGAGCTAGAAATATTGCAGCACCAACAATATCATAAGGGTACCTGCATGCAGCAGCATCAAGACAGAATTAAACTATACATGCATCAACGTTCTCATCAAACCATTGGGCAGCATCCAGCCGTCCACAACAATAAGCAATTTAGACTTTAGAGCATCATCCCTGAAACCGGACGTACGAATGATTTTTATTAAGTATACCAGATCGTCATCAGTACACTGGGGCGGAGCCAGGATGAGCCTCCAGGGGGGCTAATTAGTGGAAAGTTAGCAAAAATCAAGAGATTTAATGGTAAAATAAAGACTAAGCTATAATGATTAACACTTGAATTAGTGGATCCGCCTCTGTCAGTACATAACAAGTCACGCGCTGTATGTGGAGCCTTCCTTCCTCTCCTACCTTGTCATAAGCCTCTCCTTTGGTCTCTGACTAACCATTGCAGTATGGTTATTAATTTATGTGTTTCTCTCACTAACCAACAATATGTTCGAACTTAGCTTATAATTTAAGCATATGACTGCGTCAGTGTGTGGGTACATACACAGGGAACATTATCATGGGATCTTTGTGAGTTTCATCTCTTGTGAACTGCACCGTACGTTTTTTAGCGAAACTACGGTAGCTTAAGCTGCTGCCCGGACATTTTTATTGCATAAGAGTTGGCAAATAATTACTGAGGCCAAAGAAAAGAAAAAGGAAAAACACAAGAACACAGAGAAAGCACAAGCAAAAAAGGGTCTAAATTAAATATTACAACCATGAAGGATGTACCCCTCAAAGTAAGGAGGAAAAGAAAGAGCTACACTCAAGAACTGCTAGCGGTCTTGTTGCAAGACCAGAGACTTAATTCGTCAGCACAATTCAACAAGACACCCTTGAAATACATTCCAAGGTACAGTTGAAAGGCCCGGAGAAACTATATGGACAAGGAATACTAACAGGACCAACAATATAGTACCAGGGAAATACTATATGCATGCATCTCTCTCACATCAATGGCCGCCCTTGAGGCTGATGAGCGTTGATATGATACCGATAATTCCACTAATGGCGGAGCCAACCGCGATGATATACTTCCAGTTGTTGTAAACAAACGAGTACACCTTGATCCACGACGGCCTCCTGTTCTTGTAATTCTGGATCTGTACCATGACGAGGGCATAGCAGCGCCCTTTGCGCACGCTAGGCAGGCTGGTGCAGAAGTCTAGTGTCTTGTTATTGTTGAACCCGGCTCCTTGCAGGATACCCTTAGTTCGCAGCTCATGCACGTCCTCCTCCCGATGCATCAACATGGACAGCAGGAGGAGGTACGAGCAAACAGCGGAGTCTTCAAATTCTGCCTTGTCATCAAAAAAATCTGGAGTCGTGCATAGCTCGTGAGCCGCCATGTTGACGAGCCATCTTGCATGTGCATC
The DNA here is from genome assembly GCA_015847255.1 of Hyparrhenia diplandra. Lineage (NCBI taxonomy): Eukaryota > Viridiplantae > Streptophyta > Magnoliopsida > Poales > Poaceae > Hyparrhenia > Hyparrhenia diplandra. The sequence goes on from JADLZK010011812.1 coordinate 1,573,261, forward strand.
GTTGAGGGACAACGGCGGCATGGAGAGCTCTTCGAAGATGATCCATGTCGTGGCGAGGCCCATGTCTGGGAGCTCTGTTGTTTCGTTGGCAGTGAGGAAGATGCCCATTTCGGCAAGCTCGATGGCACCGGCTGAAATTGGTATCGATTCCATTCTTAATAAATCTTGAGGTGACACCTTGGGTTTGTTGGTGCTTCTTCTTTTCCTTACAGCGTAGAATCGGAGGAGGCCAAGGAGATGCGGTGCTTTATTGTAGTAGTCTTGGTTCCAGCAGTCAACATGAGTCGATCCAGGGCGGACAACCCGATCTTGCAGAAAGCCATCATCCAGCCACATTGCAATGAACTTCTTCATTACATCCAAGGGATCAGCCATGCACATGTTCATGACGGCCTCCACCACCTGCAAGGGGATCTGGTTCTCAAGTAGCATGATGTCAAGTGCGATGTCATTATCGTTGGCCTCAAAGAAATCGTACAGGTCGCTGTCCAACTCCGCGCCCGACTTCCTAAGAATGTACATCACCAGGAAGCAGGCGTCATAGAACATCATAGGTAGGAAGTTGTCCTCATAGCCGATACCTGCCACCACGTCCATGTCGTAGAGGCCGCCAGCATAGATTTCCGCAGCCACAGAGTCCACTGCACCATACAAGTCCGGGACAGGTACGCCGGAATTTTCGGTTACCTTCTTGTACTCCTTGATGCAGTACTGAGCAGCCACATGCTTCATCTTCTCCGCCTTCTGGAGGTGGCGTTGCCCGTGGTAGTACGGGCCAATGGCCAAGACCTTGGGCACAGTACACCAATCGCCGAGAGCTTGAATGCTTGGAGGGTACCTATGCATCTTCATTTTAACTAATTTGGCATCATTCTTGAACTCTTCCTCCTTTTCCTGGAACAGCTTCTCAGGGTTATTAATATAGTGCGCCATAAGATCTGGATCAATATAGGTCTCCACAGGATCTGGATCAACATAGATCTCCACAGGATCTGGATCATGATGCTGTGCGGCCGCAGCATAGTAGTTGTAGTAGTTGTACTCTACCAGTTGCTGCTGACCTCCGCTAGAGTAGCTGCTAGCAGGGACGACATAAGGTTGGAGACTGCAGGAGGAACCAAACATGTCGCCGGTGATGGACCCATACTGCAAAGGTTGGCCGACGGCAGGAGCCCACGCTTGAGCTGCATCAGCTGGTGGTAGTTCAGTGGTCCAGTTCTCCGCCAGCTGAAGCTCGTAAGGTCCCGCCCATGCAGCAGTGGTTGTGGATTCCATAAGCTCCAACCGCCAATTAAGCTCAACGCACGCAGCACTGTGTAGCTTGCTGGAATAAGCATTTCACAAAATTAAAAGAATGTAGGAAATGGTGAAGAGTAGCGAAACATACAAGAGAACGAAACTGGATGCTTTCTAGATTGTATATAATCCAGAATTGAACGTAATGTACATATATTCAGCAGGATTAGTAATAAGAGATACAAATGGAGAAGAGAAAAAACATACTTACAGTGAGCAGGGTAGAAGAATCTTATGTTTGTGGCGAAAGATAAGTGGTTCAGTCACGTAGAAGACGGACAGCATTCTCAACGCTCCACTTATAGAGCGTTTAGATCCTATACTAGTGCAGATTGTCATCTAACGTTGCCCAATTGTTCTTATAAAAAAGAAGTTACCCAATTGCTTGACGACAACGTTTATGCTTGTATATTTTATTTAACGATGCATGTATGGGCCTCGAGTGCGCTGGGGGTTGGCCCTTGCTTCGGTACGGTGTTGGGACTTGGTATTTTGCGCTTTCCCGTCTGGTCCATCCCTATATTTTGTAGTAAATCCTGCTAAGTGACAATTCTACCAATACAAGTGGAATCTGTTCAATAGTAAAGATTTAAGTGTGTAGAAGTGTATTGCCACATGCCAGGGAGATAGGGGCCCGGGACGACAGGCCTTGGAGGCCCGCACCCAGCAGGCGGCCCCCCCCTGGGGGGCTGCGGGCCGCGTCCGCCGCCACGTTCCTGCGACTTCTTTGGAAATTAATGCAGCAAATAAAGTAAGAGTTTACAAAGTATTCCATTCTTTGGACTTTTTTGGATGCAAGTGATATTCTAACTCTATAAGGAAATCTCTTATTAGGAAATAAATAAGGTTGTTTGTAAAAAGTATTCCATTCTATAAGAAAACCTTTAGAGATTGCTTTGATTACAAGTCTCATAGGAGGGCCATATAAGTAAGGAGTTTGTAATCTCTTTGGGGGTAGGCAATAAAGATCAATTTCCATTCCTCCTCTCTCCCACGCCCCCGCCGCCCGTGCCCCACACGTGTCGCAGCCACGCGCCCGGTGCCGCCGCCCGCCGCGCGCCCCACGCCCGCCGCCCGCTCGCTGGCGGCGGCGCGGCGCGTGTCACACCAAAATCAATCCGGTTTGTCATAGCTGGTATCCGGAGGCCACTACGATCCACCCACCACCATGGATGCGAGACGAAGAAGATGCCAACCGACCACCACGAAGTCTTTGTCGGACTTGAAACCCGAAGGGCGGGTCACGCCGAAAAGGGCCATGATATCCGGGCACCGGTGTCTCGATTGAAAGACGATCGAGGGTTGAGCGCCACAATCGAAGAGACAACCATTCTTCGACAAGGTCCCGAGTAACTGATTCTCGGTTATCTCCTTGAAGCACTAGTAACGAAATGATTTGCGCGAGCACTTGTAAAATCTTTTCCCGGCGGGCACTTTTTTGCCCGCCACGGAAAATACCCGCCACGCCCAACTTTTTTACGTGGCGGGCGTTTATTTACCCGTCCACGGAAAGATTTTTTGCGTGGCGGGGGCACATTAACACGCACGCCACGTAAAATAAATTCTTTTGCGTGGCGGGCGTGTTAAGGTGCCCGCCACGCGAAAAATCTTTTCCGTGGCGGGTAACCTTAAAAGCCCGTCACGGAAAAGACCGGCCCAATCAATAAGCCCAATAGCCCAATATGTAGCTCGTATATAAGTGAAACCAAACCCTAATTCACACACTCCTCTCTCTCTCTCTCTTTTCCCCACACTTTCGAAGCCGAGCCCGACCCCCCATCCCTTCCTCTTCGTCGAATCCCGCCGCCGCACCCTCCTCTCCTCTTCCCCTCGTCCCTCTCCCCTCGGGCCGGCGAGCCTCCATGGCGGGCGAAGGGCGACCTTGATCCGCTTCCTCGTCGGCAGGCGGACGGCGGATCCGCTTCCTAAACGGGCGATGGGACGGCGGCGCGCCCGGCGGATCAGCGCGGCCCCTTCCTCCACGGGCGGCGGCCGTGGCGGGGGCCGGATCCGATGGAGGGCGGCGGGGCGCTTTATCGTGGCGGGCGAGATCCGGTGGAGGGCGGCGCGGGACGCCGGATTGGCGGCGGCGGCTTCACCACGGTGGATCTCGCGGCGCGGCGTCCACCACGGGCGGATCTCCACGGCGCGGCGTCCCGGCCCGGATCTCGCGCGGCGTCCACCACGGCGGATCTCGCGGCGCCGGGCGTCCACCTCGGCGGATCTCGCGGCGCGCCGTCCCACCACGGCAGTCGCGGGGCGCCGCCGCCCACCACGGATCTCACGCGGATCTTGCATCCTCGGCGTCCACCACGGCCGGTGGCGGACGACCAAGATCCGGCGGCGCTAGGGTTTTGACGGCGACGGCGGATTCTCCCCGGTGGATCCGGGCTCGTGTCGGGCCCGTATGGGGCCGCACAGGGCTTGGGTCTTTTTATTTTTAATTCATTTACCGTGGCGGGCACAAACGCCCGCCACGGGCCCCCCCGATTATCCGCGACCTTTACTTGGTGACGGGCGTGTGTGCCCGCCACCTAAAACAATTTTCTTCGTCGCCACCAAAAGGCTTTTGGGTACTAGTGAAGCGCGGGCGCTTCCAAGCAAATCCATTTGCTTTTCGGGTTACTTTCGGGCAGAACGCATCGAGAGAGAGAGGTAATAGCCCATCGACAAGCCAGCTACTCTTATCTTAACGCCGTAAACCGCATTTTGTTCCTCCTCCGGGCTGCTAACCGTAGCATAGAACCAAAATTCGGTCCAATCTTGCCATTTGTTATGAAAAGTAGGCACCAAATACGACACTTGTTTCTTCTTCCGAGGGACGAAAGTGCAGGCCCGTGATTTGCGCTTCCACCAGCGTGTTGGTTGGCTCTTCAATGAGTTCATTCGGCTTGATGAAGCAATCAGAAGCGCCAAAGCAAAGAGTTCCACACTTAACGGGGCCCCTAGCATTTTCAAAGCCATAACGAAAGCCGAAATACGAGATATCGAGTTCGGTGTCTGTTGCTGAATCTCCAAATCGAATTTCTCCAGAACCTCAAAAAGAAAGTCCTCACAAGGAAACCGAAGCCCAACAACGAAGAAATCTCTGAAAACAACTGCCTCATGTAGTTTTAGTGGGCACTTGTCTCCTTTTTCGGTGCTCGGCATAAACGGACGCCAGCAGAATCCATATAGCCTTTTGTGACGTAACCGCCGAGTTTTCGTTTCGATCACCGAGACCGCCCCGGTCGGATAGCTTTTGGTTTAATCACGGGACATTGGTTTTCACGGACATTTCGGGGACAGCACGGCTGCCACCTTCGCATCAGATCCATCCATATTTTCCACGACACTTTTAGCCCTTTTCGCCGGTACCATCTAGTTGTTGTTCGATAAAATGGGTTGTTTCGTTCGGTGAGCCGACATCTCAACTTCGATCGAGCCGGCTAGTACAACCGGATCAGATTGTTTGAGTTCTTCTTAGACGAAGAACCGGAGGAGCACTCACCGCCGGAACCACTCCCGCCGCCGATTACCGTTGACCTTAGAAGAGCCGTCATTTGAGTCAAACATCTCGGCACCATCGCTTCTCGGCGGTGCACGATTCACCGAATTCGAGCTAGTCGAGTCGGCCGTGGAAGAAGTCGTCATCTAAGGAAAATAGCAGGCAAATGAAAGCAAAATAGAAAACAAAAAAATAAAAAAACGAGACAGCTCCGTAAACACTCGGACAAAGTAAATAACAAACACCTTACAACACTAAAGCCGAGGAGTGTTGAAATGAAAGCCAACCGAAAGCTAGAAAGCAGGAATCTCGCGCAGGAGAAAGCAAATGGCTAGGGGAGGAGCCCCGGCGCCCCAAGCGGGCTTTTTATATCTGCACAGTGCACGCGGTTCGATGCAACCGCCGTGATGGTTCGTATCTCGTACACATGCACCCCGAGACAACGCAGCACAATGGGACATTTAAAAACAACTGTCTTGCCTTCCGGAGGGTTTTCTTCGAGCCGGATATTTTCCGGGTCCCGGGCGAAGTTCGGGAGCTAAGGGGGAACTCGCCCGGCAGGGAGGGGCTCTTGTTGGGAGGCTACATAAGCTCCATCACCCCATCTTCCGGCTCTTGGATAGCCAAAGATTTGTCCTTTGGGCTCGTATGAGGCAAGGTCATTTCGACCGAGGAAGTTGAAGGACACCTTCCGACATTTGATTCCCGAGAAAAGGGTCTAGGGTGTTTAAGGCTGAACCTCACGTCAGGGATCGTCCTTCCTCGGGAAGCAGGTCATAAAGTAGCGCGTAGCACCCAAGGACCACATTTTGGTTCCGAGTAGCCGTAGGATGGTAAGTCCAGCCGGACAGTTCGGCGGACCACCACCGGTCTGGGCGCCGAGGGAGTGGGTCGCCGAAGGACGACCCCTCGGTGCTTTTTAGGACCGAAACTCCTATTCTCGGTGTTTCGTGTGTAATGTTTCTTTGCAGGTTGCTTTCGTGGTAGACCCAAGACCGAAGGGCGAGAGTCCGGGGCCTCACAACCGAAGGGCAAGCATCAGTGGTCCTTGGGAGCAGGTAGGGGACTAAAGCCAAAAGACTAAGACACCCTGTGCGGCGCAGGAATATCCGGGGGCATCGGGGTGGTTGGATTTTGGGCATGTAAAGATATGCAGATGTGTATAAATAAACCGCCCAAGGGTTGTTGTAAAGGATGATGGATAACAAGTAATACAAGCCCAATCACTACATCTGTATTTGTGTCCATTCGGTTGTCCTTAGGGGTGGGACGTTTCGGGGCCATTCTAATAGTTTTCCTCATTATGTTACAAATGATTTGTCTAACCGTTTCATGAGTAAATCAGATGTTTCGTGCGACTGCTTTTTTGTCTCATGTGAAGTTTTTCAAAAGCCAATCCCCGGCAAAGTTGATCTCGGGCGCTTTGCACATGCCGCAATGGCTCCATATGAATGTTTCAGAGCATATCTTCAGGTGTTTCATTTGTTTTATTATATATGTTTCAAATGATTTATGTGACTGTTTCACAAGTAAAATCGGTTGTTTTTACGCTGCTCTGTTTTGCCTCATGTTGCATGTTCCAAAAGTCGATACCCGGCAAAGTCGAGCTCGGTGTTTGCACATGTTGCAATAGCGCTCCATAAGCATGTTTTAAAAGAATGTTTTCAGGTGTTTCATCTGTTTTCATATGTATGTTTCAAATGATTTGTCTGACTATTTCACTTATGTTGCAGTGGTTACACATATATGTTGCACATGTTCATCTGTTTTTAAGTATATTTCAAATGTTTTATACCTCGTATTCAACATGTTGCTACTCCCTAGGATAGCGTCCAATGGAATGAGACGTCCCTACACTGCACCACCAGACTTGTAGTTGTAGGATAGGTCAACATGGGTACATGCACTATGCTCATGTCCTTTGTACTCTGAATCTCGCACAACACGAGCATGATGGGTATATGCACGTTGTACTGTGTATTGTCCTGTGTGCTGCGCCAACAGGGGGGGGGGCACTACATGCACTGTGTACTGTGCCCCGTACACACGCTCAAGCACGGCAAGCAAAGCAGCGTGCGCAATAGAACCATACCGGCAAAGGCATGATGAACAAGTGTGGCAACATACGAGACAAGTGGTAGGACCTGCATTCAAACTGAGACCGCAACTAATTACAGTACATGGTAGACCCTCGAGGACAGCTCATTATTGACTTAGACGGAGTAGGCGCGCAGGTACCCGGCGTCCGGACGCATCACGTGCCGAACGTCCGAGCTCTATTGTTCCCCTTATAGAAAACAACGTAAGGATACAGAATGGGGCATCTACATGTTACAAGAGTTGCTCAAAAAAATGTACATGTTATAGGACATTTATAAAAAACAAAATAAGTCATTTATTACATAACACTTGTGGGGGCTGGCCCAAAAATTAAAAAACGTGTGGGTTCATTTTTCATGCAAAAAATGGGCTGAAAATAAAATTTTGAAAAAGCTAAACTAGGCCAAAAAAAGTACAAAACAAAGTGGGTTGTTTGCCTTTGGCCCGCTATAATTAAGCCTGCTATGAACATGGGCCTGAACAGGCCTTATTTCAATTTTTATGACATTTTTTGTTGTGCGTGGTCCACGAACTTGTGACAAAAAACCAATGTCATAGTGACATTAATACGTATATAAATGTCACATAATAAATTCGTCAACTGGATGTCAAAAAGCCATACATTTCTTTTTGTGACAATTTAGATGGAAATCGATTTCTAGAGATTTGTAGTGTAATGCAGATTGCTTGTAACATGTTGATATGTACCCAAATATTATCAAATATAATTCTTCTTTGTCACAAAGAAAGAATAGCTTTCACACTGAAATTTCATTTCGCACTTGGACCTACAAATTCTTTTATACCGAAATTTGTAAAGCATTCTCACTCAAAATTATAATAGCACTTGTTGCAGTGAAAGGAACCATGTACAAATCATTGACATTAATTGAACAAATATGTACTGAATATTTTTTATATCATCTTAGACTGAAAATTCAAAAACAAGTGCAGGTACACATCATTACATCTTAAAGTGATAAAAGATAAATGCTAAGGCTATAGGTACAAATGATTTCTAGTTCCATAGCACATGTAGACAAGAGGCACCAGCCATCTTAACCCTGCAATATAGGAGAAAAAAGATACTTAGCAAGACGTGCCATATATAACCAAATATTTAACTAAAGTTACATTTTGGAGTAGGCACTGTATTAAACTTCATTGTCCCAATACAAAAACCAACACTGTATGAAATAATCACATCAATAAGGCAGTATGGGCAACCAATCAGTTTGCACAAACTAATGTGCATCAAAGTATGAAGAAAACTAGTATGGAAATAATTACATTAATAAGGTAGTATGAAGAACAAATCACTAATGACCATCAGAAAAACTTAGTAAAAAGGGTCATCACACACTAATATAGCCTCATATATACCAACTAAACATTGATAGAGAGACGTTAAAATTACTGTCATTCATGAACATCAATATACCTAGGTTTAGATGTAGATTCAACAAGTTTAACCTCTCCCGGTCCTCACCTTATTTTGGTCTGCTTCTTTTTCTCCAGTTTCAATATAACTGTGAAATGATCCTTTGTACGCCTTTGTCGGTGTAGTGGAAGCAGAAGATCTTTCTGAAGACAATGCAACCCACAAGAAGTTGAGAATTTTTTAACCCCTATTAGGCGGACCGAGACCTCATTAATTTTTGCCTAAAAACTTGAAAGGAACAAGATACTTCGCAAGACATGACATATAAGATACAATTCTATAGTAGGCACCAGATTAATTCTCATTGTCCCAATCCTTAAACCAGCACTATATGATATAATTACATTAATAAGGCGGTTTGAAGAACTAATGAGTATGTACAAACTAATAGTAAGATCATAGTATGAGGAAAATAGTATGCAAATAATAACGTTAATAAGGCAATACAAAGAACTAATTAGTATGGACAAACAAATGAGCTGCAAAGAAAGCTAGTATGGAGGGTCATCAAGCACTAATGAACATTTAAAGACCTTTTTATCTACCAACTGAACTTTGATATATGGACACAATGGTGTAAAAAGTAACATCATGCTTCAACATCAGTATACCTTGGTTTAGTTGTTTCTTCAGCAAGTTTTTGTTAGGCATCTGCCTTGGGTTTTGGCAATGAGGCCCATGCACATTACATAGCGCCATCCTTTGCCCCGCTGCGTTCATGCCATTTTCGATAAACTAATCAGCTAGCGTTGTGTTCTCCTTTTCAGCAGGACTTTCTGAAAACAAAGCAAGCCACAAATAGTTAAGGATTTGTTAACCCAATATTAGGCATTAGACAGATCTGGTGGCACTCGCTATTTTTGTCTGAAAACTAGTTGTAGCTTGCAAAGGAGCAATATACTTAGCAAGACGAGCTATATATATATAACCAAATATTGAACTAAAGAGACACCGTATTAAGCTCTCACTAACCCAATCCATAAACCAGCACTAAATGAATTAAATATGTTAATAATGTAGTATGGAGATCTAATCATTATGGACAAACTAAGAAGCATCAAAGTATGAAGAAAGCTACTTCCACTGTCCTTAAGTAAATCAATTTCTAGAGTTGACCTAAGTCAAACTTTTTTAAACTTTTGACAGATTTTTATGAGAAAATCGTCAAGATTTATGCTATCGAATTAGTATCATTTGGTATAGAAAAGAATATACTTTCATAATGTGTTGAATTTATGTCATAGATTTTGTTATTTGTTTCTATAAAGTCAGTCAAACCAAAAATATTTGACTAGCGTGGATTCTAGGAATTGATTTATTCAGGTACAGAGGGAGTAGTATATATGGAAATATAATGACGTTAATAAGGTAGTATGAAGAACTAATCAGTATCTACAAACTACTGAGCATCAAAGTACAAACAAAGCAAGATTGGGAGGGTCATTACATGCTAATCAGCGTCTAAATAGTCTGATATATACCAACTAAACTTCGATATAGATACATACTAGAGTAAAAGTAACATCATGCTTACACATCAATATACCTCCGTCATGATATAGCTTCAATATTTGTAGTCTATTCAATCTTCTTCGATCATTCGCGTTGGGTCTTGACAACGGCGTAAGAGTGACTCATACTCTATAAGCAGTGCCTCATTTTACTTCGCTTGTTGTCCTCTGTTTTCCTTTGTCCACAGATAGTTGAGTTTTTTTAACCCGCTATAAGGTAGACCCGATCCTCACTAAGTTTTGTCAAAAACAATAGTAGCTTGCAAAGGAACACCATGTATGCCTTGGCTCAGATGATTTACAAAGGGCTCCTATTGATGAATTCCATTCGCATGATAATTTCTCTTTGTTCCTGATGTGTGCCCTCTCTGAAGGATTGTCCTAGGTCGACCCCATGCTATATTATTCCCAAAAACTTAAGTGTATCCTACCTTTTTGGTTGATTATTTTCACAAGAAAAAATATCCATGAGGCTTGAGACCAAAACATGGTGCAATATAATATTTAGTGAGCCATGTTATTTTTTAAAGCTTCTTGGGGTGTATTTAATTAATTACCAATACTGCATGGTTTAATTAACCCCATGTCATCAAATTTTTCGTTGAATGTCTAAAATATGTTGGGCAAGTGAGGGTCTTTGATAAAAGGGTTCTTAGCCTCAAGCAGATTAATTGGAACTCGTTCAGCAGCCCTACCTTGTGAGACGCACCAAGTATGCAATAGAGACTTTTTGAGCAAGTATGAGTTGAGACTTCTTCATACATCATGGGTATCATCTCAACGTATGTTTTTTTTGAAAAAATACCAGGAATAAGGAAAGATTGATGTTGACGGTGCAAAAACTGCCAAGAAAGACCCGAAATATTACTGTGGGTTGACAACAAATATGAAAATTGTTAGGAATAAACCAAACAAACTTGTCGGCCTTTGGAAACCATCAAGAAAGATATTCCTATCGGTTCTCCTAATCATTAGGACCTTTCTTTTCCTCCGATGAGCGCAACTCTCTCACTCCAAAAAAAAAAAAATTGGTAACGCCTGCTAAAAGGCCATGCTTATGGGACCCACACTGCACAGACAAAAGCTCTCAAACCCTAGCTAACCCAAGACAACCCTTCAATCAAATCACTATCGTCTTCCTTCCGACACACCGCCACCCTCAATGGTCTCGCAATGCGTGCAGCCGGTACCACACTCATCTCTTTGACACCCACCCCCCCACACACACACACACACACACCGCCACATCACCACCGTCGGGGTCCTCTCCAAAGCACCACCGCCACCACATTCCACTCCACTGCCTGTGTGGTTACCCCATAGGCATATGTACGCCCACGCATATATGACATTAATGATTCGGCTTCCTCTTCTACTCGTCTTCAAAACAACTTTCATCCAAAGAAAAGAAAGTGAAAAAAAGGATGTCTTCCCTCAATCAATCAAAACCAAGTAAAGCCGTCATCCAACCAGGCATACAGATGTAGCTAGAGCAGGCCATAGGTGCTAACCGAAATGTATGCATGTAATAAGCGTGGTGGTTAGCTAGCTTACCTGTGTCGCTGTCGTTCACCATAGTCCCCTAGGAGTTTGTGTATGTGTTGATGGAGTTAAAGAGAGCTTTAGGGATGGGGATGGTTGCAATCTTGGAGGAGGCTAGCTGCTCGTCTCAGGCGTATATGTATATATATAGAAACGATACCGGAACTAGTACAAGGAGAAGTCGTAATCACGGCGAATTTGAAATGAAATGCGTCAGAACTTCCTTTGCCCATGTCGTCACAATCTCTATAATCCGTGTGCAAGCAGTTGGCAACATAAGTTTCTTATTGGGTCTCTCCATACATATTGAGAAGCTGTGATGAAATTAAGCGAAGAGAAAACAGGGTTTGTTTATTATAACTTATTACTCCAATCTTTGTTTTTCTGCTGATAACGTGTCGAGTAGTTGAACAAACTACGCAGCAACATTCGTTCATTGGATCACGGAGAGGAAGCATTTTCCTGGAACAACTGTACGTAGAAGTTGTGTGCACATCCCCGGCCAAGATCTCCTCTCTGATCTCGATAGAAGTAATACTAACGCGCTCTACTGGTCAATGCAAGCAACATATGAGTATATATATGTGCCTTATCTTTCTCGCTTGTTTCATTGGTGGACACCGGCCAGGACCGGGCTTGGTCACCATATCAGTCACTTAGGTCCTGGTCATCGTGTTCACTGGCTACGAAAACCTACGTACGCGTCAACCTCCATCGGACAGGCGAGGCGACGACGACGACGACGACTTGGAAAATCCAAACGGCCACGTCTCTCTCCGCTGAAAGTTGGTGGATAGCTTTCATCAATCCAGAGAAATGCATCACCGCCCCGGCTCGGCTCCATGACCTCACCAGGCCATCCACCCTCTGGCCGATTGGCTCTCGGCGCTCACGACTTGGCAGATCGACCGGAGAAATTATCAACGCGCTTCACGTCGGAAAATGAAGAAGGCGAGATGGTTTGGTTGGTCTATCTTACATTAATTAATCCCAAACCGTCAACTATAATTAATGACGATGTACTTAACAGGCAAATCCAAGATACGCGTCATACGTCACCGCAGATCTTAGATGGCTGAACGCCGGTGGACCTATTGGAAGCTCACTAAATCAACTTGGATGACCTGGTCAAGCTTTCTGGTTCCTTGGGGGTTTTTTAATTATTTATCCAATTGGCAACATAACTGACCATTTTTTAAAGGATGATTAGGCGAAGAAGCTTCTCAAAATACATATCGCAGCACTATGTCAGCTGCTGACGGGTAGTAATCCACGTCATCCGATGACTGATAGCCAATGTACAAAGATGGGACCATTACTTACGTACAAACATTTATAAATGATATGATATGATGGTAATTATACAAGTCATCTCCGAGCCACAATTTTCAAAGCACTCAACCATACGCATAACACATTATTGATGATTAATTAAACTACACTGGCTATATATTTCATCAGAGCTTAGTAAATTTCAATGTTCACACATGAACGATGAGTATGTATTCGACTGTAGTTGCTCTCAGAACGACAGGGAGCATCTGAGGGCTGTGGCCACCATATGGTGCCTGCACTTGACACACTCAAAGCACTTCATGCACACGATACACGGACGATCGAACAGACTGACCACCTCCAATCCATACCATATAAAGCCGACAGCCTTGAGCTTTCTTTTGGCGTTCACGCCAATGCGACACAGCACGTACGAGCACACACTAGCCAGCAACCTTGCCCATGACGCCGTAGTGCAATGCTTGGTCACAACACCGCACCAGACTTTGCGCCGCAGTGAGCCCATGCCCTTGCCTCCTCATCACCGGTTAGTCGGCCGAGCCCGGACCTTGCCTTGCTGACTTCACCTCGTGCTGTCGCCATGGCAGCACAGATGGGAAGAAGATGCCATATCTGGCATTTGAAACCTGGCTGGCATTAGATCAGCAGGTCTTCGGCTACCTCATGTCCTCATTTGTCACGCGGGTTCTCAAGCAAGTCTCGACCTGTAACACCTCTGTGGAGTTGTGGTTGACGCTTAGGGGTGCTCTACGTGTCACAACTCACAAACCCGAGCGCGTTCGATGAATACATGAATTGTGCTAGCGACAACCAAGATGGGATCTATGCCCGTTGAAGAATACAATGGCAGGATGCATTCTCTTGCTGATGGGATGACATCGGTGGTCAAAGACATCGATGATTAATGGGCAGTCATCTGTCCAGAGAACAAGAGGGAAGCATTGCTGGAGAAGGTGAAAGAGGTCAAGCTGCAAGCTTCTCAGGTGCATTGGCTGCCTTAGCCATTTCTGATGGTGATAAGGACACAATTCTGAAGTGGAAGCAACAGATGGGCGATGATCAGATATTGATGTTGCCTAGTGAAGTCCAGGTGATGAAGTATGAAGAATCTCAGAAGGAGGATGCTCAGGTGCTGATAAGCCCCAAGAGTGCTCAGGTGATGGAGTTTGAAGCCTGCCAAGCCAATGCTGCTCAGGTGCTGATGCCAAGGGTGGCAAAGATGATGGCGTGAGGAATGTCAGACCGAGATGGCGCAGGTGTTGGCGATATAAAACTCTGACAGTCTTCAAGTGGGGACTGAGTATCTGTCTTTTTGAGTTTTTGAAGTGTGTGATGTATTAAACCTTGGTGATGCACGATTTACATTTTCTTGTTAAAGCCTACCGTGGTACCGGCCGGGCGGGTAGCAGGAGGCTACGATGGCGGTGCCATCCAACAATCTGTAATAATGAATATCCTGGCATGCATTTGGTTTTCGACTAATAGATGGGGGCTTGGCCCTAGAATTCAAAAAAAAAAAAATGATTAAGAGCTTGTCACCTACATCTGCACTTTGGTCTCAACATCTAGTTCGACCCCGTAAGCCCGCCGGTTTTGGCCCGCGATCGAGCCAATCACCTTCACCGAAGCTTTCCACGCAGCCGGTCCTTTGGAGCAGAGAATGAATGCGCTTGGCAACGGCAATGGATCGCCTTCATCCACAAACATTGGTGCACGCGGGCCATGGTGGTGGTCGCGGTGGAAATCGCGGGCGCAAAGCAATCGTGGTCGCGGCGACAACAACAACTCCGGCGGGCATGGGCGTGGAAACTACAATAACTCAAGTAGACCACCGAAGATCAAGTGTCGGGTGTGCATGAAGGAGGGCCACAACGGTAAATGATTTTGTTGGCACCATTTTGAAGAAGACTTCATTCCTCCTAAGACAAGAGCGCCAACACCGCTAGCTGTGGAAACTATGGGATGGATTCAAACCGGTATCGCGATCTTTGGTGCTACTAACCATATCAGCGACGAGCTAGACCTGTTGATGATCGGGGGATCGCTACGGGGAGGGAATAAATCCACCAAGCTATCTACCGGGTGTGTGGAACTTGATGGTAAAATAAGCCCATGCACGCGGACAATGAGATAGTTGGGCTAGTACTCCTACATCATAGTGACTTGATGGTAATCACTTTTCGACAGATTATGTTTTTAGTTCTCTCGGTGCTAGGAATACTATTACTTTTAGTCCGACCGTTAATTACGTGTGTGACTCCCTCGGCAGAAGGCCTGGTTGGCCTCCATCCAACGTGATCGTAATCCGGAGAAGCAAGCGATGCATGTCTTGATGAGCAAGCCGGAGGGCGCCCCTCGGACCCCACCATCGCCATCAGGTTTCAGGAAGTGTTCTCAAGGGTGTCGTCGTGCCTTCTAGGCAGGAGATGCTACGCTTTCGGCCTTCCCCATGCTCCGCTTTGCAAGGGACCGGGCGGGGCAGGAGCCTTGACGGGCGTAGGCGTCGATCGACCATGTGTCGTTAGTGTTCAACCCGTGCAGTCAATGGCTGCTCGCTATTAGGCCAAACAGGTATTGTAACTTTACTCCCATTTCTCTTGATGCAATACATGCAAAGCACGCTTTTGAAAAAAAAAAAAATCTTGTGTGTGACGACTCATAAGTTATCTATAGCTGCATGAGTTTTCTCAATTACAAATGACAGCTGTGGGCTCAACCATGTCTTTGTGATGTCCATTTTGGCCTTCTAATATCCTGCGTAGTGCTATTATTTCTTAAATAAAATGTAGTTCAGCAAAATCAGATAATCTTTCTTAATATAAAACACTACTGAGAACTGGGTTCATACAGATTTTATATTGTTTAGTAATGCTAGTGTCTTTCGTTCATCTTTTTCTTCAGTATGATAATATGAACTGAGCCATTTAATCGTATTGTTTTTGTTATTTGTTTTGCTGGTGCATCTGAAGTGTACTGGTCTTAGCAATTTTCCACACATATTGCATTGTATTTAGTTGCTGTGAACTGTAGGTTTTCTAAATATGTGTTCTGCAAAGATCAAAGATTATAGATGATGTACTTCTCATAAAATGGAATGTATATATGAATATGGATATTTTATGTTTGGAAATTGAAATCAGTATCAATATATGAGGAGTTTGCAAATTGTGTTGTTTTGGTGGGTCTAATAGACATACATGGGTTGCTGGTTCAAATAACTTTAGGGTCAGCCGTAGAGGGCATTGAAAATTGTGGGCTAGTCAAAACAAATTTTGTGTGGGCTCAAAAATTACATGGGCTTGGGGTAAATAGGATGGATTACAAATCATTCATGGGCTGAAAGAAGATTCAGAACAAGAAATGAACTAAGTCGAAAGAAGCTTCAGTAATGGGTTTAGCCCACTATAAGGCTACTAGCTACATCAGTTTAGTGCAACGAATAATAATGACTTAATCTCAAATGACACAAAAATTCTATGACTTTAAACCCAATGTCATAAGTTTGTGACACTAACATCTAAACGACATAAACCACGGTTTAAAGCGCATGGATTTTGATGCAAGCATTTTTCGTCAATCTAATGTCACAAATGTTACCTTTACGAAATAAATTGCAGATATTATGACATTAACAAAATTACATAAACCAAAACATTTCTTGTAGTGTACACTTCTAGTGTTCAACAACACCCTGGAGAGTGAGTGCTCGTCGTACAACAATGGTCTCCTCATTATTGATTGAGGCTTTTCCATACATACCATTATAAAAGTTCATTGGTTCCATGCAAGCCATTCAAAAATTAGGTCGGTCACAGGTGCCATTCACTAAACTTTTTACCACTCAAGCCACTCCGTCTCCAGTCTGTTTTGATTTAACGTTTTAGGACCCTGACAAGTGGGACCAGCTGTTGAATTGTCCATCTGGCCCATCTTCTCCTTCCTTCCTCTTCCCTTTGCAGGACCGAGCTCTACGGCACCAAAGCCATGCGAACTCAATTGTTTACGCCATGCCCACCAGCCGAGCAGCCAAGTAGTATCGTGCGCTCACCCTCTCTAGGCCTCCTCTATTGCCACTGACCGCTCGCCTCGCCACGTTGGCCCCGTGCACCAGCCGCGGTCCAGGCCTCGCCGGCATTGTTGAACTCGATGGCCACGAAGCGACGAGATTTCAGCACTCAAATTCGTGCAACACTGAGACTCCTGCTTCAATTCCTTGTACACGTGAGTAGCTATCCTCGCCCAATTTTTGGGAATTCTGGGCCGCCAGTCATCTTGCCGCCGTACCAGTGTACAAATTGGGGTAAGCTCTATCCGTCGGAATTAGTTAAATTCCTTGCACTAGTGAACCCCTTGTGTCCTCCCCGTGCTGGTGCTCGCCTCAATTTGGCCGGAGACATCGCCGGCGACGAGCTGACGCGACCGTGCCAAGCTTGGTGCGCCTGCCCGTTCTCGCGCACGTGGCTGGCCTGCAGCGCAGCATCTCCACCTCGATCGAGACTGCAGGAAAGATATAGAGGAGCCCCTATTCCTTCTCCGTCGCTTGGATTGGACGGTGTCGTAGCGCTTTCGCTGGAACGACACGTCGACGCCACTGCTCTGCTCTGTGGCTGTCGCTAAGCGTGGCCCCCGCCGCCTGGTGCCATACCCGGCCGGCAGGCTGAGCTGCGGCAAGCCACGGGCCCGCGCGTGCTCGGCGACACTCACCGGCCTACCCTCGGCGCTGGCATGCCTTCGGCCCAGCCTAGAGCTTAGCCATGGCTGGAAGTTGAAGAAGGTATCTTTGCAGTTTAGCCCTCCTCTTTCTATCTTATCAATCTTCTGTATCATGTGTCTTGTGATTCTTTCAGATAACCCCGTGTTAAACCATGTACATTGCAGCTGCGTCTACTAGCTGTCATTTGGTCAAGGTATTTTAGACATTTTCTACCACAGTTTAACACCATTAGTCATCAAAGTGAACAGAATGGCATGGATGGCAAAAAGGTTCGGAGCGATGGCACACGTGGTCGGCCCAACTTTTCAATGGCTTGCTTGGAACTATGAACTTTTATAATGGCATGTATGGAAAAGGCTCTAAGATTTGGGTCTCAACCAGTGCTTTCAGCACACAATGATGCCATTATCATTGTTGTATGTGTGTATGGTACTTTCCTATATGGTCATCTATAGTACAAAGCATCGTACAGGTTTCATTTTGAGATGTGGAGCTATTGACAACATGGGTACAATCTAGATGAAGTTTAGTTTCTCGATATTTGTAGTGTAAGCCAGAGTGCTTCTAACATGTAGATATACCCAACTGTTATCTAATATAATTCTTCTTTCCTCATCACAAAGAAAAAGAATAGCTGTCACACTCGGAGCTACACCAAATTTGTAAAGCATCTCAAATTATAGTAGCGTTTGTTGCAGTGAAAAAAAAAAAGCGTTGTAAAAACAATTGACATTGAACAAGCCAGGTACTAAATGATTTAATACCACCTCACACTAAAAATCATGTTGTACATATGCTTACAACAAAAGCCATGACCTTTTCATCTTACTACGTTTAACCAAAAAACAATGTGTATGTACAGAACAATTGATATTAATGTGACGTAAGATAAATGCTAGGACTATAGGTACAAATGATTTCTAGTTCCAAAGTGCAGGTAAAGAAGAGACACCAACCATATTCACCCTGCAATATAGGAGAAAAAGGTACTTAGCAAGACAAACCATATAAAACCAAATATTGAACTAAAGATGCAAACTGCAGGCATCAGACTAGCCTCTCACTATCCCAATCCATAAACCAGCCCCATATTAAATACTTACATTAGTAAGGCAGTATGAAGAACTAATCAATATGGACAAACTAATGAGCATCAAATTATGAAGAAAGCTAGTAGGAGGGTCATCACACAGTAATAAAGGCTCATATATATCAACTAAACTTCGACAGAGAGACATACTGGAGTAAAAGTAGTGTCATGCTAGAACATAAATATACCTAGGTTTAGATGTAGCTTCAACATGCTTAATATGTCCTTGTCCTATTTTCCGTTTGATCCGCTTTTTTTCTTGGCATTATTTATAAAATCATTAAATGTCCCATTGTATGCCTTTGTCTGTGTAGTATTAGTAGAAGAACCTCCTGAAAACAAAGCAAGCAAAAGTAATTGAGGTTTTTTCTCACCCGTTCTTAGGATGATCTAGCCCTTGCTAATTTTGGTTAGAATACTATAGTAGCATGCAATGGATGAAGGTACTTAGGAAAAACAGCCATATATAACAAAATATTGGCCTAATGATACAAATCTGTAGTAGGAAATAGATCAAGCTCTCATTGTCCCAAACCATAGACCAGCACTATATGAAATAATTTCATTAATAAGGCAGTATGAAGAACTAATCGGTATGGACATACTAATAATAACCATCAAAGTATGAAGAAAAATAGTATGGAAATCATAATTAATGTAATAGGGAAGTATGAAGAACTAATCAGTAATGACAAAGAAATGAGCTTCAAAGAAAGCTAGTATGGAGGGTCATCAAGCACTAATGGCCACTTAAAAGCCTCATGTATACCAACTAAACTTTGATATAAATTTGATATACAAACATAACTGAGTAAAAGGAACATCATGCTTCAGCATCAATATACCTTGGTCTAGTTGTTGCTTCAACATGTTGCCTTTTTTTTAAGCGTCGTGCTCGGTTTTGGCAACAGAGTGGCTCATTCTCATTCTTGTGGCGCCTTCTTTTGCCCCACATGGCTCATGGCATTTTCAAGTAAATTTTTATTTAACCCCTGTGTTCTCCTTTTTCTTCAGGAGTTTCCAAAAACAAAATAAGCCACAAATAGGTGAGATTCTTTTTTAACTTCGCAATTAGGCGGCACCGGTGGTCGCTATATTTAGTCCGGAAACAATAGTAGCTTGCAAAGAGCAAGGTTATTATGCTCCGACGGTAAATATGAAAACTGCTAGGAATAAACCAAACAAACCTATTGGCCTTTGGAAACCATCAAGACAGGTATTCCTTCTGTTGGCCTAACCTTCAGGACATTTCTCTACCTCACAATGAGTGCAACTCACTCCAAAAGAAATTGACAACCTCTGCTAAAGGGCCACGCTTGTGGATCCCACACCACACATAACAAAACCCCCAAACCCTAGCCAACCCATGCGGACCTTCAATCAAATCGCTATCCTTCTTCCTTCTCACACGCCACCACCCCCGAGCTCTTATGCACGCAGCCGCTACCACACTCCCTCACTTTGACACCCGCACCATAGCCCCTACAGACGCCAGCCACCACCCTTTGGGGTCCTCTCCAAAGCACCACCACCCACATGAGTCGCTCCACTGCCCGTGCCGCTGCCCCCACGGGCCTTTTCTGTATAGATACCCCATGCACATATGCAACTACTTGTACTTGTCTTAAATACAACTTTCGGCTAAACAAAAGAAGGGGAAACAAAGGGTTCTACACACGTCTTCCCCCAGTCAACCAAGTAAAGCAGCCATCGAACCCCATGCATGCAGATGTAGCTAGAACACGCCATATAGGTGCTAGGGGAAATGTACGCATGTAAGAAGCGGTGTTTAGATAGCTTACCATTCTTGTTGTTCCCCCATGGTCCCTCGAGGAGGCTGATCGAAAACGACC
Source organism: Hyparrhenia diplandra (assembly GCA_015847255.1). Classification (NCBI taxonomy): domain Eukaryota; kingdom Viridiplantae; phylum Streptophyta; class Magnoliopsida; order Poales; family Poaceae; genus Hyparrhenia; species Hyparrhenia diplandra. The sequence continues at coordinate 1,593,591 of JADLZK010011812.1, forward strand.
TTGATTGATTTTGTGTATGTATTCTTTGGAGTTAGAGAGGTTTGGGGATTGGGATTGTTGCAAACTTGGAGGAGGAGTTAGAGAGGTTTGGGGATGGGGATTGTTGCAATCTTGAGGAGGCTAAATGCTCGTGTCATGTGTATAAAGACACGGTGCTTGGGATTAGTATAAGAAGTCGTAAGAATGGCGAATTTGAAATGAAATATGTCAGAAATTTCTTGACATATTGAGAACCTTGGGTTACTCCATACATATTGAGAACCATTACTCCAACCTTTGTTTTTCTACTGGTAACCGTGTCGAGTAGTTGAACGAACTGCTTAACTACATTCGCTCAATGGACCACACGGAGGAAAACATTTGCAAGGAACCACTGTAGAAGTTGTGTGAAGATCTCCAGCCTGGATCTTCTCTCTTGCTAGTAGTAATACTACAGCGGACTTAACGCGCTCTGGTCAATGCAAGCAACAGATGTATATATACTATATAGTGATACTATAGGCTGGGTCGGGGGCCCCGAGTCGTTAGGTACGTCGTCGTGTTCACCGCCAGCCATGAACGACGCCCCACGCGGGCCACGCGTGTTGACGATGTGCAACGCCGAACCGAGGACGAGGAACGCCGCCCGCGACCGCGTTCCATGTGACTCTGGTGCAACCGCCAGAGGAATGGTGATACGACGACGATCGACTTAGCAATCCAAACAGCCACATCTCTGTGCTCAAATTAATTGAAGAGAAAACACGACGCGTTTATTATAACCTACTCCAATCTTTGTTTTTCTGATAACGTGTGTCGAGTAGTTCAACGAACTACGCATGACCACGCGGAGGAAGCATTTTCATGGAACCACTGTAGAACTTGTGTGAAGCTCCCCCGGTCATGAAGGTCATGGTCGTCGAGTTCACCGGTCATGAAGGACGTCCTACGCTTCTGCTTGTGCAACCTCCACAGGAATGGTGATACTACGATGACGACTTAGCCGATTCTAACTGCGACGACTCTCTACTGAAGGCGCGTGTATAGCTTTCATCAATCCGCGGACAACCGCGGCACCGCCGCGTCTCGGCTCCATCCACTTACATACGAAATTAACAGGCAAATCTAAGATACGTCAAAGTCACCACAAATCTTAGATGGGTGCTGTGTAACCTGTCTAAAACTGACATGTGTCACAAGGCTACATAAGAACCATTTCACCCCAACGAACCTCGTGTACCTGTAGGAAGCTCACTAGGCCAATTTGGACGACTTGGTCAACCTTTGTCTTTCTTTGTTTTTTTTAATTAATCCAATTGGCAATGTAACGATGAGTATGTATCAGATTGTAGTTGCTGTCAGAGTAAAATGGAGCATCTGAGGCCACGCAACACTTACCAAGTTACGAAATAAATGATTTATAGCAATGCCACGTTTTATTTGTATGGACGGCAATGTAACCCTTAATTACAATGGTTGTGTCAGGAACCATATGGTGCAAACTGCAATGATGGTTTATAGTAATGATGGTTCACCCTCCATCAGTCTTATTCACACCACATGGTGCCAAAAACAGCAGGCTGTACAGTTTTTTTTTTTTTTTTTTGGGGAAGTGCAAGTAATGTCAATCGAGCCCATTAAGCAAGTCTAGTCCTGATTCCATTAGTGGGTTGATGGCACAAATATGCACAAGTGGAGCACAGAAAGCAGACGCTGCAGAGAAATATGATTAAAGCCCTCAATACAGTGATAAAATTAGTTCTCAATTCATTTGTACTACATTCACGGCGCCATGTAGAAAGAGGGACATTAGTTGGTTTTTGGGCTTAAATGGGCTAAGAGGCTGCTTGCAATCAAGCCCAAGTGTGCATTGGGAATTGCAGGCTAAACCGCATTGACAAAGAGAGAGAAAAAAATTCTCAAAAGAGAGAGATATTTGGGTTGGGCCCACCAAACGATTTGAGCCCTACAAGTTAAGCATGGTGGAAATTAGTATTATGTTTATATTTAACATAATTGTGGTAGAAGTGCAGTCGTCTTAATAAAAAAGTGATATATAGTTGTAGTAGTATGATATAAAAATAATTATTCACATATATATATATATATAGATATTAAGTTATCTTTTGCAATTGCTTATATATTAATATTTACACGTAGATTCGAGAGATTTTGTTTGTTTATTTTATAAGTGTTGACAGCAATAAAAATTTGAATATAAATTAGTACACGATACATACTTTATATTATATGTTTCACAATGGTAGATATGGGTATTGCAAATGAAAGATTAGTTGTTATTTTACATTATATGTCAAAGTGGAAGATGTCGGTAGTTTTTTTAAAAACAAAGTCAAAGTATGCTTCATCATGTATTACTTCCATTCTTCAGAATTATGTGCTAACTTTAAACTGGACAAGGAACAACAGCACATGCATTGGTGGATTTTTCTTATTTAGCCTTTTGCAGTGGTTCAACACTTGCATTTTGTTCTTGCTCGGGCTCCATATTCAGTAGTGAAACAGATGAGTTGATCGGTCCAAGAAAGGCTGAAACTGTGCACTAGGATCGACTACCCCTCGGCCCTTTAGTTCCCCTAGCATCGTTGGAATAAAAATATTAACTATTAACTGAATTCCTGCCATAGATAGTCTTTTGAGATTTATTAGAAATTTATTTACAATATCTTTTTGAAAGCAATTTATTAACACATATTAAACTAAGGGGTCTTTTTTTTTTTATAACTAACAACTTCATAGATTAAGCAGCCATTTTACAAAAACAGTCCTTCAGGGAAGGTCAGTATTACAAAGTAGGTCCATTCAACGTTGATAGAATGGGGATACCGATATGCATTAGTTAGAGCAACCAGCAGCGAACGATCAGTGCGGTTACTATGTAATGTGAGCGATGTTTAAATTCCTCGGCGGGATAATGGCAAGACAAAACTGTGTGTATACTCACCAATTCATTTGGGTTTTTGAATAATTCAATAAAATGATCTACAGATTCATATATATTTTCGGAATGATAGCGCATGAAATGCAAGCACAACCACATCCTACCGTCGGAGATCGCAAAGACCGCAAGAGGAGCTGGCCAAATTCATCAAAGATGAGGTATTATCGAAGCGGGGACGATTTTCCATTGCAAAGTCCGTGAAGTTTACAGTTCAATATGGGCCGAGACCGCATCAATAAACTAGTGTAGTTTCTTGTTGATGTTGTGGGTGATCTGAACATTTGAGCTATTGTACCTGTTTGACTACTTGGCTACTGACCCTATGATATAAACATGTGACCTACTGTTAGACTACTTGGTTGGTGACCAAAACTTTGTGATCTAAACATGTGATTATGATAATGTTTTGTTGATAAACCTAACAATTCTACGTTGTTGTAGTTACCTGTCATTCTAATTCCTAACGCCGCCATCTATCACAAATCGGCACCGTTCTTTGTATCAATCATTGTCGGACGTCCAAAAACCGGTAGTGCGATCGTCTACAACACTTGTCGGCCGCGAAACAACCCGGGGCGGTGTCGGCATAGCCAACACTTTCGGTTCCAAGTGTAATCGGCAGCGTGATCGTAAACAACACCGCCGGATTACCCACAAGGGACGGTGTTCCTTCATATGGTACCGCCGGTTTCGATACGTAACCGAAAGTGTTTTGTTCCTCAACATTGTCGGCTATATTGCGAACCGGTAGTCTTATTTCAAGACATTCTCGCCGGGTGGTAGTGACACGCGGTAGTATTTTTTTCAAGCACCACCGGTTTCTACACCGGCAGGTGTTTTGAACCCCTACGCCGCCCGCTTTGGTTCTGTCGGTTCATTTCATTTTCGGGCGTGAAGGGGGTTTGAGCCCGGTAATAATATATAAATCTATAGTACCGAAGCATTAGTGTATCGTAAAAGCGGGTGGCACGTTGGTGTTTAGAATGGCACAACTATTGGGTGTTGGTGGTGGTCTATTATGGTGATGAGTAGGAGGAGATTGAATATTTCTTGGGCAATATAGAAAGTAGCAAAATCAGTTGATGCATATATGTCGGCCATTGTATGAGTATTATAATAACAATGTATAGCAAAATTTGAACTTTTTTTTTTTTTTACCTCAAAGCAAGATTTGAACTTGCTTCCTATAATTTCAACTGCACCCTTCAATTTTATTTGATTGCCCTTTTGTCCATGCTTCCTTTGGACTTATGTATCTTAAAATGCAACTCAAATTAACATGTTTTAAACTCCAAATATGGTGACGTTAGTTTTTTTTTCGTGGCAACGCATGGGCACTCACTTAGTTTAAAAAGTGTCCCAAGTTCTATGTACATATATTCATATAGCAAGTGTGAAATGCCACGTGGGAGAAATCAATCCGTGATAGATTTCATGGGCCTGAAGTTGGGCCGCATCTTGCAATTGGTAATTAACGGGCCTTCCCTGCGTCGATGTATATTCCATTCCGTATCAAGTCTGGCCAACTAACTCGCTGGCATGCGCAAGGCGTGTAGCCACAAGTAGTCCTGTCACGAATCTGGTGTGTAACATAAAGTAGTTAGTCATGGTGCGAATGATGCATAACCAAATAGGTCATTCATACATTGCTCTATGTTGGATTATATATATAGATGCCATATTATTAGACAAAGAAGAGACACAGCATTTCAAAGCGAGTCCGTACGTATGTATAAGTCTCAATAGACTCGACCACTTTGCCTTTGACAGATAGTTTGTTTTTTTTATCATGAGAAATTGGAGTGAGACAAAAAAAAAATTTAATTATGCTCCTGAAAATGTTTGTTTTGTTAATCCCATGCGAACATGATGTTTATCTGGTCTGATATTCAATCATGAGGCATTCATTCCAAATTCCATTGAGATTAGAATTATAACCAATAACTAAATTACAATCTTTTTAACTATTTTTGCTTTGTAAGCTGAAAAGCACATGTACATTTTTCTATTTGCGTGTCCGTATGTGTTAGCAACCCAAATTGCATTCTCTCACAAATCAAAATTACAGCAATAATCAAATTCTAGTAGCTTTAGGAAAATTCGTGACAAGTTTGAGGTACTAATAAAGTATAACAGAGGAAGTAATAAAGAAAAAGGAAGGGTAAATCGAGTCAAGGACTGCCTCGAGCCGCAGCTCACGGTCGTCCGACCGCTTCATCCACCCTCTTCTGTTCATGCGCTATCTTTACCAGAAATATGTGCGTGGCGTTGTAACCGGATAAATAATATGTTGGATGATCGTTATGTTAATTAAACAATTTATAGATTGAAGATTTATTCTATGATCATGATTTGTTCTAATACATTTTTGAATCAAATTCCTTGTATTGTTCGACGTGTCTTAGATAATGTCTGCCTTGCCGGCCTCATCACCATCTAGGCTCTAGCCCTCCTACGTCAATGAGGAGCACAAACAAACTGAGTTGCGAGCGCGCACGCTAGCGCACCCTACAAACACGCGTGACAATGACGTGGCTGTGACTGAGGGCTCTAAACAGAACACCGATGGGATATTCTCACCGATGCGGCAATGACCTGGGGCATCAACAGACGTACACTTGAGACTCCAATGCGGGTGCGACCTAAACCGACACCGATGCAGGCCTTGAGCAGGATGGGCCTTTTTCTACCCACATGCTGATCGCCGAGAAGAAAAGGCCGTGTGCGAAGGCCCAAGTAGCAGCTGGCCCTGCCGTACGGATCTACTGTCGGTTTGGATTACGAACGGATAAAGTTTGGGATTAGTAGTTGACCAAAACTCCGTCGGTTGGCAGATAGAAATTTGGTGAACCAGAATTTTCTCTCTTTATTAATAGCTACTATAGAATACGATGGTGCCCTCTCATGGCTGTGGCCGCCGTGGGATAAATATAGGATCAACCCAGCCCACTGGTCCTTTTGTTTGGCCCAATCTGCAATATCCTAACAGTATGCCAATTAATAGTGGCACTTAATAAATCCTAAACATATAAGATTATGAGAACGAGACACAAACCGGTTAGATTGGGCCGGCTGTGACACATCACCAACGCGCCTCGAGGCAAAGTGGCGATGGCGTTGGGGGCGGTGGTGGCGGCGGCGCCCTCCTAGCGGCCAGTTGGAGGCGGTGGCAGTAGGGGAGGTGGCGAGACGGCTGTGCAGCCTTGCGCGGCGCGGGAGGATGGGCGCCAGCAGCGGTTGGGGATAGGGAGAGAAGGCATGAACTATTTCTTTATTGCTTGTTCCCCTAAGAGATTACATACCCCTTACTTATATAGCCCGGCTAGTCGATAATCTAAACAATCTCTATAAGGTTTGCTTATACGATTGGAATACCTTTACAAGCAATGTTTATTTATTTTCTAATAAGGGTCTTTCTTATATGATTGGAATATCTCCTTTACACACCAAAAGTCCTAAGATAGTCCTAACTTGATGACGAAGCAGAGACGGAGACGGGGAAGGTGGAGGTGGCGGCGGCACGCGGGGGCAACGGCCTCCCCCGCAGGTGCCCCCCCAGGCCGGCCGTGGCGGTTCGACCCTCCTAGCCCACCCATTGCTGGTTTAATTCTCGGCACATGACGTAATCGACACTAGAAGGTCAAATTTTAACTGCGTTGGTTGGCAAAAAGGGGGACATCCAATCGAGGACCCTTATATTCCCTTTGAAGTAGATCATGAACTTCTTCCTCAAACTGTCCTCATTCATCGGATGTAATATGGGCAGCCTTACTTTTCTATTTCTACAACTTTTTCTCCTACTCCCATCAACATCCACGCCCATTTGATACTGAAAACTTTCCTGTTGTCTTCGATGGAATCCACAAGCTCGCCTTCCCTAGCGCCCTCCACCGCACACTTTCCTTCCTCAAACTATACTTCCACGGCGATGAAATCCCTAAACCACTCCACCCCATTGCGCCCCCCTACCTATATCAGCACACTACTACATAAGTGATTTTTCTGGGAAAGTCAAAATATTAATGGATTAATGGAGGTGAGCACTAGGGAAAACCATGTAAAGAGGCAGGTGTCCTCCGAAAATCAGTGATTAACTAACTTGGTCATTTTAGGACGTCAGTCTCTACAAATCTATTTTCACATGTGAGCATCTTAAGAACAACGCCTCGGTTAATCCATCTTCATCTCCGTAGGTTTTCGCACCGAAAAATAATTTCTAACTTTTTTTATATAAACCTGAATGAAGAGAAACTTTATAAAAAAGTTGTTGCGCCGATGTGGTCTACACCATTATGTATAGTTAAAAAATTGACCTGAAGCTGTTTAGAGTCATAAAATATTGTTGTAAGTTTACAGAATTTGAAATTTAAGATTTAAATTTCTTTTACGATCTTAGTTATTACCAATTTTTCATTAAGCAGAAACGAATGGTCCATAAACCTAGATATATAATACAACTGGGTACGCACGTTATCCATAGATTACCAACGAAGCCCTGAAACCCAATCAAAAGCAAGAAACGCAAGGGGCAGGAGACCCTCCACCTAACAACCCCGCAAGCCAAGCCTAATACTGAAGAGAACAATCTTGGTAGCTGACATGGCCTACACTTTTTTTATTCAGAATAATTATTCTTCATAGGAAACACATCTGAAATTTGTTCAGTACATTTCGCACAACACACAACAGCACACACAAATCGGCAAGAATGCAGCACGAGTGTTGAGAGACACCTGTGGCCCGCATAGAATCTTCCCAGTTCTTACTTGCCGACGTTCTGGTACATGTACAGCCTGGCACACATCATGTAGTAGCTGAAGTTACTTACTTGCCGACGTTCTGGTACTTGTACAGCTTGGCACACATCATGTAGTAGCTGAAGTTGAGGGACACCAGGACGGCGAGCAGCCAGTAAAGGTTCTCCAGCCTGGACGCGTTCATGTTGTCCGGCAGCCATGCGGTGGCGCGCCGGACAATGCCGATGAGCGCCGTGCTAAGGTAGAACCCGAGCGCGACGATCATGGCTACCATGCCCGTGGCCGTGTTCTTGAGCGATGTAGGAAACTCCTGGTAGTACAACGTCACCTGGCCGGGGAAGTGCAGAGCCTCACCGAACCCTGAAAGAGCGAACGGCAGGAGCAGCCACGTGGCCGACAGTGGCGACACCCACGCTGGGTCACCCTCCTCGCCGTGGGCATGCACGGTGGCTAGACGCCGGCGCTCGATGACGGCGGACGCGGCCATGCTGACGATAGTGACCACGTGACCGGCGCCGATGCGCTGCAGTGGCGTCGGGTCGTGCCTTGTGAGACGCCTCCACAACGGGAGGAGGACACGGTCAAGGAGGCCGAGGGAGACGACGACGGCGAGGAGGCTCCCAACGATCATGGAGCCTGCCGGTATGGTGAATAAGTGACCGACGGCACGGTCCATGACGAGAGCCTGAAGGATGGTGAAGTTGATCTGCACGCCGATGGCCACGCTTAGTATGATGCCGGTGCTCCACAGCGGCAGGATGCGGAGCACCGTCTTCAAGTCCTCAACCTGCTGTACCGTGCACACACGCCATGGCCGGATCACCGTCGACCCGTCGGCGGCAGCTACGGTGTCACCGTCGGTTATCAGTGCGGCGCGGTTCAGGAAACTACAAAAACAATTAAGAATTGATGTTAGCGACTTAATGGTGGACTGTTTTTAATTTAACTACCTACTCAGTCGTACAAAGGGACAGGAGCAATTTTCAATGAAAACAGTAGCACTCAGAAGATAGTCGTACTGCGTTGGAACTACTATATATATTGTGTTGTATCTAGTACTTTGAGTTAAATAAACTTTTGGGAAACTTTTTTTTGTAGAAAAATACGCCAACATATGTAGAATTATAACACTCCTCCACATGCAAGAAGTCCAGTCGGTCGTTTTAGTAGAATGATATTCTTAAATTACATAGAGATTTCAGATCACTTGCCTCTTGCACTGCAAAATCTGGAAATTCGGCCCTTTTCTGGTATGATAATTGGAATGACTTTGATAGCTTTCACTTAAGTTTCCCCAGACTTTTTCTTTTTGCCAAGAAGAAGAAATGCTTTATCGGATCTTTCATGGAAAAGGATGACCAGGACATATTTTTTCTTCCCTCTCGGCCCAGGCACCGCCAGAGTGCATATTGTTGGACTTATAGAACCTACTGCTTTCCTTTGATTGGTATGTAGAAAGTGCATATTGTGGGACATATATTTGGAACAACACTTCTTTTTTTTTTTTTTGACCGAAGTCAGGAAGGGAAACCCCACCCTTATATTTTTGATATTTTTTTAATAATGTCTCAGCCTGAAAATCGCTCCAACTGGGATTCGAACTCAGGGGCCTGAGGGGGTGCCTCTAGAGTGTCCAGGCTGGTTGGGGTAACCAACCGAACCCAACATCCTTTGGCAGGAACAACACTTCTAACTACTACTCCAAAAAAGCTTATAAAATTCTTCCAGGCAATCAACAAGCTTCCCCTCTATTCAAGTGGTTATGGATAGGAGACAATTTTTGGGAAACACAAATTGTTCTTTCGGCTTCTACTAAAAGATAGATTGAACACAAGGAATATGCTCAGAAGAAAAAATATGCATCTTTCAATCCATTCCTGTGAAATTTGCAACAATAATGTGGAGGAGACGATTATGCTTTTGTTCTTTGAATGCCCATTCAGCCAAAGTTGTTGAACCTAATTGGTATCTCCTGGGACACTAATCTACCTCCTCTGGACATGATCATCCAAGCTAGGCATAACTTTGGTGGCAGCATCTTCAGGGAAGTCATAATTACAGCTTGTTGGGCTATTTGGACCAATCAAATCTGTCATACGCACGCGGCACGCATATACGTCAAACTAATTGATAGACATTGTTTTTTTTTAGAAAATGGGAGCTATCACATCGTGTTGATCCGACAGAATTATTAATTTGAAAGGACTGGAGGCAGGACGTCGTCTCCTCAGACAATAATACGTACTACCTCTCCTCCCGTAGAAAGAAAGCAGCACAATATGTACATTTTAGTACCTTTAGTTTGTCCAATTATAGACAAAAAAAAATCAATTATATATGCTGTCAAATATGGTAGGCTTTTTGGCTTGGAATTTGATATTCCACCACTTTCAAAAGTTCACATATAAACCCGTCTCAAATTTATTGGGTTGGAGATCGAAATTGACTCTATAAATTAGCATTCCATATTTTTACTTTCCAACATATGACACGTTCTTCAACTCACTCACTTGGGGTTAATTATGAATTTTTGCAAATAAATTAATTTAAATCCATAAAAGTGAATATTATTAACTAAATACTTGATTAAACGAGAATTACTTTTTGTGGCACGCAACACGTAGTGACGTTCTTTTTTCAGGACCGAGGTAGTAACTTCTTTTTGTTATAAAAAAATCGCGCCCCTATAAATTTGTTTTTGAGATTATATAGTATAACGTAGATGCTCAACATGCACGCACACTCATCCATATGAACACACATATCCAAACCCTACCCCTATTAGCACCTTTGAAGAACTGAGCCGGCAAATCTTAAAGTTCACAAAGTCACCGCAGGCGCCTCGCTATCGACGGGGACGTTACCTACCACTTAATGCATAGTGCTGAAAAATCCTGAAATAAATCAGCATAACGTGTCGCACCCAGGACTTGAACCATAGGGGGTCAACTCATGGCTGCTATTCTAGTTTAAGTCAGGACATTATATCATATTGATATAACCCGGTGCTGGCGCTGGACCGAGCATGGCGGCCAGCCTCGTCTCTAGCTCCGCTGCTAGTTGTGGTTCCATGGCGGTCTTGGTGTTCTCCTTGTAGGCCCTTAGGAAGCTTCATGTGGAATGCTCCATGGTCGACGCCATGTCCTTCTCCAGGTTGAGGATGTCCTGCTTTTTTTTTTCCTCCACCGATACCATTTGTCACAGCGCCGTGACGTGGAGGAGGCGGCGACACCTACGGGCGGACGCGCTTAGGGAAAGCGGGCGGGTCGCGCATGCGGGAGGAGAGGGGGGGGGCGGCGGTGGAGGCAAGAGGCAAGGGAAAATATTCTTTATTGCTTGTTTCTAAGAGATTACATCCTCCTTTCTTTATAGTCCTCCTATGGGACTTGTATCTCAAGCAATCTTTAAAGGTTTCCTTATAGAGTTGGAATATCTTTTACAAGCAAATCCTTATTCTTATCCTAATATAAGACTTCCTTATAGGTTAGAAATATCTTCTTATAACACCAAAAAGTCTCAATTTATCATAACTGAACTCTTTAATTTTTGAAGAAACCGCGGGGAGGGTGGAGGGCGCGCACGCGCCGCCCGAGCCCGAAGCCCCTCGATGCGGGCCCCTTGGGCCCATTGCCTGGGGTGTGGCAACTTCCATAACAATAAAAAAATATCATGTTCAACACGTGACGTATTTGTGATTGGATGATTATAGCTACTGTCCTGATCATCACTAGACTGATCCTTGTTGTAAAACTCGAATTTTATGTAAGTATATTCCAAACCATATTAGCTGAGTCCACCACCTTACTTATGAGTGGCATTAAAAATATCACCTAATCGATTATAAATTCCTATTTTAATGATCGCGCAGCACACATGCATTATTATTATATATATTATTGGGAATGTGCATAATTTTTTTTCTTACCTAAAGCTGTCGGTTGGGGTTGGGGCAAGGTCAGTATCACCATTACCAGCTTTGTGGTCGCCACCGTCACCTTGCCGTTGTTGGCCGTGGTAAAACTTCAACTCTCCTGCCGTCGTCGGCATGTTGACCTTCCACTTCCTGGCGGCGGCGACGACCACCCGAGCGAGCTCCGTGAACGGGCTGCCTCGCACGGGCGACCGGCGGTAGAAGCGCGTGCCGAGGAGCAACGCCACGAAGCCGACCACGCTGGCGGCGGCGGAGATGCCGAATGCCAGCGTTCACGACACCGTCTCCTGGACGTAGACGATGACCGTGGATGCGAGCACGGAGGAGGCGTACAGGAACACGAAGAACCAGTTGAAGAGCACGTCACGGTCGGCCGCTGAGTCGAACTGGTCGGCGCCCATGGTCGCCTGGTTGAACCGCGAGCCCGCTGCGCTGACGCACATCAGGAACGCGCCGGCGTATAATGCCACCATCTGCGCGGTCGATGCCGGCTCGCAGGCGCCGGCGCCGAGATGGCACGGCGGTGGGCGAAGAACGCGCAGGCTTGCCGTCAGGGTGAACACAACCGTGGACTGCATGCGCATGCATCAGTCTAGTCAGCAGAGCAGGAGGTATGATCGAGCCTGTTGCATGTGTCGTGTATGCATACGATGGACACCACTGACCAGAATGGCGAAGGCCATGGAGATGGCGATGACAGGATAACAGCCGAAGAAGGCATCGGCGACGACGGCTCCGGCGACAGGGGCCAAGTTGAGGCAGCCGTTGATGATGTTGGAGATCTGAGTTGCGTCCACGCTTGGCACGTTGTACTCCTTGATCAGGTAGACGACTAGGTTGCCCAACGCGCCGCCCGTCGCCAAGCCCAGACTCATCATCGCCGCTGCAACCATATGACGACATCCACACAGATATGTAACTAGCACCGAAGCACGCATGCATGAACCGATCCATTTGGAATTTTGGATTCAAACGACAGCAACAGCGAGATGTGGGGAGACCTCCGAGGAAAGGGAAGGTGATCCATCCACCCTTCTTGCTCCTCTCATCGGTCTGCGGCTGCTGCAGGGACTCGTGATCGATGCCGCCGAGGCCTTGGCGAGGCTGTGCTTCGTCCTGGTGCACGTTTGCTTCCATGCTGTAGAATCTCTCTCTCTGTCTCTTTTCGTGCTGGGAACATGTGTACTGATGAGTCGCTTACCTATAAGCTGCACGAGAGCAGTGTGATGGCAGTGGAGTTGGTCACCCACATTGTCTTTTTCATCATTTCTGATAAACTGTCCAAAATATTTGGAGGGGAAAAAATTAGGTCCAGTGTCGCTTTATCCATGCCTCCCTGGGGCACTTGGCAAAGCCTCTTTTGCACTCGGAAAAGGCTTTGCCGAGTGCCCCACTCACCCAATCCTTCTTGGGGAATTTTTTTTCATGGCAAAGCGCTCTTTGTCGGGCGCCTTTTGTCAGGCACTCGGCAAAGCCTTTGCTGAGTGCTAGTATGGCACAAGGCAAACAGTTTTAAGAAGACAAAAAAACTAAAAGAAAATCCATCGCGGAGCCCATCGTGCCGCTAGCCGCCCGCGCGCCCTAGGATCTGTCTCCAAGGAGCTAGTCCTCGTGGGATGCACCACCGGGGGGAGCTGGAGGAGGGCACCGCCGCCGTGCATGCTTGCACGCTGACCCCACACCAAATCCTCCACCGACGTCCATTCTTGCGCCTCCGAGGAGCTCATCATTGCTAGATGCACCGCCCGGGAGGAGGAGCTGGAGGAGGGTGACTCCTGGAGTGGTGCCGGAGGAGAGCATCACTAGGGAGGAGCCGAGGAGCCGCCGCCGCCCTCCAAGCTTGTGCGCCGACTCCACGCCGCCCGGGGAAAAGGAGCACGCCACGCAGCCAGCCTAGCTCCTCCCGCCCGATGCACTACCGGGAGAAGGAGTGTGTCGCGCCACCGGAGGAGCTCCTCCCCGCCCGATATGCTTCCCGGGGAAAAGGAGCGCCGCCGCCGCCGCTGGGGCTCTATTGCCACCGGTGCGCCGGGCGCTTGGGACACCTCGCCCACGCGTGTGGGGCGGCGTGCTAAGGGAGGGGGATAGGTAGATGAGAAAGGGAGCGCGGCGGGTGGGGAAATTGGGGAGAGGGAGAAGGTGTGTTAGTTATTTTATACCTAGGGTTGGGTGGAAGGGCACTTGGACTGCGCCCAAAATTTTGTTGGCTTCATCGAAAGTGTCTGATCTACACATTCGCAAAGATAATTTTTATTTTTATTTTGTTACATTGAAAATATGTGTCATATTCTTTTTTACCCTATGCTGCGACGGTTGTTAAAAAAAAACTGCACCGTGCCAAGCCAGGCAACACTTGGCAAAGGCCATTTTGCCAAGTGTCAAATTTTGATACTCGGCAAACATTTTTTTTTATTTTGATCTCGAGTACTTTGTACTCCATGTTCAAATTTGGTACACTTCCGGTACTTTTTCCTATATTTCTTGAATTTATTTCATTTACTTGAAATTTTGTGATAAGGAAAATTTGAACTACAGGTGTATCGAATATTGGAATTATTTGAAAAAAATGATATTCATGTCCTTAAGTGAAATTTTATACCGTATTCATGAATAAACCAGAAATTTTTAAACATGTTATTCATTTAAACATACCATTCACTTGCGGGTGAATTGTTTTTAAATTCTATAAAAAAGCAAACAGTATAGGAAAATCATGAAACTTGCGTGGAGGCTGTGACAAAAAATTGAAGAAGATTTGGTGCATGTTGTCACGTATAATGCTTCAAATTTTATAGAATCCTTCTCAACTTTCTAAGTCTTCTATGGAGTTTCTCCAGTTTGTAAGCATTATATGTACCAACTTGCATGAAACCTTCTCAATTTTTTATCACAGTCTCCAAATAGGATATCATGACCACTCGACAATCATGAATTTCGGACTTTGTTTGCTTTTTATAGAATTTAAAAAATATTCACCTATGTTTAATGTTCATGTTTCGTAAACAAGATGTTCGAAATTTTGGGTCTATCCCTAGATATGCCCTCACATAAGATTCAATAACATGAATATTATTTTTTCGTTCATTTTTTTTATTTGCTTTATTTGAATGACTTGCAGTTCAAATTTGACTTATAAAAGAAAATTCAACTAGGTGAAATAACTTAAAAAGTATAGTAAAAGTTCAGAGAAATGTACCAAATTTGAACATGGAGCGCTAAGTACTATAACAGGACTAGAAAAAAATTTGGAGGTCAAAAAAAAAAAAAAAATACTTTGCCGAAAGTGTCGGGTTTGACACGCGAGAAACCTTTTCTTTGTCGAGTATCAGCTACATGACACTCGGTAAAGGGTTCAATATGCCGAGTGTCGGAAGTTGACACTCAGCAAAGAGTATTTCAATCTTCTTTAAAAAAAACAACTTTGCCAAGTGCCAATGTTTGCTGAGTGTCGAATTCCGTGGAAGGACGGTCCTAGCTGCCGTGGGATGTCTTGGGTAGACCAGCAGTACATGGCCATCAAGGACCATGCATGTTCTAATCACAGGGCCATCATGGACCATGCATGTTCTAGATGCCGTGGGATGTCTTGGGTAGACCAGCAGTACATGGTCCCAAAGAGCACCTCGGCAGGTGCCGGACATCTTGTTGGGCAGTAGCACTGGACGTAGGAGTGAGTACCCTGCATGTCGAGAGTGGATATATATCTCTATCAGATAGGCAAAGTTGGGCTGCCGATAGCACACACCACGCTGCGCTGGCCTGCCAGTATTTTTCTATACGGCCTGCAGTGAGGGCGCCTGCCACAAAATTGCTCGGCAACGCAGGTCGAGCGTGAGCCTGCAAAGCCCACTTCAGCCCAAACCAAAGGAATGTGCTGCATTCACCTCCGAACCGTATTATTATGAGCATGGGCCTTATTGGCCCCTTCTTTCTCAGGCCGCAACACCTCCGCCCCCCCCCCCGCCCCAGGGTCTTCGCGGATTTTACTTGAAGGCAAATAGCTCTTCCATTATCTAAAAGCTGTGCAATCTACCAAGCACTCAACCCAGCACACCTGTAGGTTGGTCGAGGAAACAATAAGATGCATCTGAACCGAGATCCAAAGCTTAATTGTTGCCATTGTTTTGTTTTCTTACAAATATTTCTAATAATAGTTAGCTTGAATAATAGGCAAAAGAAATACATTATTCCATCAGTGATGCGTTGTGGGCACTAAGGACAGAAACAAGAGTGAGACTTATCAGGAGGCTATCACAGTGAGACTTATCAGGAGGCTATCACCGATTTAGTCTTTTGGCAATTCCTACATATATAGGAGTAGAACAAAGGAGCTATGGATGCATGCCACTGAATTGACCACCAAAAGACGGCCACAAACTTGCGTCGAGGGGCACTTCAGGATGGCGAAAAGCATGTCTCATCCACCTGGGTGTAAGTTAATAATGATGGGATCTGTCCTTGTGACCAAAAAGATCATAGTGAATTGTTGGTACATAAAGGGTGATATGCATGAACAATGAGCATCAAAGTGTAATGAAGTCACCATCCGTGAAGCAAAAAGATGTATGATGCGAACACTTCTAATGCATGCCTCAAAATATTAGTTCATGCAAATGCCATGGAGCTTGCCCTTGTCATGTTATATAACGGCATCTCGGATTCAAAACCATATAGATGATCATATCTATGTGGTGAGATAGACATTAGTGTTGTACTCAACTAATGAGCATAATGTTATATTGTTCAATTTGAGAAGGTGGAGGGAAACAAGATATATGTTTGATTGTGTGTTCTTTTTACGATACATGGAGTCGCTTCCCATTGCCTCCGCAAAATAGCTCATCCCATCATGGAAACATCAATCGTCTCATGTCGCATCCCTAACAATGCCTTTGATCAATTGGCTTCTTCCTATCTATTTGTCACATCAGTCATTGTGAGCCATCCAAATTCTATCTAAGCAATGTAAAATCTATCATGTTTGATTATGTGCTATTTGCAGTGACCGGTTACGCTACAATTCATTATGCAAATTTGTTACACACAACATAAAAGATAGCACAATGGAAAACCAGGGTGTTGCATGGATATTTTTTTTCGCAAACATGCACACTTGTCCGTTTTCATTAAGTGGGCTTCAAGCACCGAACAGAGATATGGTCATCGGCTATCAAATTGCAAAGGAGTGTGCGGCACACACCTTACAATGTTTCAAATATTACTTTGTTTGGTATAAATTTATTCATTTTGTTTGGGCTTTCTTTGACTGAATTATTTGAAACATTTTCAGCGGATTGGAAGTGATTTTACATTTCCGCAATCTAATTGATTCAACGAAAAGAATTATTCAGCTATTTTCGAAACACTTTAAGCAGCTTCCATTTGTGTGTCACACACAGTACACGTCACTGAACATAAGCTAGGAGTGCAGAGGGCAGTAGGTAATTCCACGATGAATAGCAACTTGCAAATCATTGTACGTGTCAACCAGTTCCCAGCAGTTAAGATAACTACAGTTTGTCTGGTTCCAATAACTAGAGACATTTGTATCATTATAGATCCTTAATAATTAAAACCGGAAATTGATCTTAAAGTAAATCATAGGCAGACAGCAGTTAAACATGTATGCTGACATATTTTAGTTGCCCTCACAAAAGTAAGCTAGTACATTTGGCTGTTACCCAGACGCAAGGACCAGAACAAAGCTGCCGCCCCAGAAAAATCATGTCTCTAAACTTACAACAATGTCGGCCCTGGGTATTTGAGGCACACAGGACAACCATCAGGTTTCCATGTCGGACTCGACCATGGTGTACACGCACGCATGACAACTTGGCCAAACTAAAACTATAGGAAACTATAAAATAATAATGCTAATTCTAAAACCGGCTCACACATTTATATTCAAATATTACGGCCAGGAGGCAAACCACACCATTAGCAATATGAACCTCCGTAGCAACTTGCATTCAGCAAATACATCCTAATACTGGTTCATGTGACGTCGATCTGAATGGAACCAATATAGATATAATTTTGAGTCTTCATAAATTTTTCTTTCATGAACGTTGGACCACCAAAACTTAAAACTGAAGACAAGCCACCAGTAGTAAATTTGTCCACATTCTTGCTATATTTCTCATTAAAATTAATAGCTCCAAATTAAAGATCAGGTACCTCCAAAGAATTACCGGTTACCATATTTGATATATTACCAGAATGGACCGTTTGAATATCTTGAGGAGCCATGGGCTCATCATCCTCTCGTCCTTCAAACAAAGCCATCCTTGGCTTTAAGTTAAAATAATCCACTTCTGAGTTCTTGCTTGCAGGAATAACAACACTGTGTCATGAACCGGGATTGGGCCAGCCGGGACGGGCTAAAAGGGCCCTGAACCGGCCACGAAGCGGCCCACAGGGGGCAGAGCCAGGCGCGCGTGCAGGAGGGGCCGGGCCCGCCGGGCGCCCGCCGCCCCCCTCCCTCCGTCCGACTCTGCCGTCTTCAAGTTAGGATTATCTTAGGCTTTTTGGTGTGTAAAAGGAGATATTCCAATGTATAAGGAAGACCCTTATTAGGAAATAAATAAATATTGTTTGTTAAAGGTATTCCAATCATATAAAGAAACCTTATAGAAGATTGCTTAGATTACAAGTCCCACTAGCCGGGCTATATAAGCAGAGGCATGTAATCTCTTTGGGGATAAGCAAGCAATAAAATAGTCCCTATCTATCTCTCTCTCCCGCCCCACCCCGCCCCTCCACCGCCCGCCGCCTCACGCAGCTTGGCGCGCGCCGCGCCGCGCCACCGCCGCCCGCGCCGCCGCTTGCCGCATCACCACCGCCCACCGCCGCCGCGCCGCCCCTTCCCTCCACCACGGCACCGCCCCTCCTCGCTGTTGTTCGGCCGGGCGGCGTCGCCGCCGCCGCCGGAAACAGCCGCCCTCACGCCACCTTCACCGCCCCAACGGTCGCCGGTGACGTGTCACAACCGCCCACCTAACCGGTTTGTGACGGTGTCATGGTCCATCAATGTTGCATTCCAGGGATATTTGCTACACATATCCAAAGATATTTTTTCTTATTCATCCACTTTCAATGCACCAGCAACAGAGGCATTGTCCCCAAACATCAGAAGCAATTTGCATAGAAGGATCTTGTGATTGAGCAATAACTAATTCAGCTTTGTTGGCGACATCATTTGAAATATTACCAAAAGTGCAACCAGATGCATCTTTGAGTTCAGACCCTTTGCTTGAACTCGCAAGCAATAATTTCAGAACTTAATACCATGACAGAAAGGATCGAAATCTCAATCCCAATTATCACAGTGGCTAACCGAGAACACAAGAACGCGCAAGAATGAAACGAAGCCAGTGAGGTACGCAAATGGAACTGGCAGAGAACAGTGCTATTTTCCAATGATTTTGAGTAGCAGCACATATATACACGGTTACAATGTCACAAAGGCGCTAACACATAAGGCATACATCAGGCTAATTATACCACACACACTGTCACTAAATTAAAACCAGCTTAAAACAAGATACAAGTTGGATATATACATAGCAACTACTGCCTAGTGCACAACGTGTCCTTATCACCTGCTCCCATCATCACCTCAATTCTACTTCTTTTACTGCTCCTGCTTCTTGAGCTGATCTATAGATTCAACATGTTTAGTGAGTATCAGGCTTACACCAACACAAGGTACATAGCAACACAAGCCATAGATAACCAAATATTTTTTTTTGACATGAATAGATAACCAAATATTGAACTAAAGATACAATCTGCAGTAGGCACCAAATTAAGCTCTCACTATCCCAATCCATAAAGCAGCACTATATGAAATATTTACGTTAATATGGCAGTATGAACAACTAATCAGTATGGACAAATTTATGAGCATCAAAGCATGAAGAAAGCTAGTATTGAAATAATTATGTTAATATTTCATCCAAAAAAAAATAATTATGTTAATTAGGCGGTACGAAGATCTAATCCGTATGGACACAACTAGTTTGGAGGGCAATCACACAGACAAATGGCATCCAAATAGCCTCATCTATTCCAACTAAACTTTGATAGAGAGACATATTGGAAAAAGTAACATCATGCTTCCAACATCAATATACCTTTTAGAAGTTTCTTCAAATCTTTTTAATCTGAGCTTCTCGGGTTTGGTGATCCGGCCTTGAGTCCGCTTTTATCATAGAGTTCGCCATGCTCTTTTAAGCAGCCTTCGGACTTCCTTGTTGGCGTTGTTTTCGAATTTTTCAAATGTTGATACGTTGTTCTTCTTCCCCAAAACAATGTAAGCCACAAGTAGTTTAGATTTTTGTATGCCAATATTAGGTGGACCCCTGCCCTAGCTCCTTTTTTTTCTAAAAACTATTATAGTTTGCAAAGAAACACCATGTATGCCTCAGCTTAGACGATTTAGACGGTGCTCCCCATGGATGAATTTCATTCACATGTTAATTTATCATTGTTCTTGATGTGTGCACTATGTCTTGTTCTCGGGTTCGATCCGCCTCACGCTATATTCTTCGCTCAAAGAGTTCTCCAAACAAGAGCCTCAAGTAGTTTTATTGGACCTTAGCTCGGCAGCGCTTGCTTGTGAGACCCACCAAATATGAAATTAAGACTTGTTCATATGTCATGGGTATCATCTTAGTGTATAACCTGGCTAGCTGTTCTAATCAACTCCGGCTTGATCAAGATTGACTGCATCTTTTATTTGGTATGATGAATATAATAAAATCCGCCGGTTTTGCTGTAGCTAGGGTTTTGAGAAAAAATATGTACATCCGACTATCCGAGACAAGAAATGCTATAAATATTTCGGCCGTACCAATAGGGACGTGCCCCTTGTCAAAAAGAAAAGAAAAAAAAAAAGACTCCTACATCTTTGCTTAGGCCCCGCACGCATGCATGCATACATGACTTTGAATTGAATCTCCTGGGCGTTCTTTGCGTGCCTATATAGGCGGTGGCATTATGCCTCGACAGGTAAGAACTGCGTGGCAGGAAGGGGTTAGGAGAAGCCCAAAATGAGATGGAGGTGCTAGGGGAGGAGGTTTATGCATCGGAGATGACTTCAGCGAGTGGTGGGAACTAGGTAGTGTTGTAAGAACTACACAGGGATTGGCGGTGGTGGGTTGAGGAGTCAAGAGAATATGATAGATGGTGGTAATAATGATAAGTTTACATGGAAAGAGGAGATGAGCCATTGGATGGTTGACTCCACCTGCCAAAATTCAATTGTTGGTGTATGCCACAATACTCATCCAATGCCATTTTTTAAAAAAAAATCCTAGTTGCGGCAACACAATGGCAATCGTACCGAAAAAGATATAGTGGGCGCCGTGGCCACCACACCTTCACCCTACAATTATTACGAGCATCTCCTCCTTTACAAAATTGGGGTAGGGTTTGAGCAACCCTACTATTACAAATGAATCAGACAATATGTGGCATGGAGACTAACAAGTAGTTTGGGTGGGAAATCGAACTCTGGCCTCCTGATGATCTTTTTCCTGGCCCTGTGCATCATACCCAGCGGGTCGGCTCATCAAAACAAAATGTATACCCAAAAATATGTACAATTAATTAATGAATCGGTTTCCTATTATACTCGTCTTAAATACAACCTTCGTCCAAACAAAAGAAGGGGAAAATGGTTCTACACACACAAAAAAGAATACTGAGATCCGAGGGTGGAGGCCAACCACCATGTTTCATTAAAAAGAAAGTGATTCTTCAAGATCGCGGAAAAATCACCGAACTCTTGCTATCAAAGTGGCAGGACTTTTATTACCCTCGGCCTGAAATTCGCTCTATGGTGATTCGAACTCGGGACTTGAGGGGTGCCGCTTTAAAGCTCAAACAAAAAAAAAGTTCGACACATGTCTTCCTGAATCAACCAAGTAAAGCAGCTACCACACCGCAGGCTTGCAGATGTAGCTAGAGCACGCCATAGGTGCTAGCGGAAATTTATGCAAGTAGTAAGCGCAGAGTTTAGCTAGCTTACCTTCGTTGCCGTTCCACATGGTCACCGAGGAGGCTGATCGAAACGCCCTAGAGTTTGTGTATGTGTTTCTGGAGTTAAAGAGAGCTTTAGGGATGGGGCTCGTTTCATTCTTGGAGGAAGCTGGCTGCTCGTGTCAGGCGTATATGTAGTAACTAGTACTAGAAGAAGTCGTAGTAATCGCGAGTTTGAAATGAAATGCGCCGAAATTTCTTGGCCCGAAGTCGTCAACAATCTCTAGCCTTCGCGGTGCAAGCAGTTGGCAACAGAGAAGTTTGTTGGGTCACTCCCGAGAACCTGGGATGAAATTAAGTGAAGAGAAAACATGGCTCTTCTCAAATCCTTGTTTTGATGATAGCGTGTCGAGCAGTTCAACGAACTAGCCACTCAGCTACATTTCGTTCATTGGACCACGGAGGATGCATTTTCATGGAACAACTGTAGAAGTTGTGTGAAGATACAAGCCTCTGGATTTCGGGTAAATGCAATCAACAGATCAGTATATATAATGCATCTTATATTAGCGCGCTTTCTCGCTTGTTTCATTGCTATAAGGTTGCCGGGACCGGGCTGGGTCTGTCGTCAGGTCCTGGTCGTCGAGTTCACCGGCCATGAATGACGTCCTAAGCATGTTGATGTGCAACCTCCACCGGAATGGTGATTACGACCACGACACGACTTAGCAGATTCAAACGGCCACGTACGTCACTCTGCTGAAAGTTCGTGTATAGCTTTCACCGCGGCACTGCCGCGTCTCGCTCCATCCACTTATATAGAAAATTACCTTGTATGACGATGTAAGTCCGTACGTAATTAACAGGCAAATCTAAGATACGTCAACGTCACCACAAACCTTAGATAGCTTCTGCGTAACCTATAGAAAACCGACTTGTGTCACAAGGCTATATAAGAACCATTTCACCCACACCTGTGGACCTACATGAAGCTCACTATATATAATAAGTCAATTTGGATTACTTGGTCAAGCTTTCTCTTTCATTGGTTTTTTTTATGTATCCAATTGGCAACATAACTGACCTTTTTCAAAGAAAGTTTAGGGAAAAGAAGCTTTTCAAAATATATCTCACCTGCTGATGAATAGAAATCCACGTCATCCGATCACTGACAGCAAATGTACAAAGATGTATCTTGTCAAAAAAAAATGTACAAAGATGTGACTATTAGTTACAAACATGTATAAAGGGTGCAAGTTGATGGAAAATTCAAAGTTTTGGACCATATACACATGAACGGTCTTTTTAAAACCAATTAAGTGGTGCTTCTTTATTGATGAAACATCAAACAAGGAACATCGTTAGAAACTGAACAAAAAAATATATGTCATCTGCACTAGATGGTGATTATATATGTCATTTGGTCCCTCCAGGCTTAGCACAGATGAAGGCCACGTGTCCTAGGAGTTCAAATCACACGGCCAGGCAAGGACTGAGAGCAATAGAGCCGTGAAAGAACACCACGGATTGGCTGCCGTGGGATGTCTTGGGTAGACCCTGTACAAGGTTTGGTTTCAAACCGGCCCAATCCATGAAGCAGCCCATCACAAACTGTATTTGGAGGCCGTCGTTGTCCCAAAGGCTTGACACTGCTAGCAGGTCGAGCGGTAGGGCCTGCAAAGCCCCACTTCAACCAACTATCGGATGCAGCAAGCCCTTCTTAGTCCTTCTTTCTCGGGTCTTCACGGATTCCTACTAAGGACCTCCTGCTGCTTTCGGCATCTCCCGTGTGCGTGTGCAGTTTCATGTTCCCAAAGATCTTACTCAGAGTAAACTCAATGCACTGGCAATTGATTTCCATTCGATTCCAGATGGGTTTATGTTCTCATAGTAAACTCAGTTTAAAGATTCCCATCTTATTATCATCAATTGGTTACAAGTTTCATAAATATATAGTTTGACGGCTAACGACACCTTTGATAATTAAAATCTTTCTTTTGTTCTCTACAAGTCAGGGGTCATTCTCGCCGAGCATAATTATTTAGCAAAGAGGAATTCAAATGCGGCAATCATGTGACTTTTTGTGGCAAATCTAAAACCATTCAATATTTGTTATTCCAACGCTTGGAATTCGCATGCCATAGTTTGGTGGAGAACTGTCCACATGGTCCTACGAATTAAGCCACCTTGGAATGTCCAAAACTTTTTAATGATTAGTTGTCTTGAAAAGATTGAACTTTTTTTTTCATCCCTTTCACTAACAAGTTCAACGACAATTTTGTGGTCAATTCGATAACAAGGAATAAAGTTGTTTTTTCACAAATGTTGAATCGAATATCTTCTGCAAGTTCTATGCATAGGAACACACTAGTTTTTATGCAACGAGTTGAAACAGTGTAAAGATGAACAAGCACTTATATTGGGTGCTTGTCATACTTTGGAGACTGCAACATTGTTCCTCCTTGTGTTCTTTGTGTAGCAAATTGAGATAAGAATTGAGTCCTTGAGTGAGTTTGTTTTTTCACAAATTTCTCTCTATATTTTGAAATGCTCAGATATAATGATAAATTAATTTGGTTCCTTTATGATGGGGATAAAGCCAAATACTTCTTTCCATTATCTAAAAGTTGTGCAAATATACCAATCAACCCACCACACATGTAATTTGGTAGAGGAAACAACAAGATGCGTCTCAACCAAGAACCAAAGCTTAATTGCCACCATTTTTTTGTTTTAATGGACATGTTTCTAATAGTTAGCTTGAATGAAAGACAAAAGAAACACACTATTCCTACATATGACGACACTACGGATGGAAACATGAATGAGACTTGTCAGGAGGCTACCACTGATTTAGTATTTTGGAATTGCAATATACAACAAAGGAGCTACGGTTGCCATTAAATTGACCAACACAAACTTAGGTCGAGGTGCGCTTTTAGTATGGAGAAAAGCATGTCCCATCGAGTTGGGTGTAAGTTTTTAATGATGTGGTCTACCATGTGAGCAAAAGATCATAACGAATTGTTTGTACATAAAGGGTGATATGCATGAACAATGAACATGAATGTTGTGAATTATTACTAGGGATGCTTTGATGGAAAATAGTCCACATGGTCCTACGAATTAAGCCACCTTGCAGTGTCCAAAACTTATTTCATGATTAGTTTTCTGAGCAATACAAGTTAAAACTTTTTAACCCTTTTACTAACCTGTACAATAGCCATTTTATGATAATATGGTTGACAAGGAACAAAGTTATTTTTTTTTCACAAATGCACTGAATATCTTATGCAGGTTCCTTTGCGAGTTAGTTGGGCAAGTCTTCTGATACGGAATATACATCAAGGCAAGGAAGGCCCATTAAGAATTGTAGCATGCGGCCCAACTACTGGTCCATGAAATCTATTACTGGATTGATGTCTCCCACGTGGCAACTTGGCCGGCAAATGAAGGCACAAATATATACAGCACCATCACCACATCCTTTGACACGCCGAGGCATAGCTTTCTTGCCATCACCGATTTCTCAATGAAAACTGCTTCGCCCCATGAGATCAGATCACCGAGCACTATGGTCGTTGACCCGGAACCACGACCCGGTCTTTCGGTCATCAACAATGCCTGGGAGCATGAGCGCTTGCCGTATGGCGTTGCTTCTCTCTCATCATTGATTTGGGTGAAAAGTGGTATTTTTAAAAAAAAAAAAGAGACGACGTCATTATCGGTGTTGTATGTTGTTGTGATCATGCCATACAAATATGTATCCACTACTTCACTCCAAAGAATAGCTTTTGCACAGAAATTTGAATTCACATGGAGCTACAAATTCTTTTTTACACCAAAATTTGTATAAGAAATCTCACTAAAATTATAGTAGCATTCGTAAAACCTGGTACAAATCATCCACAATATACAAGCCAGGTACTGAATTTTTTTATGGCATGTTACACTAATCAGAATCTAAATAACCTCATGTACACCAACTAAACTTTGATAGAGAGACATACTAGAGTGAAAGTAATTAACATCATGCTTCAACATCAATATGCACTATGTAAAAATGTATCAAATCCACCATGCTTACTACAGACGTCAGCTTAAAACATAAAAATGCCTATAGATTTAGATGTAGCTTCAACTTGTTCAATCCATCCTTGTCTTTATTGGCCATCCGCATTGGGTCTTGTCAAAGGAGTGACTCGTATTCTAGCAGCGCCTTCTTTAGCTCTGTTTGGTTGATACTTTGCTGGCAGTTTTAGTAAATTTGTGAAATTGCCCTGTGTTGGCCTTTGTTGCTGTGGTGAGGGCAGAATCCAAGTTCTGCACTGGATGATATTGCTTCAACTTGTTTAATTTGTCCTTGTCTTTTTGTACATCTGCATTGGGTCTTGACAACGAAGTGACTCAGACTTTTTAAACGGTGCCGCATTTTGCTCCACTTCAGTAAATTTATCATACTTATTTCTGTTCTTTTTTTTCGCCAGAGTGGGAGCAGAAGGACTTCCTGAAAACAAAGCAAGCCACAAATAGTTGAGAATTTTAATTTATCTACAAGAAATTAATGAATCAGCTTCCTCCTCTACATGTCTCAAACATAATTTTGCTCCAAACACAAGAAAGGAAAAAAGAGGTTCTACACACGACACAAAAAAAAAAGAGCGGAGGGGGAGAGAGGCCCTCCACTGTATTTCAATAATACGTCTAAAAAGTGATTCTTCCCGGTCATGGAAAAAACCCTCGAACCCTAAGGGCGCCCCCAATGGTTAGCTATTTGGCTATCTAGATGTGACGTGGCAAGCAAAAAGTAGGAGAGAGAGTAGTCACTAGCTATATGTAAATAGCTAGACTATTTCACGTGGACCGAAAAGAACATGTGAGATGAACATGTGGGGCCAATAACTTAAAATATTCTTTTGTTTCAACGAATCTCTCACCTCCACATCATTAAACCAAATAGCTAGCACTAGCTATTACCATTGCGGACGCCCTAAATATGCTGGTGAGGAGACTTTTATTACCCTCAGCATTAAATTGACTCCTATCGGGATTGCCGCTGAAAAGCTCTAAAAAAAGTTCCACACACGTCTCTATCCTCAATCAACCAAGTAAAGCAGCCAATTGACCAACCGCAAGCACGCAAGATGTAGGTAGTACACCACGCCGTAGGTGCGAGGGGAAATGTATATGCAAGTAATAAGTGCGGTGTTTAGCTAGCTTACCTGTGTTGTCTTTCCCCATGGTCCCCGAGGAGGCTGATCGAAACGCCCTAGAGTTTGTGTATGTGTTGTTGCTGGAGTTAAGGTGCTTTAGGGATGGGGATTGTTGCAATCTTGGAGGAGGATAGCAGCTCGTGTCGTGTCAGGCCTACATGTACATGTATATTTATAGACACGTACTAGTACTAGTACTAGTACTAGTAGAAGAAGAGGTCGTGACAACGGCGAATTTGAACTGAAATGCGTCAGAAATTTCTTGTCCCGGCCGTGTCCTCATAATCTCTACCGTTCGCAACGCAAGTTTGTTGGGTCACTCCATACATATTGATAACCTGTGATAAAATTAAGCGAAGAGAAAACTGGGCTTGTTTATCATAACTTATGACTCCAATCTTTGTTTCTCTGCTGATAACGTGTCGAGTAGTTGAACGAACTACTTACTTAACTACATTTGTTCAATGGACCACACGGAGGAAGAATTTTCAAGGAAACACTGTAGCAGTTTATGCGAAGATCTCCCCTGCCTCGATCTCCAGTCTTGCTAGTAGTAGTGTTGTACTACTATAGCAGTTTAACGCGCTCTGGTTCGATGCAAGCAATTCATGAGTATATATATGCGCTGTGGTCAATGCGGGCTGGGTGAGTCGTCACTCAGGTCCTTGTCGTCGAGTTCACTACCGGCTACTATGAAGGACGTCCTACGCGTCTTGATGTGCAACGCTCGTACACCGGCGACGCGGAACGCCGCCGCGACCCGCGTTCCGTGTGACTGTGGTGATACGACCACGACTTAGCGCAGATCCAAACGGCCACATGCATAGTGTCATGAGAAATCATCTCTGTGTGGACTAGTGATCTCTCTGCTGAAAGCGCGTGTATAGCTTTCATCAATCCAGACAAAGGCATCACCGCGGCACCGCCGCGTCTCGGCTCTAACAACTTATTAAAAAAAACATGTATGGCGATGTATATCGGTACGTAATTAACAGGCAAATCTAACATACGTCAAATCTTAGATGGCTCCTGTGTAACCTACTAAAACTAACGTGTGTCCCAAGGCCATATAAGAACCATCTGACCCCAACGAACCACGGTGGACCTAAAGGAAGCTCACTTGGCCAATTTGGACGACTTGGTCAAGTTTACTCTTTCTTTGTTTTTTATTTATTAAATTCAATTGGTAATGTAATTGACGTTTTTTCAAAGGAAGTTTTGGCAAAGAAGCTTCTCAAAATAGATATCGCAGCACTATGTCAGCTGGTGATGAATAATATCCATCCACTTATAAAAAAAAAATGTATGGCGATGTATGTCGTACGTAATTAACAGGCAAATCTAACATACGTCAAATCTTAGATGGCTCCTGTGTAACCTACTAAAACTAATGTGTGTCCCAAGGCCATATAAGAACCATTT
The DNA here is from genome assembly GCA_015847255.1 of Hyparrhenia diplandra. NCBI lineage: Eukaryota > Viridiplantae > Streptophyta > Magnoliopsida > Poales > Poaceae > Hyparrhenia > Hyparrhenia diplandra. Next base: position 1,621,839 of record JADLZK010011812.1, read on the forward strand.
CACCCCAACGAACCACGGTGGACCTAAAGGAAGCTCACTTGGCCAATTTGGACGACTTGGTCAAGCTTTCTCTTTCTTTTGTTTTTTTATTTACTAGCAACATGCTCAAATGCGTTGCAACGGGAGAAAAAAATGTTATGTACTCAATTAAAAAATAAGGGCATGATAAAATTTTTCTTGCATTGCTACGAACAAAAAAGTTGTGCTCATAAATAAAATTAATGAAAACAGTTAAAATTAATATTAAATTTCATAAATTCTTTTTGAGATATGTAAAGGTATGTAACTCAATTATCATGGAATTAGTTATTGATATCAAGGGCTATAATGTGTGATGATTATGACCAGAAGGTCACTCTTAATTTTCCATACTTTGCAGAGGATGGCACTGGTTCATACTTTCACAATTTGTTTTTGGACAATCGACTACATTAGACTATAATAATATGAGTTTTGCTTTTTAATACATCAATAAATTTATGGTAGAAATATTTATTTGTCATCAGTCAAAGGTATAAGAAGTTGAAAGCCTATATACTGTGTGTTGTCTTTAGGTTTTTTTTTGTTTATCTATCTGCATGTGAGTATTTACCTTTGCTAACTTGGTTTCTTCTGTCCATTAGTAGAGGTTGTGGCTATAAAAATTATAGGAGGGAGTAATCAAAACTGATATAAATGTTGGACCTGGACTTTTTTTGTTGGTGAAAACTTGTAAATGTTGAATTTGCTTTTTTTGTGTGTTTTTAATCTTCTACATCTACAAAAGGAAAAAGAGAGATGAGACTTGCCAAAGAGATATGTCGTTCCAAAGACTGATGATGTCTGCCGCCCGGTGGAAGTCATTGGTAGACGATTGTTTTTTTATAGCCAACAAAAAAAGGCACAAAGTACGTATTTGTTTGAAGACCGATGGGATCCGTATTTGTGGCCTTAGTTGGGTCTGGGCTTAGTTTAGGACTGCACCGACGCTTTGCACGTATACGCATGCAACGGCCTTGGTTCGGTCTCGGGAAAGCTTTCCACGGGGCATGCAAATATCTCTTTATGGACTCTTTTACTACAGACTCTATAGAGAACCGAAGAACACCGGCAGACGGAAAAATATGTGGACAAGAAATTTTCTCTTTATTAGTAGGTAATATAGATTAAATCCAATTGGCAATGTAACTGACGTTTTTTTGAAAGGAAGTTTTGGCAAAGAAGCTTCTCAAAATAGATACCGCATCAGTATGTGCGCTGATGATGAATAATAGCCATCCGTCACCCGATGACTGACAGCTAATCTACAAAGATGACACCAATATTTACAAAATTACAAACATGTATATATAAATAACAGGTGCGAGTTGACGAAAATCCAAAGTTTCAGACCATCATACACATGAACGGTCATTAATTACACTATGATGGTTGTTATATATGTGTCATCCGAGCTACGATTGATGATTAATTAAACTACACTGGCTATATCTATAAAGTACATTTAATCCTGGTGAAACCAGCACATGTACATTAACAGTGTGACGCTACCGCGGACGCCCGTCCGATCCTCTAAATCAGCGGCTCCAAGCGTACAGATCCCTTGTACAATAACAGTGAAGTGCCACCAGCCGTTGGATTCTTCCAGCTGCAGTTTCCTACCGTCCAGCTAACCCCCTTTCTTGAAACATACCCAGAGCACTCCGTCCCCTTCCTCACTCCGACCCCGCTGCGCCCCAGCCCATGGACTCCACCGCCCAGTCACCCGCGCAGCGTGCGCCCCACGCCGGCCTTCTCTGGCCCCCCTGGCCCGTCGCATCAGCCACCCTGCGCCGCCCTCCTGCACCCCAGGGGCGCCCCACCGCCCCGCATCGCTGTCCCGCCCTTGCCTGCCACGTCCGCCGCCCCACACCACCCCTCTTCTTGGATTCTGCCGTTGCCCACGATGACAGATTGTCAATTTTTTTCTCTCAATATTTTCCCTACTTCTATAGTTAGTTGCTGCTAAATGTCCTGAACCTAACTACATCTTTCTTCAGATTGATATTTTAGTTGCCGTGCAGAACCTTACTGTAAATTTGCGGACATTGCAGAATTCTAAATGGTCATACCAAGGTGGATTCAAGATCCAAATGAAATGTATAAACAACGAATGCAAACACTATATCTACCCGCGCCAAGCGTGGGGGCTCTCGCTAGTATATATTTCATCGGAGCTTGGTAAATTTCAACACACAAGAGTATGTATCGGATTCTAGTTGCTCTCAGAGTAAAAAAGGGAGCACCTGAGGCCACGCAACACTCACCAAATCACCATAAATGATTTATAGCAATGCCACCTTTTATTTGTATATGGGCGGCTTCATCACTGGCAGCTCTTACAATGGTTGTGTCAACACCATATGGTGCAATGATGGTTCACCCTCCATCAGTCTTATTCACGCGACATGGTGCTAAAACACAGCATGCTGTGCATTTTTTTTTTTTTTTGGGAGCTGGGAAGTGCAGGTAATGTCAATCGAGCCCATCAAGCAAGTCTGGCCCATTCTCAACAAATCACTGACCACTTCGTCATTCCATTTGTGGGCTGATGGCACAAATATGCACAAGTGGAGCACAGAGAGCGGACGCTGCAAAGAAATATCAGTAACTGTCTATACCATACTTCCGGACGGCCGGACGCGTGGGCCTGGCTATATGAACGGCCCATTATTAACCACTAGTTTCTCTCGTTGACATCGGCACTCCGCACCCACCCCGTACTGCTTTGACCCTGCAGCCCCATCCAGCCCGCCTCCACCAACGAGCAGCGGCAGAGAACTTCCACGCCTGCGTCCTTCTCCCTCACGTGGCATGCACCCGCTGCTTCCCAACCCCTCCTGTTGCTCCTGTGCGGCGGCCTACCCGGCGCAAGCCGGCCACCCCAGCGACCCCGTTCCTCTTCTCCAAACGGCCACCCATGGCCTCACCTTCGATGCGGCCCCCACGCGAGCCTACCACCCCAGAGACCCCTTTCCTCTTCTCCAGACGGCCATGGCCTCAACTCCAATCGCGGGAACGACGCGACCCGGGCGGCAGCTCCAAGGCCAGCGCAGATCTGGCGTAGATCCCACCGGGGCTTCCGGCCCTGCTCTGGCATCGGGAGCCCCCCCAATGCCCGCAGATCCGGTAGCCATGGCGCTCCCCTGTGCTAGGATCTCTCTTTCCCAACCCTATGTTGCGGTTGTATGTTTCAACCTGTTTCAAACATTTCAGAGGTATGTTCTTTGTTGAATCATATGGATGTTGCAAAAGTAGATCAAGAAGTGTTGCATATATTGTAATTGTTTTCACAGGCATGTTGCAATAGTATGTCTCGAAAGTGTTTCACATGTTTCGTAGACATGTTTCATCTGCGTTTTCAGACGCAAATTGCAATTGTGTTTATCCGTATGTTGCATATGTTTCACACATATGTTGGATGTGTTTAATTCGATTTTTATGTATGGTTTGCAATGGTTTCAAGTGTGTTTTAGAAGCGATGTTTCAAGTGTTTCAAAAGGGATGTTTTAAGTGTTTCAACTAGTTTCAATTATATGTTTCAAAGTTGTTTTTGGATGTTTCAAAAGTAGTCCAGGTGTGTTTTTTAGTGTTTCAGAATCATGTTTGAAGTGTTTCAACTATGTTCAAAGTGTTTCTAGATGTTTTTCTATTGTTTCAGAATGATGCATCGTGTGCCCCTGTCCGCAATGGATTCTAGTGTTTCAATTGTATTCGTTTTTTTATTTTGATTTGATCCTACGTGCATGGCCGCAGAGCTCCTCTGCTCTCTCTTGAACGGTCTCTTGATGAAGCAAACAGAGCATCGACCAGGGACGGAGAAAACGCCCGGGCGGGCGGGGCTCAAGCCTGACCTACAGCTGCCAGCTACGTGTAGCACCATGCAAACATCCCCTTCAATTTGAGCGATAGATACAAAAAAGAAGGAGGGGCTGAGATCTAGGTTGGAAAGAGAAGATGAGCTGTTTCTTTTTGGGCCAATAAAATTATAGATATAGCATCATCTCCAGTAAATAAGAAACCTATTTTAGGCAGACTGTATGCTAGCCATCCAATCCCGCTGCATCCATCGAGCGCCGATGCCTCCGCTCCACGTCTTGCCATCTCGCGACTCGCATGCAGTGAAACTGAATAAAACTGTATCCATTTTCATTTAGGAATAAACTGTATCTTTTTATATATATATTTTTTTTTGTAAATTTCATTAATCGCATGTTTTCAATATAAGATTACTTCAATATGTTTGCCTTTTATGAGGGGTTATAGTAGAGTTAAGTTGTTGTAGATTGTTCAGCCCGCCCTACAATTTTTTCCTGGCTCCGTCCCTGGCATCGACGACAGCCTTTGCAAGGAATGGAGCAGTGCCTCACTTAAAATGGGCTAGTGCACGACTTTGCTTTAGCCAAGCTAGCAAGTAAGGCAGCCAAACACGAGCAGATGTGACAAACAAGGCAGCTAGCTAGCTAGCAGCGCCGCAGAGCATGCCAGGCCCAGCAGGCCATGCACGTGCGAGCGTCCGGACGGAGCCGGGCATCAGGAGGTCCCGGCGCTATCGTGCCCCAAGAAATATGTGCATCAGGACCTAGGCTAGCTGATTAAAGCCAACAATACATTGAAGAAATTAGTTCTAAATCTATCTGTACTACATTCACGCCATGTAGAAAGTTGGACATTAGTTGGCTTTTAGGCTTAAGTGGGCCAAGAGACTGCTTGCAATCAGGCCCAAGTGTGCAGAGGAAATTGCAGACTAAAACCGACAAGGAAGAAATAGATGGACTACCTTGTTTCGAGGGCCACAAAACATGGAGATGGATAGAGAGAGAGAGAGCTGGAAGAGATATTGGGTTGGCCCATAGAAGGATTTGAGCCCTACATGATTAGCGTGGTGGAAATAAGTGTTATATTTATATTTAACTTAATAGTGGTAGAAGTGCAGTCGTCTCAATAAAAAAGTGATGTATAGTTGTAGTAGTATGTTACAAAAATAATTATTCAGAGTGATATATAGATATTGAGTTATCTTTTGTAATTGCTTATATTAGTATTTATATGTAGATTTGAGAGATTTTGTTCGTTTATTTTATAACTGTTGACAGGGATAATAATTTGCATATAAATTAATAGACAATAGATACCTTCTATTATGTTTCACAATGGTATATATGGGTATTGGAAATGAAAATTTAGTTGTTATTTTGCATTATATATCATAGTGGAAGATGTCGGTAGTTTTTAAAAAAAAAAATCAAGAGGATCTTACTATTACTAATTGGAGGCTCCAAAACAGAGACTCCACGTTAATTCTCCCAAGGCGCTAAAAAAAAAAAAAAAAATACTAGAAATTCTCACATTAATCGAAACATCTAGCCATCAGCTCTAAAGCTTTTTGGCAATCAGTAACCATTGGATCTACTTTGTTTTATAGAGATTATATTAAATTTTCTTTCATAACGGCAGAGACCGTTTCTTCGTCAGCACAAAAGAAATATTTCTTCATAGTTTGCTACAAAAGAAAGAATCCATCCTCAGGTGGGGTACTAATTCCATTCCGGCTGCTAGCGCTAAGCATATAGTATATATATAACCTTTAACAATGACTTTGCATTGCACACGCAAATGCAGAATGCTACCTGGACCTGGACCACACGAAGCAGAGGCATTTCGCGGCGGACCTCAAGAAACGCGGGCTCAAGACCGTGGACTGGGTCCACGCCTGCTTCGCGGCGGTGGTGTTCCTCACCATCGCCGGCAGCGATGTCGGGCTCCAGAAATGTTTCTTCAAGGACGCCGCGGAAAACACCAAGCAGCTGCTCAGGAACCTGCCGCTGGGCATGGCGGTCCTGTCCAGCTTCGTCTTCATGATCTTCCCCACCAAACGAAGAGGCATCGGCTTCAACAACACCAACTACAGTAGTGCTGCTGCTGCCGATAAAGCGGCGGCGGCGTCGTCGTCATCGTCATCTTCCTCATCGACGTCACACAGCTCGGACAAGGACGACGATGAGAGCTCCAGCGGTCAGAAGCAGCCGGGTCCGGCGACATCGGCGAACCTCCTGCTGCTGCTGCCGGCAGGTACAGTGCTGGCGTTCCAGGCACTGGCGGCGACCTTCACGAACCAGGGCCAGTGCCACCGTTCCAACTTCTGGCTCACCCTGGGGCTCGTCATCTTCCTCACCGCCACCTACATCTTCTTCGCATTCACTGAAAGCATCACGGATTCCAAAGGCAACGTGCACCATGGCGTCGCCCTTCTGGGACACCTCTACCTCTTCAACGTCCCGAGGCAGGAACGGACGGAGATGGCGGCGGAGATCAAAAAACGCGGCCTCAAGGCCGTTGACTGGGTCCACGGCGTCTTCACGGCGGTCGCGTTCCTCACCATCGCCGGCAGCGATGTGGGGCTCCAGGACTGCTTCTTCCCAAATGCCGACGACAACGCCAAACAGCTGCTCAAGAACTTGCCGCTCGGAATGGCGATCTTGTCAAGCTTCATCTTCATGATCTTTCCACCCACGAGAAAGGGCATCGGTTTCGAAGTACAACGTTATTGAGGGTGGTGGGATGGGCGCGGCGAAGAAGCCCAATGATCCAGAAGCACCACACACTCTACTCCACAGGACACCAAGCCAGCTTCTTTTTTCGAAACCGTACCATTGGCACGTACTGCATTAAGAGAAGTTAGAAGTTTACAAATGATTCGCAAGTAATCCACAGATTACTCACGAAACACACAGCACAAACAAACAGCAAGCAATGATAGGGGAGGGGTGGGGCGAACCCTCCAACTACCAACCCCGAAAGCTAATCCTATTACAACCAAAACACAACACCTAGGTGGCTAGCAGAGAACGGAGCGAACGACGACAACAGCGGCAAAGCATCCGCTAGACGAACCTCGGCAGCAAAGCATCTGCCGGAAGACGACCGCGACCTCGGCGTCACGCGCACACCGGAAACGTAGGCTCAAAACGACCGCGACCTCGGTAGCACACGCATACCGGAAACACAGGCTCGTAACGACCGCGACCTCGGCAGCACACGCACACCGGAAACGCAAGCTCGTAAAAGTCCGCCGGAAACGACCACGACTACGGCTGCAACAACCACTAGCTAGACATACCCGGTGATGGGAAACATGAGGCACAAATAGGATTGGCGAGACGACCATAGCGACCTAGGAGGAGGAGCGGCGACCGAGGAAGGGAGCAGGAGACTCAGAGGCGACGCCTTCAAGAAGGGTGCAGCACCAAAAGCCGTCGCCGTCATCCGCCCGACCACATCGGGCTGATCTTTCGCCCGGAGCTCCATGCATCCAAGCACGTAGAGGGCGAGCAAAAAACACCGCCATCCACGCCACCACGGCGTCGATGGACGCGACCGCAGAAGCGCCGCCCGCACCACCATGGGCGAGACGCAACCGCGAAACTAGCCACACCACCCAAACCGCCACTCTTTCCGCCGACGACGTCCACCTCGAGCCGCGAACGCCGTCGGAGGAGCAGGCCACGCCGGTGGGGCCGACGCGTGCCCCTGCTCACGGCCGAAGCGGCGAGGAGGAGGGGGGGGGGCGGCGAGGGGCCGCGGCGGGGGTCGCGCCCTGCGGGACCCCCTGCGCCGCCGGGCGTCGGGCTTCCGATGCACCACGGCGGCCGGCAGCGAGGAGGGAAGAGCCGCCGAGCCGTTGGCGGCCAGCGCTCCCCGCGACCCCCCGCGTCCGCGCCCTCGGCGCAGCGCAGGCGGCTGGAGGCTGGGCTCTCCCGCCCGTGGTGGTGGATGCAACGCCGACGCCGCCGGCGGCGGCGCGGCCGCCCACCCGCCGCGTCCACGAGAGGGGAGGGGCGAGGCCCGGATCGGGGGCCTGAGGCCCAAATCGGGTTGGGCCCCCATGGGATCCGCATGCCCAACGGCCGGGCGGCGTGGGGAGGGCGGCGCAGTGGCCCCTGGTCGCCGGAGGGGAAGGGTTGGAGGGAGAGGGAGCGAGGGGGGGGGGAGAGAGAGGTGGATGCGCCGACGGGGCCCCTTTGTGGAACCGCCGCCGCCGCCGCCACGGCGAGGAAGGGCGGCGACGGTGGCCGGAGGGACGCCGGAGGGGGAGCTAGAGGCGCTGGGGCCGACACCCCGAAGTCGCCTGTGGGGGCGCTCGGGAGCCGTTGGAGGGGTTCGTCGCCCGTGAAACAACCCCAAGCCAACTTCTTGAAATTCTATCCTGGATTCTTTGCCGTTGATTCCGTCGCCCAAACAGAAAATTTGTTTATACCGCTTTCCGTTTTAATTATTTGTTTGTGCAAACTTTTATGTGTGTTAAGTCCGTCGTGTTTTAATTATATTTTCTTTGTGGAGGTGCCCTTGAGGCAACCATAGACATGAAATTACCACTCTTATATCTGTCATCAAGAATTCAACAGTATGCTTCAGTTACATACACTACCAGAATCCGGCTCTTTGCCGAACGTCCAAAGCTTTACCAAGTGCTTTTTATCGGGCACTCAACAAAGACCCTCTTTGCCGAGTGTCAAAAAAAAAGTGGGTCTTTGTCGAGTGTTTTTCTTGGCGCTCGGCAAAGCAGTTTTTCAAATCAGTTTTTGAGGCCCTAAACAAGTTTATATAAAAAAGTTTTCGACTACAAAGTTTCATAACTTCTCAAAATCTACAAAATTTATTTTGATCATTGTTGACGCAAAAAGCGGTCACGCCAACACACTTGGCAGGCTAGAAGAATTGAGCCTGAAACGACCGGACGTGCGGTCAATTTGACCCGCGCAATTGACAAGGAGAAGAACGTTTATCAAGTAATTACGGCCGGAACTTGCCGGGTGTTGCCCGACAGTTCCGAAAAGGTGACTCAGAGAGTCTTCATAGCATGGTGACTGATAAAACGTACAAAGTCAGCAAAATCTACCGAGAAAACATATATAGCATGAAATACAAAATAGCCGACTCGTGTAAGCTGTAGGATATGTATAAATAAGTGTGGCAGAATCCTTCTCTACAACCGATCAAATGTGTCTGTATAACCGGCTATCACAGCTCAACATAACATTAAGGATGAAACAATTCCATAGATATGAACATATATGAGGAATATCCGAACAATCTTGCCCCAGATATAACAAGCAGCACACGCATATATCTCTGATCTAAACAGCAAACAAGCAGAGATTCATCAAGACTGGTCTAAAAGGTTGGTGGTCTTAACTAGCCCTTTTCGCTAAACATGTCAAATCTACGTTCACCTGGTCTAACGGCCAGCGGGTTTCAGTAAACTCAATATGTGAAGCTAGATCGTCTGACATCTAAATAGATCTATATCCAAGCATTACTCGTAAATATCTGAATAAAAACATAAAAGATGCAATGTGTGCATGTGTTGTTCGATGCCTGGACATTAGGAATTCTCAGGTTTAATCCAACCAACTGCCGAACGCCTGGCTTTCATAAACCCTTGACGCATCTAAGCTAGACAGATCCACATGCACGTATTACTTGTGAAAGCATAACCGTGTCGGCTAAAATAGCCGAATCGGGGTCCATGAAGTGTGAACAGACGCATCTAAACATGACTAGACCTTACATGGCTAAACAAACCGGGTAATCCAGTGGTTATCTATTAACCGTCCACTCTAATCACATCTAAATGAATCTGAACCCATAGCACGTGACGATCTAGATTGGTAGACTCTGGCCAATAAGCATGTAAAAACGACCATCAATGGTAAAAGTAAACAAATCATGCATAGAGACGATCATAATCAATATAAATCTAAGGCCAAAGTGCTTATCAATCTAGTCGGTCAAAAAGTGTGTTCATATGAAAAAACATAAACAAATCTGAGCATGAACGTCACGGGTAACTTAATGAATCTACTAGACTTAGACAGATCTAATAGAGCCGATAACTCAATGCTAAGGCTGGTATAGAAGGCCAGTGGCCTAGCAAAGCTACCTCGCCATTGATTACAAAGTCCGCCCGGACGACTAGGTAAGATATAACGAGGGTTGTCAGTACTTACGAGCAACGCGGAGCGGATCACGAGAAGCTGCAGAAGAACTCGACGACTCAACTAAAGGACTCGATAAGATGGCCGGAGCCGGTTTATGTATTGATTGATTGTATATTTTTCTACAAGATGCCGCAACCCTTTATATTTATAGGGGTGCCTGGCGATACTGGGAAAGACTCGCGTACATGCACGGAAGGTTACTTTACGTCTAAGCAAACAAGCCTCTCGGCTGTACATCCGAAAGTATATTCTATTTAAATCCAGCACTAATGATATGCCTCCTATTCCTGGTAACCATGCCGATGCGTGTGTGCCTCCAGTTGCCTTGGCCCATCCGTTGGCTTAGTAATAATCCTTCGTCTTTCCAATATTAGCCAAATCAAGACGTGGCTGGATCACATCATCTATTGACCGTCTAAGTGCTCTTCAAGCCCAACATGCAAGTCCGTGTCATGTGCATGTACTTCTGTCCTTTCCTTCTATATTCTCTCTCCTTTTGTAGCAATTGGATTTGATGGAGAATATCAAATAACCGATGGAGATTAATATGGTGTGCATCTCATGTTGAGCTGTGATCGGCTCCCTTTTATATCTTTCCTGATAAATAAATATATATTTCAGCTGGCTCCCTCTTCGTTTCAAGGCTACACGCCAGGCCTTTAGCCAATTTTGCCTCCTTCAGGATTTTGCCCACCAGCTGTTTACCGACTCTGCTGACGTCACCTTTGCCGATCGCTCTCTTCTTTCCTTCAAGTCGGCAATCTCTGTTCACCACGATTTCTGGGCTAAATCTTCATTGACCAAAATCTGGTGTCAACAATCATTTCTTCATTTGACAAAGCGTTAGTAACGTTATTCACAAAACTTACATCTGTCTCATATCCTCTCATAGTTTCCTGGAACTAGAAGAGAAATTAATAAGATTTACTAACAATGTTACTAAAACTTTGTCAAATGAATAAATGACCAAAGTAAACTTTGTAGATCTCAAAAAGATATGAACATTAATTGTAGAAAACTTTTTATTTGAATTCATCTTATCATGCAAAACTATGTTTGAGTCTTTCAAATTTGAAATTCGAATTTTCCAAACTATCTCGGATGGAAAAACTATCTAAATGAAAATTGTAGATTTCGAAAAGTTATAAAACTTTGTAATTGACAACTTTTGATTTGAATCCATATAGGGCCTTAAAAACTGATTTTGAGAAATGCTTTGCCGAGAGCCAAAAAAAGCACTCGGCAAAAACCCTCTTTGCCAAGGGCGGAGAAAAAAGGCACTCGGAAAAACCCCTCTTTGCCGAAAGTGCCTTTTTTGGCGCCGACAAAAGCAGTTTTTCAAATCAATTTTGAGGCCCTAAAGCAATTCAAATCAGAAAGTTGTCAACTACAAAGTTTCATAATTTTTCGAGATCTACACTTTTTTCATTTAGAAAGTTTTTCCATCCGAAAAAAGGTCGTGAAAAATTCGAATTTTAAATTTTGATGTCTCAATTTGAAATTTGAATCTTTCAAATGACCTCGGATGAAAAAACTTCCTAAATGAAAAGTGGAGATCTCAAAAAGTTATGAATCTTTATAGTTGACCACTTTTTGATTTGAATTCATCTTATTATGCAAAATTACGTCGAATCTCTCAAATTTGAAATTCAAATTTTGTAAATAACCTCCGATGGAAAAACTTCCTAAATCAAAATCATAGATCTCAAAAAGTTATGAAACTTTGTAGTTGACAACTTTTTGATTTGAATTCATTTAGAGCCCCGAAATAAGCAATTTACACTTGGATTAGTACCATATTTGAATAAATCAAACTAATCCTATACACAAATGAACAAGTAGTGAAGTGGTAGAGAGGCTTAAGTTCTCAGCGGCAGTGTGTGAGTTCGAATCCTAGCTCTCGCACATTTGTGAAAAACGTTGGAAAAAAAGTCAAAAAATGATGGTTTGACTAAGATGGTTGAGCTCTTGCTAGTGGGCCCTCCCCCAAAAAAAAAAAAATTTTTTGCTATTATTTTTGGGTTTTTTGCATTTTTATTTTGCCGAATCGTAAATCTTTGCCGAAAGTGTTTTTGGGCATCGACACTCGGCAAAGACCCTTTGCCGTGAGAAAATTTGCCGAGAGGTCTTTGCGGCCATTGCCGAGTGTAAAAAAGGGCTTTGCCGAAAGATCCGACACTTATCCGGCGGTCGATCTAAACCATTGATGCCAATCCGATGGTTGAGGAGGATCCCTGCACGGACACCTGAAATTTCCTTGCTTTATTAGTAGGTATAGATAAACTAGCAAAAAAATGTCCGTGCGTTGCAATGGGATAATAAAAAACATATACTTATTTTGTTAAGCCTAAAGATTTAGGTGTAAAATAAAAAATTGTTTATGTCAAAAGATCGATTTCCTTTTAGTGTGTGAACGCCCATGGCAGTTGTGGTTCCACCTCATCGACCTCTCTTCTCAAACGCTACCGTCAGCGTAATGTTGAATAAGGTGCGACGTGGTTAGAATGCCAACACTTTAACTAATCCAACGCTGACGCAGCAGTGTTTTAGATAGCATGTCATCTGGGAGTATTAAAGTTCTCTTATATCACTATTCGTAGGGAGATATATTTGTCACCTATGGTAGTGTGGCCTCATGTGTTGTGCTCTTATGTTGTATTTTATTTGGATCGTTTTTTTTCTTTTAAACTTTAACCCAATCAATATTATTCATTGTACATGAAAAGTTTTACCATAGATTCTACACATTAATAAAACATCATCAAAAAAAATCACTGCAAAAGGATTAAAAAATCTATATAAGTACACAAAATATTTTATTCTAAGGATAAAAAAAGACCTTTATAAGATTATGAAAGAAAACATGGATATATAGAAGTACGAAAAATATTGTGTTCTAGAATGTAGACCTAGTCGAGAGAACTTCAAAAAATAGTTTTACTACTTTTTTATTTATATAACCTTCCACATAATTTATAAGTTTATTGTTTTACCAAAAAATAAAAAGAAAATAGCCAGCTCATGGCTCGACCTTTCCATGGCGCAAAAGGCCCATGAGACAGAATCCAGCCCAACATAAGAAGGGTCAATCTAGGCCGAACTTTTATATAAGGAATATTCAGGTTTCTCAAATTCAGTTTAGATCCCTCCACCTTTTCTTTCTCTCTTGCACTTTTGCACCTGGAAGGCTGAAACCCTTCCTTCTCTTCAATTTCTTTTTTTCTTATCCTCCTCCCAAACCGTTGGACACTAGGTTGGTACTATTGTATCGTATTGTACACAGATGACGGAAGAAAATTATGCGGACGGACGGGCAGGCAAAAAAATAGGTGGAGGCAGAAATTTTCCCTCTTTATTAATAAGGATCATATCGAGAGTGGTTTGTTGTCCGGCACTACCTAGCAAGATTGTATCCCACATTCTAGTGACCCATGCTTTGATTTTCCACAATTCCTTTCATGGCCTAATCATAAAGGTTCCGCTAACCATTGCGACTTGTAAAGTAAAAAACATAATAATAATGATTCATGTAGGTTGCAGAAGACATATTATATTGTAAATGGACTAAGGAAGACAAAAGCGATACCTTTGATTGGTGAACGATGCAAAAAAATAGACCATTGATTGGTGATGATGGAAACAACCGAATCAAATAGATCAATGGAGATGATGGAAATCAATGGATGAACCATGTGAATAGATGGGTTTCGAATAGATGGCCTCTTGTTTTGCGAGTTCCTATTTGTACCTAGGCCCTATTTGTACGTGGTTGATGATAAAATATATAATGGGAGTCCAGTAGATGTGCATCTGTTTTGTTTTGTTGGAGTCGATAGATTGGATGCCTTCGATGTCATTTATCCAGAATACTTTGTTAATACATTTTTTAGGGATTCTTTTTTAATATATTTAGTTCTCGGTTAGATGGATTTGTTGGTGTGGACGTAGTAACTAACCATGGACGTAGCATTCTAGATATATTATCTTAAACAATCCTAATTCTATACGGAATCTGGAGGAGAGGTGAAAGAAAGAAATAAGTGGACCGAAATTTTGGTGAACTAAAATTTTCTCTCTTTATTAATAGGTATAGACTAGCAAAAACATGCCGTGCGTTGCACGGGATGCATAATTTATTGTTCGTACTTATGGCAATAGCAAATATTGTCCTTACGCCGCAACACGACGTATTATTGTTATGTGGTCATCTAAAGATAACTATCTTTGTTTGATTTTAAATGGGCCAACCTTATTTCTTTCTTTCTTCTAAATATCAAGGTCTCTAATAAGTGTAGTTTCAGTCAAGTATGAACCTTCGGTGCATATAGTGAATTAAAGATTGAATCCAGTAAAATAATGACTTATTGGAAAAAATGTGGTACATGGAGTTGTTGTGACCTGCTCTTTAATCTTATGTTATATATTTTATATAAATTTAGCATAGCAAATATACCTAGGTGTTGCCACGTAATGCATCTATAATATTAGCATATATATGAGAGCTCCTTCTACAGCCATACTGAAACTAAGAGTTTGTTTGTTACAGCTCTACTTCACTGATGAATCAGTTTTTTTCCGGCTCTACACAGTGCGGCTGTAGTTTACACAACACAATTTAATATTCCGTACGTCCATCACGTTCCGGTTGCCTAAAAAAAAAAATACACGTCCACGGGGCACGGGTATAGCCCATGGCGCGGCATGGCAGGTCTGGCCGCCACATGCAAATCGTATCGGACTACGCTTCTAGAAGGCTGGACGAAAGATAGGGTCGACGACGGAAATTTCCTCGCTTTTATTAGTAGGTATAGATTTTATATATAATCTCCAAAGTGTAGTGAAACATAAAAAGTAAGGGCATTTGTCATCCTTTTGGTTCAACACAATCATAGGAAGTAAAATTAAGATTTTAGTGGACTCTAGCGCTTTCGGCTGATGGCATAAGCCGGTTAATTCCGGTTGATGGCATAGTATTGTGTGAAAGGAAATAAGCTGAAACAAACCAAGACAAGCCAAGCGAACATGCTCGTAATTATTATTTTTGTAACCGTGGAATACATAAAATAAATCGATGCTATTATTTTAATAGCTTTTTAGAATTTATTATATTATATTGTAATAGTTGTAGGAAGATGAATGCCAGATCCTAACTCAACCAAATTAAGCCCAAATCGCAAAAACATGGCCCAAATGTCACCCGCATGCCAACATGAATGGTCGACCTAAATCTAAGCCGTCAATCCAAACGGGCGGACAAGATCGTCCACGTGCTGAACAAAACCGTAGATGCTAGCCGCACTTTCCAAACCCTAATCATTTTTCACCTCCGTGAATTCACTGAGAGAGAGAGAGAGCCAGCAGAGTGGCGGTGGCAGATGATGGAGACGCGCTGCTGCCAAGTTCCTTCTACTGGCGCGCGTGCGGCCCAAGCCATGGAGCCAGCATCGTCAAGGTCTTGAGTCTCAGTTCTATTCGCCTGCTTGTTCTCACTGCGCAGATGTGTAGAAGCTCGGCGTAGCTCGCGCGGGCCGTGTTCGGGACTTCGGGCAGATCTCGCTGGACATGGCCTCGCCGCGGCCACGCTCGGGCAGCGGCGGCGGAGCTCGCACGGGCCACGGCCTCGACGCTGCTGGCGAGGGCTTCCCAGCGGCTCCGCGAGAGGCCCAGGATCACGCTGCCGGCGGCCGGATCTCGCGCGTCTGCGTTCGGGCAGATCTCGATGGTCTATTCAGCGGCAGGCTCCACCGCAAGGAGGCCGTCCAGATCCGGTGAGCGTCGAGCTTGAGGACGCAGGAATTTTCTTTTGGCTATACATGTTTGGTGGCCTCGATTTGCTATGTATTGGGTCTCGATATGGAGTATATATATATGATGGTTTTGATTCGGTATTGTACTCTATATTTGGTTTCGATCAAAATCGTGTTGGCCTTGATCAAAATCTATTTGGGATATAGCCGTCCGGTAGGATTTTTTTCGGGGAGTCTTTCCTGCCTTCCTTCTATCGGGTGGAAGGAAAAATGGAGCCAGGATGGGTGAAAGGACAAAAAAGGCAGGTGAAAGGAAAAAAAGGGTGAAAAAAAAAAAAAGGTGAAAGGAAAATTTTGGCAGAAATTTCTTCGCTTTATTTATGTATAGATATAGATATAGATATAGATATAGATATAGATATAGATAAAAAAATAAGGGATAGATTAACAGAGTTGGCCTGCTCATCCAATCCAAGATCTATGTTATTTCACTTAGAGAACAATTGGAGAGGCAGAGGACACATGAACAGGTGGTGGCAGGCAGAAAGGTATAGGACCTAGACTGATCAA
This sequence comes from Hyparrhenia diplandra, assembly GCA_015847255.1. Lineage (NCBI taxonomy): Eukaryota > Viridiplantae > Streptophyta > Magnoliopsida > Poales > Poaceae > Hyparrhenia > Hyparrhenia diplandra. The sequence goes on from JADLZK010011812.1 coordinate 1,638,175, forward strand.
GGGGAAAAAAAATTGGGTGAGCCCAGGGTGCACCCAGGCCCCGGTGCACCCCTTTGCCCGATGCCGTCTATTTTAGATCGGACGGCCATCGTGCGAGGCTTTCCATCTACTGTTTTCACGCACCCAAAAATCTGGCAGGCCCACTGGAGTAGGAACCGTCCAGTGATTACAGAGCAAATAGTGATTACAGAGCTTTATACTAATTATATGTTAAAGCTAGCATTGCTACCCTGTCCAAGATATAACCATCCTGTATTATTTCCATTCTTCAGCGTTGTGTGCTAACTTAAACTGGACAAGGAACAACAGCACATGTAGTGGTGGATTTTGTTATTTACTCTTTTGCAGTGGTTCTAGGCAATGGAAAAAAATACAGTTACATAATAATCATTTCAACACATTTGCATTGCCCTCCATATACAGCAGTGAGACAGCTGAGTTGATCGGTACATGAAAGGCTAAAAGCAGAGTCCTCAAAGCATGGAGTGAACCATGACCCACAGATAAATAAAACTGAATGACAAAGCACGACGTCGAAATCCACACCGAAATGAAGTTGAGAGCCCATATACAGTACATACGTACACAAGCCAAACTATCTGAAGCCCCGCACGCGCCGCCGTGGAGGCTGCTCGCGCGTGCCGTGGAGGGAGCCCGCACGCGCCGCCACTGGGGCTTGGGCGCACGCCTGGGCCGCGCAGACCGCGCCACCGTGCAGGCTACTTCTCGATCGCCCGCTGCCACCACTGCGCTGCTCTCGCACGCGCTGCCGCTCGAGCACACAGCTGCGGTCGCCCCGGCTGCCGCGGCTGCGTCACAGCGCTGGACCTCTGCTCCCTCGCCGCGCTCGCCCAAGCCGCCGCGCCGATCTCGCGTACCGGCCGTGCTGAACCTCTGCTCCCTCGCCGCGCTCGTGTACCGGCCGTGTGCTCCTCGTCGCCACGCTCGTGTACAGGCCGCGTGCTCGTGCTTTCCTCGGACCTCTGCAGCTCCTCGTCTCGTGCTTTGCTTGGACCTCTCCTGCACTGGCAAGCAAGCTGCTGAACCTCTGCTGGACCACTCGCTAACGTGAGAGGAAGGAAGGGATAAGATAGATAGAGAAAAGACAATAGTTATTGCTTGAAGAAAACCCCACTGAGGGGGGATAGTTTCTATATGTAATTTTTGCTAACGTTGCATGGAAACCGTGTATATTTTCAACGGTTGGGACTACCCTTATACAGCTACGTGCCGCCAATGCATGCATACATACAGAAATGTGTCGTTGAGGACTTCGATGCAGCCACAACGATCAGTCACAACAGTCGGCATGCATCGTTGGTGAACAAGCACCAAAAACATACGACGGCAAAGCTCTTCACATGTATGCAGCACGCAGGAAGAAAAATGTTGCGACGCGTGAGCTAGTGGTCCATGACCACGATTGGCATGAGTAGAGAGAGATGATGCTTACCTGTCTTATGTATGTTGTGATGCGTGAGCTAACAGTTGACACTCGGCAAACGTCTGATGGTGGGGTCTAGGTCACGGCAGAAGCTTGTTTGCCGAGTGCAGTTTCAGATTCCACGATACATAGCAAAAATTGTTGTTTGCCGAGTCTTTTTCTTTTCATAGTTTGCGAGTCCTTTTGTGGCAAACACCTAGTTTGTCAAGTGCTTTTGTGTTGACCGTTGGCAACAAGGATGTTTGCCGAAGTGTCTTGATAAAGGCGCTCTCGGCAAACGTTCGAAGGCACAAGAGTAATCTGTCCTTTTCCGGTAGTGACAGACTGTCTTGATCTGAAGAAGGCGTCAAGGGATAAATAAAACAAAAAATAAAATAAAATAAAATATGAAGTCATCAAGAGCTAATAACTGACTTGCACTGTGGGATAAGGCAAGCAAATTAAAACCGCGGACATGCATAAACAACCACACGCGACAACACATGATTAAATAAGAGTTTCTGATATCACTTTTCTTTTTTCTTTCCAATTCAGCACTGGCCATGGTAGTGTCGCTGTCCATGGCCATCGCAGTCGGGGTCCAGCTCGCAGCACGGCTGCTGCTTGTGGTGGTGGTAGTGCGGCAGCCGCCCGTCGCCGCCTCTTTATCACCACCCTCCATGCCATACACCGGCACGCCGTAGTACGACGACGGCTCCTCGTAGCCATGGCCGGAGACAGAGCTGGCCGGCGCGGGCCAGACGGACGGCGCGGCCACGACGACCTGCGCTGCTGGCGGCTGCGTGGTCTGCTTGCTGCAGCAGCAGGTGCAGGGGGGCCGGTTGGGTCATGGCCTTGGGGCGCTCCAACATCTTCTCCAGCAGCGGGCGGAGGTTGACCGCGGGCGCCGCAGTCGTCTTTCTTCCGTCCTCCTCCGTTTCCACGCTTCCGTCCTTCTCCTCGGTCTTCTTCTCCTCAGACTCTTTGACGTCCATACCCTTGATGATCCGGCCAGCCTCGCAGCAGAGCTTCCGACGGACCTTCTCGGCGTCGAACGGGCCAGAGATGGTCACGAGATTCCTCTTTTCATCAAACGAGATAGTACTGATGTTCATCTTGTCTGCGCAAACCAGTCAATCACAATCAACAATGATCATCAGCACAGATCGAACTGCTAAACAGTTGTAAAAGTGAGTGACAGGTGATTAAGCCCAACAAGTGGAGAGGTGATTGATGCTCATGCAGCCATGTGATGGCAGACTGGCATTATAAGACTGCAGATAGATGCGTTTGCATTGGTGAATGACTGAATGATGACGATGGTTATACTACATAATACTGTACCTTTGATCTTGTGGAGGACCCTTCTGATCTTCTTGTTGCATCTCTCGCATTCAAGGTCAACCTCGAGGACCATGGTGATCTGCGATGCGATTCAAGGATTAATTAAATAGATTGTTGTAACCGCAGTGCTATTGGGAGTCAAGCAGCTACTATGCCATGGGAAGTGATGTTTTACGATAGTTGTTGCTAAGATCGATACATTACATGGACCTTAAATCTAGCAGGTAGTTCCAACCATTGGAGACGGACGGTCTAATACATATTGTAAAGGGGGCATGTCTTCTCAATTCAGGAGACCACAAGACCAGTTTTGTTGGCCTGTAAACTCTGTTTTGAACTATAGGCCGTAGTAAATTAAAGCCGACTCTGCTGCTCCGAACAAGAGAGAGGAAGTGATAACAAAAGAAGAAGAAGAATTAATCAACAAGACCCATCACACAAGCAAATTAAAACTGCAAGACTAACAACAAGGACAGGACACAAAACGAGCAAGCGTCAAGATTCAAATCATTGGATCGATGTTGCTCTCCTCTTACCTCATTGTCCACCATGCGGATCGGACACGCCCGTCACCTTGTGGTGGCTGCTGAGAGAGAGGATAATTTCTGTGACGGAGGAGAACAAGAAGAGGGTGGAGGAGGTGCGGTGGCGTCATCGAACCAAGCTGAGGCGATTCGTCTACCAATCGACGACAAGTGGGCCACCCCAGGCCTTGTCAGCCCTATACTTTTGGCCTGCACTGCACATTTCATATTTCTCCGATCCCGACAAAATGCTGAAGAGAAATGACATGCATAGAACTGACAGGGTAGAAAAAGAAAGCAGAGCTGGTCACGTATAGCATTACATCTTGAGCACAAGTACACTTCATTGGTTTCTCGATCGAGTTTTGTGCGTGTGACAGCTTGCTTGATTGAGAGTTGTGCGCCTTCAGTTTTCAATCATTTGGTCCAGCAATCTGGAACGACGCTGGGTAAATGCGCGTCATTATTATACTGCCACAACACACAAGCTGAGGACGCACAGTTAACGAACTGCACAAGATTAATACGGAGACGACAAGCTAACATTTTACAGCAGACGGCACATCCTGATAACTCAATAATCGATTTGAATGGCAATACATATAGATAAATACAGGGAATAACTATTACTGTATTAATTAATTAGTTACCAGGGAAGAAATACTACATGCATCCATCTAGATCTCTCATATCAATGGGCGCCCTTGAGTTTCATGAGCGTCGTGATGATGGCGATAAACCCACCAATGGCGGAGCCTGCCGAGGCGATGCTCTTGCGGTTCCTCACTACACCAAAATAGAAATTCCTTGGGGGTTCGGTATTTCCTTGAGTGCCAAAATCCAACCGTCAAAGAATTTGCATTTCCTTTGCCGTTCCACTTGGCCACTAAGGAAATATGCATCTTTTCTTGAGTGCTATTGTCAACAGCCAAGGAAAGTACCATTTCCTTGAGCGTTGTTGCACACCTCCAAGGAAAACGTTTTCTAAAAAAATAAATATTTTTTATGAATTTTTCAAATGATCTCGGATGAAGAAATGACCTAAACCAAAGTTATAGTACTCGAAAAAGATCTAAAACTTTTCCCGTTCAAAGTTTTTTTTCATTTGAATTCATTTAGAGTGTTAAATATGCATTATGAAATTCACTACACTAAATACAAAAAGCACTGCGTTAGCTATGTTGTCACAAATGATTAGGAAGCAAATATGTGAAGTTTGACGTTGAGAAGAAGTTTAAAACTTAGAAGGTGCAGGGTTTTGAGTTTTTTTTGAATCTGAAGGTGACACCTTGGGTTTGCTGCGGCTTCTTTTTCCTACAACGTACAATCGGAGGAGACCAAGGAGATGCGGTGTTTTATTGTAGTAGTCTTGATCCCAGTAAACACACGGCCATCTAGGGACGACAAACCTGGTCTTGCAGACCGGGTTCGGCCGCACTGGCAATGTGAAGGACCGGATAGGCGACTAGAGGGGGGTGAATAGGAGCCTCTAAAATTCTTTGAATTTAGAACTTGTAGCTCTCACCCTACCCCTCGACACAATCTCGACTCAAGATATGTGAATCACACAAGCTAACTTGTAGCGGGATGACTCACACAAAGTATTCGACACACTCGAGATCAATCGAACCACTATCGAGCAAAGACCGAACGAGGCGCTGCACAAAAAACAGCATTGCAGCACCGGGGGCGGACTGTCCGTGCGCACAAAGCTACTGAGGAACGGACTGTCACGCCGGGCAACGAACACAACGTTGGACTCGTCCGATCGAACTGTGCGGACTATTGTTGACGGTAGTTATTGACCACTTTTATATATGTTTTAAACCATCAAACAAGGATTAATGCTAGATAAATATTATTATTACTAATGGATTCCACGAGTTTTTGGTGTACACTCGGTTTGCGGGGAGAACTCCGAATATTCCGTGCATCATCAGAGAAAAGTGGAGAAATAGAGAAACGGAACAAAAGGACCAAATCAAGGCGATTGGAGTAAATTTCCCGGGGGTAAATGACAAGAGAAGACAGCTCGCAAGGGCCGGGCCCACCCGTCACCGGGGTGGGGCCAGCGGCACAGGCCGGGCGGCACCTGGACTGTGGGCCCACGAGCCCAGCTTTCGGAAGCTTCCCACCACCGACCTTGAAGTCCAATCTAAGCCGCCCAATCAAGTCGGTTTGATCCAAGGGCTGAGATTCATCCCAGGCCAATATAAGCAAGGGGGGGTACCCCTCGAAACCCTAATTCATTATCTCTTAGTTGTAGAGGTGTCCCAATGTGAGGATATCTCGCTCTCGGGGATTAGTGAATTAGAATTAGATTAGAAGTAGATTAGCCATGTAATTAGAAGTAGATTAGATCTAGATCTAATTAAGAGGTAGAGAGATTGGAGCTATGCTCCAGTTTCCGAAGAGTCTTGTGATTATGGTATGTCTTTTTGTATCTTCTCTACAAGACTTATGCTTTCATATATTTATCTTCTCTATTTACTTTTATGCCTTTCATATATTTATGGTTAGTGTAGTATTTATGCTTTAGCATAGGATCTCTGCTCGCATCGAGTGCTCTAGTTATAGATCTTAATTAGAGTAGTAATTAATAGTGTAGACATGGTGTCTAGACTAGAGGTTACCCGAGATTGCACCCAAACCCATGGATAATATGTGGTAGCCCAGTGTGGTGACAGCTCCTTCTCTCGTGGCTAGTGTTCGATGTCCCAAGTGTTATTGTGTGATTGCTATATTTATCCATACTTTAGTTACCTTAGAACCAAAGTAATAGAGAAGTATTTAAGAACCTTGATCTCTCCTCTTAATTAGCGGATCTATTTATAGTTCTTTTATTATGTGTGATTAGATTTAGTATTTGTTATCATTTATAGTTTATTTAGTTATATCATTTATCACTTACCCCCACTTTAGTCTAGTTGGTTTACTAAGTTAGTAGATACATGATTGTGAGTTATTAGAATTCTTTACCATTAGCTTCCTCGTGGATACGATACCCTAGAATACTCCCTAGGGAAAAGCTACATTGATGTTCGCGGCGCTGCGAATCTCTTTATTCTTTTAGCACTTAAGAAACGTCAACAAGCTTTTTAGCGCCGTTCGTGCCGGGAAGCAATTGGCGTAAAGAATTTTAATAATGATCATGATGTCCGCTAATTTAGTATATCACTAGCTTTAGTAGGATTACCCCCTGTTACGTTGAGTTGTGGAATAGACGGGACACATGATGCCGCTTGCGACCTTAGGCAAGATTCCACAAGAGATGGAAAGAAGAAACTTTGAAGAACCTGTGATTGGAGAAGAAGTCGCCGTCACAAGAATTCAATGCACACATCTCAAGTGACGTACATAGAAGCTATACATCATGGTAAGTATGATCAATAAAGGTGAGAAAGTCTTGCTCATATGGACTTTAAATTTGTTGAGTAGTTATCATTTAACTTCTTGCATTATATTGCATGTTTACTTTTATTATTGCATGCATTCCCTCCATTTAGTTTATGTTTTCCTTTATTAAACCCATTGCACGTTTAGTTTCTTGCATATATTCATATCATTTGCATTTATTAGAAATAAAAAAATATCTCACCATGATCATGCTCCTTCATCTTTATTTGAGTAAATCTCTATAGTGCTTTCATGGTACCTTTGTCGCTATAATATGTTTTGGTTTGGAAATTTCGCTATTTGCGCAAATAGGGAATTTCCATAGGCTTTTAAATTAAGCGTGGTGCTTAGGTTAAATAGTCTTCCTTAATTGAATTAAACATGGAGTCTAGCTTGATTATTGAACTAAAAATTGCTTGTGTAGACATTGGCTATTTTGTTGGACTAACCCCTGCAGAAAATTCTTAAATTCAATTCGGGTAAGTTAAGAGATGAAATCATATTCAAGATGAAGGAAGAACTTTGATAAACTCCAACAACTTCGCGAACATGGAAGTTACAACACGCTTTGAGGGATGATTTAACAAGTCACATTTGACTTCAAGTGCTAAGTGATGGCAAGATGCAAGCTTGGGGAGGAAGGCCAACTCCATTAAGATATTCCTACGTGCTCCTCTTTGCATGCTCCCACCACTACGACACGCTGGTTTGCAATCCCTCTACTTGCGAAAAAAAATATTAATTTTGCTTTAATTCTGTTAAAGCTTAATCTTTAATATTCAATCTATAGTTAATAAGAAGCTCTAGACAATTAAAGCTTAAAATATCCAACTGCTAATGCTTAACGAGTTCCACTAGCTTTGTTGTCTATTTGAGTTTCATCAACAAGAATTATGAGCCAAGACAAAAGGAGACGTTCGACCATTTGGTAGAGTATCAATTCAACATATTACCATTATTATCAATGCTCCATCAAGGAAGGACGACATCACCTCCATCCGTCAACCTTATCTCAAAGCACCTACACGTCAACCTAGCTTGGGGAGACCACCCCAAGTTAGCAAGATAAGTATCTCCCTATTATCCTTATTATCACTAGCTTATACTTTTGCTTGTTTTTTAAAAGACCATAAAAAGATGCATAAAGTTTTAAATAAAATAAATGTTAGTCTTAGATGTATGCATGTTTTTAAGGTGTGTTAGGATAAAGTTAGTCTTGGATATGATGAATAGTTGGTCTGCGCTTTAAAGAACCTAGTTTTTAAGCTTAAATTCTCCCAAGTTTTGGATATGCTTGTTTAAGATTTGAGTTTTTTTTGCTCAATTTGAAACTTGTGGGTAGTAAATACTTGATCTAAGTCTACGCAATTGAGAGATATGATATGAAAAGGTATGAGCTGCTATTTATCTTGTCCTATGTGATACTATATTTCTAGAGGTTAACTTTTTAGAAATAATATATACATATGTTTTTATAAATAAAATAATATATTATGCATTGAGTTTTGTCAAGCTTTGATTGACCCTTTGATACTTGTCATTATATCAAGATTGTGTGCACTCTACTCCATTTAAAACTTTCTAGCCTTTCTAGCCATTATTGCTACTTCTACCATGGAAGTACGCAACCTCATATTCTACTCTATTCTATTCTATCTATATCCAACCAAAAAATGTTTTATTCCTACTTTGGGAGTAAACACCAAAAATATTTCCATACACTTATCCACCTAGTCAAAGACATTTTAATAAAGCTCCAATGTTATTATTATCTCTAATTGTTTATCGGGATATGACGCTTTGGGCTATTAAAAAAAAAAGAAAGAAAAGGAGATGAAAAATGGACAAGTGTCCTATGGGCGCAGTATAGCCTACCTCCTTAAAAAAAAAATAAAAAAAAAAGAAGAGAAAAAAATGGACAAAAAGTCCGAGGGTGAGTAGAACCCACCTCTTTAGAAAAAAAAAAAAAAGGAGGGAGAAAAAGGGACAAAGTCCGAGGGTGAGTAGAACCCACCCTCCTGCAAGAAAAAAAAAAAAAGAGAGAGTAAAAAAGGACAAGTGTCCAAATAAAAACAATGGGTACTTAGATGCCCGCCTCTCGAAAAGAAAAAGAAAGAAAAGTATACAGCCCAAAGTTCTCTCAAAAGTTCCAAGTTTCAAAAGAGAGATTTGTTTTATCATTAAAGGAGTAAATGTAGAATTTGTTTTAGCCACTAAATATAAACCTATCCACCATACTCCATACACATGCTATACCTGTCTTGACTGGCTGAACTCTCTATGGATCCATTGTTTGAACTATAGATATATCCTTTGCAGATATGCAATATTATTTTAAGAGTGCCACTCCTATGAACCCCACATAAGCCATATTTAGAGAGAGAGTGAGTTATAAAGGCTTAATACTTAGCCTTGTGCCATAAATACCATATATATACAAGAGAGAAGGCAGATATTAATACCTAGTGAGGATCCACAAATACCACATACTGAGAGACCGAGAGTGCCATTCATTACTGAGCTCGAGTTTTATTTGCAAAATTTATTAAAAACTCGGAATATTAGTGATCGAAGACTTGAGACATAGTGCTTGACTTGATTGTTCTATCTTTCAATTGCTCAAGTACCTAAGTGAGAGTAAAAAGCACCATAGTTGGTAAAAGAAAGAGTTTGAAGTCAGAATTAGTTTATCCGGTCCGAGTTGAGTCTTTTTGGAAAGCATGTGTACTGTGAAGAATGAAAGTATCGTGAAAGCAACTCCCCGATCCAAGTTTATCCTATAGTATATATGTTTTGCTAAGGGACTAGCAAAAGGTAAGCTTGGGGAGCTTGTTGACGGTAGTTATTGACCACTTTTATATATGTTTTAAACCATCGAACAAGGATTAATGCTAGATAAATATTATTATTACTAATAGATTCCACAAGTTTTGGTGTACACTCAGTTTTGCGGGGAGAACTCGTAATATTCCGAATCATCAGAAAAGTGAAGAAATAGAGAAACGGAAGAAAAGGACCAAATCAAGGCGATTGGAGTAAATTCTAGGGGGTAAATGACAAGAGAAGATAGCTCGCAAAGGCCGGGGCCCACCCATCACCAGGTGGGGTGGGGCGGCGGCACTGGCCGGGGCGGCACGGGCCGTGGGCCCACGAGCCCAGCTTTCCGGAAGCTTCCCACCACCGACCTTGAGATCCAATCTAAGCCGCCCAATCAAGTCGGTTTGATCCAAGGGCTGAGATTCATCCCACCGCCTATATAAGCAAGGGCAGGGGTACCCCCCTGAAACCCTAATTCATTATCTCTTAGTTGTAGAGGTGTCCCAATGTGAGGATATCTCTCTCTCAGGGATTAGTGAATTAGAAATAGATTAGAAGTAGATTAGCCATGTAATTAGAAGTAGATTAGATCTAGATTAGATCTAGATCTAATTAAGAGGTAGAGAGAGTGGAGCTATGCTCCAGTTCTGGAAGAGTCTTCAGATTATGGTATGTCTTTGTATCTTCTCTACAAGACTTATGCTTTCATATATTTATCTTCTCTATTTACTTTTATGCTTTTCATATATTTATGGTTAGTGTAGTATTTATGCTTTAGCATAGGATCTCCGCTCGCATCGAGTGCTCTAGTTATAGATCTTAATTAGAGTAGTAATTAATAGTGTAGACATGGTGTCTAGACTAGAGGTTACCTGAGATTGCACCCAATCCCACGGATAGTATGTGGTAGCCCTGTGTGGTGACAAACGATGGCCTAACGTATTCCACCACGTTCAGGGTTGGTGTTTGTAGGACTTTAGTCAGACCTTCCTAGCCCCCTTCTCACCCCCCTCTCTCGTGGCTAGTGTTACCATGTCCTAAAGTGTTATTGTGTGATTGCTATATTTATCCATACTTTAGTTACCTTAGAACCAAAGTAATAGAGAAGTATTTAAGAACCTTGATCTCTCCTCTTAATTAGCGGATCTATTTATAGTTCTTTATTATGTGTGATTAGATTTAGTATTTGTTATCATTTATAGTTTATTTAGTTATATCATTTATCACTTACCCCCACTTTAGTCTAGTTGGTTTACTAAGTTAGTAGATACATGATTGTGAGTTATTAGAATTCTTTACCATTAGCTTCCCGTGGATACGAGACCCTAGAATACTCCCCTAGGAAAAAGCTACATTGATGTTCTGCGGTGCTTGCAGAATCTCCCGGTCCCACGTTCTCGGGTCCCCGACGATGGTGTCTATCCCCACCCGTCCCTTGACCGTGATGATGGTGGGCCCGCCCGTCGCGGCGCGCCGGTGCCACGCCCCTTCCCCACCGGCCGTGCACGACGCGAGCGCGGTCCAGCACCTCCCCGACCGGCGTCGGCCGGCCCCGCCAGAAGGAGCGGCGTGGGTCGCCATCCTCCCTCGCCAAATATGGCGGTTCCGCAATCGCGGCGCGTCGACCTGGGCTACGGCGACAAGAAGCGCGGGGCCCCCCAATCCTCCAGGATGTGACCACGGCGGCCGCGGATCTACCCCCGCCGCGATGGCGACCCCTCCCTGTTGCAGCAGCTCCCGTCCCCGACGCACCCTTCCCCATCGCGGAGACGACGCCCGCTTTCCCGGCCACCTGGAGGAGTGTGTGCGCGCACTTTTGGAAAGTCAGTGTATGATATGGATTGGCTCTTTGGTTCATCTTCCCTCAAATCCTCATGGCTGCTGTTTGGATTCACTCTTTTGTTTCTCTTCCTAGGTCCTCCATGGCTGTTCTAGTGCTCCTGTTGGCGTCACCCCGTCGGTGAGTGTGGAAAGTCAGCATGTGTGCTTTCAGGCCTGTTCCCAAGATCCAGTAGCGCCTCATCATATCGTGGCTCCCTATGTGTGTTCCTCCATGCTGGCCTTGAGGCGGAAGCACATCCAAGCCAACAATCAAGCCTCCTGGTGGCCAAGGAGGAACACCTGTTCTCTATGTAAGTCCGATGGATGTTGTGATGGATTTTCGTTAATGAATTTGGCCAAACGTTTGTGCATAGAAATTAAAGATTTGTTTTTTTTTTACTTTTCTTTGCAAAGAAATTGAAGTTTTTCTTCCTTCCTTAGATTTTTGGGCAGCTGCAGATCAGACTGGCATATGCTATCATAAGTTGTCCCTTTCTCGGCTGCAGATCCATGTCCCAGACGCTGTGAATTTTGATGGTGACCCTGGCAGTGGATTTGTGCAGGTTAGACATTGTGCAGGTAGGCGCATATGCTATCAAGATTTGTGAATTTTGATGGTCCCTTACTATGATTTGTTTTACTTTGCTTGAACTGAAATACAATCTTTTATCTATGAACTGAAATATAGGCTTTTATCCTAGAGAATAGATCTCTTTGAACTGAAAATACAGTCTATTTATCCATGCTTAGTGCTTCTACTCCATTCAAAAATGCAGTCTTCCTATGCATCCAAACTGAAATACAATGCATCCATGGAGCTTTCTTGTTTCTTGTAGCGGCAATGTTTATATGCAGTTCAGGTTCATCTAGTGCCTATGAATTTGAATACAAATTTTTAGATTGTTTGTAGGGAAGACAGCCACTAGTTCTAGAAATTTATTTTTTTTGCTTGTTTACTATGCTTACGCGTATACTATGACTTTGGAATAGCGTTGGGTGGCTTGCTGCCTCGCAGTCTGGGCAACTTCGGAACAGGAAAGCTCATGTGCTTGTTGATATTTCTATGCTTGATGACATTTCTATTAGATTTTTATGCATAGGTGATTCAAATTTTAGTTATTTGTGTCGATGTGTGTTTTTGTCCTTGCATTAGTGAGTTTCTATGCATGTTAAAGTTAAAAAATGAAGTGTCCTAAAATTACCAACTATTTAAATTATTTATGCATCCCTATGACTTGTTATTAGGTTGAGTCAAATTATTTATGCATAGAAACCCTCACCAATATGGTCATGTCTGATCCAAAGTTAAATAATTGTGTGTAGATAATTTTGTGAATTAGATTATTTTTAGCGAGGCAATTTTACTTTTTGCACTTGAATTATTGGAGCATATTTATATGCATTGATGCTGCAAATTTCTATGCACTATTGGAATGCACCTAAAAACACAACAGGATTTGTGTGTAGGGCAGCAAGGTAGCTGTGGTGGTTGCTAATCCATTTCGGCTCTTGTGGGCAGCGGCGGCCAGTGAGCTAGGGCTAGTTGTGGTGCTGGCGGGGATATGGGCAGAATTTTAATCCTGTCGCATCTCCACGGTGAGCCCTGCACATATCATGTTTTTGTCTAGCCCTGTCTCGTGTTTAGGGTGAGCAGAATTTTTATGCTTCGTGTGTGCATGCTTTATGTGCCATGTCTCGTGTTTGTCTAGCTGGTGGTGTTGTAGCTCGATGTATCAACCTGTCATGTGTATTTTTTATTTTATATGCGTTTGTGCAACTATTTTTGTGCGATAGTTGCTAATCAAATTGGTTGCAGGGATGTTGGACTATAGCTCTACAATTTTTTTTGCTTTCCTTTGGTCAAGCTATCATTTGTTTGTGCTATTTCATGCTTAATATGGACGCTTCAAACTGAATATACATGCACACTATGTCTTTGTTCTGCAGATGACTATTGCATCGCCTCTCTAGGTGGCCCTGGGTGGGTTGTGCGGCCTGGACAACATTGTTAATCTACGATTTTTTTCTCTTTCTTTAGCAAGCTTAGGGTGTCTACAAACTGTTTGAGACATGACAAAAACTTGTATGTGTGTTTCTATGCAACCATTTGGTAATTTTAGGGGAGCGTTATTTTTGGAAATCTGTAAGGTTGGTGAAACTTTTAGAACACTTTCGGTATACATTGCTGGAAATTTGTAAGCATGTAAACAAATTAGACATTGTTTGTTTCACAGTTCTATAGGTACCAAAAATTTTTTACGTATCTGACCATTTATTCTATGAAATCCAAGTGCCCATCATGTGCTAGTTTTCAAAGATTTTGGAGAAAATGAGATCGCCATCAGTTTTATGCTTGCTGTCTCTAAGTTATATGCACTCTTCTTTTCGTTGGTCATGCAACCCCCATATTAGAGATGTTTTTATGTGGTAACAATGTTATTTTTGTGCGCCAAACTACTAAGTTCTATGCAATGTTGACACTAAAAAGTTTTGCATCTAGACAAGTGATTCTATATATTTCTATGCGTTGTTTCTCTATTAGTTAAATTCACGTGAATCAGCAACATTGCTATTTTTAAAATTTTAAATTTTAGATAAGATGAGATCTTCTATAGGTTTTACGCATGGGTCTTCTTATTGCATTGTTCTCATGTTAATTATACACTCTCATATTGGGTTCCATGCTATTGGTGGAGTTAATCATTGTGGTCAAATCTGCAACTTCTATTCATCCCGTCACAAATTTCTATGTAATTTCGATTGTTAGAAACTGTTCTACGATCTTGAAGTGATTCTATGCATCCAATCGACCTTCAATTTACTATGATTAAAGTGTGATTGATTCAAATTTCAAACTTTAGAGAAGACAAATGCACTTACCATGTTACTCTGCACGCACTCACAAGATTCTATGCATAGATGTAGTCTTTATCTTAATGCACAAATTTCTGAATTTCAAAAATTTTCAAAAAATATTCATAATGGATCTCAAACCTCGCACAAAAATGTCAGTAGTTCAATGGTGAAAACCGTTTTTGAATCGAATGGTTCGTTGAGAAATTATAGCAAAAAAGAGAGAGATTAAATGGGATGCATGATTACATGCACGCGTCGGCCTAGTGTCGTGGTGTCTTACGCACCAACCTCCTCGTGGAGAGGTTTTTTATGCATCAGCGAATTGATTTTAATTCCCTCAACCACTAGTTTTGCATCATCACACGAAAAACTGTTTCTCCGCAGCCTGATCTCGAGTTTTTATGCGCGCCTGATCTATCTGGTTCTAGAGGGTACCCCACCTACGCTACGCCAGCACCTTCTCGTGGTCTGGCTGGCTACAAGGGTGGTGTTGGGGCTTCAATAGTTATTGGAAGCTCGGGCTCCCTAATAGTGTAGCTATATATATATATATATATATATATATATATATATATATATATATATATATATATATATATATATAGGTATTGTCTTATTTCTAACGTGCATCCGTTTGTCTGTTATTTGCACACTCGGGCCGTCCATCTTTCATCGAACACACTGTGCTTCATCTAGCCTCTACAGCTTCCCCCGCACCCAATCCTGTTGCCCTGGCCCACTGGTCATAGATAGAAAGAGGTAACTGTTCAAATTTTTTGGAATTCACGCTTTCTCTCTCTTCCTGTCAGACCCGCTCTCTCTCTCGCTTCCCCTTCTTCCCCCAAGCGCCTAAGGCGATTCCGGTGGCGACGGGATTCGACGAGCGGCTCCGAGGGCGATTCGGCTACTCCGACGATGACTAGGCGCGACGGGGCGGGCGAATCTAGGGTGTGGCGTCCTTGCGGCGCTTCATCCCCCCTCGCCCCCACGGCGAGCATCGATGAGCGGCTCGCGGGCGGGCGACCGGCGACTCGGCCGGGCGACCAAGTCTATCGAGGCGGCGAACGGGATCTAGTGGAGCACCGCGCACCACGGTACTCTCGTTCCTCACCCAACTCAGATTTGGTTTTCGTCCCCTTACCCAAATCGATGCTCTCTCGTTCCACTTTTGAGGTGTCTGCCGCGGCGTAGAGGCGGCTCCGAAGGCGATTCGGCTTCTCCGATGGGACGACTAGCAAACTACGGCGGCTAATCTACGGTCGAAGTGTCCTTGTGCGCCGTCTTCCTCCCCATCCATCTCCGTAATCACATTGGCTCCAATCTACTCCGAAGTCGAGCTCCTGCTCCCCCCCTCGCGGGTGGGTCTCCTAGTAAGGCATTTGTTGCTCAAACCCTAGCGCCTTTCTAGCTTTCTTTGGTTCAAGCGATTTTTGGTGTTTCAGCGATTGTCCACTTCTCCGGCAGATTTTGTTGTACTGCTGATCCATTTTGGCCTTCTAGCCTCGCTGCACTACTCTCCCCTTGGATCCCCTACTCGGATTCCTTTTGTAAGCAAGTTTATCTCTCCTTCTCCGCACGCTTTTTTGCTCTAGTGTATGCTCGAATCTACATTTCTGTAGATGCTTGCATCTGATTATGCCCGATTCTGATTTTTGATGTCAATTGGGTCAGTAGTGTGACAAAGTTTTTCTAATTATGTCAATAATCTAGTCTGTTTTGGTCTGTATGAAAATGTCAGTAGTGAAATTGGATTGTGCCATTTTGGTAAGCAGCCTCGCAAATATGTGATGATCTGACCAGAGCATCTAATGTTCAAATGCTTAGCTATGTTCACATGCCAATCGCAGTTTAGTTTACTTGAAAGCACCTAATGTTCACATGCATCAAGTCCACATTTGGTTTTTGGGGCTTCTTTTTTACTCTGTTCTCTGTAGAAAAATGGATCGATAGCTGTAGGTCTTCTTTTTTGGTTGGCCATAGCTTCTGATTTGTGGTGCTGTGATTTGCAACAACTAATAGCCGTATGACTTATGAGGGCTCAATTTGTCTCTGAAAAACATCACTGATGCTTTCAGCTTTTATGATAATATGTGGAGAGAATATCAGCTATCCGTAGTTCGTAACCTCTTTTAGTGTTTTTTCCCCCCCCCACCTTTTCCCTTTGATTACTAATGTTGTTGCTATTAGTTGCTAGCTAGCACCTAGGAGCAGATACTAGATATATATGGCTGTAAAACCGAAGAATAAATGCCATTCTGCTAATGTATGTGGTTAGTACTGCCCATGATCTGAATGCTAGTTTATAGCTTGCTAATGCATGTATAGGCTGCTCTGAAATCTGTATGTGCATGAGACAACTAAATCGCCTTTTAAAATTTGCTAAATTCATTTTCTGAAATTACTAAATTGATTATCTGAAACAGTAGATTTGTCTTTTCCATCTAAACACGATCTTTGTGTGTCTTTTTTATTTTTCAGGTGCTGTTATTCTTAAGGTTGTGAAATGGTTAGAGGTCAGATACCGGCTGCTGTGCCTACAGATGCTCCAAAGGTATTTTGCACACATTTATTCATCTTTCTATGTCCCCCTCCCCCTAATGCACCTATGTGTCTTTTTACTTTTTTTTGCTGCTGTTTTTGGCTAACTCATCTTGTATTCAAGGCAACGGTGAAGATCTCTAGTTTAGTTTTGGCTAATTAGTGACACCTAAGGACTAATCTCGATGCTAAGTGTTTGATTAGATTGGAGATTGGTCGTGCCGAGTTGGTGCATGGTGATCATGGAGGATGGATCGAGGTGATCCAAAAGATGATCGAGCATGCAACTCGGTGGAGTTTTCAGAGATCAAAGGTCCCAAGGCAAAGGTATAACCATAGGGCTTTTGTTTTCACACCCAAGACACTATAGAGAGTGTGGGTGATTATAGGATCGATAAGCCGTACTATAAAGAGGGGAAAACTATCGCACATATCGGTCCTCATGTGCCTCTAGGTTCAAAATCATTTGCATGCATTCTAACCTAGAGAGCTAACCCGACCTTCGAATTTGTTTGTGAAAATGCTAACACACGAGCACATCGGCGCTTTTGAGAAAATGAAACGTCTATTTTCTATTGCGCCGGATGCATCGTGGTGGTAAAAATATGCTAGTCCTTGTTCTCAAGTTGGTACACTTGGTGGATAGCATGTCGAAGCAAAGGCGACAAAAAAACAACGAAAATTCGCAGCTCGGTGCTGACCGGACGCACCGACGGAAGCGCGACCGACGCGACGAGATTTGACCGGACGCTCCGGTGGTGCGTCGCGCAGAGAGCATGTTTTCGCTCGAAGGCCGACGGGTGACCGGACGCACCGACCGGAAGCATCCGTGCTGACCGGGCGCATCGATCGGATGCGCGACCGACGCACCGAGGTGGGGTCGGCGGGTCGGTTTGGCCTTATCGGTTGTGGGACCGACCCACCGACCGGACTCACCGGGTGAGTCCGGTCACAAGGCGTCCGTCAGGCCGCGAAAAGTGTGTTTTCCACCCTTTCCACCACATTTCGTGGTGTGACCTATATATACCACCTTGGTCGCCACTTGCTCTCTCTCTTGGTCATTTTGAATCACTCCTAACATCTTTGAGCAAGCAAGCAAGCCTCCCTCCTCTCTCATTCTTGATTTGAGCTTCATTCTTGAGAGAAGAGTTGATCCAAGTGCATTGCATCGAGTTCTTGCATCTAGAGGCACTTGGGGATCGTTGTGAGACGGTGGATTTCCCGTTTCTCTTGGAGGCACCACTTCTAGCCGGCTTGGTGAAGTGGTGGAGTTGTTGGCAAGAAGAGGTGATTGTTTCTTGGCCACCTCCGGTTGATTTGTGAGAGGATTACGCACTCCTCGGGGAAGACAAAGTGCAAGGAATACATTGCTCGTGCTTTGGGTACCACACTTGTTGAGTGGTGTGTTGAGGCTAGCAAGGGCACCGCCTAGCTCAAACACCATCCTTGTGTTGGTCGGCACAACCGGAGACTAGCTTGTCGGTGTACAAGTGAACTCCGGGTGAACAAATTGACTTGTTCATTGTCTCGGTGTTTGGATCATCACCTTCGAGTGATTGAGTACTCTTTGTTCCCGGTGATTGGTTGACATCCTCTACACGTCGGTATATCGAGCTCACTCTCTTGCATTACTTTCCTAGTTTACTTTGAGGAGAGAGCTAGCACTTGCTTTGTGTAGTTGTTCTTGCTAGCATAAGGACCATATTAGGATTGCTCACTAGCTAGAGTAGTGACATAGACCTTGAGTGGATTAGAGATCATAGAAATATTTAGTCTTGTCACTAGAAGGCTTGCAAGACCACTAGAGCTAGTGCAAACCGCTTTACGCCGTGTTTTATACTAATCGGTTTGTTTAGTTGAGTTTGTAGAAAAATTTTATAGGCTATTCACCCCCCCTCTAGCCATCTAGGACCTTACAAACGGACTTCCCCATCAAGACTTGTCAAGCTATATAAGGATTTGACCGCTGATCAAAGGGAAAGAATATAGTCCATAGGTTTTGGCGGGCTTTTGCAGATTGCTTCTAAGACCTTGCCTTCAGCCTTTGCAGATTGGCTTATGGGTGTTTGTTTCGACCCCATTGCCTCTGAAAGTTGGTTCTTCCTAGTAGGGGCAGGATTGCAGTAAATAAGGAATCTGGATCGATGCCCCGGGTGTTCCAAAAAGACGGTGATGGTGTGAAGTATGAGATGAATGTTGAGGCTATTAACTTCATCCACGAGGAGTTTGGTATTGCTGAAGGGATGGCTCCTACCATTGACTCCATATTAGAAAGGATCAAGAAGAACAAGTCAGCTAATGATGATTTCCTTCGGTCTTGGCTCATGATCGCCATCTCAATCTTTCTGTGTTCCACAACTGGCTCATCAATCAGCCCTAGGTGCTATCCAGCTTTAATGGATCTTTCTCAAGTGAAGGAGATGAATTGGTGTCAATTCGTTGTTGATCAACTCAAAGTGTCTGCATCAAAGGTTGGCAAGAGGAGCTCTTTCAAAGGCTGCCTCCATGTTCTTGTGGTTAGTTTACTTGGATCCCTTTTTCCTTTTGCTGAAGTGTTTTTTGGCGGTGAATGTTGCATCTGCAAGTTCTTATTTTTCAATCCTTTTTCGCAGGTTCTGTATGTAGACTCAGTTCAGGTTGAGAACATTGCAATTCCATCAACTATTCCTAGGGTTGCTGCATGGTCCAAGCAATTGCTGGATCAGGTTATCAGTTTGGACACAAAAACATGATGGCTGTTTTGGCAATTTGAAGGTATGTAGGACCTTCTCTTTAGTTTGTACATGTTGCTTTCCTTTTTTTCTGTGAGCTGTCTCTTTTTTGCGACGCGATTCGATGGGATATGCCCCTTAGCCCGGTGCTAGCTGTCTGTATGTGTTACTGCTGTATGTTCCTAGAAGTAGGCTAGCAGACGTGCACGTTTGAGGACTCTGTGTGCCATGCATTTGCACCTTGTGACTAGATGAGTAGATGTGCTCCTGTTTATATATAGCATTTTTTCCCTGTGTCTGCTGTCATAGGCTAATGGCTAGGAGGATCATATGAACTGTGAGCAACATTTTGCAGTGCAATTCTGAATATTTTTTTTGCCGCTCCCCATGTTACACCTGTCCAAGTAAAATGGTGATACAAAATTTTTAAGCTATTGAAATGCTAGTTTCACCAACTGGAATATGACGAACAAATGTGTTTATATGATATTAGGCAATTTATTAGCTATCTAGTATTCAAATTACTGTCATGGGTTAGGCATGTTAATAACATTCTGGTAGCAATTTTATTAGTATATATTTTAGTTTAATGTATGCCTGTATTCATGTGTTTAACTTGATTTTTTCTCAGTCTGTACATGTTCAATGTGTTTAGTTGAAAGAAACAAGATATTGCACGCCACAGATTTCTATCTTTTCGTATGGATGATATCAGAAGCTTTGTCTCCTCTAAAGTTCATAGTGGGATCTCAAATGAGGTTTGTTTTCTGGGTTTTTTCGCTCTAATGATGTTATTATGACTATTATCATAATGTGTTTTTTGTGCTAAATGATGATTTTTTTCCTCTATTTTTTTTTGCAGAAAAAAGAATTCTGACCAATGCTGCCACACAATTTTCCTGTGGTTTCACAGAGATTCTTAGCAACTTTCTAGAACAAATTTCAGCCCCCTGAAGCTCTTGGTGCACAGCGTGTGGGCAGAAGCAATCGTACGAGGGGAAGTCGTGCTTAATGCGAAGCCGCCACTGCAGACAGACAGAGAATGGCAACTTTTCAAGAGGGTTCAGGGTCTGAGGCTGCTGCAGCATGGCGTGGTCACTCCTCCAAGCGTCAAAGGTCAGGTTCTACTGAAGGTGAACCTTTCCCGCAGGATGTCAAAGCGCTCTAAATTGTAACAAGACGCCCCTTCATGTGCACAAATTCAAACCAGGGCAATGAGCAAAAAATAGTTGTTCAAGATTTTTCTTTGGGTGAAGATTATGAAGAGGACAAAGAAGAAGATATTGAGAGTTTGACACTGATGATGAAGAAGATATTGAGGTTGATGATGAAGAGGAAGAAGATCCCGATGATGACGCACAACCCAATAATGCGTCTTTTGATGATGATGGCAAGAATGGAAATCCTGAAGGTGATGGAAACCCTGATGGTGATGGCAAGGAAGATGCTAATGTTTATAGAAATCCCGATGGTGACAACAAGGAAGAAGCCAATAGAGCTAAGAAGGAACCTACAGGCCCTCAAGGTGATGACAGTGAGGATCATATGCCGCCTGCAGGTCCGTTTTAGAGAGGATGCAAAAAGTTATATAGATCCTCGGCCGCTAGAGATTGTCCCTCCAATCCCTACTGTCAGGACAAAATCAAATGCTCAAAGATTGAAGGAGAAACTTAGGATTCGCCCAGCTAGTAATTTCAGAACTTGTCTAATTGTGGTTATATAGGAACATTTTTTGTTTTTGGACACATATAATTGCTACTAGATTACTAATAACTAACCCAACTAAGGAAATTAAATTGCTTTACTTATCATATTGAATTGCTTAACTAATGATTTTTAGATTATTGGGTGATTTTAAAATTGGTAATTACTGGTCTGTACATATCAGTTCTCTTTGAGTTATTGATTCTCTTTTGATATTAGTAGCATTGCAGTTGTTTTTAGTCTTTTGATCATGTTTTTCCAGCTTTCAGGTTTTCAAGTACAATCTCTATGTCCTCATAATCTGCTAAAATAGAATATTAAATTTGTGTTGACCATGTCGCACACACACTAGTTCCATGCGTCCCACTATCCAAGGTTTATCCGATTTAATTGGAAAGAAATGTAACTTGTCTCTTGCTGTATGAACTACTTATCTAAACCTTTTTGTCACCTTTAACTGTTTTATCTAAGCAATAATATATCATTGCATAGGCAACAATAAGGTTTCACACTGGCAATAATATAGCATTGGATAGGCAATAATATATCATTTAGATTCTGATTTGGCTCATCAATCAATCTTTCTGTTTTTGGGCAATTGTCTTTTAAATGCATGCCCCCTACCGGGCAATGGGTTTTTGGGCAATTGTCTTTTAAATGCATGCCCCTACCGGGCAATGGGTTTTTGGGCAATTGTCTTTTAAATGCATGCCCCTACCAGGTAATGGTTTTTGGGGCAATTGTCTTTTAAATGTATGCCCCCTACCAGGCAATGGGTTTTGAGGCAATTGTCTTTTTAAATGCATGCCCCCCTACTAGGCAATGGGTTTTTGTGCAATTGTCCTTTTAAATGCATGCCCCCTACCAGGCAATGGGTTTTGGGGCAAGTGTATTTTGAAAAGCATACCCCCTACTAGGCAATGGGTTTTTGGGCAATTGTCCTTTTAAATACATGTCCCCTACCAGGCAATTTGTTTTGGTGCTAGTTTATTTTGAAAAGCTTGTCCCCCTACCAGATGTAGTGTGTCTATGTTTTTTCATCTATCAGCTTTGAATTTGCAGCTTTGCTCAATTAACTCTAAATTTGTAGTTTGGCTCAACTAACTCTGAAATTTTTGGATTAACTTAGGTGATTTTACACCTCCAAGGATCGACATCATGCAATTTGTGGACACTCAGCCCGGACCTAGCATCTCTGCAGCTTGTCCCAAAGCAGCAGCTACTGAAGTTGATCCAAGCCCCCCATCAGATGATTCTGGTTGGTCACTGTCAGGTGTAGGTGAAGATGTGTGGGCTAGGTTGGAAAGTGAGGCTATGAAGACTTTTGAGGCGAGAAAGACTAATGATACAATTGCTTCTGTAGCTGAGGAGGTCTCTTCTCATATCCATCTGAACACCATTCCCAAGGAGCCTTCTAAAACTGTTGATTCTGTAGCTAAGGAGGTCTCTTCTCATATCCATCTGAACACCATTCCCAAGGAGCCTTCTAAGGAGCTCTCTACTCATATTCCTTTGAATTCCACACCTAAGGAGCCTCCTATAACTGCTACTCCTCTACCTTCATCTAAGGTGCCTTCTAAATCTGTTGATTCTTCAGTTTCACCTGCCTACTCTCCTCGTCCAAGACGAACTAAGAAAAACACAGCTGTTATGATGTCTCCTTATATTGATTTTTCTTCAAAGATGAGCTTCCGTTTGAATAGTAGTGTGAATGCTTTATACACTGCTGTTTGTGCATACGGAACAAGAAGGGCTGCTTCATCTGAAGCTTCAGAGTATGTATTCCCATATCTATCTTTCTTTCACTGCTATTTTACATTTTAACAATGTGATCATTGATGTTTTTTAATAATGTTTGTGTGTTTTTTTCTAACCTTTCTTGTGTTCAGTGAGGTAATAGTCAATTTCTGGGACTTTTGGGTTACACTAGGAAATGTTGCTGCATCAGTTAAGCCTTGTGGAAAGCTAATGAGCCCAGTTGCTGAAATTGGAATACACGCAATTAATGACTTTGGTAAAAGGCTAAGAAACGCGTTCTACCTTTGCGTATCTCGGTTAGTTCATATTTTCCTTTATATAATTCTTTACTGAAGCAATTCCTTTTTTAACACCAAGCAGTTTGTAATGTTTCCATTTAGCAATTTTGTTCAATTCATAAAGTAGTTTTTTGCTGATTCACTTTTTTTCTACAGACTTACTTGTTTGCGTGGTGAACTAGACAGGTCAGAGGTGAAACTAGTTTTCAGGCCTCCAGAAAACCATCTAGACCATCGTCAAATGGTAAGTTCACATGTTTTGTGATTGTAGTTGCTGCTTTATCCCTATTAATGTCAGTAGATAGCTGCATCATGGGCTGAACATTTTTGTGTTCAAAATGGTTGCTTTTGCTGATTAACAGTAATATGGACTGAACATTTCATGCTTTTTTTTCCTGACAGGTAATGTTCCCTGTTTTACAAATGATTGGGGAAGGTAATGCACAAGTAGGTCACTATTTTTGCTTGTCCTGAATCTACGGAACAAGAGGTTTGAGGTGCTGGATTCAATGAGAAGTCTGGAAGGTGCTGCAAAACTTTGATATATGCTATCAAAGAACTCTGGATCAAATGGAAATATGAGGGAAAAAAAGCCTATTTGCAGCTACGATCCTGTCCCTGTTGATATTGGTGTTCCAATCCAGTCAAACAAGTAGGTCGTTTTTGTCTTCTAACTTTTATTCTGATTTTCTTTCCAACTTATGTTCACCTTAGTTTTGGGTTTCAGATTAGAGTGTTGCAATTATTAGTTGAAGTACTCAGTTTTTTAAGGAGTTAACACTACTGTTTCCATGCTATTTTTTAGTCTGCACACCCATATATATGCTGATGTGTTTTTGTGGTTATAATCTATGCAGTTATGATTGTGGTTTCCATATGCTGATGCATGCTGAGCATTGGGATGGACATAAATTGCATTACTTTCAAGGAGAGTGACATCCCCAACATACGCAAGCTCCTATTGTACAAGTGGGTATTTCACAAAGATAATGATGCAAAGGATTTAAAACGCAAACTGAATCTGGATATAGAAGAGGTATTTTCTAATCTCTGTATTGAGACACAAAGTTATTAGTTAGGCAATTTATTAGCAATCTAGTATGCAAAGTAGCATCATGGGTCAGGCATTTCATAAACATGCTATTAGCAATTTAGAAAATGTAGCGATAAGGTTTTTAGAAACCAGAGTTGAATTGTTTCCTTGGTCTTACAAACAATTATCTAAACTCTGAACTTAGTAAATAGTAAAGACAGGTCTGCCAACTCTCTCTTTTCTTGTGCTGCCAACACAAATTTTACTACAAAATAATACTTTCTAATCCTTGGGCTCATCTTGTCTTCTAAACTAATATTGATTTAAATTGTTCCCTGAACATCTCCGCTGAGCTTGTGGGGGCATTTCCGAGCATTGTGATCATATGATTTGCAAATGCTGCACTTATTCTTCCTCTTTGGTTTAGCATTCATCCCTTTTTTGGCCTCTTCTCCCTCCTGCACCCTTTGTGCTTTGATTTGGGGGTTTATGTACATTTGATGAACTTGGTTCTGCCTCTGCACCTGCTGTTCAAAATGCAATATAAGCATTTTTAAGGAATCAAGTTATTGGTGTATTAGTTTTGGGTAATTCAAAGGCTTTTCTATTTTCAAACCTGTTGCTTGCAGCAAGGATTCAGTTGGTTCAGTTGTGCCTAGGCCATCTTGCGCACTTCCCGTAGGTCTAGTGTTTGGAGCACTAGGGATAGGAACACTAGCCTGCTGGTTGGACGCCGCAGCCTGTTGGTTGGACGCTGCAGCCTGCCTAGCTGTCATCTTCCTTTTCTTAATAATCCAAATTCAGCCCGAATCTGCTTGATGTGCTTCTCCAGAACTGCATAGTTCTCATCACTAGTGCAGCCCTCAGCCGCTAGCGCTGCAAGCGCGGTTGATGCATTTGTCAGCCTCAGAGTCTTCTCACTGTTCAATGGCATCCCTCTGGCTACAAGTTCCACTGGAGCAACCACACCTTGGACATGATCTCCATCACTAGGAATGGCTTGCTGTGTCCACCTTTTTAGGATGTACCTTTCTGGTATTGATTTCACACCCATCCATGTCACAACCCTCATAATATGGCAACAGATGATCCCATCCCTGTCAAATTTGGAGCACTCACAGCAGTAGCTTTCCTCCTCTTTAATTGCTGTAACAAGGTAGTTCCTCTTTCCATACCCGAAAATGGATATGTTATTGGGCTCCACCCAATATTGGAACTGGCCTGCTTGCTTCACATCATATTCATCGGTCCTCTCAAACTCTCTAGAGAATCTACAGAACATATTCTTCGTGTAAATAGCTGAAGCGTGTCTCTCAAGTGGATGATTTGACCATCTCCTTCTTTGATTCTCCTCTGTCCGGAAGTCTTGGCCATCTTGGCAGACCAAACACTTCTCCTGAATCTTTTGGTGCTGCATTACGAACTAGAACACCGACAGGTTGGGGTTGACATATTTCTTTAGCAAACCGTTGAAGCCCTCACTCCTTTGTGTGGACTGTAGGAAGGGGAAAAAACTGTGCATGTAGTAGGCTGGAATGAAGCTTTTCCTGATCTGGTATAGGTGGTGGAAATGCTCGTTGGTCTTCAACCCATACTTTTCATCATACCTCTATAGCATAGGAGCCCAGTTTGTCTCAAATTCATCCGGAGTCACCGTGTGGTTTATGCACTCCTTAAACTCCTCATTTAGCTCTTCATCATTAGAAAGGATGGGGCAAATTGTTCCAGCAAATTTATCCATTATATGCCACCTGCAATTCCTGTGAGTTGTGTTTGGTAAAATGCTGCAAATTGCGTTTCTCATGGCACCATCCTGATCTGTGATTATGTTCATCAGCGCCTTCCCATCCATAGCCTCCAAAAATGTTGCGAACAACCACTCATATGTTTCTGTCTTCTCATTACTTATGAATGCACAGCCAAATTGGAAAGTTTGGCAGTGCCCGTTGATCCCTATGAACGGTGTGAAAGGCATCTCATACATGTTCGTCATATATGTTGCATCAAATGAAATGCAGTCACTATATGCTTCTCTATAGGCACGTCTTGCTACTGAATCAATCCAAAATAGGTTTTGGACCTTGTGGCTCTCATCTAGCTTTATCCTGTAGGGGAAATTTGGGTCTTCTTCTTTCATAGATCTGAAATAATCCAGTGTTTCCTGCATATCTCTGAATTTCTCAATTTTATGGATGGTGGAGCGAAAGTTTGTAACTTATTTTGCCTCATACGGCACCAGCTGTGCAGATCCATAAAACTCCGTCAGTAGCTGCATAATTCTGCCCGTGCTCAAGTTGCATCCGTGTAGCAAAACAATGAAATCCTTCTCCTGTTTTGGTATCCCTCGGTGCGACCGTAGGAACTTCTTGAGGGAGGGCTTCAGCACAAGATCATGGTTGTGTTCAGCTACAAAATAGATGACGTGCCATCTTGATCCAATCAATTTAACCACCATCCTTGCCTTGCAGTTTGTACATGTCATTTTCTCCCTCTTTCTCTTCTTACAGCCATCAAGTTTCTTCCTCTTTTCTTCTTGCCCATCCTCCTCTTCTTCTTCTACTTCTTCTGCAGCATACGCCTCATGAGCTTCATCATTGTCTGAGTAGCAATGTACAGCATCTAGGTCAGCTTTCTTTTTCTTGCCTGTTCCTTCTTTATTGCACACAAACTGCGCCTTTTGTATTTCCCTTGTGGCTCCAGCACGGTATGATGTGCTATTTCTGATAGAAAAGCCTTTTTTTCCCAGCATACTTGTTGTAGTACTGCCTTGCTTCGTCCACTGATCCAAATGCCATGCCATTGTGGGGCATTTCTGGAGCTAACCACACCTCTCTCCCTCTTCTGCTTCTTGATTTCCAGCAACATTAACATCTTCTATCCTGACACCCTCAAGTGAGAGCCTGATCTCAGAAACACTTGGAATAGGCTCCTCTTGAATTACTTGAGCATAGTCTGTTAAACCATCCTGAGCAGCTTCATAAATGCTAGGCAAATCTTGTTAATGTTCAACAGGCTGAGTGTTTTCATAATATGGAAACACTTGAGTGCACGCCACATTATCTAAATCAAAGAGTGAACTGAAGAAGTCTTCCTCATCGTCTGGTGGCGGCTGGTTTAGATCCATTTTTCTTTTAGACCTGAACAACAAAAATCATTTATTAGTGGGCAATCCAAACATCTAGGAATCTATTCCAAGTGCAGTAGGAAAATGCAGTTCAATTTACATGCTCGATCATTTTTTTTCCTCAGTTTTTTTCATTGCCATCTATTAACTGATCATGCAATTTTTAATTTCTTTTTGCAGCTGTCAGATCTTTGAATGAAGATGTCAGGAGAAGATTTCTTTGATGCAGGTAATACAAGATGGAGGTATGTACTTGTATGAGATTTTTCAGTCCGACCATGCAGAACATTAATATTTTTTTGTGTAGTTTTTTCCGATTTACATGTTTGTAGCTTGTTGCCCTGTCTAGCCTTTTTAGGAGATATCCTCCTATTTTTTTGTGCCCCAGAATGAGTGAATTGATTTGCACAGCTTGTTTTGCTTCAGTTCATGCAAGGAATCAAAAGGTAGATTAACATGCTTTGTCAACATGCGCCTAATTTGGCCAAACAAGTCAGGGCTTCAGTTTTCCCCTATTGATTTTTGATTCCATGGCCAAGGCAGCAGGGGAGAGCCTAGCCCTTACCTAGCAAGTTAGCATGCATAAAAACTGCTAATGGCATCATATCTGTGTTGGGTCTGTTGCTGCATAATAAACTAGTACTTCTGCAGTTTTTCCTAGTTAGCTAAGATGACAGTAAACATGGACTCCCTTTTTCCTTGGTGGTGGTTCAGATCTACCATCTGCTCACCAACTGAAAGAGATGTACCATCTAGATAGGTTTCACCAATTATTAGTTCACTCTTCTAAATCTATAACATGGAGACCATGCAGAACATGAATTGCCTATTTTAGGAGCACATTATTGCCACCCGATCACTAATAACTTGCGTGGCTAATGGTATTAAATTGTGTACGGTTGTATATATGAGCTTGTTTAGTAATGGCAGTTCAGTTAACATTGTTTAATACATAAATACTAGATCCAGACTAGAAGAGCAGATCAGGACCAGATCAGAGGCAACATAGTTAAGATCTAGTTAACATTGCTTTAATGACTAAGCCTTAGAAGGTATCCTCCTGTTTTTTTGTGTGCCCCAGAATCAACCCCACCAGAACCTGCATGGCACCTTGCTTTTTGTTCTGATCTGGAGTGGTATAGCTAGCACTAGTGGAGATATGTCATATTTTTTGCAAACTGTTGTTCCTCCTAACTGGATGTAGTATGATGTATGAACAATTTTGCTCTGGAGCGGTGTATCCCTCTATCAGATCCCCCTCCCAATCATGGATGTTTTGTCCTAGATAAGAATTGATTGTGTCTATACATAGGCTTAGTGCCTATTCACAATGCAGCATGTTCTACTGATTTTTTTAGTTAAATGTATGCAACCTGTCAGTTTTGCTGTTTTTTCTCAAACCACTCTATCATGGTGATACATCCCATGACTGAATTTTGTTTATGCAAAACATATGATTTGCTTAGGCACAACGATTGAATTCGTTTTGTGCAGTTCTAAATTGATTCTTTTTGTTTGCTGATGATGCATTTTCTATTTCATTGTAGGTATCAGGCCATGAATCATCAAGAGGGAACATTTTGTTGATGCAGGCAATAGTCAAGAAGGCAGGAATATGTATGAGTTTTTGTCATGCAGACCATGCTAAGTAGGGTAGTGTGGAGACCATGTGTTAAGTAGGAATCTGATATTAATTTTCTTCTTAGTTATGTGAGATCTACTCTTCCAGTAACAGAGTTGCTTTTGTCTGGGAATAGATCTGGATGGAATGTTGATGAACAGAATGAAACTATTTTGGATGTGTGTCATCGTGGCATACCTGATTGGACCTAATTTTGCTTTCCCCTGTCTCTTTTTTTCTGGATTGTTTCTTGTGATCGCCGGCCGGTCAATGGGTGGCGGCTCCCAGGGGGGGAACACCCTGTTGCCTTTTGCGTGATGGGGAAGGGTTTTGCAGTGTGGGGAAGAAGCAACTCTGTGTGGTTTTTTGGGCCCGGCCACTGATGGGCCTTTTTGTCCAGGAAGCCCAGGTAGGGGTACGACTAGGAAGCATGCATGTTGATCGGTGGAAGCGGGGTGCTAGCTAGTGGAAAGTTGGAAACTTGATGGGCGGCGTGGTTTTCTGGTTTTGTAGTGTGCAGGTTGGAAGCCTAACGTCTGCACGTGCAGGCGTAAGACGCGTCCATATATATATATATGACACAAATTCAAAATTCAAATTTAAAATTCACAAGTTACTATTCATAGCACTATTCAAATTCACTTTCTTATTCAAATTCAGGATATGTACAGCGCACGAGCGCTCACGCTCAGGCACCCAACTTTGATTTTTATATTCAAAGTAATGGTCTTCACTATTTAGCTACTATACAACACTATGCAGAGCGATATAAATATTCAAGACTACTACTTGGGACACTATGACACTGAATATATTAAAATTCAGCACTATTTAGCGATGGCGACAGGATGCGTGCGTGATTATTAAGCGCGTGATTATTAGTGAAAGTGGGTGATTATTAGTGAATATGCGTGATTATGTGATGCGGATTATATTTCACAGGATCTTTGAAAAGTTGGCGAGACCAGACTTTCAGCCGGACGTGCGACTTATTGTGTTGATCCTACTCGGTACTCACCGTATGCATCACTAGCTCGCTTCACAAACCAGGCTAACCCGGTCTTCTCCCTCGCTAACCCTAGCCAAGCACACACAGGACTCAGGCCCTATCGTCTCCCCAGGCAGTTCCACCCGAAGGGAACACTTCTCTGCGCCAACAAGGTTCTCTACAAACGCCGCTAACTGGGCTAACACGAGAACAACACACGTAGAGGTTTCTCCTCTAGGGTCCCTAGCATAGAGACATCGCCCCATATGAACTAACTTAAAGGAATGCAGGGATTAAAACGGAAAAGCTCAATTCATTTTCACAGAGCAAGCTTACATACGGCTTTCCCTTTCGCGAAACCCCAAGCACTTAGCACAAACCTGATTACCTTACAAGCGGAAGAAGATCACGAGGACCTCCTTTACACACTAATTTACAAAGGTGGTGGAATAATACAGTGGTGGTGGAGTAATACTATTATTACTAATATGGTGGACTAGCTCAGAGGGATTCTGAGGTAGTGTTCTTCATGGTCCCTTGTGGAGTGGTGGTTGAGGGTCTGAGAGGCGATGGTTATTGAGTGCGAATGAGGGTGTTGGTCGCGATGATGGTTCTGATGATCTATGTGGGTGGGGGTCTTGCTCGAGATGTCGAATGCTGGCGTCCGGCTTCTCATTTTATAGAGCGAGATGAGCCTTACGGACCGCCATCTTGGATAAGTCTTCGCCCTTTGTGCTTATCTGCGTTGTCCTTCATCTTCAACTATTTGCAGCCGAGCTTATCTTCTAGAGGGCCTTCGAGACAAAGGCATCATCTAGCGAAGCCTTCAATTATCGTTATTTACTATTGCAGGATAGCGGCGTTTGTCTTCAATTCACGCGAAGATTCCGATGAGTCTTCAATAATTGTCAACAGTGGCGATCTTTATCTTATTCATTCATGCATTGTCTTGAACATATTTTTTGAAAATTATTCTCACTAGGGTATGGTCTTCCACGCCCGATTGATTGATGTTGCAAACAACAAATCAAAACTATGGCATGTGTATTTATATATTTATCCCCGGCCGTGGTTAATAAAATTTGAATTTTAAGAGATTACTAAAATTTGGTGAAATTTGAAATATTGTCAAGACAGTTGAATAATTTTCATAATGGAAGATTTCGATAGCCGATTCAATACTATGAGCAAAAGTTAAGAAAAACTTCGATGAATATTCTACACCTAGAATAAGTGATTGGAATACTATAAGAGACAAAGAAATTTTCCTTAGACAAAAAAATATATAGCCTTAATAACATCAAGAAGGAAAGAGAACTGAAGAATAAATATTCTAGAATACTGTTGTGACTAAAAGCCAAGAAGTTGAGTAATAAGAAAAACAGAGAGAGAATCATAAAGTTGTAGATATTGTGCATCGTAATAATATTGAATATTCAAGAGATGAAGAAGGTAAAATAGAATGTAATCAACAACTTTTAGAAAGTTATAAAAAGGAAGAAGAAAATAATACTGAAAGCTACAAAGACTTTATAGACTTCTTAGGAGATGAAGAATTATGCAATCTGGATAATGCTATGGAAGGATTAGATATAATATCTAATAATACTGATAATTTAATAGAAAAAAAAATTAAATTAATAGATCAAGATAGTTGTGTACATGATTGGGTAAAAGGAAGAAGAGATTATAATATAAGGTGTACCTTTTGTATATTTTACCTAGCCAAGAAAATAGATCTACATGTAGTAAATGCTTAAAACAAGCATGTGTTTCATGTTTAAAAATAAATAACCAGCAATGGAGACAAGAAGTAGAAATAGAACCAAAAGATAGATTATTAGCAAGCCGAGTTAGAAATTTAGAAAATAGAATAAATAATTTAGAAGTAGAATTAGAAGAGCTAAGAACTAAGATATAATTCAATGAAGTATGTAAGAAATTTGAAGAAAAGGTTATTGGTAATATTGAGTTAAAAGATCAAACAAGTGTTAAACAAAAGAATGATAAGGCTATGCAATTAAAAGAAGCTATAATAAATTTTGACAAGTAAATATATAGTTAAGTTATCATTTAAAAGAAATAGTAGGAATAAGAATACCTGTAAAATTAAACTTAACTCCTACAATCACTTATAAAACATTAGCATTGTTATATTTGGTTGCACAAAAGAATTTAATACATGATAAATATTTCGCAAGATGCCCGTAAATAGTCCATACAATAGACCAAGATAAAGCGTAAATATCTACTGATATGTCTAGAATAAAAAGATTTCTCATAATCAAATAGCTTACAATATTGAAATACAAATAAATAATACAAAGTATATAATAGATGAGATCACAATAAGAGATTTATCTATGATAAATGTTGATATGTTATTAGGACTAGGATTTTTACAATATTCGTGCAAACAACAATTATACATGAGCAAGGAATCACATTTGTACCTTATCAAGATAACATTCCATATATAACCGAAGTATAAAAAAAAATATAAGTTTTAATTTAGAAATTGAAGGACACGATAATTATAAAGATGAAGAGTTAGGTGAAAATATAGAGGAATTTTATGTAACAAATTCATGTATAGAATGCTTTGGTTTACAATCACTAGAGCCAAATTGGTATAGAGACATACAATCTAAAAACGACATAGATTAAATAGTACAAAGATTGGAAGATATCCAAATAATTGGAGAAATAACAATGAAGCATTGGGATAAGAATGGTATAGTATCCAAAATTAACATAATAAACCCAAACTACATAATTAAAACTAGTCCTATAGAAGCAACACCTAAAGATATAGTAGAATTTAAAATGCATATAGAAGAATTATTAAAGCTAGGAGCTATAAGAGAAAGTCGAAGTCCTCACAGATCGCAAACATTTATAGTTAGAAATCAAATTTGAAATAGCTAGAGGAAAATCAAGAATGGTTATTAATTACAAAAGACTAAATGATAATACTATAGATGATGGATATAATATCCCAAATAAGCAAGAATGGATAAATAGAATACAAGGTTGTAAATATTTCTCAAAATTTGATCTAAAAGCTAGGTTTTGGCAAGTAAAAATGGTGAAGAATCAATAGAGTGGATGCTTACACATGTCCTCAAGGTCATTTTGAATGGATAGTAATGCCGTTAGGATTAAAAAAATACTCCTACATTATTTTAAAGGAAAATCCAAAATATTTTTAATAAAAATCAAGAATTCATACTAGTTTATATTGATGATATTTTAATCTTTTCAAAATATTATAAAGAGCATATATAGCTCATTTGGAAACATTTTTAGAAAGGTAGAACAACATGGGTTAATACTTTCTAAAAGAAAAATGGAAATATGCAAAAAAAAAAAAAAGATAAATTTTCTAGGACATGAAATAGGAAATGAAAAATTCATTTACAAGACCATATTGCTAAGAAGATTTTACAATTTCCGATATAATGAATGATAAGAAGACTCTGCAATAATTCTTAGGAATAGTAAATTATGCTAGAAGAAATCAAAGCGTACGGAACTGTAAAAGTTAATTTGGACCATTATATGCTAAAATAAGGAAAAATGGGCAAAAATATTTTAATCCTCAAGACAAAAAACTAGTAAGAATTATAAAAGAAAAAGTCAAAGATTTAAAACCATTAGAGTTACCATTAGATGATAACTATTTTATTATAGAAACAGATGCATTAGAATTAGAATGGGGTGCTATACTTAAACAAAAGCCGAATAAATACTCATCAAAGTTAGAAGAAAAAATATGCGAGATACGCTTCGGGTAAATAATACAATGGTGGTGGTGGAGTAATACTATGTTGACGCTCTCTTAACGCATGTTTCATGACCACCAAAGTGAACTAAAAACATAATATTTCATGTCAAATCACAACATAATATTATTTATCCGACTAATTCCATGAGTTTTCTTTGGTTCTAAGTTGTTTTTGCGAGAACATCTCAAAAATACACATTGAATGATATTATATGGAGGAGAAGCGCAACGTAGAAATGCGCTTTCAACAATGGGATAGCAAGAAGGCCAAATCACGTCAATCAAGACCAAGACGTGGAGGCCCAAATCGAAGTTCGGGTCCGTTTGGACTGTAGGATCACCCTAGAGTATTTTGGGCATAACTTCCTCATACGGAGTCCGTTTTACATCGCACAGCACTCGTTGGAAAGCTAACGACGAGGCCTACGAGCCCACAAAATTTGAGGCCCAACGGAGACAATTTGGGCACGGCCGTGCCCCTGGTTCGCCGCCGCCGAGAAGAAAAACTTCTGTTCGCGCCCAAATTTGGATGGCGGTTTCTCCTGAATGTTCAGTGGCAGTTGCATGGGGTGAAAGTTCCATTTTCGCACCAAAACTATGCCAGGAACCGTCCTTCCCGTTGTACAAATAGATGGGTAGAGCCCCACTCCAAACACAACACACTACACCTAGCATTTCATTTACACATCCTATACAATGTAGTGGTATCCCTCTAGGTGTTCTTCACCTAGCTGTACAAGTGAGAAAAATAGGAAGAGAGTGAGAGGGGAAGAGAGGAGAAGGAGCCGGACTTGTCGGATCCTTCTCAACCTTGTACCTCTACGGAGCCGACTCCTTAGTGAGTAATATCCAGGTTATCTTATGGTAATGTCGAGGTTATTATTTGACTAAATTCAGTCCTTACTTTATTTTACTTACTGGATCTCCATTCGACCGAAGACTCTAGTTTTCATGTGAAACTAGTTTCGTAATCGCTAGTGTAGACATGGTGTCTGGGCTAGAGTTTACCTGAGATTGCGCCCAACACTACAGAATAGTTGTAGTAGCCCCGGGGGTGACAGCTCCGACCAGGCCTTTGTAGTCCACCACGTACGTGTTGGTGTTTTCGTAGAGCTTTTGGCTGCCTTCTTCTGATTACCGTTTCCAAGTCTTTTCGAGAATCAGAAAGGAACAGCTGCTCCGAAGTAAGTAAAGTTTAGTAAGCCTGAACCTTGGTATTTAGTAATCTTGGGAAAACCTTAGAGAACCCCTCTCTACCTACAAAAAATATAATTCTATCTTACCTCTTGGACGTACTTGATCCTTTCTACTTCTAGTGCCCCGTGGAAATCGATACCTAGGAATACTCCGGGTGAAAGCTACAATGGTACTTCCGTGCGCTTGCGGAAATATCTGCTTACGCAAAGAAATACCAACATACTACTATTACTATTGGTGGTGGATGATCTTCAGAAGAACTCTGAGATCAGAGTCTTCATGTGAGAGTGCGGATGCTTTGGTGTTGGTGGCGGAGAGTGCGAATGAGGGTGTTGGTCGAGATGATGGTTCTGATGATCTAGAATATAGGAGCCTGGCTTCTCGTTTTATAGAGCGAGAGGAACCTTCTAGAGAGCCTTCGCGGATAAGTCTTCAGCGTCCTTCATGTTTATCTGAGCTGTCCTTCGTCTTCAATTATTGTCGTCATGGTTATCTCCTAGCAAGCCTTCAATTATCGGCATAGTGCATCTCTTCTGGCGAAAGCGACGTCTCACTGCCTTGCTTCATAGTTATCAGATGCATGATCTTCAATTATCTTTCTTTACTGTGGCTTGATAGTGACACACCATCTTCAATTCACGTAAAGATTCTGATGAGTCTTCAATAATTGTCAACAATAGCCGATATATATATATATATATATATATATACACACACACACGGGTGTTATCCTGCACCCAGGTGTAGAATAGCTTATGCTACACCATGACACATCCAACCGACCGCAGCCCAGCTAATGAAACCGACCCAACCAGCCGACCCGCGCCCGCGGTCCCGATCCCACCGCACGCCTTAATTACCTCTACCTAGTCCGCACGCGCTACATGCGACGTGGACCCGCCTAGGCCAGGCACCCACGCACGGGGACGCATCCACAGTGCCGCTTTCTACTAGTCTGCCACTCCATTCCCACTACTACTCCGTGTAAGACTAGGCACTTTTTTTAAATTTCAAAGCCATGCATGCATCTCAAACAGCTGCATGTATGCTCTGCATGCATACATATCGATTAGCATTATGTTAATTAGGAGCATACAGTATATATTTTAGTGACTATTTTTGTTAGATGCATGTAGATATTAGTGATCGTGATAACCATAAAGCTAATGTATTTTGTCAGTATCTTGGAGTATTTCGTCAATATCTTTAAGTATTTTGTTAGTGGCTTAGTCAGCCAGTAATAGAACTTCAGTATTTTGCTAGTGCCTATAAGTAGTTCTCACTATCTTTAATTATTTTGTCAGTAGCTTTTTACAGCCCGTTAGTAGCTTGCTATAGCCAGTAATAGAACTTTAGTTGCTAGTACCTATAAGTAGTTCTCAGTATCTTTAAATATTTTGTCAGTATCTTCTAGTATTTCTTCAGTATCTTCTGGTATTTCTTCAGTATTTTTTTTTGTCAATAGCTTGTTAGAGCCAGTACTATGACTTCAGTAGTTGTTAATATATCTAAGTAGTTGTCGTAAGTATTTTTATGTATTTTGTCAGTATCTTTAAGTATTTTGTCGCAAGATCTTTAAATATTTTGTCGGTATCTTCTAGTATTTTTCAGCAATTTTCTATCGGTAGCTTGTGAGAGCCAGTTCTATAACTTTAGTATTTTTAATACCTCTAAGTAGTTGTCGGCATCTTTAAATATTTTGTTTCTAGTATTTCTTTAGTATCTTTTGGTATTTCTTCAGTATTCAGTAGCTTGTGAGAGCCGATTACTATGACTTCATAATATCTCTAAGTAGTTGTCGGTATTTTAAATTATTTTTTCAGTATCTTCAAATATTTTGTCCGTATCTTCTAGTATTTCTTCAGTATTTTTCTATCGGTAGGGTTCATGCCGTTTGTCGAAGTTTAGGGTTCATGGCGTTTCTTTGAGATTAGGCTTTGTTGATTTTCGTTAGTTATCTAAGAATTGTTGAGTTTAGGATTTCGGGGCAGTGTCTTTTTCAAAAGCATGCCCCTCTTAGGCAAGGTTTCAGGGAGACACTTTTAATGGCATTTGCGAGTTTAGGGTTTTTTTTGTTTGCCGAGTTTAGGGTTCATGGCGTTTGCCGAAGTTTAGGTTTTATGGCGTTTGCCGAGTTTAGGGTTCATGGCGTTTGCCGAGTTTAGGGTTTTTGGCATTTGTCGGGTTTAGGGTTCATAGCGTTTGCCGAAGTTTAGGGTTCATGGCGTTTGCCGAGTTTAGTGTTCATGGCGTTTGCCGAGTTTAGGATTCATGACGTTTGCCGAAGTTTAGGGTTTTTGGTGGTTACCGAAGTTTAGGGTCCATGGCGGTTGCCGAAGTTTATTATTCATGGCGTTTGCCGAAGTTTAGGGTTCATGGCGTTTGCCGAAGTTTATTGCTCATGGCGTTTGCCGAGTTTAGGGTTCATGGCGGTTGCCGAGTTTAGGGTTCATGGCGTTTTTGCCGGGTTTTGGGTTCATGGCATTTGCCGGGTTTAGGGTTCATGGCGGTTGCCGAGTTTAGGGTTCATGGCGTTTACGAGTTTAGGGTTGCCGAGTTTAGTGTTCATGGCATTTGCCGAGTTTAGGGTTCATGGTGTTTGCCGAGTTTAGGGTTGCCGAAGTTTAGGGTTCATGGCGTTTGCCAAGTTTAGGGTTTTGGGGCGAGTGTCTTTTGAAAAGCATGCCCCCCCCCAAGCATGGTTTTCGGAGACACTTTTAATGGCATTTGCCGAGTTTAGTGTTCATGGTGTTTGCCGAGTTTAGGGTTTGTTTATTTTCAGTAGTTATCAGTAATTGTTAAATTTAGGGTTTTTGGGGCAAGTGTCTTTTGAAAAGCACGCCCCCTACTAGGCAAAGTTTTCTCGTGGATGCTTGTAATAGCGTTTGACGAGTTTAGGGTTCATGGCGTATGCCGAGTTTAGGGTTCATGGCGTTTGTGGAGTTTAGGTTTCATGGTGTTTGTCGAAGTTTAGGGTTCGTGGCATTTGCTGAGTTTAGGGTTCTTGGCGTTTGCCGAGTTTAGGGTTCATGGCGTCTGCCGAGATTAGGATTTGTTGATTTTCAGTAGTTATCGGTAATTGTTAAGTTTAGGATTTGGCGAGTGTCTTTTTAAAAGCATGCCCCTCCCGTGCAAGATTTCAGGGGAGACACTTTTTAAAAGGTATTTGCCGAAGTTTAGGGTTCATGGCGTTTGTCGAAGTTTAGGGTTGTCGAGTTTAGGTTTCATGGCGTTTGCCAAGTTTAGGGTTCATGGCGCTTGTTGAGATTAGGGTTCGGATCTGTTGCAATTAGTTCCATCAAGTTGCAATCGTATGATGGTATAGTTGCGAATGGTCTAATTGGTAGAGAATACACACATTTGGTATATAAAAAGCGTCAGGTTGTTACTCTTGGCCGACGCCCGGTTATAATGGCCCGACTGGCAGTATTCTGTTAATACAGCTTGTTAGTATTTCAGTGTCAGTATCTTGTTAGTATTTCATCAATATTTTGTCAGTATTTTTTACATGTATAGTATTTCATCAGTATTTTCAGTATTTCATCAAGTATCTTCTTATAACTGGTAATACAGCTTTAGTATTACTTCATTTGAATTTGATTTGTATCAATTAATATATAGCCAAGGTTCCTTTCCTCTTCATTTATTTTGAATTTGATTTGTATCATATAGCATGAATTGGGGAACGGCTGCGTGCTTTGAGGCTTGTGAGTGTTAGGTCCATGGTAATTGCCACGATTTGCATAGCATTATGTCTGCATGTCTAGAATAGCACTTGGCACTTGGCTCTTGGTTCCGTCTGATTTGAGCCCGTGGATATTCCATAGTTCCGATTGATGCTTGTACAGTTTATAGCCCCGCCATATTTGTTGTATGTGCCACTAACAGAGTATATATTATACATGGAAGCTGTGCATTGTTAAATTTCTGGATGTGGGCATTGAAAAAAAAAAACCTTTAGTGGTAAATTGTTGCAAACTTTCTTGTGTAATAATTATCACTGTCCATTCAGTTAAAACAGAATCTGTTCATTTAACCTTCTCCTACCGTGGAATAATAGTTTTGATGGGTTCTATTTTATACTAGAAACAGGTTCAATTTACCTCCCTGAATCTTGACACTAGTTTCCAGATGATGATAAGAATGTGATGTTTCTTTCTACTAAATGTCGGTTACCTGACTTACCTCTATGCATTTTATACCAACTTGTTTTAGTGCCTCTCTGTACTTTGATACAATCTTCTGTGTTCAGTAAATTATCGCCTATATATCAGATGTGCCATGTGTATTCAGGAGATGTTGACTTTTTTTTTGGTTGTCACACCTATTTATTTAATAATTAATTTGCTTCCTATTGCTAAGATGGCTGTGTGAAATTTGGTTTCAGGGTTTTGTCAGATACTTGTTATTTCTGTAAAGCTTGCTTCAAGCTATGGAATTAGGAATCCATTGATGATTCACCATTAATCTGCAGTCAATATCTGACAAGAACCTGAACTTTTTATTCATCCAGACAATCTGGAGATGAGGGATGGTGACC
Source organism: Hyparrhenia diplandra (assembly GCA_015847255.1). Taxonomy (NCBI): domain Eukaryota; kingdom Viridiplantae; phylum Streptophyta; class Magnoliopsida; order Poales; family Poaceae; genus Hyparrhenia; species Hyparrhenia diplandra. The sequence goes on from JADLZK010011812.1 coordinate 1,677,635, forward strand.
TGGAGGACACCCTTGAGGCAGACCGGAAGGCGAGCAACAACTTCCGGAACCAGAGGCACTTGGCTCAACCGGAGAGGAGTTTGGTGTGCCAGCACATGCAGGAGCAGCAAGTTGGCCTTGCGACCATCTAGGCGGTAAGCATGCTCTCAAGCTCCAAGTTGATGTGCAATGATGCGGTCCTTTCATTGTCATCTCACTAATGGCATGTAGACAGAGTTTCTGAAAAAAGAAGCATTGTATGCATTACTGTAGTTGTAATCTAGAGTTATTCCTAATCTGAGCAACGTTATTGCAGTACAATGTGTGACAATTCGCCAAACTTTTGGTTCGTGCAGGTGCAGCCAATGTGGGAGTGAGGAGCAGTGACAACGAGGCGAAGCTTTGGGACTGACCACAAGACCAAGGAGCGGAGGAGGAGCACGCGGCCGCTGAAGAGGCCTGAGATGGATGGACGCACGACTGCTATCAACAAGAAGGCTGTAGGAACCAGATCGGCAGGCGTCGTCGTGTCTTTGCAGAAGCTAACCGGATCATGGATGGGTGATGGTGGAGCAAGGCTCACTGCCTCACTGTGTTGCCTTGGGCTGGAATTGGCTTGAGATGTAGGGAAAATATGTAGTGCAAACCACAACTTCCATAAAAACTCATTGTAAACCACAACAAAAAAGTCTTCTAAATTCATCAAAAAATCACACATGTAGATGATATGATGATACACAACCTTGTAAAATATCTTGTCCAAAATCGACTTCGTTTGTGAGATATAAAAATAACAAATTTCAAGCCAGAAAGTTGTCCAAACAATTTGTTAGAAATTTGTTGTTTTTGTATCTCATAAACAAAGTCAAGTTTGGATAAGATATTTTATAAGGTTGTGTATCATCATATCATCTACATATGTGATTTTTTTTGGTGAATTTAGAAGACCATTTTGCAGTAGTTTACACTAGTTTTCTTGGTAGTTGTGGTTTGCACTACATATTTTGGCTAGGATGGCTTTGAGTTGGAGCTCCTTAAACCCCGGGCTGGACGCTGGACCCTGTGACCTTTTTAGTTTAGAAATAGGAGAGATCATGCTCATGTGTAGTATGCATCTATATAGTATAGTACAGTATATTAGTACAGTACAGTAGAGCTGGCCTTCGTCAGGAAGGCCACTCGGCCAACATGATTCTTCAGATTTGGATGTTTGTATCCGTAGTTGAAGAGGAGATGGAGTGATCGAGCATGTTCAGAAAACATAGTGTTATGTGAGTGCGGTTGGATGGAAACCACAAGATGGATGAGAGCGAACGTGGGCCAGCAAGGGTTGTGACATTTGGGCTGGGCTGGTCTAGTCTAGATGTGTCAAATGTTGTGGCCCAAATACATGCATGCGTATAAACAAGCTACGTGTCATCATATCATAAATGATCGAAGCAACTCAAACCAGCCGGTGCGCCAAAACGTCGTTCTTTGTAGATATGGAGAAAGTACCCAATCAAATATGGTAGCTCTCGAAACCTAGCAAGCACACTTGAATACTGCAATGGTAAGGCACGCCGAGCTTAATCATCAGCTCGTGAGTTCGATCCGGATGGAGCAATTTTTTTTTTTTGCCAACATTTTTTTATTTATTCCTTTTTTGTGTGCTTTATTTCTTGTCATTTTTTTTGCCGGTTCATAAAATTTGTTTTGTATATATTGATAAACATATAATATAGTCATGTGAGAATGTGGTGGTACACATTCTTCACAACCATGAACATGTCTCACATAAAGTCATGTGACTCAATGAGACGTTCATGGTTATGATGGATGCGTAATGTCACTTTGTCCAAATCATTTAAAAAATTAATGGCATGGTAACGGAGACAAACTATGATGTTGTGTGCATTTGTATAATTTTCTGACCAAGTTTACCTATTATTGTGATTATTTGATGGTAAATTGAAGGAAAATGTTAAAATACCCTAAGCTGGGTAGAAAAATCTAAAAACTTGCATTGACAACTTATTTTGGTGTATGATCATGACATAAAAAATTCTAATGATTTTTGAGAATGTGGTGATATACATCCTTCACAACCATAAACATGTCTCACATAGAGACATGTGACTAAGTGGTAGTGGTTCATGGTTGTGATGAATGTGTAGTGTCACTTTGTACAAATAATTTGAAAAATTAATGGCATGGTAATGGAGACAAACTATGATGTTGTGTGCATTTGTAGAATTTTCTGACCACGTTTACCTATTATTGTAATTATTTGATGGTAAATTGAAAGAAAAATGTTAAAAATACCCTAACCTAGTTAGAAAAATCTAAAAACTTGCATAGACAACTCATTTTGATGTATGATAATGACATAAAAATTTCAAATGATTTGGATAATCTGGTGATGCACTTCCTTCACAACCATGAACATTTGCCACATAGAGACATGTGACTAAGTGAGAGATGTTAATGGTTTTGATGGATGTATAGTTGCACATGGTTTAAATATTTTATAAATATAATGGCATGGTCGTACCCATATATTTAAAGTAAAAAAAGTAAAAATGGCAAAAATGAAATTGAAATAGAGAAAGCAAAATAGGAACAAATAACCATTGTAAAAAAAAAAAAAAAAAAAGAGTCCTATGGGTTTTGAACCCAAGAGTTGGGGATCAAACTTTGGAGGGGCTATCCATTTTGCTAATCAAGTGAGTTCTTTATTAGCCCAGCGTGTTTGGTTTTATCTTGTAGCCACGTAAGAGGGATGGATGGGCCACATGGTTTTCGAGCCACTTCGCTTTGCTCGGCCCAGAGGGAAAATAGAGGGTAGAACATCTTGAAAATCAAACCAAGCAGCTCGGCTTCAAAAGCATCTAGAAAATCTTCCCGTCTAGTGTCAGTCAGTCAGCGTTCAGGGACAAAATTTCATGGTTCAAGTTGAATGATAGTATATCTGTCTATTCTGAACTCGAGTATACATTTTCAAGAGCGCTCTGACCACCTTTGCAGTTGCGGACAATAAATCTGAGAATCACGCACAAGCACTTCCTCTCCACACGTACACTTGCACAAGTATATCTCATACATACCACAGCTGAAATCACATTCACATAGCACGACGTATTGCACAAGTATATCTCATACATACCACAGCTGAAATCACATTCACATAGCACGACGTAACACACAGCAACGACAGCGCATACGCATGCAGCAGTCACATTAAATCATTTCAGTCATCTTTTTTTTTTTGACCGAAATCATTTCAGTCATCTCGTCACCCTCATATGACCTCCTGAACGAGAGCCTGATCACGGCTGTTTTTCTTCTTCTGATGCTGATGGTGCGGGCTGACACCAACAATCGGCATCGGCTAGACCTTGTTGCTCGGAATCAACGCTGGTAACGGCGGCCTCGACGACATTGCAGCCTGAAGCTCCTTCAGTGTACTATACTGCTGCAGCCCTCATCATTGCAGCTACCAATATCAGTGGCAGTGGTAGCAACATTCGAGTCGTCACTCTTGTCAGGTTGCTCACTTTGATCGCAAACTTCTACATTTGCAATGCTCCTGAAGAGCTGCATGGTGTCCAACAAACACGCTGCATCGTTGCACTGCAGTACATTTGAGCCGGCGGTGACATCAGGGAGAGGATCTGGATTGGAAGGGAACACGTAAGTACTGGTACCTCTGATAGTCTGAAACAGCAGTTCACGTTTTCAGTTTGTGACATTACCTCCACTGACGCTGGCGAAATCGTTGTCGAGATCATCGTCGGAGTCCGGTGACTCCAGGATGCTGACAGAATCGTACCATGCTTCCAAATCACTGCACAAATTATCCAGAGCTGTGAGCAAATCTGCTACTACTAGTACCAATTCCAGAATTCAGCAGGAGGCTGCAATTTACCGCTGCCGGCGTCCATCTGGTTGTGCTGCCACTGCATCTTGGTGAGGTGCAGGATGACGTTGGTGTCCGGCACCACCACATGGACGACCCCGTGCCGGACGGCGCGGCCTCGCCGCGACCGACAGCTTCCTCAACCGCCGCCGGTGCCTCGTTGACATGCAAGAACCCATGGCCGGCCACCTACCTAGCTAGGCTACGCACCTGGATCGACCACAGCACGCGGTCAGCGCGGTCAGGGTATAGGGCGGCGCGGCCATGGGGCACCCCCACAGCACGCGATTCCTCCACAACCACCACGGCCATAGGGCGGCGCGGCCATGGGGCGGCGAGGGCCGACCACAGTGGCGGCGCACCCCTCCCCAGCACCTCCACGGCGGCGTCGCGGCCCTTCCCAGCATCTCCACAGCGGCGGTGGCCGGATCCCATCCCCGTCGATCGGATCCAGGCGGCGGCGGCAGCAGCCGGATCCAGCGGCCCTCCCCAGCTCCTCCACGACGGTGGCACGAGAACATGAATTTTGTTTTAAAAAATTAATAAGAACATATTATCTAACTATAGTAATTAAATCATGATCTCAAAACTATACTACTCAAAAACATATTTATGAAGTTACCGTTTTACCCTTAATAAAAAAAAGAACTACGAGAATGCAATTAAGGTGCCTGGTCTTAATCCTCACATTTGCGGAGGAAACGGGGAGGAAATTTTGGCGCATATGGTCCACCGACCATAGACACATCATTTTCCTCTCATTTCCTCCATCTCGTTTCCTCCCATTTCCTCATGCCTTCGCTGTTGTCGGATCGTTCGCCTCGATGCCGATGTGAGCCACCGAATATTTCCCCAATTATTGTAAAAAAATTTCTAATTAGTATCATTGGAAAGATCTTTAAATCTAGTTTTTAATAAATTTATTTATAGATACTAATGTTGCACATATTTTTTATAAATCGAGTCAAACTTGTGGCACGGAAACCGAAAATGACAAATAAATTGATACGGAGGGAGTATGTATTTGTTACTAATACTACACTCATTGATACGGAGGGAGTATGTATTAGTTGGCTTTTGGGCTTAAATGGGCCAAGAGGCTGGTTCCAACCAGGCCCAAGTGTTCAGAGGGAATTGTGGAGTAAACAGACCTGGAAGAAATAGATGGACTACCTTGTTTCGAGGGTGACAAAACATGGAGAGAGAGAGATAGATATATAGAGAGAGAGATTGGGTTGGACCCATGGAAGTGATTGAGCCCTACATGATTAGCGTGGTGGAAATTAGATGTTTACATTTAACATAATAGTGGTAGAAGTGCAAATTTACGGAGTACTATAGGGTCCGATTTACGAAACAAACATTTCTTCGTGAACACTTTTTTTAAAGTTTGCCCTGCATTTTTTTTTAAAAGTTTGCGACAAAAGAAAGGATCCGTCCTCAGTGGGTACTAATTCCATGCCGTCTGCTTGCGCTAAGCATATCGTATAACATCTAACAATGACTTTGCACACGCAAATGCAGAATGCTACGTGGATCAGGACCACATGAAGAATACGAATTGCGTCGCTCTGAGTCGACGATGACTTGAATACGTTTTCTGCAAATGCTTCAACCTCACCACCTATATAAACAGCAGTCATGCACACCGAACGAACCATTCATGGGTACAGGTGACATGCAGATAGCTTAGCTAACCTCACACCACGAAATCACCCATCAGTCCAGCAGTAAGAAACAAACAAAGCACGTCCATTTTGCAAATATCCAATAATGTCGAGCAATAAGGTGGTTGCACCACCGGCACAGATGCCGGGGAAAGACGAGAAAACTATGGTGGCCGGCGGCAGGGCACTGGCAACATCGGCGAACGTGCTGTGGCTGCTTCCGTCAGGCGCCGTGCTGGCGTTCCAGACGCTAGCCACGAGCTTCACCAACCAGGGCGAGTGCCTAAGATCCAACTGGTGGCTCACCCTCGGGCTCGTCACATTCCTCACCGCCACCTGCATCTTCGGGCCCATTGTAGCCACCTCTGGAGTTTGTGATTAACAATGACAGAAGGAAAGAGGCAGAAGCAAGGCCTGCCTCTGACAATCGTTTCTGGCCATCTCAGAACTTTGATTTAGTAGTACTGTTAGGTAATTTAGATGCAAAGGGAGTACTATAGAGTCAGAGTCACAAAAGAAACATATATTTCTTCGTGAGCACAAAAGTAATATTTCCTCAGTGGGTATTAATTCCTAGCCGGCTGCTTGCGTTAAGCATATAGAACCTTTAACTTTGACTTGGCACACGCAAATGCGGAATCCTACCGGGACCACATGAAGAATACGAATGGCGTCGCTCGAGTCCAGGAATACGTTCTCTGCAAATGCTTCAACCTCACCACCTATATGAACAGCTAGCAGTCATGCACGCCGAACGACGAACCATTCATCGGTACAGGTGACCACGAAATCACCCAGTCCTAAGAAACAAACAAAGCACGTACGTCAGTAGAGCAAATATCCAATAATGTCGAACACTAAGCAGGTTGCACCGGCACAGACGCCGGTGAGTAACGACAAACCAAAGGTGGCCGGCGGCAGGGCACTGGCGACATCGGCGAACGTGCTGCGACTGCTGCCGACGGGCGCGGTGCTGGCGTTCCAGACGCTGGCCACGAGCTTCACCAACCAAGGCGAGTGCCTAAGATCCAACTGGTGGCTCACCCTCGGGCTCGTCACATTCCTCACCGCCACCTGCATCTTCTCCGCCTTCACGGACACCGTGAAGGACAAGGTCGACGGCAAGGTCTACCACGGCGTGGCGCTGCCGGGACGCCTCCACGTCTTCAACCTGTCGAGGAAGCAGCAGAGGAATTTCGCGGCCGAGCTGAAGCAGCGGGGTCTGAAGGCCGTGGACTGGGTCCACGCTTCTTCGCGGCGGTGGTGTTCCTCACCATCGCCGGCAGCGACGTGGGGCTCCAGAAATGCTTCTTCCCGCGAGCCACGGAAGACACCAAGCAGCTACTCAGGAACCTGCCGCTGGGGATGGCGGTTCTGTCCAGCTTCGTCTTCATGATCTTCCCCGCCAAACGACGGGGCATCGGCTTCAACAACGGTGCTGCTTCCGATACGGTGTCGTCGTCGTCACAGAGCTCCGACAAGGATGGGAGCTCCAGCGGTCAGATGCGGCCGGGGCCGGCATCCTCACCGAACCTTCTGCAGCTGCTGCCGGCGGGTTCAGTGCTGGCGTTCCAGGCACTGGCGGCGACCTTCACCAACCAGGGTAGCTGCCACCCTTCCAACTGGTGGCTCACTCTGGGACTCGTCACCTTCCTCACCGCAACCTGCATTTTCTTCGCCTTCACGGACAGCATCACGGATGACAAAGGCAACGTCTACCATGGCGTGGCCCTACCGGGGCGCCTCCACCTCTTCAACGCGTCCAAGCAGGAGCGGGCGGAGAATGCAAGTAAGATAAAGCGGCGACGCCTAAAGGCAGTCGACTGGGTCCACGGCCTCTTCACGGCGGTCGTGTTCCTCACCATCGCCGGCAGTGACGTGGGCCTCCAGGACTGCTTTTTCCCACACGCCGACGCCAACACCAATCAGCTGCTCAAGAACTTGCCGCTGGGCATGGCAATCTTGTCCAGCTTCATCTTCATGATCTTCCCCCCAACGAGAAAGGGCATTGGCTTCGACAACAGTGAGTACAATATTATTGAGGGTGGTGGGATGGGGACGGCGAAGCCCAATGATCTAGAAGCATCACAATCCTCTCCAAATGATACGAAGAAGTCTCCTTCCTGAAACTCTAACGTGGATTGCCACCGTCGGTTCGTTCCAGACAGAATATCAATTTGTAACCAATATGTTTGTACCATTTTGCAGTACGTTCTTTTTTGTGCAACCTTTTTTGTGGGTTTAATGATGCATCACATTTTAATTAAGTTTTCTTTATGTATATTTTCATGCTGAGGTGCCCTTCAGGCCATCATAGACAAGAAATTACCTCTCTTACATGTCCATCAAGATTACCTCGGCAGATGCGAGCTTGTTGTAAGTTAGCCTTTGGGATTCTTAGTGTTTAATTATTCCATCCTTCCAAATTATAAATCGCTTTTTTTTTTGGTATATCGAATTTGTTATGTATCAAGATATATGTATGCCTAGATACTTAACAAATTCGATGCACCAAAAAGTCAAAGTGACTTATAATTTGGAAACAGAGGAGTACTTTAATTGTTCACGGGTTTACCGCTCACATATGAGCGCTCTAATCACTTGCATTGGAATTTGGATTAGAGTAGTAAGATATAGTGTAGACGTGGTGTCTAGGCTATACGATTACCTATGTCTGCAGCAGCATGTCCCACGGTTTGTCTTGTGGTAGTCAGTAGATGGCGACAGCCATGTCTGATCTCTGTATTCCACCATGTCTTTGCAAATTCTTAAATTATAGGTCCAACTCTGCTAGGCAGTTCAGCACCCTTCGCATCTCTTTTCGTTGCTAAACAACATCTAGTGACCCGAATGTTACTATCAATGAAATCGAAATCCATACTACCATAAATTTGAGTTCAGAAGGTAGAGCGATTATTAATAGAAGCAGGCAAAATGGGGCACCACTTCTAGTAGCAGAATGGCACACCTAGGGACAAGGCATGGATAGGGAAGAAACTCGCCTCTTTTCACAGTCTATTAACAGAGGCGGTGGTGTTACAACCACCACATCTATTAGCGTATTATTTAAGACAGTCGTTGTAATGTGACGGCCTCTGTTCGTAGAGTGTTAAAGAGGTTGACGCCTACCTCTGTTATAGCAAGATTAACAGTGTTCGACGAGATTTTGTACAAACTTTTCTCACATGTGCGTATATATTAATATGTGCTATCAAGAAATATTTTTGTACTCAAAGAAAAGATAAATAAACAAGTATATAGGCATCGTATATTCGGTGTGCTATATATGTTTGTATGAGATATAAGAAGCAAAGATAATAATTATATATTGGCTTTGGGCACGTATACACACATGCTGTGGGCTAATTTGAGCACGTATATATATGTGTAATATGCGTGTACCGTCTCCTCAAGATCAGTGGTCCAGCTGACAGCCGTATACGCGCATGGCGTCTAGAAGCTATAAGGAGTGATACACGTACAGGTCCTCTCATGAGGAACGCACCAAATACGTACGCGCATATATGGAGGATCACACTTAACAGTACGTATTGGTTGGAGAGGAGTGCATATTTATACTCCAAGTTACATATATATATACGTACACTTTAGTCATATATGTGCTTATTATGACAAGCTAGTGGCGTATGGCTGCACGTATACGTACGCATGTGCGCCAATGAGATACCCCTTTCCAAATATATGCAGAGTCATGTGACGTGAAGATCAAGATGATGATGCCGGACTTGCAATGATCATCGCGTCACAAGGAGCCTGAGCGCTGCCGGTGGGCTTTGGCTTCCGGTGTTAAAGGTGTCGGCGCTGCGGACTCGGATGCCGTGATGCGAACGTGGTAGCCAGGACAGGAACGTGAAGAAGGGCCAAGAAACAAGCAAGGCCTATATATATATCTATACCTATATCTATATACCTACTAATAAAGAGAGAAAATTTCTTGACCCAAAATTTCCGTCTGCCTGCGTACATAATATATACGATACCTTCACCTCCGGTTTCTGTCCGACTTTTCTAATTTGTCCGCCTGCTACAATACCATGTTGACGGCTTGGTTTCGTGTCCCATCAGGAATCCAACTCAGAAATATAAAACCAAAATAGAAACCGCGCTCGGCGCGCCCACGTTGAGCTCGCGCCTCGCAGCCATGCCCTGCTCGCCGGCCACCGCACGCCCAAGTCCAGCTCGCGCTCGCGGCCATGCCCTGCTCACGCTTGAGTATGTCGCAGTCCACGCCCTGCTCGCGATTGAGTGGGCAACCGGCTCCACGTCCTTCTCCGCGTTGACGCCGTCCGCCAGTGTCCGATCGGCACTCGTGGCGCGCCTCCACCAACGCTTCCGCCTCCGCCGCCGCCGACGAGCACAGCCAGGACGACGAATCGTGGGGATGACGACGAATCGTGGTTAGTACGGACTTTGAACATTTAATGGACCACGAGATGGGCTCTAGCCTCTACTGTACGTTTTTTGGGAGAGCACTGAAGGCCCAAAGTGGTGAGGACTACGTCTCTCGTCAGTTCTTTCATGTAATTAAAACGTGAGCTAAATTTTAAAACGCGTGTCGTGATCACCGAGAAGAGGTCAGACGAAAATTAAATATCAAATTAGGGAGGAAATTTGGAGAGGAAGAAAAACCGGAGTGGAAACAGAATATGCTGATAGGTACACAAAGAAAGTCGCAAACTAAATATTCATTAACCGTACTGACACATATATACTATGAAAAATAAGAGTAATTTATTGTATATTTATGAATAGATGTTGCTATGTGCTTTGCAACATTAGAAAAACCTACAAGAAAGTATTTTTAGTCCAATTCAAACAACTTAATAGCACATTGTTATATTTTTATTGATATTAATTTATGTTATGAATGTCATATTCATTATATCATGTTTCATCATTAATATTAAGTAGTTTTTTCGATCCGTTGTAACGCGACGGGCATGTTTTGCTAGTACTAATAAAAGAGAAAATTTCAGTACCACCTTTTTTTTTTTCTGCCTTTTTTTCTGCCTCCCCGTATGCTCCGCGGTCTAACCTTGCCTCCCGTATGCGTGCAGGACTCAATTATCTGCCGCTTAACCAATCGTCGACAGGCGGCGAAAACCGCCCGCTCGCCGCCCGCCCGCTCGGCTAATCCCCACCCCGCTCTCTCTGGTGCCTGGACACAAGAAATAATTCGCCTCGTCATCCCTCTCAACCGCCTCCCACGCAACCTTCCTATGCCCCGGCTAATCCCCGCAGCCCACGATCCCCGCCCATCCACACACGAGGGAGCCACCGACACCGGGAGCCACCGACGGCGAGCAGAGGCGTGGGCACGCGGTGGGCGGGCCCTCTCCTCTGTTGAAGATCGCCGCCGCCGGCTGGGAGCGAGGCGTGGGCAAGCTGTGAGCGGGAAAGGTTCAGCCCCTCAATCCTCTCCACGCCCGAAGGACTCCTCTCCGATCCCACCGCCGCCACCACCTCTCTACGCAGAAGCGACGCCCTCACGATGCCGGCTCCACGGCCCCGCGCGCCCCCTTCCCCGCACGCCGCAGCACGGACGCGCACGATCTGCCCCAATCTCCTCTCGAACCCCGGCACTCCGCAGGCCGCGCCGTGTTACCTACCGCGATGCCTTCGCCCAGCCCAGCCCCGCCCTCCCTGCTCCGCTGTGGAAGAAGTAGGCTACCGTCCACGGTAGCCAGGTGTGCCGAGTCCCTCTTCGCCGGCGAAGAGCACCCACCAGGTATTCCCAAACACTTATCTTCAACAAGGATAGTCAGTGCCAATCATTCACTCTTGTTAGATTTGGGCGGTTTGATTTGGTTCAATGTCCAGACATACACCGTTAGTGGCATGTTAATGAGCATCAGATGAGACTTTCTGTTCCAATTGCTATTTTATTTTTCCTTGTTCAACATATCAGTTTGCTAGATAATTTCTGAGGCCTAATTGTGGCCTTAGCAGAATAGTAATCTTGAAGCCAACTCCTGCAATAAGCCATAGCAGTCTTATCTCAGGCTGCGCAACTTCGTCACAACTATCAAATCATAATATTGATCTGCAAGTTCAGCAAGCCAGTGATAAACCTGATTGTCATCTCTCACTTAGAGAGCTTAAAAGGAGGCAAGGCTTGCCATTAGCGATAATCGGAAGGATCAGCAGTGGCAATCAATATACAATAAGAGTGGTAGCTCAATGCATATAACAGGATCAATGCTGGTGTCCAATATATGCCATGTTTTTTTTGCTGTTGTATGTCTGTTGATTTAGGAAAATCAATGATACGAAGTCGTAGTGTTGTCTAATATATGCCACGTTTTCTTGTTGCTTTTCTGCAATTTGGGTCAGCAGTGGCAAAGACACCGAAATTTCTTGTTGCTTTACTTTATAAATGCACACTTTCTCTCTACATAGTTTCATAGATATAATAATAAATTTGGCACGTTGGGCGCTTCAAACTTTTTTGTGATATTTAGAGACTGAAGGACCAAAGAGACTTCTTCCAGTTCAGATCTTCGATTTTCAAAAAAAACAAGAAAAAGTTTATATGTTTTATGGGAAATATATCACCACCAAACATATATTAATCCACCACTATATGGCAATGGATTCAGAGTTTCAGACTTTTCAGTTATTTAATTCAGTCTTTCAGACACCGTTCAGTCTCTTTGATTAATGGAGCTAATGCCTTTCATATTTAGAAATGAGTTGGGACAGCAAGACATCAGCAGGAGGACGCTGGAGCAGGAGAAACTAAAGTCTGACATAGTTTTAGCTTCTATTTGGATGGTGTCATGTTCTCATATCAATGCATGCTTGCCCTCTCTTCGGCAGTTATCTGAGACTCTATGGAGCAGCTGAAAAAAAAAAAAGGCTCAAGGTCACAAGCTAGCATCCTTTGAAGTCAGTTTGCCCAATTACTTTGTTACTAATCTGATATAAGATATCATAGAGCCTAGCTCTTGAATTTTACTATAATCTTATCTGGGAGGCTCAATTCCATGTGCAACAAATGAATATTTTGTTAAGTTCGTAAGCTTATGCGTGTTGAAATGATAATGCTTTAAAGACATTTTTCTTAGTTTTGATTTGAGATAAATCTATTTTGATTGGTATATGCTTGATTTGTCCACATTAAACATACTTCATTGTCCAGACAATATATGCACTACTGATTACTGTGAGTTCTGTCAACCAGCACATGATTGATGTGCCCAACGAAAATCACTAATTTGTTTTCATAGAGCTTTATAATCTGTGCCATTGGGGTCTGACGTTGTCTATGTACTTCTGGATGTAGAGGTGGTTTTTGTTGGTGATGATCTCACCTAATCTCAAGTGAAGTGGAGCTTCCTGACAGCAAGCAAAGAAGTCTACACCAAGATCCAAGGAGCACTTTTTTTTTACAAGGAAGCTGTAGTTTTTTTTTTCAAAAAAATTGAAATTATTCATGTTTCATCAAAACTCCTATAATACTAATGATTGGTTACAAATGAACGCCATGAAACATGACGCTCTAAAGTATCACCTTTTAATATATATCACATGTTTTTATTTAAATTATTGTGGTATTATGTTTTCCCGTTGCAACGCACGGGCATTTAACTAGTATATATATATATATATATATATATATATATATATATATATATATATATATATATAGGTATTCTATATATTACCCTGGGTAGTGATTAATAATCGCTACCCGAGCCCACTCCACCGAGCCGCGGTCCCCCAGGTCCTTCCCTCGCGCCGCCTCCCGCCCCCTCGCGCTGGTCCTTCCGTCGCGCCGCCGCAATCCCGCCCCACCCCCCACCTCCCCACGCGCCAGCTCCCGGTCTGAGCCCGGCTTTCCACGGCAGTTGCCGAGCCATGGACGATCCCTCTCTCTCTTTCGCCACCCCCACCTCCCGGCGGTTTCCAGCAGCTAATATTGCCGCTCCCGAGGATACATTTTCGAACCATATCCACCTCGCTGCGGTTTCCTCCTTCACCTCGCCGCCGGCACCGACAAAAGTCGCAGCCGGCCGCCCTTCCCCAACCTCCGCTGCCGCCGCGCCGTCCCCTCGGATTTGCGGGCGCAGAGGCATCGGCGTCGTCACCAGCCTCTGTACCCGCCGCACCGTCCCCTGCCCTCGCCGGTCGCCGACTCAACTCGCCAGAAAATCCAGGTGCCCCTCCCCCCGCTCTTAGTTCCCAGCTCGTCTTTTTGGTTTACTTCCTCCCCTTCCCCTACTTATTCCCTTTTCCCCTTTCCTGATTGGATGTGATGATTCGGATGCCGCCGTTGGTCGCTGCCAGGAGATCCTTCTTTTCAATTGCCGATAGGTCAGTTTGTGCCTTTATTGGTTCTTATTTGTTTATTCCTAGTACTAATTTATTTCTGCAATTAGCGGCAGCATGTGACTGCTCAACTTGGCCCAGCTATCTAGAGTTAAAGTTTATTTGGTTGAAGATTCATTTTATTAGTGTGTCAGATTGTTCATTATTTATTGCACGTTTGCAGAAAATGGCTACAAGTGCCGTATATTCAATAGTGCCATCAGTTTTATATGCTCCCAATCAATAGCTGAAAATGTGTTTTATATTTCTTTCAGCCAGAGATTTATAACCCAGCTTGCCTTAAAATTTTGCATTAAAGGTTTTTTTTTAGCTGTACATCTTACTCATTGGTCACCTATTTGAGATCATAGGTATAGATAGTATTGCTGCTTTCCTTTTACCCGTGATATTTGTATGCTCAGCTCAAATTTCATTCTAAGGATAGGGGATCGCAGCGGTATTTTTAAGTAACCTTTTTTTTTCTCAATGAATGCCGAGCACGAGATTATTTGTTTGGGGTTTCTTCTAGTTAGTGCTATTTCATAATTCTGATTCCGCTCATGATCTGTGACCTATGAAGTTATCATTGGAAAATAAACTATAAAAGTAAAAATGATCCTTTTACTCCAATGTGCGTTTGCAGATGCATCGCGCAGCTCCTTGAGTTTTGATCACACAAGTTTTTGCCGAGCTTGCATCATTTTGGATGGAGCCGCCTGGCCCCTCAGGTTAGCTTTTCCTCATTATTCGTCTATTAAGGCAGTGTCAAAGTGTTTTCACCATCAGATTCCCTGATAGGTGCAAAGAAGGATATTTAATTGAATGATCTTATATAATGCGGATGTGTAATCTTTATTTGTCTATAATCTTCATACATAGCATAAAAAGTTATGTCGCAACTATTACCATGTTGGGCAACAAGTGTAAATATTCGGTTCAGTTTATAGTCGGTTCAGTGTCATAGTTGTTTTCTTTTATAATGCATTTGCAGAGGGAGCCCATGCCACAAATGGTCCAGCTTCGTCAACTAAAAGGTGCTTTCTGTTTTATTCCTATTATTTTGCCCTCTGTTTACATATCCTACATCAGGTGCTAGCTAGTTAGGGTCTCATGTCCTTTTTCCCCAAATCCGATGTGATGCCATGTCACTTAAAGTATGCTTTTACATGTCTATTCTAGGTAAATTGTCTAGCATAATCATTGCAATCCGTTAACATGCACAACTGACTTGAAGGTTCTCCAGATTAATTAGTCCACACATTCTGAAGCCAAACCAGAATTGATCAAATGTGTTGCTCCTGGATTCTTTTTTTTGTTATCATGCTCCAGACACATATTTCTTTATTTGGTTTGAAATAGATTTAGAAACAATATGACATTTTTCAGATTTATGATGACAGCCATAGAACAGATCAAGGAGACTATTTTGATATTGTCACTGTATTTGTGGTCTTATGTACTTATAAGCTTGCTGAAGTGGTCGTAATAATGAATCACACCTAAGGAGACACTCACCTAAGAAACTATCGTGCAAGCATTTGATTCCTGTAACTATTTTTGGTAGAACAAATATTTTTATATTTGAAAAATTACCTAATCAGTGTGATGTGTCATTATGTGCAATAGCTTAGGTATTGGCTCTTGAGCCAGTTAGATCAAGTGTCCATCTAAAGTGGTTTTGGATTGGAATGGTCAATTGTTTTTAACTTTTTATTCAGGTATCTTCTGTTGGATTTGTTAATATTTGCTTCCTATATTATTCTATCATTTTCATTATTTAATGGTGAACGAACAGAAAGCAATCATTTTTTTCTTTTGTGGAGGTGGCTACATAATCCTCGTTTCTTCATTGTACATAAAAAAACAAGCTTTGAAATAAACACAATTGTTGTCGGTTTGTCGGCAAATCGCTTCATAGTAATTCGGTCAGGTCACACAGAGACTTTTGATAATTGCATTGGGTTCTTCCCTAGGAGTTGCAAATTTATATTTCTAGAGTTTTATTTTAGATATCCGAACAGAGGAAGTCAATATCTCAAAACCCCGCTTTAGACAACAATATGTTATTTTTTTTAAGACTGCATTTGTTCTAGGTCAGTTCATCCATTTTCATCCTCACCTTTCCTGTTCATATAAAATTGGATCTTGCTTCAGCCCATCAAGTAGTGGACAACAACAATGTGTTTTGTAATAACAATATGTATTTCAAATGTTTGTTCAAGTGCTTAGTCGAAGATATGCTGCCTAACATCGGAAATAACTATATTATCTTGAGTTACAAATTTAACAATTTTTTGATCAAATACCTGATTGCTTTCTTCATTCACGTTTTAGACTAATTGGTCATGTTGCCTTTAATTTTGCCAGACTGTGATCAATGCAAACAACACTGTGGGACCAGCAAATTTTGGTATTTTGGTAAGGTATGTTACTCTATTCTTCTTAAGTTAGATATGCAAAGAAATCAAGCACTGCTTGGCACATCTGCCATGATCAAGTTCTGAATCAGTTATGTTGACACTCTTGTACACTTTTATGAGCTAATTGTGCTACTATATTACGGGCTTTAGATATTAACAAGCATTTGAGGTTCTTTTGATGAGTTTTGATACACATATGGCGTTGAGGCTTGCAATATCCTTGTCTATTTTTCTCGATATCTAGGAGATTGTTGTGCCCAAGTTTTGTTGTGGTATTTATCTCCAGAGACGTGGTGCTGGGATTCAGATCAGTATCTAGGTTAATGAATTTGGCCCTTAATACATCTCATTTTGACAAGAGTGAAACATGTTAGAACGATGAATTTGCATGGTTAAAAGTCTAGGTTCACAAGGATAAAAGTCTGTCCCGACTCTTTTTCTATGCTTTGCTTATAATTTGCATGTCATAAAAATTTAGTACTTTGTTAATGTTGGATACCTTCGTACATCATCAACAAGTAGAAAAATTTATTACTGTTAATGTTAGATCTCCTCATACGCGTCAACATTGGTTTTTAATCACCGTAAGTCCTGCATTTTATTAGACTTCTTATACTTTGAACATTGAATATTTTTATCACCCTATTGAATATTTGGCATAAAAAGTATGCTTTGGTTTGAGCTGTAGTCATCTACGAAGATGAAAGACCCTGTCATTGCAGCCACGGTGATAATCAACAAGCTTGGCTGTCCTCTGCATTATGGTCATGATCGTTCTTGCTTTCCCTCCCCTCCTTTCATCTAGAAGATAACGATATTTTTCAAACATAATGTAAAAGTGTAAACATACATTAAAATGTCTAATACATGTTTCTTCATAACAGTAGTCATTAACTCATTATATGCACCTCATTATTATTCTGAATTTTCATTTGACATGACATGGCCCGAAATTGGGGATGGAATTTGTAACAATGCGGTACAATTATCTCTCGTTCCGATAGTTTGTGAGGCTGCAGTGTTACACCTTTAGAGCTTTAGTTTGTAAGTTTGGTCTCTCCAAAGCACAAGGGTTACAAGGTTTAAACTCATTTTGCTTTCATTGTAAGCAATAACGTTTCCAAAACATGAAACAGTTCTCGTTCAATTTTTAATTCAATTTTGTTATTTAAAATTCAGGTGTAGTCTGCGTTTCATATTAGTCTCATGTCCCTGGACACCTCCCGAAATGGAAATTGTGAGCAAGGGATTGTGATAATCATGTATGCAAAACCTTCTCCATGCCTTTCCCTGGCACTGGGATAGGTTTATCATAGGAGACTTGTGCTTCTCCAAATGAGGATAGCTTTTTCATTTGATGTTAATACATTACATGTGACCTTAAGAACAGCTAGGTTTTATTTTTTATTCCGTATGGCCTGGTCTTCTAATTTAATCAGTTATACCATGAAAATGATTTTGTTGTCTCCACTTTGTTTTGTAGGACATGTTGATCGGCTTTTTGATGGCTGCAGTTGGCAATGTGGACCCGAGAAAAAAACAAATTTTATGCCTCAAAGTTCAGCGGATTAGTTAGTTCTAGGAAATTTGCTCTCAACCTTTAGGGGTAAAATTATGGAGCTTGTGGTATATCATCACTACATACTTTCCTATGTTCCTGTAGGTGTAATAAGTCAAAACCGTTCACCTTTCATTGGGCTTAGTTCTATACTAGTAAAGTGCTTGCTCACCGGTCTTTAAACTTAGGCTCCTAATATTTAATGAATATAGGAATTCCAAGAATGCACCTGAATCAGCTTTAAGTTGAAATTGAAATGCTTTGAAAAAATGGTATGAAATCTGTTCTCGAGGTGTTCAATTTGTGTCCGTCGGGTTGCGAACACATGATAAGGTTCTTGGTTGATGGCTACAACAAACCAGTTCTGCTATCTTTTGGAGATCCCCTCCAAAGACCATCCATTCTCGGGTGAAGTATCTATTTTCTGAATCAGTGGTCTAAGATGTGCCTCAGGCCATTGTATTGAAATTAAAGAGAAATTAACTTGTTTTGTATCTGAATGAGATTCAGTCACCGATGATTTTATTTGTGTATTTGTCACAATTTGTCTTTTTGCATTCATAATTGTATTTGGAGGATATATTCTTTCCAAAGACAAAGTATTGTTTGCACACGTATCATATCGAATAGTTAACGCACATCTCGCCTTGCTGATTCGGGTGATCGCTCATGCATCCTGAGCTGGTCTTCACGCACGAAGTTCGTACCCCCGATCTGATAGATGTTATTCCACTACTTAATGATGATCGAAAGCAGATCCCGGACGGAAGCGGTACCATAAAAGGAGTACAATAAGTTGAAAAGCAAAGCTACATGTCTCAACGCCTTTTGGATTACAATACCGCATGGAAACCCCGTCTTATCCATCAGTACAACGTTGATCAATGTAACTACATAGGTGAAAATAGAACAAATAATACTTATACCTATTGGACTGAATTTGTATACCGATAGAAGCCTTAGGCTTCGTTCAATTACCACAACTCTGGCGACAACCATTTTCTGGCCTGCGTTTCTTCGATTAGACAAAAAACTATAGCACCAGAACCATTCCTCCCCCAGTAAGCACCAGGAACGGCAGGACCGAACGGGTCCTAAGGGAACACAAAAAACGGTGTTGTGTTTTCGGTGGAGGAAAAAGTCATTTCCTTATTCGTATCCCACGGGCATCCTCCAGCCCCATCTTCAGTCGGTCTTCCGTATATCGCTGGAGGCTTCTCCAAGCCGATTGAGGCACCAAATCGATTTTCTAGGTCAGCGAGCATGGTTTTATCTCTACCTATTGTCAGCGATCAAGTTGTAGTACCCAAGCCAGGCATGGTACGTTGCTTCTTTGATGCTCATGTCAACAATTTGTATTGAATCGTCAACCTACATTGCAAAACGTGAATAAAAGTATGACAATGGCTGAATAAGCTGGTCGGTGACTATATAATCCTTACAATATAATTGGGCATCAATTAAACAATCAACTGAATGGTGTTATGATGACATAAAACATCAGAAATAAAAGCTGTCGTAGGCACATCTGAAAATACTATTTTAAATGAACTTCTAGTAAGCAATAACGATAAATTGCATGGTGGATGATTAGAGGACACAATAGGCTAGTTATTATTACTAAAGGATAACAAGAACACAAGTTAGCAATCTGTACCTTTTGCTTCATCTCGTGACCGATGTCTGGTGCTGGACATTTCTCAATCAGGAGATCACCTATCTCATTCAAGAAATATTGTTCCCATGGTGCAAGCAAAAGAATTCTTTTACCAGATTTACTTTCCCTTCCAGTCCTACCACGCCGATGGATGTAGTAATTCTCTCTATTAGAGGAACACCAACCTAATCCGAGAACCATGTATGTCAAATAATGAAGCACAGAAGCAATGTAATCATGCCATGCAACTGCAAGAGTTAGACATCAATTCTCCAGTTGCTTAGGAAAATTAATGGTATTGTGATAAACTTTATTCAACTAGAATAACCATGAATGGAATTTCACCTGAATCACAAGGGTGACATCTGGATATTCACCCCAAGAGTAGAAACATCTGATGTTACAAGAATTAAGTGACTAGAGCCCCAAAACTCTTCAGATATCCGAGTTCTATAAAGCTGAGGTTTTCTTGAAAGAATTTCCCTGACATTTAACTTCAAATCTCGAAGCATGATATACATAAATTCAGTCACCATGGCTGTCCTGCAGAAAACATTAACCTGAAATTTGAATAATATTAGTGAAACGACACAATGAAGTTCTTACAACTGGTTGTTTCATAGAAAAGGAGATGCAGGACCTTGTAATCAACTTCACGATCATCAATATGCTCTCCAATTAGGTGATGGAGCATATGAAAATGCAGCTCATGTGGACATGTGGTACCGCAAGACATGACTGCTGAACCTAAGCTCAACAATAAGGGGGTAAAAATGGGTCAATGAGCAAACAAAATTATTTTAAAAACACAGAATAGAAAAGGAGGCTAACAGAGGACCACAATCTTCTATTTTAAGCTAGATATTGAATACATGATTTACAAATATACCTCATGTACCCCTAAAAAGGTATCATGATATAATATTCAAATGATAAAACTAAAGAGTGGAGAATACGTGGCTCCAAACATCTATACATGAGTATCAAGTATCTTATCAGAATAGTAAGAGAGCCAAATACGAGGAGAAAGAGTACACCTCAGTTTGGTTTTAAAGAAATAAAATAAAGAGTATACCTTAGTTGGGGTTTCAACAGCTCCAAGGCCCACTGTGTGAACAAAAACGTGATCCCTATTCAATACTAGTTGTGAAACTCTTTCGAACCTGCTAGCCACAACTAGCAACCATTACTCCCAGTTTTATGATTGTGGCTAGATATATAATATAATATAACACAGATGAAGTTAGACAAAAATATACATATGGTGCACAAGCTACGCTGATTATACTACCTCTTTTGGAATAGTAGCTGAGAAGAGCAGTGTTTGTCTTTGACGTGGCAAGCTATCGACAATCTTTTCTATGTCTTTACGGAAACCCAAATCTAGCAAATAATCAGCTTCATCCAACTCAAGCAATTACAATCTCATCAAACGAACAGAGAATGATGATTTGTTTTCAATGTGATCCAATAGTCTACCAGGTGTAGCAACTAAAATCTGGAAGGGAAAGAAGAAAACAAAAATGTCAGGCTAAAGTTAGTTTTGTCTTGATATTCAGTAAGTCGATAAATATGACAAACCTGGCATGGATCAGATTCTAAACTTCTCTGATCAAGCTTGAATCTAGTGCTGCCAAAAAGAGATTGAACACCAATTCCTTCATGGTACTTCAACAAGACATTTCTTCAGCTGTAGGCTGAATAGCAAGCTCTCTTGTAGGGCAGAGGACAAGAGCAAATATTGGAGATACTCGCTGATTTGTATTGCTCGAAGCTTCGTCTCGGCGGCGCTCCTCCCGCAACGTTCCTGATGGTGGCAGGGCAGGATCATCTTCGACTGGCCGGGGTCATGAGGGAGGCCGCACCGCACCGGCGGGTGAGATCGCGCCACCCCGACTTGAGGCAGATACCGCGCCCGTGGGTGAGCGCGCCGATCGTGCGGCGGATGTACCGTCTCTAGTTTCACGGGCCGTGAAGGAGAGCTCGGGGGGAGGGGCACAGGGAAGGGGGACTGGCTACCGCCGGTCGGTCGGGGTGGACGACGTTGCCGTCGGTGGGAGGGAGGAGGCCTCGCCGCTCGTCTCGAGGAGCGGGAAGCGGGGTCGCCGCTGCCGGGTCACGAGGAGCGGCGAGGGAGCGGGCCCACGCCGTCTCGGGAGAGGTACGGTTTAGCTCAAGCAGATTCGTGCTCCTGCCCTCCCGGCTGGCCGGCGGTTTCCCGCCTGGAAAGTGGGACAGAGTGGGGAGTCACGCTGACTGGTTGGCGGGCTGCCTCGTGACGCCGGGCGCGCGCTGGTTGGCGCAGCGCCTGCTCAGCTGGGCTGGCTCGGTACTGATTATTAATCACTACCCGTGGGACTACTTAGCGCAGCTCTATATATATATATATATATATATATATATATATATATATATATATATATATATATATATATATATATGCCGCGGATGCTAACGTGGTAGCCAGGACAGGAACGTGAAGAAGGGCCAAGAAGCAAGCAAGGTCTATATATAGGGTGCACTTTCTATACTCCCGTGAGTAGTTACTCACATCTTCAAAAAACCACATTGTGTGCGTGTTCATACATATTTATTGGTTTGAGTATGTTTAGATACTCATATTAAGATACTCTAGATCTTACTACGCGAAAAAATTTCGAAGGAACCCATATTTTTTAATATATTACATAAAATGCCACTAATGCTGTGATATAAAAAAAGTATATCCACATACTCTACGTATGTATGCATACTTAACATACATACCACTCTAGATGTTCTAGTATAATCATATACTTCATCCACATACACTTCGTTCGGTCATATATACCTTAAATTAGATATACACATGGGAGTAACTACTCCCTAGGAGTAGAAAAAAATTTCCATATAGAGTAACGTGATATTCTATAGCCAGGCCATCCGGCGCACCACCATTCACGCAACCGGCGCACCTGGCCGAGCGTGTGCCTTGCATGCGGCATTTACTCCTTTCCAATTAGCATTCACGCAACTAGAGGCCAGATGTGCATGCACGTAGTAATTAACGCTGATATGCATGCATGATGTATTGACTGCTTTCCATACAGGGTGAACGTGTAGTAATTTTTATTGCTAGATTTGTTTACGAGAAAATGGATATTGTAAATACGTATTTACGAGAATTTTTATTATGGTTGACGATGAAAACTAATAAGAATGATTTACGAGAATTGTACCGATGATATACTAGAGTCCTTGCATTCATTTATACACCAACGATCTACCATAATCGAGTTACCAATAATGACATTTCCAGTTACCATAATGACATTATCATTTACCGGAACACCGGAATAAGAAGTTGTCTTAGCAGTAAAATTAGTTTACGATAATCTGAATATACTGTTACCATACTTAGCATTCGGAGTTACTATTATAAATTAATAACGGTGATTTCGGATCTGCCATCCGTGTTCAAATGCAAGATAGGGAACAAGTACGGTTACGAGAATACATGAATTAGCGTACACATACATACATATGAATTACTATATTTCCTCTGTGAGTTACTATAATATATATGCCGGCCTGCTACAGAAGGCGCCGTAGACGGCGCAGATCCCCATCGACTGCAGCTCGGGCTGGCTGTGCTTGGCGATGACGGAGGCCTGCAGGGCGGCCGCGACGGCGGCCAGCAGCACGTACGCCAGCCAGACCTGGTCGCACGAGAAGAAGCACCAGGCCAGCAGGGGCCGCCGCTGCCCTGGCACCATGCAGCCTCTCCGCCCGGACATGGCCAAGGGCGACGCAGCAGCGCGCCGCCTGTACCCGGAGGCCACGGTGGTGCCGGCCACTAGAAGGAACAAGAACTACATGGCCTGTAGCTGGCCTTCTTCTGCAGGGAGAAGAGGTCCGGGTCTGGGTACAGCGCGCCTTCACCGGCCGGTTGGCGTCAGCCGGGGATCCGCCGCAGTGCCGCACGAGCCCTGTGGAAGATGGCCTCCCGGCCGTAGTGAGGCGCAGGGAGAGCGGGCGGCGGCCACCAGGTGGCCATGAACCGCCCCACACGGCCTGGCCATCGGTGACGGCGTGGTGCACGAGAGCCCGAGAACGAGGCTGCTGCCGGAGATCCGCGTCGCCTGCATGAACGGGCGCCGGGAAAAACCTTTGGTGGGGAGCGAGGTCCGGCACCAGCTCTAGGAACGCCGAGATCTCTCGTGCGCCTCGTCGCCCGCAAGCCGGCAGACTTCCATGGTGCAGGTACCGGTGCCGTCGGCTTCGACGATGAAGGCCGCGCGCCGGGGTGGTCGGTGCAGTCCATGACCTCGTCTAGTGCTTGACGACGACGGCGGCGGCTGCGCGCTCTACCGGCGCTTGTCCCGAGCAGCGAGAAGCATGGGCATCGGGGAAGCTGCCTGGCATGCAGCGGTTGTTTTATCGTGTGATTATTTCTGATCGCATTAAAGGCAGCGACACAATTAGGGGATTATTAATGCTTTCCTCGTGAAGGCATCGAGCCATGCGGCACCGGGATGGGTTCATGCATGCGGTTACTCAGTTAGGCCTCGTTTAGATGGCTAAATTTTAACCCAAAAGTTGCAACTTTTTCAACTCTCTCTCCATCACATCACATTAAATACACCAAAAGGCATATGTTCGGAGCAGTAAATGTAGGTAAAAAAAATAACTAATTACACAGTTTTGTTGTACATCACGAGACGAATCTTTTAAGCCTTGTTACTCCACGGTTGGATAATATTTACCACAAACAAACGAAAGTGCTACAGGAGTGCTACAGGAGTTCCAACAGTTACTTTTGCTAAAATTTAGCCATCTAAACGTGGCCTTAGTTTAGGTCCGGCTACAAAATATTAGATTCTGTAGCCAGCTATAGTGTAACAGTTATATAGAACTACTATGATGTAGCTGGCTACAGAATATTTGATTCTGTAGCCAGGTCGCTGTGTCACGCGGTCACGCCGGGCTGGTCCGGTAAGACCACACGTTCAACCAGCACCTCAATCCTTATTAAAGAATCGACATGGTCCACTCATTAATACACGCATGCATTAATTTCTTTTTTAGACTCACGCATGCATTGGATTTCAATTCTGATTCCCCTGATTTAGTTCTTTCCTTTTCGCAGAAACCACCGTCCGTGTCACTCCCTCCCATTCTCCTCTCCTCAATCTCTTGGACCGGAGCTCCCCAAAGCAGCCAACGCTTGGATTGGAGCGGCGCCTCCTCCCTCATCGGTGGCCGAGCTTCTTCCCCATGGCGGCAGCTGTTCCTCCTTCCTGCCGGCTGCCGCGTCTGTTCCTCTCCTGTGCGCCTACGCCTCGCGCGCATGGGGTCTGGCATTGGCGTGGGCCGCGTGGCTTGACTCGCGCGCACGAGGTTCCTCGGCGGCGATGCGGCCTGCCTCGTTCGGGTGGCGGCCCTAGTGGAGGAGCGACGACCTCGTATGGATCCATTGGTGGGAGGCGGCAGCATCCTCCTTCCTGGTGCCCGCCCGTCTCCATGGTCGTGCCACCCTCCCGCGGTGGCCAACTGGAAGCCTAGGCAGCGGATCTGGCTGCTTACTGCTGGCAGCTGGAGAGCCCCCAATCATCCACGTCGGGGAGCTGCCTGCTTGTCTGTACCCTGAACATCCCCGTCAGGCTACCAAATACAGGCTACAGAGGTGATTTTTCCTATCGATGTGTGTTTTTTTATGTCAATTCCTTGGAGCCATGCAGAGGTATTTTCAGGAGAGAATTAGATTCTAGTAAATCATGTATGAAGTTCTCGTATAGCCCATGTCAATTTCACAAGGATAGGAAGGCATGGATTATAGTAATTCACAGTCAAGGTTCATTCTTGTAAATCATGCACTAAATTCTCGTAAATTGATCTTACCAGATTCCACAATTTTGGTTTGCATTCAGATTCAGGAATCTGTTGGTTCAGTCAGTGTGCATATTTTAGCAAATTTTTTTTGATAATAGTGCCAGAACCAATATTCTAAATGATAACGTATTTTAGATCCAGCACAATACATGTTCCTGTGCATGCTACTGAATTGTTGTAACTTTGTTTGTCGTGAGTCAGAGAGGAATTTATTATTTTTTTGCCTGACTTAGAGTCATGAATTTAGTAAGACCATGGATTTCTTATGGTAATTTTACCAGATAACTTAGTTAACATGCTACCTGAATCAGTGTAGTTTTCGCTGACTCTATCATGTAAATATGTCAGATATCCCTTCTAAATTGTTATACCCCTCGTGGTCCGGTGGCCGTGCAACTCACCCCTTGCATATGGCCCTCATGACGGCGCTCCTTCATCGGGAGGCAGCAGCCCGGCACCTGTCGCATCTCCAGCGGTCACAGTATCTCGAGGTGAGCACGTACAAATCTGCATTCCTCGATAAGCATGGAATCAATTTGCTTTGTTTTTGTACTAGAGTAGTCTCATTATACAATTTGATTCATAATTTTCGGGCCAGATTGACGATTATTGTTGTGAACGTCAATAAGGGGAGCAAAGAGATTCCAGTTGCCGTCCTATCTTTTAGCAATGATTTATTCAAGTATATTCCATGGCTTGCTTACTGCATGTGTTGGAAAAAGATCTATATGTGCTTGTGCTAACATTATGGTAAATGCATACCATTTATCTAGTGTATTCTACAGAACATTGTCGTAAATATATCCTTGCATTCATACAGTGCGATTGGTTCCCAATTTCCCAAAAGGAGCAGTAAGGTATATCTTATTTAAGTATTGATTATGATGTTTCCATACATGTGCTTGAATTCATCTCTTGCCCAGTATACCGCTATCGAGCCTTTCACCTCGTGAACCATAAAATTGTATTGTTATTATTTTGGTAACCAGTTTCTAAAAACAACTTGACATCAATTGTGGTTACTCCCCATTCTAATTATCAGTCTGAGTCATCCAAACTCTCAATTATTTCATGGTAAATTTGACTCTTCATTCTAGTCACTATGTCAAAAAATAGCTTGTTTCAATTTTTTGAACTATTTTATAGTAAAATATTATGAATTGCAGTAAATTTGACTTGTTGTTTATGGTAATTTGACTTCTTGTTCTAGTAATTGGCTCTGGCAGAAACAACTAGTATAGAGGCAAAATTGCGGTAACCACACATCCTAATTGGTCAGCTTGATTAATCCATGAGTACTAAACCGTCAGAAACAACTAGACGCAAAATTGTGGTAGTTCCACATCCTAATTGGCCATCTTGGTTTATACATGAGTACTAAACTGAGCTTTGTTCCATATGCCTCCGCTTGATTTGGGCATACTAGCCTGCAATCTAAAGTTGTAACCCTTTTTCAGCGCATTTTTGTTGTCTTTTTTCCACCCTTCAAGTGGATTGATAATCGATTTATTCTTGCAGATCTTCTGGGCAGATGTGTTTGCGATTCACAACAGCAGCAAAGATATGTGGTTCACTTAGGATACATGCATCTAACAAGCCTTCAACTAGTCACAATTCATAATTTTAGTCCTCATAAATCACATACTTGTTCGTGTTAAGGCATCAAATTATATATGGTTATTCAAATATATTTTATGATTTCAGGCAATGAGACTTCTCGACAGCAGCTGGTTACTTTACAGAGCAACAAACAGACATGACCTAATATTGATCCAAATCACTAGTCCGGCACCCTAGATAGAGAATGTGCAAGAAAAGCAACTAAATTTAGATTGAGCAATGTTCAGTTACCTTTCAGATGACATATGTAGTTTCACAATGGGGACGGATGGCATGTTGTATTTAGCGTACTGTATACTGTCTTCAGTATTGTTATTTGGAATTCAAGTCATGATTTTACTGTGGATTCTCGTAATTATGCCTGAGTTAAGATTCTCGTAAATATTTCTGACTTCAGATTCTCGTAAATACCATAGTCCAAAACTATAGGAATACATATATTCATAGTACCCATTTCTAGTCAATATCTTACTATTACTAATTGAGGCTCCAATGAAGCGCCCACGTTAACTCTCACCAGATGGGCTAAGAAAAAAGATAAAATGATAGAAATTCTCACATTAATCGGAAACATCTAGCCGTTAACTCTATGGTCCGACGATTCATAACCATTAGATCTACTTTGTTTTCCTAAAAATTACCCACTCTGCCATTCTATTTTAAATAAAAAAGAAATAGGACAAAGAAATAAATCTATTATATTACTTTTAAAACCTATATACTCGCACCGTATCTTAGCTTCCAGGTCCTACCAAGGCGTGCAACGAAAAGGAGTACGTACAAAGAAAGAAAGAGAAAATAATAAATGCATTATTTTTCTGGAGCACCGTATCTTGGCTTCCGGGTCCTAGGCGGTGGCCGCATCTGCTGCCCCTATTTCCTCCCTGGCAGCGGCTGGCTTCTGGAGGAAGGCACCCATGGGCGATGTTTCCGACGACCGTGCTGACATGGTGGGCATATTCGAGTTCTGGTGGCACCACGGCCTCATCTCCGACGAGACCCTGGACACGGGGCTCAAGGTCTGCCCGGGGAGCTCCTTCATCCACGTCGCGCCGGAATGCAGGAAGGTCTGGGACAAGGTCCTAGAGGGGCAAGGCCACATGGACGGCTACGGGATCTACATGCCGCCGTGCGACAAGGGGAGGCCCTACGCGCCAGCAAAGCCGCCATGTAAGTTGCCATTCATGGCCGCCCGTGCCCGATATTCTTTTGTTCGATCAGAGAAATCTATGTGCCTGACGACGATGATCGATCTTGCATTGCGATGTGGTTCAACCACTGACGATGATGCTGCCGGCCTACGATCCGTGCACGGTCATCTACTCGACCAAGTACTTGAACCTCCCCGAGGTGCAGACGACCATGCATGCCAACTTCAGCGGCAGCATGGAGTACCCATGGGTTGTATGCAGGTGATGGCCCATATCGTTCACCATCAGTGTCTTAACTTTTACATAGATATATGTACTGCTGGTGTACGTACTGAATGTCTGAAACCCTGAATTACATTGTCATGGGTGAAACCCATATTATTCCTCCTCTTGCAGCAACTTGCTATTTAATAACTGGACGGACGCAGCCACTTCCATGCTGCCCATTTACAAGGAGCTCATTGAAGGTGGCCTCAAGGTGTGGGTCTTCAGGTAATAAGCTGCCTGCATATATACCAGGCTGAGCCTCGCAGCTGATCTGCACGGAGACCAGGAGCAAGGACCAGGAATTGAAGGACCATTAGTACCAGTACCAGCTGATCTGGCTTCTTCACGTCATCCTTCATGATCGGGCCTATCGGCAGGCCGGCAGGCCATCGGCATCGTCATAAGACACGCTCTGAAGACCCAGAGCCAATTGAGAACTTCGCAGAGCCACGCGACTACGTGAGTACATGTACCATATTTGTATGCATCCATGTGAAGCATATGCCTTACATGCATGCATGTGCACCTAGCACGAAGTGACGACCATTGAGGCCATTCACGTATCTGTACTTGGTAAGTACGTGCAAGGAAGTCGGCCATACGCGCGCTGCACAGATGTGAACATGCAGGCCACCGGTGCCACGATGCTCGGTATCTACCGCATATACATCAGCGCTGGCACTAGCTGCACCAACAAACTGAAAGTAGGTGTGGCACGGATGTAAACACGCATGACGCCGGTGCTACGATGCTCAGTATGCATGACATATACATCAACACTGGCACTCGCCGCACCAGAAGACTAAAAAGGTATGGTCATCTTGCTAGATCCTATAATTACCAAAAAATTCTCTTTTGTGATGTGCCAAATTCTACTATCCAATAATTAAAATTTCAATTGTTTTCTCTAGATACTTTTTTAGTATTGTTTCTCTACGGTAAAATTTAGGTGAATGAGATTAGACCGATGAAAGAATTGTGAAAAATGAAAGCAAGACTCTTGAGTTACACTGAATAAATAATTCTTGATATAATCCTTATTGACCAAGACTTAAATTTTTTTGTTCACTTCAATAATAACTACATTATATTACCTCGAGTTTACATATTAATGATTCTAAAAAAATAGGGGACAGTATGTGCGACACATATGTAAACACGTAGGCTGCCGATGCTACGATGCTCAGTATCCGCGGCATATACATCAATGCTGGCACTGGCCATACCAGCAAACCAAAGGTATGGTCATCTTGATCTCATAATTACGAATAATTTTTTTTCTTCTGTGATGTGCTAAATTTGACCATCCAATAATTAAAATTTTATTTGTTTTCTCCAAATATTTTTTAATATTGTTTCTCTATTGTAAAATTTAAGGTGACTGAGATTAGACCAGTGAAAGAATTGTGAAAATGAAAGCAATACTCTTGAATTACATTGAATAATTCTTGATATAATTCTTATTGATCAAGATATACAAATTTTTTGTTCACTTCAAGAATAACTACATTATATTACCTCGAGTTTACATATTAATGACTCTAAAAATTAGGGGACCAGTATCATGGAGTTATCAATAAAGCCTATATGGAAAAAAAAAAACAAACCTCCACAATTATAAAAAGATAACTAACTTATCCTATAATATAATATTTCTATTTATAAATTACAATCCTCTATCATTATCAAAGATAATGCTTTGACCCTAAGTTCACATTCAGATTAACTATCCCGGCATTATGATATATACCTATATAATTTGTGCTAAACTATCAATCTTAAATGTTCCAAGAAGAAACAAAATTCTCTCAAATCTACATGTAAATACTAATATATGCAAAATGTTTCAACATCCATAAGTACAATATATGCACAAAATATTTGAAATACATTCTTATGCAAATATTAAGTTGAAGCTATGCAAAAAGCTATATTCCAAAGGCATGCGTAGACAAGACAACATGTATATATTAGGAAATAAATTTTGTAAGCTTATCAAGTGTGGGATAATATACTTATGAAATGATATATTACACATCACATTAAGTCATATTAATAATCATGACAATAACATTTAACAAGTAGTTATCTTGGAACAAGTTTGAATAATTTTATTGGAACATTATAGCGTATGAATATTATAAATTTTATTACTCTAAATATAATTTATTTAATAAAACAATGTTGATACAATATAATTAATTCAACGCCGTGAGTGCCAAGGTGCAAGCTGAAACAATGGTTTAGGCCATTGTAAGAGCTACCCTAGGACCAAGAATATTCTTACAATAATAAAATAAAAATATAAATTTAGAATAAGTGGCACAAAGAAAAATTGAAATTTCAATTTTACACGCCCTCAAAAAGCTAAAAGTTATAATAGATTATTTATGTTATCACATCAAGTGATATGAGTCTATATATGTTAAATTAATGTTTCAACTAAAGACATATCTTGCTAGAGAAAATGTTTAATCCTAGATATTATTACAATGAGACTACAAAAGTTATATCTTATATCCTAAAATAAATACAAAATGTAAAAAATATTTTGCCAAAAAAGTAGACTATAATCATCAGTGAAAATAATAGTCGACGATATATCTCTGTGTTTGATACGCTCAAAATTTTCAAAAAAGAATCAAAATTTAGGTTCATGTCATCAAAATACCATCGAGTTTATAAATATGTATCAACTAAATACTTATTGTCGACAAATAGAGGTGTTATATAAAAAAACCTGATGGATATGGATGAATAATACATAAAAATGAATAATTAATATATTATCAAGATTGAACATAGATTATAGTTGTTACTTTAGAATTTTAGTGAAGAGAAAATATTTCATATAAGTAATTCTTATTAGTTAGTGTCTTCTAGATCTAATCCGCAAGGGAGCACGGGTTGATGAACTAGTTAGAGCAAATTCTAATAAATATTATTAGCATTGTTTAAAAATAGAATTCTTTTCAAAATTTATTATTATTGTAACCTATTCATGAAATAATGGAAAATATTGTCTAATGCTAATTCTCGTAAGCCATTCCTATTTACTAGTATGTTGTAGTACTCTCGTAACAAGAACATTTGCATGAGCCTGGACAATAATAAATAAATAAATAAATAAATAAAAGTTCCTAATCTTTTTCTCGTAAACATGCATGCATTCAGCCTGTAATCATGCAGACGGAGTTTAGACTCCAGTAATCACAGCAGCGCATGATAAGGCAGTCATTAATTACCATACGCAAGGTTCTTGCATGCATTAGTAAATGCGTAGCCCAGCTGGTGTGCGGACCGATTGGTCAGGTGGTGCGGTGGGCTGGTCTGGCTACAGAATATCAAATTCTGTAGCTAGCTACAGACTATATACTCTCTATATATATATATACCCCTCCGTAATGGTATTAGAAGTCGCTTTATGACAGGATTACGCATACCAAGAACTGATTAATTAGGGGTATTTTTCCATATTTGCCCCTAATAAATAGGGTTCAGGTGCATTATACCAACAAAGCACACACAGCTCGGTTGGCTAGTGCTGCTCGTCCCGAGGATAGTGGGTGTAGATTCGATTCCTGGTTGGTTCGTTTTTGCCGTTTATCAGCTATTTTGGCTCAGCAAGCATTTACTCACCGCGAAAAGCTGGAGGGGCAGTGGCGCCCAAAATGCGCATGCAGGAGCACAACGACTTACTTTCTGCTCTTCGTACATAGTCGGAGAACGACTTCAAATAACGTTACGGAGGGAGTATACACGCACACACATGTGTGTGTATAGGCCGTGCGTGCATCTACGCCGGGTGCATCTACATACAAGGGCACACAGGCCGCAGGAGTGTGGCGCCCTGACGATATGCGTCTGCCACGTTAGGTAGCACAGTTACACGCGCTCCGTCTGCGCGCCGATCCATCCATGAGCGGCACTGTTTATCACCCCAGAGCGCTGGCTTCGTTGAAACGCTGGCAGCCAGTCTACCAGTGCCATCCACCAGATGAGAATCCCAGGAGAAGAAGACCCCCCGCTCCGTGACAGTCGAAGGACCTGCAGAGCCACGGAGCAGGACCATCAACCTCAACGAAGTAGATTAGCTACTCCCAAGGGAGATGTACCTGTAGGGTAGCACTACTTCCTTCCACCCCATTGTTGTACCCCTCCCGGAGTAATCAAAGCCCATGTGTTGGTTCGCGATCTGAAAGCAAGTTCACAAACGAGGAACTAAACGGAGTGCATAAATAAAAGCCCCAAGAAAAATAAAATAATAGGAAGAAACTTTTCTAAGTGGGGTAGACCTAGATCCAGGAGAAGAAGAAAAATATTAAACAGGCGAAACGAAAAGAAGTAGAGAAAACAGAGATGTGAATTCCAGACGAGAAATGGAATCCAAAGTTCACTATAATTGTTGCTCAGAAGAACCAAATCAAGAGTATTAGCACCACAAGAAGCAGACGGATTAACCACGAAGAAGCAATCAAGAAGACGAAACACTTTTTGAAGACATCAGAAAATCAAGATTTTCCTGAGACACTAGATGAATTATTCCTCTAAGTGGGGTAGCCAAGGAAGGAGACTCAAAGATTTCGAAGACCAAGATACAGATCAAGAAAAAGGGGTAAAGCAGCAATAACCGTCAGCGACAAAAGGTACACTCTCTCCAGTACCGTGCCACCCTAGAATTAGAGTAGCACGATAGTGGGCAGAGACTCTGTCAGAGGATGTAAGCAATGGGGACTTTTCTCTCTCTCCTTTAGGTCTCTCTCTAGGTTTTCCCTCTGTAGACTCGGAATCTCGGGGACGAGATTCATCTAAGTGGGGTAGATCTCAGAACACCCGTGTTTTTGCATCATCTTAAAAATCACTAAAAATTTGAACTTTTTGAAATAAACTAAAACTTGATTTATTTTTCCGCAAAACCAACCCAAAAAAATGTTTTCCGAAAACCCTGCATTAAATTTCACCATATAGAAAATAGAATCCCTGTCTTGTATAAATGTTTGCTTGCTCGTTGAACTTATGGTGGAAATGGATTTAATAAAATATGGAATGCATGCATGTGCATCTTTTACATTTTCTTGGGAAAATAATAAAATCATGGCATGTATACAAGTATACATATATGACGGCAAGTGTGT
Source organism: Hyparrhenia diplandra (assembly GCA_015847255.1). NCBI lineage: Eukaryota > Viridiplantae > Streptophyta > Magnoliopsida > Poales > Poaceae > Hyparrhenia > Hyparrhenia diplandra. The sequence continues at coordinate 1,711,189 of JADLZK010011812.1, forward strand.
ATACGCATGCACAAACAGAGCCATTAGAAAATATACACACTTGAAATACAATTGATCATATAAGTATGTGTATACATGAGAAATGAGAAAAGAGAAAGGAAATAGAAAATGGAAAAGAACACCTAGCTCCCTCCCCTTTCTCGGCCCGCAGCGGCCCACTCCACTTCCCCTCCCTTCTCTTCCTACTTGGGCTGAGCCCCGCGCACGCGGCCCGCAAGGGCGGATGCAGCTGCAGAAGACGACGCCGACAACCGGGGACCCGCGTGACAGCCCTCCCTCTCCTCTCACAAGCAAGGATGGCCCGTGTGTCGGTTCTCCCTTCTCCCTTCTCACTGACGGATGGGACCGGGTGTCGGGCCCTTCTTCCCGATGCGCCCACACGATGCCGTAGGCCGTCTGGCTACTCCCCTTGTCCTCCGCTGCACCCAACAAGGTCAACGACCGGGAGAGGAGGCACAGTGGACCGCGCGAACTTCTTCAAGAGCTATCCCATCGACCACCGACTCGTCCCTCCCTCCTTTTCAACCAACACAAAGGCGAGGGCGGACCAACCAATTCACCGCCAGCCCCAGTGAAGAAACAAGACGGCGAACCACCTTCTGTGGCCTATCAGAACACGGCATGGTCAGCCGGAGCACTATCGAGGTCACCTCCCGACGCACGGCGCCAGCGCGAGGTAAACGGGAAGATATTTCTTCTCGCCGCCGCCACCGCCATTGGCGGGCTATAAATAGCCCTGCCCGACAAGCAATCGGCCTCGCCCCTCACACGCCGAGCTCTGTCGTGAGGTGGAACACGCCATCTCCCCCTCCAATTCACCTCTCCCCTCTTACTTCACGCCAAATCCCGCTTTTTTCCCCAAATTGAAAACCGCCACCAACGGAGCCGCCTCCCTTGTTCTTCTTCCTTGCTGCACCCCTAACCAATTAGAGTGCAGGTGAGTTATCCCGAAGCCTGCCCTATCGATTCGCATAGTTAGTGCTCCTTTTTCCCCTCTGTGTAGCGCTACCCGCGTTCGCCTCCGACTGCCAAGCCGCCATAGCCGGGGGCAAGCGCCATCTGGGCACTGCAAGGCCGCCCTGCGGCTCACAACCCATGACTACACCCTCGACATCACCTCGTGCCCACGTTCGAGTAGCCGTAGGAAGAGTTGGGGCTGAAAGGGCCGTCCCCGTTCGCAACATCGCCGAGAGCCGTCCGGCCGGCGCCACCGCGACACGTAGCACCACCACCGCTCCAACGGCCCACCGACACGGAGCGGCCGCGGCGAGGGAGGAACCTCAAGCGGCACACCCCAGATGAGGTCCGGGTACCGACGAGGCCGGATTCCGGCGGACACCTCTGTCCCGCACGACGACGGTGAGCCCAATGGCCACCGGTGTCGACCTGACGCCGTCACCCCTCTTCTCTCTCTCTCGCAAGTGGGTCCAAGGGAAACGGCGCCCACGCCGTTTCAAGTGTAGATGGGAAGCGCCGACTAGCGTGCCACCGCCCTGTCAGCCGCCCCCTCCTCCCTTCCTTTCCCCACAGCACTAGCGAGGGCCGGGCCGAGACCCACCTGTCAATCTCATCCTCCGCCTTCCTTCACGCGGGTGGGTGGGCCATGGCCCATGAGCCACCACCGGGCAAGCCATGTGGCCACGCGCGCGCCGACCCATGGGGCCCATCTGTCAGCCGTCACAGCACAGCGCGGGTACACCAATAAAAACGCCGGGTACACACGGTTAATGCACACAGAGAGTTATAAATCCTATTTCCTGTACTCTAAAATTTCCCAAAAAATTTGTAAATTAACTAGATGATATGAGGAATTTAATCATGCAATTGGTTCGAGTTGGCATGCACTAGAAAAATGATATGATAATATTCCTAGTAAACTAAATAGGAATAAACTTACAAAATTCATATCTTTCGCGTTTCAACTCCGTTTCGCATGAAACCACTTCTATAATTCCTCTAAAATCTAGTATTATGCATTTATTCTGTCACCACCATAATGTTCCCTATTTGTCATGTTTGCCCTAGTTCAAGTCAGGTACGCTGTAGTTCGTCGACCGGCGAAGGAGTTTCCAGGAGTGAAGACCCAATCTAGGAGACGTGCCGATCAACGACAACATCAAGGCAAGTCCTAACTCCCACCTTCTCTTATGTATAATTAACTTTAACTAAATATGGATAGATTGCTTTAGTATGGGATATGAGCCTGATAATGAAGCTACGGAGCTAAGTTGGATGTCGTGATCATCCGCGTTATCTACGCTGATATGTTAATGGTAAACAACTACGAACTTACATAAAGTGATAACCTGACCTTAATCAACAAAAGAGGTGGGTGGTGGTAATCTACGGTGAGGTGGATTACCACATCGTGAATCGCCGAGAGGGGGATTCCTGCAGAGAGATACTCGCCTCCCTAAGGACCGGTTTGTAGGTCAATCCGCGCCTGGTGAGATGTTATGTACAGCCACATGTCTGGATGGGGAGACTTGATCTCACACCCCGTTGGATTGAAGCATAATCTTGTACCTAGGAGGCCAGAGTAGGCAAACAGTCTATCAGGAGCAGACATGGGGAGAGTGGCCCCATGGTCCGTTGGCGTGGTTGCTATGTGGTCTTCCACGTTAAGCCCTTGGATTGTCAACGTGCACAAATGATTATGATTATGATGGCGTAGTGTGTATTGAAGCTACGTCGACGTAGTGTGTATTGAAGCTACGTTGGACGATATAGGTTAGGTAATATGGTATTACCCGTAAAGCCGTTGGTGATTTGGTATCACCATATCGTTGGGGATGATGCGTCATCCCGTTTCCAACCCCTAAGAAGCCGTGGTAGGATTATATGAATATCTAGGGTGACGGCCCAAGCGGGTACGAGACCTCGGTAGGCCTTTCTAAGCCAAGTCGTGATGGTGAGGACTACGCCTATCATGTGGGGAAATTTGTACACCTCTGCAGAGTTTTCTTCAATCTATTCAAATAACCACGTCCTTGGAATGGGCAGATGTCGGGATGCGTTCACCCATGATTAGATACCACACAACTAAGATAACCTGGTATGTGTACTGTTAATTTGCTTAAGATAACTTGCAACCAAACCGAACTAGTGAGAGTAGTTAAACTCTACTAGGGCCCAACCCTTAATAATTACCTTCCACCCTATGGTTGGGACTTGCTGAGTACGTATGTACTCACCCCCGTTGTTTTACAGATATCGGCACAGACGAAGACTTCGGCAACGGCAAGGTAAAGGATCGATGACGCGTAGGAGTAAGCGAAGACGTTTGCGTAGGAGAAAGACATCGAAGCTAGGGTTTCGTCTGCGCTCAAGTGTGCCTATGGAGTAGGAAGTAGTGCCATCACGGCCTATCACTCAGTAGGCCGGATTACAGATTACCCACCGCTTCTCGGTTGGCTAACTCTGATAGTTGTAACCCAGACCCGTGACTAACTTGGTCACTATTGTAAGACCTTTTATCCTATATCAATAAAGCTTAGTGTTTTTCCTTAAATCTGTGTACCAACTTCTGTGAATAATAAACGTATTTGTGCATGATCCTGGTGCAAATACATGTGATTAGGGACCCATTAAAGTGGGGGCCTGACAGGCACTCAGCAAAGAGGTTGAGTCCGGTAGTGTACGCTTGTCGTTTAATAAATGTCCCGCCAATTGGCAGCTAGTCATATTTTCTGACTGACATAGTGGGTTATTAATAACTTGCCCCTCCACGTGGCAGCTTATGGATTGCCCCTTAGGTTACATTTTGTCTTGTTTTGGGCCGCTACTCTCTCTTTTTTTTTTGAATGCTCTCACATGCAACTAGTCACGTTTTCCAGCTCCTACAATGGGTTGTATAATAAATCTCTCCCTAGTTGGCAGCTTATGCAATGCTAGTTGTAATAATTTGCCCTGGGGTTCCAGCTTGTCATGTTTTGTCCTGCTACCCTCATTTTTAATAAATGCCCTTAGTTGGCAGCAAGTCATGTTTCATGGCTTTTCTAATGTGTTCTATAATAACTTGCCCCCTAGTTGGCAGCTTATGCAATGTTTGTTTTAAGGGCGTCCCCAACAACTGACACGCTGCTATCTAGGAGGAGTTGTTAGCCAATGAAATGGTGAGAGAAAGTTCACAAACCTCCTAGCTATCAAGGAGCTCTGCCGCCCAGCCTCGCTCACTTCCCAAGAAATGTCCTCTCTCTCTGCCTTCCATGGCCCACTCCCCTCTGTACCCTGTAGTGGTTTTTTTTTTTCTTTTTTATTTGCAGTCGCTAGCGATTTCATATTCCCTGTTTTGGACGCCCTAATAAGTTGTCCCTAGGTTGCAGCTTGATTTTTTTGGCCGCTACTCTTTTTTTATAATATTCCCTCACTTGCAATGGTCATGTTTCCCGGCTCCTGTAATGGGTAGTATAATAACTTCTCCTTAATTGACACCTTATGTAATGCTTGTTCTAAGAATTTTCCCTTCACTAAATTGCAGCTTGTCTCATTTTGGTTTCTACTCGTTATTTTAATAAATGCCTCTAGTTTGCAGCTAGTCACACTTTCGCAACTTTTGCCATAAATTTTAACTTCCCCTAGTTGGTAGTTTATAGGATGCTTATTTTAATAATTTGCCTCTCAAGATTGCAGTTTGTCTTTTTTTTTTTTTTAATAAATTGCTCTAGTTGGCAGCTAGTTTTGCATTGTTTCTATATGAATTATTACTTACTTTCTAATATATAAGTTGCAACAAACTCATACTAGCAACTCAATCTATGTAATTTGCTCTTAAATAGTATAATATAATATAATATAATATAATATAATATAATATAATATAATATAATATAATATAATATAGAGCTAGCACCTTTATATTCCCATGATAGCAATCGATGTGCATACATGCTACATAAACAATTTTAGTATATTTTTGGAGTAGTAATTCCTTTGACAAATCTTCTAGCACATTTTTACAAATAAATAAATTGCTACTAAAATAAAATTCTTTTGGTGTCAGCCTTGACGTCAGGATAGGAAGAGCTGGTCCGTCGCATGTGTTACAACTACAAAGGAATTAATCTCATCTGGGAACGCTCCCGCTCCCCTCTCCTCAGTCTTGTAATCCGTCGATTCCATGGAGACGGTTGCCTACGTGCATCTCTCCATGGCGTCCGTACGGATGTGTATATATCTATCAAAGATCAATGAAAGAACTCTCGGTTCATTTGGCCATTCACTGTTTCCAATTTTACTCTAAACAAAACATGTTATCAGCACTGGATCGCTGAAGTTTCTGCGCTCTCGGAAGGGAGTCAAGAAGGAGATCGCCGGCGAGAAGGCAGGCGAGGTCAAGGAAGGAAAGCCGATCGAAAGGTACCATGCCTCGCTACGTACCTCCGGCGATTCTGTTCGTCGACATTGTTTTTCTCCATCATCAACCGCACCATCGACATGCGGATCCCGCTCATCGACCGCTACGTCTGCGATGAACTCCTCGACACCTTCCGCTATCTTCTCGGTGAATGCCGGGAACGCCGGGGAAGGAATCGAGGGCTTCGGATGCGTGTTGGTGGGCGGGGTGGCGGTCCTCGTCAGGCGGTTGCTGCGCCGGTGGCTCCTCCGCCCCCGCCGGCGCCAGGAGCCATCTGCCCCGAGCATGCACCGGGGCTGTGCCCGCCGTGGCTGCCGAGTTTCTGCCCCGAGCACGGCCACGGCCCCTGCCCGACACCGTCTCCTCCGGCCCCCAACGTCGCCGGTCCCTCTAACTAGGCCGGCCCTGTGGCGATGGATGTCGAGCCGCCGCCTGGAGTGTCGGCTTCATCCCTCACCGTGGCCGGGCTGAGGAGGAGGCGGAGCCGCTCGCCACCGCGCCGTCCTGCTTCGTCGCGCCTGCGCCTGGGCAGCCCAACGCTGCCTCCTCCTCCTTCGACTGGGGCACCGACAGCCGATGCCGTTTCCTCGCCGTCCACCATACGCCGGACGTGGGTTCGGGTCCCCATGGACCATCGGCTCGCCGTTCCTCCAATGGCCACCCAATGGCCACTCCAACGGCCACGCCGGACCGAGTAGCAGTGGCGCGCACTCCTCCTCCGACGAGGATGGAGGCCGTGCCCGCTCGCCGGCTTGAAGCCTTCAGGGGGAGGGGCCCTGCCAGAGCCAAGAACGGCAATGGCGGGCGCTCCTTCCAATCTCCGGTGGTGTGGAGGCGCTGGTCTTCTAGATCGGCGTTCCCCATCACCGGATCTGGCGGGTGGCGGTGATTTGGTGAACTGGTATGGCGTAGGCAGCGGTGCTTCCAACTAAAGGCGGCGGCGGTGGTTGTGACTATGGTCGGGTGCGAGTAGTACTATACTACTTGCTTCTTTACTCGTTCAGTCCACCCACCGATGCGTATGACGAGTCAAAGGCTCAAAGCAGGAAACATGGAAACGTGGTAGCTTTGCTTTTGCTTTCTGCATTGGCAGGCACGCTCGTACAGCATGCACATGCTGGATGCATGCACATGTTGGATGGGCCGGCCGGCTTGCATGCTTATTCAATAGATAGATTAATATTTTATCTATTTGCATCTACTATATTTAGCTTGTTAGGGCACTCACAGTGCAGACTCTATGGTAGAGTCCATAGCTATTAATTACACATTGCCATGTAGACAATTTGCTGATATGGCATGTCATTTATTGATGAGAGAGATGAAAAAACGAAGAAACGGCGTCTTATTTAGACGCGACGTCTACGCTGATATCGAGACGGAAGAAACGAGTCTAACACCGCGTTGCGAGATCGGTCGTTTCTTCCCGGCGTCCCTCGATCTGGTGCGGCCAAATCCTTCCCCAGTCGCGGTCTTGTCCCTGCCCCTTCTTGCGCACGACGCCGGCGACGGATAGGTGAGAGGAGGCGTGAGCGCAGCGTCGGCGACGGAATCAGGCACAAGTGGCTAGTCGCCGCCCGCGGACATCCATGTGCGCCGCCCCTTCGAGCTGGAGCCAGCGCGTCGGTCGATGTCGGCATGCCATACGCGCCGCCCGCGCCTTGAGGGCCTCCATTGGACGAGGTGGACGGCCGCACGGGAGAGCGAGCGCCGGCACGCTGGAGCCATCCACACCACTCGTGGGAAGAGAACATGCAGGCGGCTATTTTTTGAAGCACCATTCGCGGATGCGGTAGCCGCCATGGATGCAGGGGTGTGCGGTTATTCTTGGAGCAGAGGATCCAGGAGAGAGAAGTGACGAATAATTGAAAGACTCCATGATAAAAAGAGTCAGTATTGTGAGAGATAGTTTCTTGATGCAAAATCCAAGAATATAGACTCTACGAGTAGAGTCTGCACTGTGAGTGCTCTTATTAACCATGTTGTTAATTGCTACTTTCGTGGAGTAGTTCTTGCCATCAGATTGTTAGTCTAAATTATTTTACTGTTTTAGACCTTCTGATGTAACCATGTACTGTACAAATGTGTTCCCATGCAATGCAATATCGGAGTTATTTAAAGTCACTGGAATTTGCTGCGTCCACAGCATTTCAGGCATCCGTGGTCTTCTGGCTGTGCGACACGTCGCTGCCCACCCTGCGCGGTGGTGGCTCCCGCCCGCGCTGCATGCCTGCGTCCCTCGACCGAGCGGTAGAGCTGGCGCCCGGATTCACCGGCGGACGCGCGTGAAGACAGCAGCTAGCAGTGTTGTGCTGCTACATGCACAGTGGGTCCAAAAGTAACCCCACTCATTTTCATACATTTTAAAATGTTTTAACTACAAAACTAAACATTAAATTAATTTTTCGATTTCACCATTATATTTCTTACATTAAAAACTTCAAAACTAGATCTCACTTGGGTATATTTAGAAAAAAACATATACCCAAAACCTTATATTAAACACTTAACCCTAAACTCTATATTAAACCATTAACTTAAACTAACGTATCAAACCATGTACTCATAGCTGTGAACTGTGTAGTTTGTCTTTCTAAGCTACCAGCTTTAGCCTTCGATTGTTGTGAATTCCCGATCATAAATTGTATCCAATAGTTATGTAATGTATGGTTCAAATAGCACCATTAGTGTAATGATCAGGACCATGATAGCTACGATGGATATACGCTTGATCTTAGTTACTGACGCCATGGGATGTTGGCAACTACTATATATTAACGTCTGACATCTTAGCTTTCTCATATCTAAATATGGATCCTTAGGGCACCTCCAGTGTGAGTCGAACCATGCTCTGACATTGTCAGGATAGAGAAAATCGATTTTGAGGACAGTTCGATGTCTCCAGTGTGGATCAAACCGTGCTCTGACACTCTCTCTCCACCTTCCCAATTCATCTCATCCCCTTCATCTCGCCCACGTCGCGCCCAAGCGGATGGTCGGCCTTGGTCCTCGTCGGGCGGTGAGCTCGCCGCTGCTCGGGTCCTTGCGCGTCACGCCCGGCCGGATGGCGGCAGAGGCTGCGCGGGCGGACTTCGCTGGCGGCTTGGGTCCTCACTTATTTGGGCTCGCCCGCGGCCTAGGTCCCCCGCCGGCGCCGAGCTCACCCGCGACCACAGGTCCTTTGCGCCGCGCCCAGGCGGATGGCGGCGGAGGGCTGCGCGGCGGACTTCGCCCGTGGCCTAGGTACTCGCGCGCTGCGCCGGGCTCGCCGGCGTCCCGGGTCACGGGTAGTCGGACGAGCGCAGGCTTGGCCTGGGGCCCTCCCGTCCGCCGACGCTCTCTCGGTTCGACTTCTATATATGGTTCGCTTTCAAACACTGACACATATGGTTCGATGTGCGTAGTGTGCATGGTTCGGTTTCCCACTCCCACGGTTCGCTTCCAACCAACACTGGAGATGCTCTTATCTATCGAGCATAGACTAGCGTTATTCTTTAAATCATGGTAGGGCGTCCGAAGGGCGCCTGATGTTCTAGTATTATACATGGTTCGTTCAGGTTCAAAGTGTTTGCCTCATGCAATTCCCAATAACATGAACATTTTGTGTTGAGTATATTGTTCAAAGCGTTGCCTCTCGGCATTCCCAATAACAATATATTCCACAAAATTCATTGTAATTTTACTTTACGTAATTGATATATTAAAGTTTCTAGCTTTCATACAAGCATTTAATATTTCATGCAAATGTACTTGGTCGATTTTTCTCTTTTTTGGAATAACATATTGGTCTACACTTTTCAAGTGATTACCATAATTCTTTTTCACATTGGCCATACACAAGGTAGTACAGTAGTACTACTGCAGGATTTTAATCCTCAATGTGTGTACCCAATGTTGAGAAATGAATTAAACAAAGTTAGTACCATCGGTGCTTTGACTATGTTATTCCAGAAAGGAAAATGTCCCTCTATTTCAAGTTTACCTTGATTACTTACATTTTGCAATGCTTATTCAACATTGCCAAGGATTTTTAACAAATCTATGGCCCTACTTCTGTAGGCACAATGGCCGCAAAAGAGTTTGATGCTCTTGCTATTGACGGCCGCAACTTCCCCACATGGGCGATGGACCTCAAAGTGAGTCTATCGTTTTGCGCGGAATGTACGGGGCTATTGCACCCCTCAACGGGGGCAGCCCCATTGGCTGATCCTGTCAAGTACAATGCCTTATGGCTTGCTCTTCAAACACGGTATCTCAAAGCTGAGTATCTGATGGAGGAAGACCCACGCGCTCTATGGCTTGCTCTTCAAACACGGTATGAGCAGCAAAAGGCAGTTATCCTGCCTGAAGCTATAAATGAGTGGAACCATCTCCATCTACAGGATTTTAAAACTGTGGGAGAGTTCAACCATGTTGTTCATAAACTCAGCTCTAAGTCTGAGGTTTTTGCGAAGAAGGAGCCAACCGATGCTGTAGAAAATTGAGAAGACTTGTGTCGACCATGCTTCCTGCACAGATGATCCTTCAGCAACAATACTGTGAAAGAGGTTTCACTGTTTATTCTGAGTTAATTAAGACTTTCCTACAGGCAGAAAGGCATAATGAGCTCCTTGTTTGGAACTCCAACTTGCGCCCCGTAGGAACTATGCCTGAAGTTCATGCCAATACTCGGACTAAACAAGCAAAGGAATGCCCCTAACTCTGGCAATCCTAGAAACTTCAAAGGGAAGAACAAGCGCAAGAGACAGCATAAGTCTCGTGGTGCTAACAAGGGAAAGGATGTTTCTAAGTCGGATAATAAGAAGCCTAACAAGTCTAGCACTTGTGACAAGTGTGGTTGCTATAGCCACCCGACTAAGAAATGCCGCACCCCTAAGTATTTGGTGGAATTGTACTTGAATTCCGTGGGACGAGGACGCTCCAATCAAGGTGGTAAATTTGAAGCTCACTTCAATGATCGACAGTGGTGTCGGCATGGAGCAAGCTCTCCAGTTTGGCATGCTTATGCAAGATGCTCCCTGGATGCTCCTATACCGCCGCTGCGGGGGACCGAGCAACACAAAGGCACTTCCACCACTTGATGGGACCGTTGATGACACGGAGAACATGATCGTGGAGTACACCTCTGGCGACATCTTTTGGAGACTTTAACTAGGCTCTAGTACTTTGAGATACCTTGCTACTTTATGTATTAATTGTGTGGATGAAGTTTCATTGTGAATGTTGTAAATAAGCTAGTCGTTGTCCGTACAATGGGTATTGTAATTTGTATTATACATGATTGATACCTATATATATATATTGTATGTATTCTATATATATATATATATGTTGAGAGTTACATATTTGAATTCTCCATTTTGTATAGATTTTACGGGAGTCGATCTAATGGTCGAGGAGATGTGCCTAGTGGATAGCGGTACCACTAACTCTATACTTAGGGAGATAAAATATTTCCAAACTCGACAAAAGAATAAAGGAAATGTTTTAACAATCATTTGGGCGTGATCTTTGTAATAGTTGGCATTGGTCGAGCCACTATTATGCTCCCTATGGGTACAACGCTTACAATTGAGGATGCACTATTGTATCCCGATTCAACGCGTACCCTATTAAGTTATAGAGATATCCGTAAGAATGGGTTTCATGTTGAAACACATGCGGACAACAATGAGGAGTTCCTTCTCATTACAAAAGATCACGGATATGGCAAAGAGACACTTGAAAAAGTGCCCTCACTCCAATCAGGATTGTACTACACAAACATCAAACCCGTACCACATGTTGCTTATAAAGTAATTTTCCAGAATGTTAATGCATTCCAAACTTGGCATGATCACCTTGGCCATCCCGGCATCGGGATGATGAGGAGAATTATAAGCAATTACGTTGGTCATACATTAAGTGATTCTAAATTTCCCCAATCTTGATTTTTGTGTGCCTTTGCTTGTGCCACAGGGAAATTAATTTTGAGGCCCTCTTACCTCACAATTCATGCCGAACCTCTAAAGTTCCTTGAACGCATTCAAGGTGACATATGTGGTCCCATTCAACCATTGTGCGGGCGTTTAGGTATTTCATGGTTCTCATTGACGCATCTACATGATGGTCACATGTGAGTCTCCTTTCTACAAGGAACCATGCATTTGCAAAAATTGTTGCACAAGTTATCAAACTTAAGGCACAATATCCACGAACATCAAATCCGATCCATCCGAATGGATAATGCCGCTGAATTTTCCTCACGTGCCTTCAATGACTATTGCATGGCTCTAGGAATTCAAGTTCAGCACTTCGGTCCCATATGTTCATACCCAAAATGGGTTGGCGAGAATCTCTCATCAAGAGAATGAAACTTATTGCAAGGCCGTTACTACAGAATTGTAATCTACCAACATCATGTTGGGGTCATGCGGTATTACATCTTTGCTAACTTGATTCAATTGCGTCCAACTGCATACCATGAAACCTCCCCATTACAACTAGTACGTGGAAATACACCAAATATTTCCCATCTGCGGAAGTTCGGTTGCGCTATATACGTACCGATCTCACCACCGCAGCGTACATCTATGGGCCCACATAGGAAGTTGGGGATCTACGTGGGATATCAATCTCCGTCGATCATTAAGTATCTAGAACCCCTAACTGGGGATCTATTTAGTGCCCGGTACGCTGATTGTATCTTCAACGAGGATCATTTCCGGTATTAGGGGGAGGAATAGAAAACCACAAACAATGCCAGAAAATCATTTGGGATGCAACAGACATTCCAAATTGTGATCCACGTACTTTAGAGACTAAACTTCAGGTTGAGAAGATCATAAATTTGCAACACATTGCAAATAACATGCCGAATGCATTTTTGCTGATTATAAGGGTGTTACCAAATCCTATAATCCTGCGAGAAATGTGCCGGAAAGAGTAGAGGTACCAAATAAAACTACTCATCTCCCAAATAAGAGGGGGAGAAGTACGGCTATTCCCACGGTGTAGCTTCTAGCAAGCGAAGGAAAGGGAAGAGCCAATCTTCCAATACTGATAAATGCAACTCAACCTCAAGTTGAGAAACACCTAGTGGAGATTTATCCTCCACATCCCACATCAACGGTGCACTCAATACCGATGTTGGGACATCGGAATGCCCCGATGATGTCATTTTGGGAAATAATGATACATCACGGAGGGTGTTTGAAATTTCCATCAACTACATTGAATCTGGAGAATCATATGACAGAAAGTCTACTGTTGTCGGCGGCTATTTTATTTGAAACAATTGCGAAATCATCCAAAATGATCGGATCCTAAGACCATGGCGAGTGCAAAAGCGCTCGGACTGGAATCGATGGAAAGATGCAATTCAAGCGGAATTAGCCTCACTCTCGAAAAGAAAGGTGTTCACTCATGCAATACCTACACCTCATGGAATCTTCCCTATGGGATTCAAATGGGTTTTCGTCCGAAAACGGAGCGAGAACAACGAGGTTGTGAGACATAAAGCGAGGCTTGTAGCACAAGGGTTCGCGTAGAGACCCGGCATTGATTTCAATGAAACAAATTCTCCAGTTATGAGTGGAATAACATTCCGATATCTTATATCTCTGGCTATTCAAAATCGTCTATCTATGCGGTTGATGGGACGTAGTGATCGCGATATCCGTATGGGTCACTTGATTCGGATATATATATGAAGGTTCGGATGGAATCTCTATACCGGATCCCAACGCAAATCGCAACATGTACTGCGTAAAGCTTCAAAAAAGTCACTCTATGGCTTAAAGCTGTCGGGTAGAGTATGGTATAACCGACTTAGTGAGTTTCTTCTAAAGAAGGGATACACTAACAATAATGATTGTCCATGTGTCTTCATTAAAAAGTCCCAAACGGGATTTTACATCATATCGGTGTATGTTGATGATTTAAATATCATTGGCAACCCACAAGATATTGATGAAGCACGCAATCATCTAAAGACGAGTTTGAAATGAAGGATTTGGGTCAAACCAAATTTTGCTTAGGTTTACAACTTGAGCACCTTCCCTTTGGAATTTTAGTGCATCAATGCGCCTATGTCCGAAAGTATTGGAGAAATTCCATATGGATAAATCACATCCCTCCAAAACTCCTATAGTTGTTCGGTCTTTAGAAATGGAGACCGACCAATTCAAACCACGGGATGAAGGGGAAGAGATTCGGGTTCTCATTACCCATATCTCAGAGCCATTGGAGTGCATATGTATGTTGCAAATAGCACCGGGCCTGATATTGCATTTGCAAAGTGAACTTGCTAGCTCAACATAGCGCTGCTCCTACCAAACATCATTGGACGGGGAGTAAAACATATCCTCGGATATGTGAATGGTACAAGAGATCCTGGATTATTTTTCCAAAGGAACCCGGACTCCAATATGATTGGATACACCGATCTTTGGCTATTTATCTGATCCCCATAATGGCCAATCCCAGACAGGCTTTGTGTTCTTACACGGAGGGCCAGCCATTTCTTGGAAATCTTCCAAACAGACTATGGTGTCTACCTCAACTAATCACTCTGAAATAATTGCACTCTTTGAGGCTTCACGCGAATGCGTTTTTTATAGAGTGATCAACCACATACAACATTCATGTGGTATTGGTGCTTTAGATTCACCAACCATTATCTATGAAGATAATGCCGCTTGTGTTGCACAGATGGATACTGGCTACATCAAGAGCAACATAACCAAGCATCTTTCTCCTAAGTTGTTCTATCCCCATGAGTTACAACAAATGGGTGAAATAGACATCTTGCAAATCAAATCATGTGATAATCTCGCTGATTTGTTCACTAAGTCACTACCGGCTTCCTCGTTCCAGAAATGTGTTCAAGGAATTGGTATGCGACGACTTCGAGATTTGCAAGGTTCAGGGGGAGAAATCTCTTAGATGTTATCCTGTTCAAACCATCATACTGCACTCTTTTCTTTGTATGAGTTTTACTCACAAGGTTTCTCATATAAAGTTTTTAATGGGACAGTATTAGCACAAGCATATGTCATATTTCCTATTTTTCCTCATCGAGGTTTTTAAGGAAATATCAATGACATATATTGTCCTCTAAACTATCTATGAGTTTTCTCCTGAAAAGGTTTTTCTCATATGAGTTTACATTGAGGCAATAATCATTATATGCTGTACAACTTTCTCCTTATTTTCCTATGTGGTTTAAAGGAGTTTTTAACAGCATATCTGCCAAGTATTGCTCCTCGTTTTTATCCTACAGGACTTTTTGGAGGATTAATAGTATTTATTGATCTCAAGATGGATTCGATCAAAGGGGAGTGTTACAACTACAAAGGAATTAATCTCATCTGGGAACGCTCCCGCATGGGAACCGCTCCTGCTCCCTCTCCCTAGGTCTTGTAAACCGTCGATTCCATGGAGACGGTTGCCTGCGTGCATCTCTCCATGGCGTGTATATATATATATATATATATATATATATATATATATATATATATATATATATATATATATATATATATATATATCAAAGATCAATGAAAGAACTCTCGGTTCATTTGGCCATTCACTGTTTCCAATTTTACTCTAAACAAAACAGCATGCACGTAGAAGCCAGGTGCACAGTGCACGCACGCGTGTGGAGGCTAGGAAAGCTGGCCGACCAAACTGGGAGAGCAGTCGGAACTTCGACGCATGCACACGCATGGGGCTGGGGTCGCACGGTAAGGTGTCATTTGCAGAGCAATACTTCCTCCGTCCCAAAAAGAAAAGACCTTTTCGCTTCGAGAAACAACTGCCGGCAATTATATATTAAAATATATACATAATTATGCTAAGTAATTAGCATCATCAGAAAAGATCTTTAAGTCTAGTTTTTTAATAAATTTATTTAGAGACATAAATGTTGCACGTATTTTGTACAAATCGAACCGAACTCGTGGCACGAAAAACCCAAAACGTCATTCTTTTTGGGGACGGAGGGTGTATCTTCCAAGATCAATGCAAGGAGCAAATTCTGAATGAAGGACCCAGTCCTCTAGAATTTGGCAAATTCTGAAGAACCTGGTCCTTTCTTGATCTTTAAAGACCTCCTTCCTTTACTTGCACGTGGCATACACCAATTTCAAAGCCAGTTGGCACAGTTTCCTTAGTCTGAGACACCGTTAGAGCACTCACGGTGCAGAGACTCTACTGTAGAGTCTATATTCTTGGATTTTGCATCAAGAAACTATCTCTCACAATGCAACTCTTTTTATCATGGAGTCTTTCAATTATTCGTCACTTCTCTCTCCTGGATCCTCTGCTCCAAGAATAACCGCACACCCCTGCATCCATGGCGGCTACCGCATCCGCGAATGGTGCTTCCAAAAATAGCCGCCGCCTGCATGTTCTCTTCCCACGAGTGGTGTGGATGGCTCCAGCGTGCCGGGCGCCGCTCTCCCGTGCGGCCGTCCACCTCGCCCAATGGAGGCCCTCAAGGCGCTGGCGGCGCGTATGGCATGCGCGCCATCGACCGACGCCGGCGCTGTAGCTCCAGCAGGCGGCGCACATGGATGTCCGCGGGCGGCAACTAGCCACTTGTGCCTGATTCCGTCGCCGACGCTGCGCCACGCCTCCTCTCACCTATCGTCGCCGGCGTCGGCGCAAGAAGGGGCGGGACAAGACCGCACCGGGGAAGGATTTGGCCGCACGGATCCGAGGACACGGGAAGAAACGACCGATCTCTCGCAACGCGGTGCCGGACTCGTTTCTTCCGTCTCGATATCAGCGTAGACGTCGGCGTCTAAATAAGACGCCCGTTTCTTCGCTTTTTTTTTTCATCTCTCTCATCAATAAATGACATGTCACATCAGCAAATTGTCTACATGGCAATGTAATTAATAGCTATGGACTCTACCATAGAGTCTGCACTGTGAGTGCCCTTAGCATCAGCAGTCCATGAACAACAGCAGCCATCATCTTCCATCACAAGCCACCTGGGCTGCTGTCGAACGCGGCAGGCGCCGGCATGGCGGCACTGCCTCGACCTCGCAGATCTGGAACCAGATACACCGTTAGCTGACCACCACCGATGGCCATCCCCTCCACGCACTATGACCAGGCCCTGCGCGTCACACCCATGTGGCGGCGTGTCCGGCAAGAAGGCGGTGGTGGCGCGAGTCTCGCGCAACCCCTCTCTCTCCCTCCTCCAGCTCTACCTCCACCTCCACATCTGCATGCACCTCCCAAATCCTCGAACAGCGCAGGTGCTCTCCCCTCCGCCACCACCGCAGGCAACCTCTACTGCCTTCCTGCGCCATGGAGGCGACATCCCAGCGCTGTGCGCGTGCTAGCGTAGCTCTGTATTTGGGTAGGCTGGAGCTTAGAAATGATCCGTATTTTGTTCGTTGCATTTCATTGTTTGCCTGGCACTTCTAATTTCACTGCCAACCTGACTTACTTTGAGCCAGCACAAAAGTAAAGTTTCCTTGTTCTTGAGTGAACTTGGTCCAACACTTAAAAGATCAAAAATGTACTTGAAGGAGGAAAGAAAAATCCTTCAACAGAAAAGAATGGAAGAAAGAAAAATGCTTCTACAATTAAAAAAGAAAGGTATCCATAATAATCTGTATGACATATACTAATTTTCACTATGTACCAACTGAGATTTGCACATGTTTACAACAGATGATTCAAGGCAACAATCCAACATAAATCTAAATGGAACTTCACAGCAGGCAGTAAGATTAACCAAAGCTCGTCTCCTTCAATAACAATTTATTTGAGTGTAATGTCTTATCATTCTAGCATTATAAATTGTTTTCAGGTACAGTTCAACTCAAATGCTACTACTATTGCTACAACATTGGCGTCAAGCAGTATGATGATCCCATTTGGAGATAATTCCATGATGTTCATTCCAATAATCTGAGGAGAGTTTACAAATCTCTTCAAGCTCATCATGAAGTGCGTACTTCCCGCCGCCTAGAATTTGATAAATGAACTCATGATAGATGTGGTAACATTCCTGTATTTTGCAACATCGATGTAATCAAGGAGCCAGGAAGGTGTCTCCATATTCATTATTGGTACCAATATACTAAATACTACATGGGCAAAGCAGCTTATACATATTTGCTTGTGTTTGTATTTTTTTTCTTTTGCCAGGAAGGTGCCTTTATTTAGCATGCAGCATGCTCGTCTATCTTTTTTTTTTTTTTTGTGACCACGCCGTTGCGTTTTTCATTAAGCAGAATAAAGTTCAAACAACAAAGCGCAACGGTAACCAAACAATTACCGAGGCGAAACCTAACAACTACTGGATACAACAACAAAGGTTACATCTTGACCGGCTTGCGACTAAACAACCCGCCGCAAGGTGGGTTAGGCAACCTCCTCGGCCAGTCCCTCGGTGTGTTGGGGTCCAAGGCGGAGATGTCAAAACGTCCTTCAAGCAGCATTTTAAAGCGCGCCGCTAGCTCGCGGCATGCCACCCCTGAAGGCGGCCTTGACCTTCTCCTTAACGGCGGTGGGAGACTCCCCTTCGTCCACTTCCATGCCCAGCTTCGGTAAAGACGATGCGGGCCTGCAAAGTCATATTAGCCGCCCTTGGTCGCGACGCGATACGGCCGCTACGACGTAGGGGGTGAGTGGAGGCTGTAGTACGGGACCGACGCAGGCGCGCCCCCCGACTTGATGAGAGGCGATGGCAACGGCACACACACCAGCTCTTCGATCTCTTGCTGCAGGGACCTCTGGCACTGCGAGGCGGTGTCGATCCCGACTTCGGAAGACACTGGGTGTGAAGCATTAAAATGTTTGCATTAAGATGTTGTGTGAGCAACATTAAACTGAAATAGCATTTTCTCTCTTCTCATTCTTGTTTTGTAGAGCCCCTTTGTGATAACCTGATATTTTCGGACCATATGCTTTCAAAAGAAGATGAAATTAAAAAATCCGACATGAACAGTTTGTAGATGATTCCCAAATTGGCTCATATGAAATCATGGAACAACTTGAAAAAATGGCAACTTGTAGTTCCAAAATAATTGCAAATCAGCAACTTTTTAGAAATAATTCTTAGTAGCAGGGTAGCAGCACTACACAAGTGCAATAATTCAGACAAATCGATAGTACCAGGGTAGCAACACTACACCAGTGGAATCAATTGTCAGTTAAGAATGGAATCATTTTTTTGTTAATTGTAGCAGGCTAGCAGCACTTCTATCTCTCATGTTAAAAGTACCAAATAATAGCTGCACTTCTATCTATCTATTTCCCTTCATTTGCATTGCTCTAGTCTAGACATCACAGCCAGCAAAAAAATGATATGTTTGGAATTGTTCAAGGATGTTCGCCAAATCAAAAGCAGAAGCAGAAGCAACATGAGAGTCAGGTGGCCGGGGCCATGGCGACGAGGCGCGGGAACCCGGTGTGGAACTGGACGAGCGATGCCGCCTCGTTCGACACGAAGGTCGCCGCTGTCGACGGGGCAGAGGGCCAAGGCGACGGCACGGCCGAGACGTTGCAGACAGGGCAACGCTGCGAGCCACCGGTCGACGGAGTCCTGTTGCAGCCGGGCTCCATGGGATCCAGGCAGAGCCGCTGCCGCCACCTTTGTCTGTCCGTGGTGGCTTCCAGTGGAAGGATAAACCTTACCGTGAAGCTAGCGCCGTCGCATGATAATACAAAATGAATCAGAAGAAGATGCATATGCTTTTAGATTGGTGATATGCACGTGTGATTTGCAGAGCAAGGTCTTCCAAGATCAAGTGAGGACCGGTCCTTTAGAATTCTCCTCCGTAGCGATGTGCGCGACCCGTCGCGCGTTATCTGCGTCCACCTTGCCTGGCCGTGTGATTTGAACTCCTGGGACACGTGGCTATCATCTGAGCTGGGCCTATAGGGAGGCATCGGTACAGCGACACTGCACCCAATTCTTTTCCGAAAATATCTCGGACAGTTTTTCAGAAATGATGAAAAGGACAATGTGGGTGACCAACTCCACTGTTTACTAATTGTCATCACTCTACTAGCTTAGTAGTGTGAGTGTGACACACACTGCACCTGTGTGCAGCTTATAGGTAAGCGACTCATCAATACATGTTCCCAGCACGACGAGAGAGAGAGAGAGAGAGAGAGAGAGAGAGAGAGATTCAGCAGCATGGAAGCAAACGTGGCGCATGACGAAGCACAGCCTCGCCAAGGCCTCGGAGTCGATCACGAGTCGCTGCAGCAGCCACAGAGCGATCAGAGGAGCAAGAAGGGTGGATGGATCACCTTCCCTTTCCTCGGAGGTCGATCTCTCTCGCCGTTGCTGTGGTTTGAATCCAAACCGATCGATCCATGCGTCGTGCTTGTTACATGTGTGATTGTCGTCGTCATATGGTTGCAGCGGCGATGATGGGTCTGGGTGTGGCGACGAGCGGCGCGTTGGGCAACCTAGTGGTCTACCTGATCAAGGAGTACAACGTGCCGAGCGTGGACGCAGCTCAGATCTCCAACATCATCGCCGGCTGCCTCAGCTTGGCCCCTGTCGCCGGAGCCGTCGTCGCCGATGCCTTCTTCGGCTGCTATCCTGTCGTCGCCATCTCCATGGCCTTCGCCATTCTGGTCAGTGGCCCAAACAGTCGTGTGTTTTCTCCATCGTATCGTATGCATACACAACACATGCAACAAGCTCAATCGTACTTGCTGCTGACTATACTAATGCGCGCGCGCGCATGCAGTCCACGGTTGTCTTCACCCTCACGGCAAGCCTGCGCGGCCTCCCCCCATCGCCATGCCATCTCGGCGGTGGCGGCGCCTGCAAGCCAGCATCGGCCGGGCAGATGGCTGCGTTGTACGCCGGCGTGTTCCTGATGTGCGGCAGCGCGGCGGGCTCGCGATTCAACCAGGCGACCATGGGCGCCGACCAGTTCGACTTCGGCCGATGTCAGCTCCTCTCATTCCACAGGCAGTCAAGACACCGGAAGACCAAGGAAGGGGGCACGGGCCAAGAGACCGAGCACCCGCATCTCCGGTCCGAATGGGCCGGCCCATCCAGCATCAAGAAGAAGGGACCCTTAGAGGATAAATAGAGATTGGCTCTCTGGAGTCTGTATCAATGATTCAAACATAAACTCGTTTAATTGGAATTCGCCGCCGTCGCTCATAGCTACTCTCTTCCTCCTCCTACCTACCCACTTTTCCCCTCTCTTCCTCGGTTGGATCTCCGCCGCCGGAGCGGGATCTTACATTGGTATCAGCTCTGCCGATCCGGCCCTCCGCTGGATCCCTATCTCCCTCCCCACCCTCACTTCACCAGGCGGGCAGCGGCATCTCGGCGTCATGGAGCCGAACGTGAAGGCGCTGCTCGACTCCAAGTTCGACGAGGTCTTCGCGTTTCGACCAGCTCGAGTCCCGTGGGAGTCCAAGCTCGCGGTCGAGACGACGGGCGCCAAGCGCCGCCGCTCGGGTGGAGCGGCTCACGACCGGGGAGGAGGCGGTCGCGGCGTTCCCGGGGTCCTTGAGCGCGTCACCGCCCTGAGACTGCCCGAGCCCGGAGAGGGCGTCGATCGACGGATCACCGCCTTGAGGGCATTGCGGCGGCCACGCCGAGTACGCTCGCCCGCCTCACGGCGCTGGAGCAGATCTCGCTGCAGGATGGTCCCCGCCGTCTCCGCGCCCTCGAAGACTACTGCACCGCCCACACCGACTCCTCCGCAGCCCAAAGACCGTTGGATTCAGGCCATCCAGAGCGCGTGGTGGACGCCGAGTCGAAGGTGGATGATCTGGAGTTGATGCGTTCGTCCGAGATGCGTGACGAGCGGGACGACGCATCGACGCCACGGAGCGCGCAGCCGTGGTGTTCGATGATTGGCGCCCCGGGTGGAGGCCACGATCTTCGACGTGCTCCGTGATTTCAACATCGTCTACGGCCGAGCGCACCGGGATCGTCGGTTCGCGGGACGGGCCTTCGCTACCTCGGCTACGGCCACTACTGGGGCTCAGCGACATCGCCATGGGTGACGGCGGCCTCTCCTACACTAGGACCGGGCCAAGTCACCTACACGGCATCCTCCGCTGAGCACATCGCCGCCGGAGTGACAGCCGAACCGCCCGACGGGCACCGCGTTCAGGGGTATGGGTCGGTGACGACCATCACCCCACCCTGCAGTCTGGTACGTCCCATCGACCTCCACTTCCAATTCCCAGCGTATGAACCCGATTCCTGTTCCCAGTCGTCCCCAACCCCCAGCCGCAACACACCCCCCAATTACCCTTCCCAACAATCATGAACCCCCACCACAGCAACAGCATCCTCAGCAATTTTGGCCTCCCCAACCCTATTATGATCCCTCATATCCCTATTACCAACTCTACAATGACCCACACCAACACAATACTCCCTACCACAATCATCACCAATCAGCTTCTCCATACCAATCCCACCCCCAACAAACTCTAGGTCGCCTACCCAAGCTCGATTTTCCTAAGTTTGATAGCGAAGATGCACAATTCTGGATTACATGTGCCAAAAATTACTTTGATATGTACAATGTCGAGTCTCACATGTGGATCCGAGTAGCCACAATGCACTTCTCTGGTCCAGCCAAGCGTTGGCTCCAATCCATCGAGTCCTCATTAGCAACCACAGATTGGCCAACATTACGCTCTCGATCCATGAGAGATTCGGTCGGGATCAACATGAACTCCTTCGAGAAAAATGTTCCACATCAAAATGACCGGCTCTGCCTTTGATTACGTCAATAGGTTCACCGAACTGGTCGACCAACTCAAATCCTACAATCCCAACCTGACATATCCTCCTTCATCCAACGCTTCATAGATGGCCTACGTGATGATATTCGTGCTATACTCATGGTTGCTCGTCCTTCCACGCCGATCACGCCTACACTCTTGCATTGTTACGGGAGGAAGCAGCGGAGTCGATCAGGCGCAAGGATGTGCGGCGCTCTGAGTTCTCTGGCTTTTCCCGTCTGCCGGCACCCAAAGCACCCTTACTTCTCCCGACGGTGCCAGGTCGTGTTGCAGACAAGCCACAAGTTGAGGACAGAGGAACCAGCTCTAAAACTACTGATGACAAGTCTGGCTAGTCTCAAGAACTACCGCCGAGCAAAGAGGCCTTTGCATGCTCTGTGGTGACAAATGGGCACCAGGTCACAAGGTGCGCTCCTCAACCACGCTTGCAAGCTTTGCAAGAAGTCCGGGAGTTATTTCAAGATGACTTTGAGCTCCAGCCAGAAGAACAGTTGCCTGAAGATCCCATTCTTGAACAAGAGGCCCCGCTCCAGTTCTTCTCTGTTACTCCAGCAGTTTCTGCCCGGTCCTACTGGAATTATGACAATGCAGTTCCTGGGCACTTTAGATGGCAATACTGTTCTGATCTTAGTGGACTCGGGCAACACACATTCCTTCCTCAGCGAATCTGTTGCTTCCACTTTGACTGGTTCTCAAGAGTTGCCTTAGCCGATGCCGGTCCGTATTGCTGATGGGTCAATCATCAACTGTACTACTGTCATTCCTGCCGTTGAATGGAAGTTGCAGGGTTATGTGTTCCATTCTACACTTAGGGTGCTTCACCGGGCTCTTATGATCTAATCTTGGGAATGGATTGGTTAGCTGCGTTCTCCCCGATGAAAGTCGGTTGGCACCGAAGTGGATGTTTATTCCCTATGGCCGTGGTTTTGCTGTTGCAAGGCATCTTGCCCGACTCTTCGCTTTCGGGATGAGGTTCACTTGTGCAAAGCATCTCTTCTATTGAGTCCCAAAGAGCCCCAACCATCGATCTTGTCGGTTATTCAGTCTTTGATTGATGAGTTTTCACAGCTGTTTGCTGAACCAACCTCATTGCCTCCCAGTCGCAACTGTGATCATTCCATCCCTTTGATACCTGGAGCGCAACCAGTTTCGGTTAGACAAGACCGTTATTCTCCCAAACTCAAGACCGAAATCGAGGAACAAGTCTCTGAGTTGTTAAAAACTGGTATGATCAGACCGAGTCAGAGCCCATTCTCTTCTCCTGTCCTATTGGTCAAGAAGAAGGACCTTTCCTGGCGCATGTGTGTCGACACCGTATGCTCAATGCCCTTACGGGTCAAGAGTAAGTTTCCAATCCCGATGTCGATGAGTTACTCGATGAGTTAGCTGGTGCCCGCTACTTCTCTTGCCTTGACCTTCGAGCTGGGTTCAACCAAATCAGAATGGCACCCGGTGAGGAATATAAGACAGCTTTCATGACACATTGGGGGCAGTTCGAATACAATGTCATGTCCTTTGGGCTTACAGGCGCTCCCAACACATTCCAAGGGGCCATGAACTCAACATTGAAGCCGCTGTTGCGCATTTGTGTCATCGTCTTCTTCGACGACATATTGGTCTATAGCAGTTCTCGGCCGAGCACATTGTTCACCTGCGCCAAGTGTTCGAGCTGCTTTCTC
Organism: Hyparrhenia diplandra; assembly: GCA_015847255.1. Classification (NCBI taxonomy): domain Eukaryota; kingdom Viridiplantae; phylum Streptophyta; class Magnoliopsida; order Poales; family Poaceae; genus Hyparrhenia; species Hyparrhenia diplandra. The sequence goes on from JADLZK010011812.1 coordinate 1,734,970, forward strand.
AAGACCAGTGGTTAATCAAACTCTCCAAGTGCCGCTTTGCTCAAGAGTCAATAGCTTACCTTGGCCACGTCATCGCAAGGATGGAGTCGCACCGATCCTACCAAATTGGAAGCCGTGCGGTCTTGGCACGAACCTTCGATGCTAAGCAACTTCGTAGCTTCTTAGGCTTGGCGGCTACTACAGAAAGTTCGTCAAGCACTTCGCCGTCATTGCCCGACCCTTGTATGACCTGTTGAAGAAGGGGACACTCTTTGTCTGGACTCCGGCACATTCTTCTTCCTTTGCTGTTCTCAAACAAGCACTGCTGACAGCGCCTTTGTATTGGCATTGCCGGACTTCAACAGCCCTTCCGGCTCCAAACCGATGCCAGTGATCATGGAGTTGGTGCAGTCCTTCTCCAAGACGGTCATCTGCTAGCTTTTGTCACCGGGCTTTGGGTCCTAGATCACGTGGTCCGTCAACTTATGACAAGGAGTTCTTGGCAATAGTGGTTGCAATTGATCGGTGGCGCCCTTACCTCCAAAGACAATGAGTTCGTTATATTCACCGATCAACGCAGCTCGATCCACATCACGTAAGACCAACGATCGCACACACCATGGCAATTGAAGATGTATACTAAGTCGGGCGGGATTACAATACAAAGTCATCTACAAGCCTGGAATCAACAATCAAGCAGCGGATGCCCTCTCTAGACACCCCGCCGCACCGGCTCAATTGCGAGGCAATGTCGACTGTTACACCATCTTGGATGACTGAGCTACTTTTCGGCTATGAGGATGATCCGGACACCTCTTCCCTGCTCCAACAGCTTATTCTCAAGCCTGATTCTCGGCCTCCTTTCTCTGTCACTGGTGGCATCATACGATTCAAGGGCGAATTTGGCTCGGCGTTAACAAAGCCATTCGGTTGAAAGTAATGGCGCACTTCACCGTAGTGCTATTGGGGGTCATTCCGGGTTCCCAGTGACTCATCGAAGGATCAAGCAGCTCTTTGCTTGGAAAGGCATGAAAACTGACATCAAGCAATTTGTCTCTCGCTGTACTGTATGCATTCAGGCAAAGTCAGAACGCGTTAAGTATCCGGGACTCCGTCACCACCGCTTGGGGTACCAACAGGATCTTGGCGGTGCCGTGTATGGACTTCATCAATGGTTTGCCCACATCAGGAACAGCCAATTGCATTATGGTCGTGATCGACAAGTTCAGTAAGTACGCCCATTTCATGCCTCTTCGTCATCCTTATACAGCAGAGAAAGTTGCCCAGGTTTTTCTTGACAATGTCTACAAACTCCACGGCATGCCCGGTTTACATTGTCTCTGATCACGATGTGGTGTTCACCAGCAATTTCTGGAAAGAACTGTTCAAATTGACCAAAGTTACCCTCTGTTTGAGTTCATCTTATCACCCCGAGTCCGACGGACAGACGGAGCTGGCGTCAACCAATGCCCGGAGACGTTCCTCCGCTGTTTCGTCCATTCTTGTCCGCGGCAATGGTTGAAATGGCTCTCATTGGCAGAATTTTGGTACAACACATGCTGGCATTCATCCCCAGGAACTTCTCCGTTTGAGGTACTATATGGCCATCCTCCAATTCACTTTGGTCTCACTAATGAAGCTGTGTCCCCCCTGTGCCGGAAGTTGCTTCCAAGATGGCAGAACGCAAGACCATGCTAGCTGCAGTTCGCCAACACCTGCTGCGTGCTCAGCAGTGCATGAAGCATCAAGCTGACAAAAACCGGTCGGAACGGTCGTTCAACATCGGAGACAAGGTATTCTTGCGTCTCCAACCATATGTGCAGTCCTCTCTTGCTCCAAGGTCACATAACAAGCTGTGCTACAAGTTCTTTGGGCCATTCGAAATCATTGGAAAAATTGGGTCCGTGGCATACAAGCTGCTGCTTCCACCATCTTCTCGATACACCCGGTGTTCCACGTCTCCATGCTCAAGGCTGCTCCTCCACCTCTCGGAGTCGGTATGTCCCTCTCGCCCGACCCCGACAACCCGACGCAAATTCGAGGCAGTCCTCCAACGTCGTATGCAGCAGTGTGGTGCTCGTACTGTTCCTCAAGTGCTAATCAAATGGTCGGACATGGACATTGATCTCGCTTCCTGGGAGGATGAAGACTCGCTCAAGCAGCAGTTCCCCGCAGCCCCGGCTTGGGGACAAGCCGGTACTCAAGGAGGGGGGGATGTCGGCTCCTCTCATTCCACAGGCAAATCAAGACACAGGAAGACCAAGGAAGGGGGGGCACGGGCCAAGAGACCGAGCACCCGATCTCCGTCCGAATGGGCCGGCCCATCTAGCATCAAGAAGAAGGGACCCTTAGAGGATAAATAGAGATTGGCTCTCGAGTTCAGTATCAATGATTCAAACGTAAACTCGTTTAATTGGAATTCGTCGTCGTCGTTCGTAGCTACTCTCTCTTCCTCCTCCTACCTACCCACTTTTCCCCTCTCTTCCTCGGTTGGATCTCCGCCGCGGGCGGATCTTACAGCCGCCCGACGCGGCGTGCTCTTCAAGCGGTTCTTCGTGTTCCCGTACGCCTCCTCCGTGTTCGGATCCACGGTCATCGTCTCGCCCAGGACACGGTGTCGTGGACGCTGGGATTCGGCATCTCCGCTGCCGCCCGGCGTCGTCGGCCTCGTGGCGTTGCTCCTCGGCGCGCCGCGCTACTACCGCAGGTCGGCCATGCGGGGCAGCCCGTTCACGCGAGCTCGCTCGGGTGGCGTCGCCGCCGCCGGGGAAGTGGAGCGTCAGCGTGGCGGCGGCTGGGGAGTTGAAGTTTTACCATGGCCGACGACGGCGAGGTGACGGTGACGGCGGCGGTGGCGACGACAAAGTTGGTAATGGTGACACCGACCTGGCCCCTACCGCAACCGGCAGCTTTAGGTAAGAAAAATTATGCCCTTCAACACATATCCCAATAATATAATAATACATGTGTGCTGCGCGATCATTAAAATAGGAATTTATAATCGATTAGGTGATATAGGACTGATAATTTTTAATGCCACTCTTAACCAAGGTGGTGGACTCAACTAATATGGTCTGGAATATACCTGTTGCATGCAATTCCAGTTTTACAACCAGGATCAGTCGAGTGATGATCAGAACAATAGCTATAATCCTCCAATCACAAATACATGGCGTGTTGAACATGATTATGAAATCTTTTTTTTTTTTTATTGTTATGGAAGTCTTGAGAAAACTCTGTATAACACACGATTTATAATGTGTTAACTGGAATACTAATATGGAATCTATATGATATTATTATGAGTATAATGGATTAATTTGGAGACAAATCTAGCCATATGATTTTCTTTAAAAAGGTTACCCGTATAATAGATTTGGAGACAATTGCATTTCTAGCCGCACCTAGAAATCTATTTCTAGAGACGGCTGGATTTAGAGTCGTCTCTAAAAGTAGGTGCAATACAATAAAATTTATAGCTTTTCAAATAAACTTAGAAGGATACAAACTTTATATCAAAGTTGTATAACTTAAAGATATCGTCTTTAAATTTATAGTTGACAACTTTTTCATTTCAAATCATCAATCAAAGAAAAATTTTGTTTCAATTTTCTCACATTTGAAAGTTAATTTTTTGAATAGTCGAGGACGAAGAAACGACCAAAACCAAAGTTATAAATCTCAGCAATATCTACATCTCTACAGTTGAAAAATATTTTTACTTGAATTTATTTAGGGTCACAAATACTCATTTTAAAATCAAGTAAAATAAATACAGGAATGTTTGTGCATTATAGTCAATAAGTGACTTTAGTGTGTATGTACTGGTTAGTAGAGAGAAACGCACAAGCCCTAATGTCGCGGGTTCAATCCCGTGTGACTGCACGCATATTTCGCTCTAAGATTCACGTGTGGCTCCTTGGTGGTGGCCTCCCAAGATTAAAAAATAATTCTCAATTTTTTTAAATTTAGGGGTGTTTGGTTAATTAGTTCTAGGACTTTTAGAAAAACACTTCCAAGGACTCCTAGGGATTTTTAGTAAAAAGTCCCAAAAATCCTTCCTGTTTGGTTTTCTAGACTTTAGGGACTTTTTTTAGTCCCAACATAAAAAAAAATCCATGGAACCAAACAACCCCTTATTTGTAGAGACGATTGTATTTGGAGCCTCTCTAGAAATTGGTTTTCTAGGACGCCTACTATTGTTAGCCATGTCTACAAATTCCACTCTTAGAGATGACTAGACTACTGAATAGATATTACTTTTAATTAAGAAACTAACTATACTTTTTGGGAGGCAGCTAACGCATGCACGTGCATCTTTTAGCCTTACCGCATGCACACCCCAATTAAGGAAAACTAATTTTTGTCCTTTCCTTACTCTGGACTAACCAGAGGCATTCCTGCCTGGAACCCCCTCTCCCCTGTTTGTTTTGCCCATTGAATAAGCAAAAAAGAGCCCTCCTAGACATTCCCGCCTAGAACGCCTTCTCCCATGTTTGTTTTGCCCTTTGAACAAGCAAAAAAGGGCCCTACTGATCCGTTCCAAAGACAGGACGATTAAGCCAAAACGGAGGCAAAAGCAGGTAAAGCAATTCAATTACCACTACTAGTAATGTGATAGATACAACCAATTCCCAGACACTAGAATTTACACAAATGATCACAAAAAAATAGGATAAGCAATTCAGTTAGTTTTGCCAAAAATTACGCAATGATCAAATGAAAAAAAAAATGGAGCAGATCTGCTCTTACTAGTAATATCAAGTTTCTGTGCAGTTCCTACTGCATAAACATATTTGATCCTAATTGATTAGCAGATCTGATCCTAACTTGTACCCAAGGTTTAATGACTAATGTTGTTACAACACATATTACTAACAAATGTTCTTCTTGCTATTTAACATTGATATATGCTTTAGGCACCACTCCTATAAATATATATTTTGCCATTGAACCTTCTTGTGTTGCTGCACATGGATGTTCCTATAGATATAACATGTTTATTTTGATACTTGGTGGCCTCACACCTACAATTAAATAGAGGTATAGGGTAAGCACATAGATGATGATAAGAACTAAGAAAAAAAAATGTTGAAATTCCATGTACTGAACAAAAACTTCGTAAGTTGGTGGCCTTCTTTTGCTTAAATTAGTACAATATTATTGCCTAATAGGTTTGAGTAAGTTGCCTAACTAGGAGGACATTGTTGCCTAACAAAGTGACTTAAATTGCTTACAATATGACAAATAGAATTACATGCACAAAAAAAGTTATTCACTATATAGCACAAAGGACAACTAGCTCAATATATTACAGTTAAATGCCTACAATTAGTGTACAATGATAGGACAAGCACCATGTTTTTGGACCAATGGAAAAGGAAAATTTAATGTAAATCTAAGCTAGAAATGATCATGACAATGTTCCAAATAGGTTTTCTCCCCCTGCTTTTGCTCGATTTGGTTGGATTTAGCATCTTTGTCTTGGGGCACCTTTGCTTGTTGGTGTACTAGGCGATCATGACTTTGTTCCAAATGAGAGAATTAAAATAGGCAATCGTTTTAGTAATCTAATATCATTAGTTAAGCAATTTAATATAAACAGTTGAGCAATTTAGTATCCTAAGTTAGGCAAGTTAGTAGTAATCCGGTAGCAATTTAGTATCATAAGAAACTATGAACTGACCCAGGCCAGTAGCTGGCCATATTTATGAACTAATCGGTTTCTCAAATATTAAAATTCAGTGTTCATTGCTGCATGTTTAGTAAAAGCAAGTCAATCTAAAATTTCAGAGAAAAGCGATTTTGAGCCACAGTTTTAGAGCCAATGAGATTTGATTTTTTTGACCGAACCGGTCGGGGAGCCCCCGACCTCTTTTTTTAATTAAATGAAAGAATGATTACAAGAACGATTACAAGGCAACCGGGCCCAAAAATAAAAAAAACAGACTATTACACATAACTATCTCTCCACTCGTTTAGAAGAATGCTTTTGTTCCCTTTGGCCTTGATGCACACCAAGCCAAATTCTTGAATGAATATTCTTTTCCAAGAACTAACTTCAGGTCTACCATTATCAAAAATGATACTATTTCTCAATTTCCAAATACTCCAACAAGCACATATGACTATTTCTCGAAAATGATGCCCTAGAAGTCACTTCTTGCTTTTAGAAACATATCGGTTGGGTTGAGAGATAGATCCCAATTTATATTCAGAGTATCCCAACATTCTTTACTGAGGGGGCATGCAAAAAACAGGTGAAAATAGGACTCTTCACTTGACTGGCTGCAAAGGACACAATCAAAGCTTGCTAGAGCCATGTTCTTTCTCTTAAGGATGTTTCTAGTATTCAGCCTATCTCTGACAAGAAGCCAAAAGAAGAATTTTTGGTTACCTAAGTTGCTGCTCTTCCAAATCCATTTAAAGATGGGTGATGGGCTGTCATTATTTATCATGCTCTTGTAGGCTTTGCTACTGCTGAAGTGGGCACTGCCCCATTTGTATGTCCAAATATCATTGACATTGGCCTCTAGGTCTGTTGTATCCAATATGGAGTTTACCTCTTCCAGTTGGTCCTGTGCTATTAGAGATAGAGTGGGACTAAAGATCCTCTCAAAAGTCTGGTTTAAATAGAATCTGATAGAGCACTTTGGTTTCCTGGTGAAGGAGAATAGTTGAGGGAATCTGTTTTTTAAAGCTTCATCAACCCAGATATCTGACCAAAACATGGCAGTGTCTCCCTTCTTAGGATTGCATATAGACATTTCAAGGTATTTTCTAGAGAGTTTCATTACATCCTTCCACCAGAAGGATCCACAGGGTGTTCTAGCATGAGGAGGATTTGAACCATTGGAGTAGAGCTTGGACCAAGTCAGAGTGACCCATGGGATGTCTGCCTTATTATAGAACTTGTCCAGGTACTTCATCAATAAAGCATTATTTTGACTTTCACTGTCTATAATACCGAGACCACCTTGGTCCTTGGGTTTTCTTACCTCTTCCCATGCCACTAAGCTTCTACCTTTTCTATCAGCTTCACCTTTACTCTATTGACAATTTTTCCTATAATGATCAATTTCTTTTATCACCTGGGGAGGAAACTTTAGACTACACATATAAAATGTAGGTAGTGCAGAAAAACTGAGTTTACTAGGATCAACCTTCCATTGTAGGATAAGTGTTTGCTGACACAAGACATCCTTTTTTCTATCCTGCTGATGAGAGGAGCAAACTCATTTAAAGTAGGTTTGGTTGTCCCCAGTGGTAGTCCAAGGTAAGTGAATGGCATACTACCTATCTGACAACCAAGAATTTCTGCTAGATGTTGTGCTCTTGAATCTTCCATGTTGATTGGGACTAAGCTGGATTTATTGTAGTTGACATGAAGGCCTGAGATTTCATAGAATACTTGAATAATGCCTTTCAGATTTACTAGTGTTGATTCATCACCAGGCAGCACTAGCAAAGTGTCATCTACATATTGGATTATGGGATAATCCCCTTGGAAGTCATTACTCAATGGATGGTTTAGTAGCCCATCATGCCATCCTTTATTTGTCATGCTTTGGAGGAGGTCTGCAGCTAAAACAAATAATAGTGGTGATAGGGGATCACCTTGTGTCGACCCCTCTTAAGCATTTGAAGCTTTTCCTGGAATTCCATTCGAATTACAAATGAGCGCTGCCAGAGTGAGGATGTTTCGACCCAATCAATCCATCTAGTGGAGAAGCCATGATGTTTTAACACTTCTAGAATAAAGGGGTGTTCTATCTTATCAAATGCCTTTTCAAAGTCTAACTTTAGGATAATGACTTCTTTTCTTGACTGATGGCAGAAATGTAAGAACTGAAAGGCCCAGGCCAGGCAATCTTGAATAGTTTTGCCTTTTATGAATCCATATTGGTTGGCATGTACAATGTCTAGAACCACTGATTGTAACCTATTTGACAAGATCTTGGTGATACACTTCATTGAATAATTAGTCAAACATATAGGCCTCAGTAATCATTGACTATCTCTAGATTCTCCTTCTTAGGAATTAATGTGATTAAGGAGGAGTTGATGCTAGAAAGGTTGGTATTCTGATTACAGAACTCATTGAACGATCTTGTAAAATCAGCCCGGATGATATTCCAACATTTTTAATGAAGGTACCATTGAACCCATCGGGCCCCGGTGCATGGTTATTTGGTAGATCCTTAATCACTAGTGCTATCTCATCATTACTGAAGTTTTCATCAATGCTTGAAAGATCCTTTGGGGTGATGTAATCCTCAAGGTTGCGATTTATACCAAAGATGCTCACTAACTCCCATCCTCTGTTTAAAAGTGACCAAAGAAGGTTTGCCTTTTGTTCATGATCGATAATATGATTGCCACTTTGTTATCCAAAAGAGAGACTATGAAATTTTTCTTGTGTGCAATAGAGGCCATGAGATGAAAAAAAATGTGTGTTTTCATCCCCAAAGTTGACCCACCTAATGGTATTCCTCTGTTTCCAATACTTTCTTTTGGATTCCAGTAAGGTTTCAATATGAGCCTTTACCAATCTTCTGAATGTTGATTCCATTGTGGAAAGGGGCCTTTGCTCCTCTAATCCTTCCATGAGTTGTAGGACCCATTTGCTATTATATATGAGTTTACTCAGGTTGGAGAGGGTTTTACTCCACTTTCTTAGTCCTGACCTGACCTGCTTCAATTTTGCAGAAAGATGTTTGGTGGCACTGGCATGATGTGGTGAATTATTCCAATGAAGTTGCACTGTTTCCATGAAACCAGGATGATCAACCCAAAAGTTTTCAAATCTGAAAATATTGGATTTTGGTATAGCTGTCCCAATATGAACCACATAGGGTGTGTGGTAAGAGATTGGTTTTGACAGAGGTTGAACCACAGTTGCAGGGAAGGAGGTCACCCAGCTTGAAGAGGTGAAAACCCAATCCAGTTTAACTAGGAGGGGATCCACTTGCATATTGCTCCATGTATATGATCTCCCACTAAAAGGTATTTCAGCCAGGTCCAGGTCAGATATTGCCTCATTGAACATATTCATCTCTGAAATATCCCCACCAGGTTTATTTCTGTTGTCAGGGCTTCTTATCAGGTTGAAGTCACCTCCTAGGAGCCATTCGTCCATACCTGAGGTGTCAAAATTCATCAACCAAGTGATAAAGTCATGCTTAACAGTGGGTTGAGATGGTCCATAAATATTGAGATGCCGGCTGCTCTTATCAAGCCTCGCAAGAGAAATTCACGATTATGCAATAGGAGTTAGCTTGGATAAGTTGACCATCAAGAATACTACTGTTCTGCATTGTTAGGAGACCACTAGAGGCTCAATAGAGGGGAAGAAGCAAAATTTGTCTAAGTGCCTTGGACAAAATTTCTTTATGTAGAATGCATCAAAATTTTCCTTTTTTGTTTCTTGTAGACAGATGATGTGGCAAGCACTTTCCCGGATTTTGTCTCGAATTGCATCCCACTTTTCTCGAGAATTGATTCCTCCGATGTTCCGTAAGAGGACTTTGATGTTTCTTTTTTGTTACTACTATCCATGAGAAACTAGCAAGGTGTAGGTGGGAGAATTGATACACTGTGTATCAAACCGACAAAGAAGTACAAAATGCAGAGAATGCATGACTCTTTCCCCACAGATATTTATGAAGTGAATTAGCTAGCCACTTATCACCTAACCAGACAGTCCAAAAATGATTCCAATTTAAGTTTTCAGTGCCACTCCTGTTGGTGCTAAAGCATATATCTCCAGGTAAGAGGAAATCATTTAGGCAGATAAGCTCAGAAAAATACAGACAGATAAAATGGGGCATCCAAATAAATAACCAAACCAGTGGGCTCAAGAGATAACTAAACAAGCAAATACTTGATAAAGTAAAATGGCAAGCCAAGTTTTGGGAGTACTTCCAACCGGTGACACAGCACCACTTACAGACCAAATTATTCATAAACTAGAACAGGCTCTGGTTGGGGACACAAAAGAAGTGTAAACTTAAAAGAGCCACTGTCATGGGGACCAGTGCTCCTAACACTCTCTGATAAAGGTGTCTATTCATCTAGGTCATCAGCAGCCAGGAGAGCAGCAGACACAGCACCAGGCTGCATCTGGAGGAAGCCTTCACCTATGCCACCAAGGACCTCTTTGGACAGGTATGGTGCAGGTGAGCTTGCAGAAGGCAGGATCATTGCAAGTGGAGCAATCTCTGCACCTTCAGCTTCAGTGGCCTTGCATTTCTTGGTAAGGGTCTTCTTCTTTCCAGATTTCTTGCTGCTGGTGGGGGTCTCATTGTACTTCTTTGCACTAGTGTTCTTGAAGCCCTTGCTCTTCTCGGAGAGCCTCCTGCTGCGCCTCACAAACTCATCAGGGAGTTGTTCCTTCACTTTGACAGACCTCTTCTTGCTTGGGGTCTTGAAGATGTCTGGGGTGCTGACTATGATCTCAAGATCAGATCCCGAGCTTTCCTCCTCACTGTCCATGTCGATGTCTTCTAAACCCATCAGTGCCATGTTGTCACTCATCAGTGCCAATGAGATTTGATGGCTGGCAAGAGAATTGGTGAGCAAATTATTTAAGCAAATTAATATCACTAGGTAAGCAATTTAATATCACTAGTTAAGCAAATTAATATGTTTAGTCAGGCAGGTTATTAGTAATCTGATCAGAGATTATAACAAAATAATAAGCCGTTAAACAACCAAGCAAATGTCATTATAATTAATAACAGATCTACGTATCCCTGTAGTCTCTCTCTAGAGGTGCATAAAAGCACCTGCAGACTTGTTCGAACTGAGCAATTACAACAACACATTCGTAATATAGAAAAAAAATCGATGTATGCAAAATAGCAAAGTTGGTCCTGTTGAAAACTCACCTGAAATCTGCGGTCAATGATATGGCTGCACTCGCGCCATGGGACAGGGGCACCGCTGCAAGGCGTGCAATAGGGTACTATAAAAGGCAGGAGGTGATGGTCAGAGCAAAGCCTACAAATGAAACAAAAGCAAGTATGACTCAGTTTTCTCTTGTGACCTTTTTAGAAAAAATATTAGAATATTATGGGTACAAGGTGTATTAGTGTATTCACACATTGCAAAAAGCAAAAAAAAATGTTGTAAAAAATGTCATCATTCAGCAAACGCTGAAGAAGTATCACCAGCTGACCTTGCAGTAGTTGCTAACTAAACCTACACTACACTCCTATAACTCACTCCTTGTTAGGGCTATAAAGAAATTAATATTACAAGATGAACAAGCTTTGCATTTGTCAGCATGCTGCTAATCCCGCTAGATGCGGGGTTTGTCCTTGTTCCCCCACGAAGATTGCAGGATTAGCAACTGCACTGTGTTTGCTTGCTGCCTGCAAGTTGATCTCTAGTTTTGCTGCACTGTCATTTATGCCTTCAGTGTTTGGTTGAATGAATGACTGACTGGGACTGAGTGATGCCTCTCCACCTTATCATTGACCACTGGCTCATGTCAACTCTAAAAACATTTAGGCAAATGTATTGATTAGGATACTCATCTATTGTTTTGCACTAATCAAGTGTAGTAAAAATCCAGCATATTCTATCCACCATCATGGTATAACTAAATTGATCCAATACAAAACATTACCTCTCCCCCACAAAACACAAACACATGCCTGTCTTCGTGAATCTATATCAGCATATCTCTCCCCTCAAAACAAAAATGCATGTACAGAAACTCTAGTTTTCCTAGCATATGCACTTGAAGCTCTAGTTGTTCTAGCATATGGAACATCAATCAGCATATGTAACTGAGAAACAACATTAATGGCCAAGTGCCTAAATTCCATTTGAAAGTTCTTAATTATTTCAGGTTGAGAGTGAAATAATGTTGACTGATGAAGTCCAGCTAAATCCAAGCTCACTCAACAGTAACTTTACCCCAAAACAGGTTGCACAACAATTATCAGCACGCATAGCATTAGCCTTTTACTCCATTATAAAATGCAGTAAAATGTAATAATTATGGAAAGAAGCAACTAGCTCTAGGCCATTATCTATGTCATTTATTTTCAGCGGTTGCAGCAGTGTCGTGCAGTGACAGACTATCACATCTTACATTGGGCCACCATGTTTCTTATCTAGTAAGGATGATGGATAATCTCCTGAAAACACTTGCGCTCCACCTGGAAGTACAACTTTTGTATAAGCGACTGAGCAAAGGAGGAACACAAATACAGATTATACAACGGATTCAGGAGGAAAATACATAATATTCTATCCAGATTCTTCTATTGTTTTCTTCACCAATGGTTTCTCTCGAATGCCATAGCGAAAGTTCTGCCCTTGCCGAATCCAACTACCAGTCCCAAGACATTGGACATGCTGCAAGATTCAACACTTCGAACTGGTCCAAAACACATCTAAATCTTTATCGACAGTTGCATCGTTGGATACACCATAGGATGCAAATTCATCATATCTAGACTTTGATTCCCTCTCTACGACTATTGACGATGAGATCGATGACTTAGAGTCATTATACTTGTAGGGGGTTCCAAAAGCACCCCTCCCTTGCAGATAAAGGCAGCAAATTGGCCACAGTCATCGCACGACACACGATCCCAACCGAAAATTATCGATTTCACCGAAAATTTATTTGTACTCAACCCTATGACACTAGAAAATTGCACGAAAAGGATGGGTCGCCTCCCTTCTTGTCTCTAGCATACGCACCATGGAGGACGAAGGAGAGGGGCCCTACACGTGATGGTGGCAGAGTGAGGAGCAGGCAGGTGACGATGGCTCTACCCTAGTAGCAGAGCTCTTCCTTTGCTGGTGGCAGAAGATGGTAGGGAAGAGGCAAACTTAAACAACTCAATCCATATATGTTGGGGGTGAGCAGGTTATATATAGAACATTAATTATCACAATGAAACTAAACATGGCACTGAAAACATTTCACACCATTTAATGAAGAATATTACCGTAGCATCTATTTTCAAAGATTAAAAAGTTATGAAACTATTTGCATCATGACATCCATCCGTCGCTTTGATATCTTCATAGCGCTCAGGTCTCACAGTTGGGAATTGAGCAGTTGAAGTCTTCATAGCGCAGAAGTCCACGACAATTGTTTTAATTCGATTTTCGCAAAAAAATTGTTTCAATTTGCAGAGAGACAAGTTTTTTTATTAAAAGTTCAAGAGCATTATATCAAGATGACATAAGGTCCTGACTTAAAGTAGAATAGCACCCATGACTCAACATGAATTATGGGGCATGATTTTTGATAACCAAAAAGAAAAAGAAAAATAGGTACTATCACGGCCCTGAAAAAATGTAACTATGTGTTACGTGCCACAAAAAGTGATTCACATTTGACCAAGTTTCTAGTTAATAGTATGCTTTAAATTAATTTATTGTAAAAATATGTTTCATTATTAATCAATTTCCATCTACCGTAAGAGACCGAGTTGAAGAACAAGTCATAAGCTGCAAAGTAAAAATATGGAATGCTAATTTATAGAATCAATTTCTATCTCCCACGCTATGAATTTGAAGAAGATTTATACGTGAACTTTTGAAAGTGGTGGAATTTCAAATTCCAAGCCAAATAGCATACCTTATTAAAGTAGATTTCAAATCCTCCAAAACAAAAGGATCTAAACATCGCCTAAACTTAGTACTTAAGCGTAGCATTGTGCTACAATTGCTTTCTTTCTGGGGAAGGTAGTACGTACGTATTATTGTCAGCTGAGGTGATCACGTCCTGCCCCCTGTGCATTCAAATTAATAATTCTGTCGGATCAACACGATGTGATAGCTCTCTCGTCTCTCCTTTTCTAAAAAAAGAAGATGTGATAGCTCTATCAATTAATTTGACGTATATGCGTGCCGTCGTCTTGTGTGTGACAAAATTTAAAAAGCTTCCTTTGATGTTACCTAGAGTTCCTCCCTCTTGCTTTTCTCGCTATCATCTTTCCCTTTTCTGTCTTGTGTAATTTTTTTTTTTTTTTTTTTTGAAAAAGGAGATTGTAACACATCGTCAGAATGAAGTAAAACAGGCAACCACGGATACGTTTGATGTATGCTGAGACCAGTTTAACAATTCTATCTATGTTGGCGTATTTTTCTACAAAAAAGTTTATTTAACTCCAAATAGTAGATACAACACAAATATAGTAGTTTCAATAATGCAGTATGACTATCTTTCTCAGTGCTACTGTTTTGATTGAAAATTGCTCCAGTCCCTTTGTACGATCAAGTAGTTAAATTTAAAACAGTGCACCATTTAGTCGCTGACAACAATTCTTAATTGTATTTGTAGTTTCCTGAACCGCGCCGCACTGATAACCGACGGTGACACACCGTAACTGCCGCCGACGGGTCGACGACTGTGATCCGGCCGTGGCGTGTGTGCCCGGTGCAGCAAGTGGAGGACTTGAAGACGGTCCTCCGCATCCTGCCGCTGTGGAGCACCGGCATCGTGCTAAGCGTGGCCATCGGCGTGCAGATCAACTTCACCATCCTGCAGGCTCTCGTCATGGACCGCGCCGTCGGGCGCTTATTCACCATACCGGCGGGCTCCATGATCGTTGGGAGCCTCATGGCCGTCGTCGTCTCCCTCGGCCTCCTTGACCGTGTCCTCCTCCCTCTGTGGAGGCGCCTCACAGGGCACGACCCGACACCACTGCAGCGCATCGGCGCCGGCCACGTGGTCACTATCGTCAGCATGGCCGCGTCCGCCGTCATCGAGCGCCGGCGTCTGGCCACCATGCACGCGCACGGCGAGGAGGGCGACCTGGCGTGGGTGTCGCCGCTGTCGGCCACGTGGCTGCTCCTGCCGTTCGCTCTGTCAGGGTTCGGTGAGGCTCTGCACTTCCCCGGGCAGGTGACGTTGTACTACCAGGAGTTTCCTCCTTCGCTCAAGAACACGGCCACAGGCATGGTAGCCATGATTGTCGCGCTCGGGTTCTACCTTAGCACGGCGCTCATCGGCATTGTCCGGCACGCCACGGCATGGCTGCCTGACAACATGAACGCGTCCATGCTGGAGAACCTCTACTGGCTGCTCGCAGTCCTGGTGTCTCTCAACTTCGGCTACTACGTGTTGTGTGCCAGGTTGTATAAGTACCAGAACGTCGGCAAGTAAGTAACTGTAAAGATGTTATGCTGGCCACAAGGTGTCTCTCAACACTCGTGCTACATTCTGGCCAATTTGTGTGTGTTGTGCAATATGTGTACTGAAGAAATTTTAAATGTGTTTGCTATGAAGAATAATGTTCTGTTGTATGGCAAAATCTGTATAATAGGATCAGCTCCATCAGAATTCATCATACCTGCCTGCCAATGGAATATGCGAGCCGGTCAACCCTTATCAACTCTGGAGAGTCGTCATTTCAGAGATCGCCGTCGATGGGCCTGCTTGACTGCTTGTGCTCATGCTCAGGGACAGGCCGTTGCAGGCTCATCAGCTCAGGCAGGCAGCCCGTTGTATTCCCTTAGGCATTGCAGGTTGGGCTGCTTAAGCCCGCATGACTTGAAGCATGAGCCTGCAGTGTCCACAAGGCCTGTTATTGCAGTAGGGCCAAGCAGGCTGGCAGGTCGGCCCGTATCTGCTTGCATTGCATCCCTGATTTTTCTGGGAACCGTACGTGGTCTGCAGTTTAAAAAAAGCATGCCTTTTATTTCCGTTTCTTTGAGACACATATGTAGTTAGGGAGTGACTATTTGTCTGTTGACAGATTTTCAAAGCTACAAATCTATCAACAGATTTGGAATCCTAAAAAATCTATCAACAGATTTTTTAATGGACAAATCTGTCGAATTTTCAAAATACCCAAAATGACTAAAAGGAACAAATCCAAGAACCCAACAAGCAATCGAAACCCAATAACCCAATAGCTTCTTGATTACTGACAGAAACAACATCACATTGACAGACTTACAAATGAAAAACATATGACATGAAACAGCCTGAAAAAGGAGCCTAGCTGCCTAAGTTTACAGGTAAAATAGACTGTGCTCCAACAGATGCTATTGGATGACTGTATGTACAAGCAAAAGAGATGAGAAACTCTGTAAATGCACAAACTGAAAATTCTACAAAAGTACCATGTTTAAGGAGGAAGGTGACAGATAGAGCCAAGATTCCCAACTTAACGACATTACGCCAAAGTCCATTGAAACCAAAGTTATGATCTGAATCATCGATGCGAGGATTAGAGCACCTTGTGTTCCTCGCATGGTCTGCAAAACAATTTAAGCACATGAGTAAACAAAAAGGCCTTGTGACCTCAGAGCCATTGGAGGCTGTGACAATAGAGATGAGTTATAGGGGAACTCTGAACTACCTCATGAGGTTCTGCTTCGTTGTTGTAACGGTCAGCCAGGATGATGGAAATGGTGGGCGCAATGATGGTGTAGGATCCACCCATCACTGCAGGGAGGCGAGTCCCAAAAAGAAATAAGACTGTCACAGGGTGTTGGTGTCGGACAATGAACAGCAGCATCTGAATCACCTAGGCCTTCTCATCCTAGCACCAGTCAGAAAAGAGAAGGAACAGGGACAGAAAGTTTAGCTCTTTTGATATCACAAAAATTAGCTGCTACTGCCAAATCTTGGAAATCAGAAACATGGATAGGTGATTGCTTTATTTCTCACATTTCGTCCTCCCATCTGGGGAACAAGAGCACTTGGGATGATGACAAATGTGCCCAGCCTCACAATGTTACTGCTGGAATCCAAGGTTGTAGGCCTCAGCTGCATGTTTCAGAATACATAGGTCAGGTGTGAAAAATCAGGACAAGAACAAACAGGTTGGTTGGTTACAGCACAAACAAAAATTTCTAGAAACAAAAGAGAGAGAAGGAAAAGAAAATAGAGAGAAAGAGAGGCAATGACAGTGTAAGGTACTTGGAAAAATACTAGAATGCAGACATTGACACTCCAAAATCAAGAAACTGTCATTGCCTGACATTTCAACTAAACAGAAGACAGTGACAGCAAAGAATGGTAGATAGAGGACAACAAAACAGCATGGTGCATCGACATGCACCATGCTGTTTTGTTGTCCTCTATGTACCATTTTTGCTGTCACTGTTTCTGTTCAGTTCAAGTGTTAGGCAATGTCAATTTCTTGATTTGGAGTGTCCATGTCAGCATTCTAGTAATTTTCCAAGTACCTACACTGTAACGGTGATGCTGGCACATTGTTATGTAGTGCTAAAGTTAATAATCAGAGTTGTGCCCATATTTTCATTGTGCGAAATTATAAGATAACAAACATAGAAAATCTTTCATATAGTATTGCCTGACTGCCTCTCACTTCTAGTGTTCAATCCAACAACATTTTTTAAATTGCTAGTAGGCACACACAGTGATGCCTTTTAAACATAGAGGAGTTGTAAATTTTGTAAGGAGTGCAACTTTTAGTCAATGAATACTACATCGGGATCTCTTTGTAGTCTTTGTATGCGAATGCAAGTTTAGTATGTCTCTGTGAGTCTTTTGTTTCTCTCTGTCTCTCTCCCTCTCTCTGTATTTCTCTCTATGTGTTTTGTCTCTTTATAGGTATTTGAGTATTATTTTGATGTCAGAGGGAGTCTTTTGTCGACGAATGGAAGTGTATCTATGTGTGTGTCTTTGTCGGCGAATGCATGTCTCTGTGAGTCTTTTGTTTCTCTTTGTATTTGTCCCTCTGGTTGGTGTGTGTCCCTTTCTCTCCCTATATGTGTGTCTGCATTTTGTCGGCGATTGTTTTTATCTCTCTCTATCTGTGTGTCTATCTCTTTTGGTGAGTGTGTATGACTCTGGTGTGTATGTGTCTCTTTCTCTCTTTCTCTGTATTTGTCCCTCTGGTGGGTGTGTGTCCCTTTCTCTCCCTATATGTTTGTCTACATTAGGTATAATTTGCATAGTTGTTTATATCTCTGTTTGTGCCTGTTTCCTTGCTTGACATTCGATTTGGCTATTGACACTTTTTTTTAGTTTTTTTTAACTATATCAGGATCTCTTTTCTAGCTTTGGTGTGAGTGTGTATGTCAATGGTGTCTATCTCTGCTGTCCCTTTTCTTTCTCCATGTGTGTCCACATTAGTCTTAATTTTTAGAGTTGTGTAATCTCTCTGTGTGTGTCTATTTAGTTGACTTTCATTTGCCTTTTATGTTTGAGTGTCTGTCTCTCTTTGTTTATCTCTCTGTTTACATGCCTAACATTATCTGTGGCTATTGACAAATTTTTCTTTCTCTAGTGATGTATAGAGCAGAACAGTAGGGGGATGCATGGGGCAACTCTTTTGTCATGAAGGTATTTTGCTGATGCCTAACATTATCTGGTTTTGTTGATGCCTGCTGCTACTGATGCCTCTCTTTTTTCTCTCTATCAGTGTGTTTGAGGGTAATGTAGGTGTCAGACTAATGTAGGAGTGTCTCTGCATGCCAAGCATGAGAGGATACAATCTGCTGAAGAGGGTGAAGGTGAGGGACCTCAAACTAAATTCCTTCACCCTGTTTGGGTTCTCGCTAATACAAATCCTCATGGTCCACAGAGTGCCTTGGAGTAAAAAAAAAACTCAGCTTTCCTTGCCAATTCTAGGATGCAGGGGTCCTCCTTGCTCAAGGACATTCCTGTGGTGATCATGTCGTTTGAGAATGTGCCTGCCCGGATCAGCAGGTGTGTATCTATCTCTGTGTTGTACATATACGAAATGTCGATGCACCATGCTGTTTTGTTGTCCTCTATGTACCATTTTTGCTATCACTGTTTCTGTTCAGTTCAAGTGTCAGGCAATGTCAGTTTCTTGATTTGGAGTGTCCATGTCTGCATTCTAGTAATTTTCCAAGTACCTACACTGTAATGGTGATGCTAGCATATTGTTATGTAGTGCTAAAGTTAATAATCAGAGTTGTGCCCATATTTTTTTATTGTCTGAAATTGTAAGATAACAAGCATAGAAAATCTTTCATGTAGTATTGCCTGACTGCCTCTCACTTCTAGTGTTCAGTCCAACAACATTTTTTAAATTGCTAGTAGGCGCACACAGTGATGCCTTTTAAACATAGAGGAGTTGTAAATTTTGTATGGAGTGCAACTTTCAGACAATGAATACTACATCGGGATCTCTTTGTAGCTTTGGTGTGAGTTGGTGGAGGAGTAGCTATAATTTTTCAGAGTTGTGTATCTCTCTATGTGAATTGTTAGACTAATGTATGTGTGTCTCTCTCATTTGCCTATTTTTATTTTTTCTAGGTTTTTAATGCCTAATGTTGATTTGTGTGCTCGCAGTTTTGATTTATGGGTCAGCACTCCCAGATTTGAGTAGAATTTTGATGTTGGAGGAAGTATTTTTTTCGGCGGCAATGAGTGGATGCTCCAATTTCAGTGACACGGATGTTGTGTTCCTCTCTAGCCACTGCAAGAACCTCAAAGTGCTTGAATTTGTTGCTGTGTGAGGGCAGCTTCCGACATAGCACTGCAGGTACTCCATTTGCTGTAGCATTGTATGCTTTGAGATTGCATTGATTCCTTTGTTGTTTGCCTGCTATTTTGGTGTTGTAGGCCATCGCCTGTAATTGTGCCTAGCTGCAATCATTGAACTTGGGCTGGTGTGATAACATCACTGACAAAGGAGTGACCAACTTGGCTTCAGGATGTCCTGAGCTAGGTTGTGGACTTTGTGCGGTTTTGTTCTTATAACAGGTGACTCCCCTTTACCTATCTGTTGTCAGATTCTGTGAATGATCAATGGGGTTTATTTTAGACCTGGATTTGCCTTTTTTGAGAACAGCGAGTACCGGAACTTGTGATTGATCAATGGGGTTTATTTAGATTTCATTTTATCCCATGTGTTCTTTTTGAGGTTTTCTTGTGGATCTGTTGTTTTTTTTTTTTGATAGGTTCACCCCGCTTTGCTGCGGCGTTAAGTAGATCCATTGTGTGTTTTTTTAGATTTGAGCCTTCGAGGCATTACAACTCGCAAAGCTTCTGCTGGTTTACCTCCAATTTTGATCTTTTTGTTTTTGAATAATATCTTTGTTTCTGAATAATATCACAATGGTCATGTCTTTGTTGATTGACCTGTGCAAGAAACCCAAGCAAAGGCTCAGGAAGCATATGGAGAGGCTCAGGAAGCAGAGGCTTTTGGCTGAAGTCAAGTGATTCTCTAATCATTCCATTTTTTGCTTTAATGTGTATGAGTGGTATTTGTTTGTGTGTGGCATCTTGGCATGTGTAATCCCATGGTGTTGCAGATTCTTGAGGAAGAGATACAAATCCATGTCCGAAAACCCATCTCGGACAATTGTTTGTAGGCGAGGAATCCAAAGTAATGTCGTCGCATCCTTGTCACCTACTTCGGCGGTGGCGCCCAGCACCAGCCGGTTCATGCTGCCGGGGAGCTTTAGTAGAAGCCAGTTGAAACACTGAAGGCATGGTGGTTCTCCAAGGGCATCTCTGGTGGTTGACCTCATGAGCCTGTGAGCCGGTACAAAATTTGGATAAACCTCATTTTCAATTGCTGCAATAGCTCTCAAGTTTGTCAACTATGTCAACAGGTTTCTCTTACTTCAGGGTTATGAGGAGATGGAAATCGAAGAGCACAATGGTTACAAGGCCCCTCTAGGCGTCAATAAGTCAAGGAGGTATCCGATGGGAAGGTGATGCTGCTGCCAGCCCAAGCCAGGTGAGAATGCCTGTGTTCTGGGATGTCCAGAACCCAGCAGGGCGATCTGGGAAGAGGGAGATCTCAAGGCAGGATCAGTTGGCCCTGAGAGTATAGGTAAATGACAATGATTAGCTCTAGTACATCAGTATTTTTCTAGTAGGATCTTCTCTAATACAATGAAGTGCAGCTCTCCTCCGCTTTTAAAAAAAAAGAGTAATCTGTAGTGACCTGTGCTGATTTAGTCTCTATTTTTGGCCTGATGATTAGCTGATGATGCCATTTTGATTTTTCCAAACCATAAGGTTTTCACTTATACGCTTTGTGTGCCCTTCGAAAATATTTAATTTAGCTTTGTACGCCACTGCTATGGCAGCACATGGGATGATTGACAGATTTGTTAACGGTTATATTTTGCAAGTGGGTTATTGAATCTGTGTGCTAACGGGTATTTGCAAGTAGTTGTCTTTTGAAAAATTGACAGATTTGTGTGTTTGAAAATTTGTTGACAGATTTGTATGTCAACAAATCTATTGAAAATCTGTTGGACAGATTTGTTTGTTGTTTCATTTGGTAGTTTCCTGAAGCATTGTAAGCTTCTACTACAAGTTCTTAGTGGATAGCGACAACAAAGTGAAGTGCATATTTTGGACAGATCCAAGATCAATCAGATATTATCAGGAATTTGGTGATTGCATGAGCTTCGATACAACTTACCTAACAAACAAATATCGCATGCCTTTTGCGCCATTTCTTTGGGATAATGGGGCACGGAGGGCTTACTTGCATCTTTGCATGTGCATTGATTTACGATGAAACCACGGACACATTTTGTCATACCCGTTTTTAAAGGACAAAAACGAATATAGAATACATATGTGCCTAGAGATCAATCTCACATATGTATGACAAATTCTTGGAGTATCATATCCGAGACTTTATTACATAGCGAATAATATCCATTACAAGAATAAAATCAAAGTTCTAACACAAGCGGAAGACCGATAAATGCACTCCAAGGTTGCTCCAACTCCACAGGGGATAGCCAACTAGTTGACACAAGCCTAGTAGTACTCATCACGATAGCCATCATCATATTCATCACACCCACCTTGATCTGTTTAATGTGATATAGCAAGGGTGAGTCCATGTCGAACTCCCCAAGCATAGCCAGGGGTTATGAGGCTCAGAGGCTAACACTGTCTTAACTGCGGTTGCTTTTAGTGTATGTCAAGTTTTAAGCTTAAGCAAATAAAGGAAACCCATTATCCCATTATTCACATGTGTAAACAGATATAAACATCAAGTTTAATACCAACAACAAAATAAGCATGTGATTCTATTCATAGATGTCTCCAAGGCCGTTCATGACCGCGAACATGGCATTATAACAGATTTTTTTAACTTCTGCTTGAGAGAGGTGTACACTTTCACTACGGGTCATGGTTTCCACAAGAGTAGGTTCGCGACTCCTAAGAAAATGAAACCATATAAAGCCTTTCAAAGGGGTTATCTAAGTATGCCAATAGCGATAGGGCTACAACCCATTCTCTTCCATTTCGGTAACCATCGACACAAATAAACACTATCCCTTGAATGACTAGAGCCAGAGCCACGTAGCCCCCATAGCTGTACTTTGTATATCGGGATGATCACAAATGAATAAGTCCTTATGGAGAGCTAAGAGCATCATAAATAAACAACACAAGCTCTTTTCGCCCTATGTACCATGGCATCAACAACTACTCATATCATGATTTAATCCGCAATAATAAAGGGTGTTTGTTGAGCGCTAGCAATTACTACCCAATGCATATACCCATAGGTGTCAAGGAACAAGTATTCAAGACTAGGATAATCCTTAATGTCAATCAAGGAGGACACATGCATCATGATTTTTTAATTAAGGTGAATAGGACATCAAAGATGGTCCCAAGCTATACTTGCCTTGATTGAAGTCTTGAGCTTGCTGGTCTTCTTCGAAGTAGTGCTCCCGACCGTTCCGAATCGCTCACCGTCTACTCAATCGATCACGCAAAGAACACACAATCGAGCATGCAATCAAACACGAGGCAAACATAGACATAATGAGATAACAGTACACCAAACAGTAAAATAACAGTTTGAAAAACATCTAACACTATTCTACTCGTCGCTACGATCACATCGATATAAAGATCACAAAAATCGGAGCTAGAACGGTGTAGATATGAATTTTACAAATTTACTAGTAATAAAATAATAAACTAAATATAAATTCGAAATTTAAAAGTTCAAAAACCTGACTAACAGTGATACTAACATGTAGATTATGAAATTACAAATCTAACGAAACTTGAACGACTCAAATCGGATTTAAAATGACAAAGATATGGCTATTTGAACCTGAGTGGCAATTCTGTAAATACTGAAAACGCAAACTGGATCTGTGAACTCGGGAATACGTTTTCCAGTGGAGAAAACGTAATACAGTGCTGTTAAAATTGAAATACGCTTTCACTAGGGCATAGCATACTGAGTGGAAGGTGTTAAGGATTGGGACAGAAATAACTATAGCCGACAGGGTTTAAACTGCAAAAATACCAGGCGAAGGGGTATCATTAAATTCGATCCGCCGGATCTAAGATGGACGGCTGAGATTAGAACAGAGGTGAAACCGGCGGTGCTCTTCGCCGGAGACGATGGAGACGGCGGCGCCATCGCCGGAGGCGGCGGAAGTTCGACGGAGAAAGTGAAACCAACACTACGGTGCACGGTTTTGGACGGGATTTGATCCAAACGAAAGAGCGGATCGATGCGGACTCATCTATATCGAAAACACGGACGAATCGGGCTCGAGGACAGCTCACGGTCGAAGATGGCGGTTGGCGGCGAGCTGTTCACGTCGGCAACAAGGAACAAGCCAGCTTGCTCGGGTTAGAGTCTTCCAGCGCGTGCGCAAAGCCGAGGCAAAGCTCTAGGGCTTACCTACAGCGGAGGAGACGCGACGGCGACCGAGGATTGAGCTCGGCGGCGAAAATCGACGGCGGCGGCGCTAGGGCTCTCGGCTGCTGTTGGAGCTCGGGCGTGGCTGCGATTACATGGGAAAACGGACGCGGCGCTGCTGCAGGTTGGATTATATAGGACGCGGCACGCGGATTGAACCGAATCACGAAGGAAATCGTGGCCGGGTAGGCTGCGATGCAACTCGTGTCCGACTCGAGCACGAGACAGGGAAGAGGCACGACGCTGATCTGTGGGTCCAGCGTGGCAGCGATGCAAGGAGGAAAAGAGGCCAAACAGCTGCGTTGCTCTCGGCAGCTTACCTCCGAGCTGGACCGAGCTCGGTTGTGGCCCAAGAAAAGAACGAGAAAGGCCAATGGCCTTGATGCTTCTCGGCCAGAGAAAGGATCACCGGGCCAAAAAGACAGGAACAGAGAGGAAAGTAAAAGGATTTATTTTCTTTTTATTTCAAACGGACTTTCAAATATTATTTGCCAAAAGAACTTGAATAAACCTAAGTTTCAGCAAAACCAAACATCACAATGAAAAATTATGCATCAGCATGAGTGCACAAGCATGTCACTAGCCTTATGATAAATTTTAATTTCATAAAATTTATTTATTTCCTATATTCCATGCATCACATAAATTGCATAATTAAATCAATTTAGCTATTTTAAAATCATGCAAAAATTTCGGGTGTTACACATTCAAATGGCTGTTCCAAAACTTCCTGGAAGTCATGAGAGGAAAACATCCAAAGTCAATAATTACAGACCAAGATGGTGCAATGAGAGAAACGCAATTGCACAAATATTCCTAGAAGCAAAACCACGGGAGCTGTGTTTTTCACATAAAGTACAAAGCAGAATTGAAGTGTGGAAGATGTCTGGATAAAAAAAGAGATAACACAGAAAACTCTTTGACACCGAGAGAAGAGTTGAATGATGCCATAGATAACTCATTGGCAAAAGAGGATTTTTTGATAGAATGGCATGAGCTAGTGAACACCTATGATGTTGGACATATGAAATATATCCAGGTTTTGTATAACACTAGAGAGAGGTGGGCACCAGTGTGATTCAAGCAAGAATTCTATCCTTTCATAAATACAACAGCAAGGAGTGAAAGCATGAATGCAAGATTCAAAAAGAAATGTAGGGCTTCAATATAGCATGGCAAGTTTCCTAAAAGAGTATGAGAGGATTCAGGAAACGATATTTGACAATGAGGCTCAAGCTGACCATGAGACAATGACAAAAAAGGAAGCTAAGTCATGATCGCACTATTACATGGAACATCAAATACAGCAAGCCTACAACCTAAAGATTTTTCACAAATTTCAAATGCAGCTCGGGCGTGCAACAAGATTGCGAGGGCGAGATGAAGTAGAACAAGACAAAACATACATAGTATATGCAAATCAAGGAGAATCAACTACCAAGTTAAGAAACAGGACTTACATAGTCAAGATGGACATACAATCGAGGACTACTCATGCATATGCTGTAAGTTCCAAAAAGATGGCATACTTTGCTCCCATATACCGAAAGTGATGATGAAAAAGGATATAACTAAGATACGAGAGAAATGCATCATTCAAAGATGGAGGAAAAGAGAGGCAAAGCTATCTAGCACAAGACCAAGTAAACTTACCCGAGGAGGCTAGTATACTTAGATATAACAATCTCTCATTCATGGCAACCGATCGAGATGGTGGCTGAAGGGTCAAAAAAGAAAGAGCAAGCGTATGGTACCTAGCAAAGCGAGATGGATAGGATTATCAAACAATTAAGGGCCATGAACATACGTAAAGACACGAGAACATGTGACAACCACACTCACCATCAATGAAGCTCAAGACACTCATTCATTTGAACTGCAAGATCGATATAGTGAAAACAAAAGGAAGAGACAAAAATTCAAACAAGAGAACAATTCCGATGGTTAAGAAAATCAAAGGACAAGGGAAACGAAAAAATACGGATGCCAAAAATGCAAGCAAACAGGTCATTAACACAAGTACTTGCACGCAAGAAGTACGGACAACAGAGATCAAGGAGACAAACCTCAAGGTAGGTACTTCATCAGACCCTCCCAAAATCAAACCCCCCAGCGTTATTATTACCTTAATCGTCAATCTCATTCGAAGACCATTGTGCAAGGCATCTCAAGGAAGGCCAAAGCACAAAGAAAAAAGCAAGTAACCAAAAACGTAAGAGTTCAAAGGAGGCAAGGCTTAAAAACGCGGCCTTTGTCAAAATTATGGATAGATGATCAAAAGAACTTTGATGATCATTTTGATTTATATTCGGTCATGTAAACCTCGCACTATGGAGAAAAAAAATGTTGCTTACATATATCCTATATGGTATTTATGATAGCATTATATATCGATAGTGAAATGCAATGATCGTGCTAGACTCCGTACTAAACTAAAAAAAATTGTTGCATATCAAGCCCTAGCAGCACCACCAGAAAAAAAAACACTCAAATAAATAAAAATTTAATAACACAGCACAGCGTGACATCAAAACAAAAGCACTAAATTAAAAACTAACCACAACAATGAAGTCATTTATAGCATTTGTATCTACGGTATTGTGCTTGGAGGACACTAGATCGTTCAATATTTTCACGTGGATGCTTGGGACATCTTGCTACGTGAACATTTCAGTCATCCCGATACCATTCCCCAAAACTCCATGAATTTTATCATAAATATTCCGCAATCAACTCTACAAAACATACATTAACAAGGTAGGTTAGGGGTCAATCTGATGTTGTCTTTATATCCATGAACATAGTGATTTAAAACATAAAAGGAGACAGCACAAAACAATCATATAAACACATACGAGTTACTTTCTCATTCTCTTGTCTTGGAACACGAGGATAAGCTGCCCGAGAACTCGCTAAATCTTGAACTTGGGCCAACAAAACTGCTCCCGGGCACTTAGGAAACCCTCTATCGTCAAACAAAAAAAAAAAAATAGTGGACAACATTGACACAAAATTAATTTAGAAAAAGGTTGCATGCAACTTATCCTTACCGACTTTTTCTTGGTGCAAGTCTTGAAGCCATCATCCTTTGAATAGTATGAATCAAGAATCATAAAGAACTTTCTCTTCATGTCAAAAAACGAGTAAGAACCGGTGTTTTGCGGATAGCACAAGGAAGAAAAGCTTCAAAATATATAGAAATGGAAATACATTCAGACTTTCAAAATAAAAATTCAAACTAACTTAACCGAAAATTTTAAGGCAGCCGACTTACGAAGTCGGATGTAGGCGGAGGTAACACAGAACCAGCTCTGTTGAAGGACTTTTTAACGGAAGATAAATCAGGAGACTCCTCTAGAAAAACCTCCTAACATGTGCGAAGGTCTAAAAACAAAAATTACAGACATACAAAAGCTCAAACATGCAATTACAACATAAAATATTTGAGAATCAGTGAAGGTTTATTTAATGCATACACTTACGGCAATCCCAGAGAAAAAATAGTGCTTCTTGGACACAGATGGGCACACATCCATAAAATATTTTCGACACAAAGCATTGATCACATATGTGCAAACTTGATTTCCAAAGAATCATTGATTCTCCAAGTGAAAAAATATTTCAAAATGCATCCTCCAATATCAACAACAGTTGAGCTAAAAAAACACATAAAAAAACAAGACTCAAAAAAAGTTTATGCTCAAATATAAGACAACTACTATAAACTTATGCCATAGAACAAAAGGGAAAAGGTCTTACTTAGCATGTTTGCTTTTGGCTAATGAGCATCTTGCATTATAGACCATCTTCTCGAGGTGAAACGGAAATCTCGCCCGAGTCGGCAATAGGAACACCAACAACAGAAACATCGACCCTATATCCACTCACAATATCAACGAGAAGGTGAACGTGGATTCTCCATTGTAGTAGCTCCTTGGACATCAACTTTGCTCTTCATAGAAATGTTTTTGTTATACAATGCCTCTCGAACTCTTGCATATCTCATTGAGTTTATTATTTAGGCTCACTTCCTTTAAAAAAAGACAACATCAGGCTCATTCTGTGTATGAAAATGTATAAACATGAATGAAAGCTACTAGAAGAAAGGATACCATATATAAAAAGGGCATATAAAAAGTAACTTGAAAACATAGAGAGACATGTGTAGACACTACAAGAGTTTAGGCCTTACGTGACAAATTAATTGTGACAATTATAGTCTTTATCTTGTCATTGTAGCCCCTTCGGTGACTATATGGCAGTTGCTTCTGAAGGTGGGTCATTAAACCCCTTACGTGACTAATGGACCCAATTATCACTAATCTTAGTGACTATTGTGTGGTTTGTCACCAAGTTATGACAACAGTATTTGTCACTATATTTGTCATAATATACTAGATGGCATGATGATAAGTGTCCCTTTGTTGACATGGCACATGATGTGGCATATGATGTGGCATAGTTGGTATGACAAAATAATCGTCATAATGAATTTGGCCCAATTAGCCCATATGTCATGGGCTATTTCGTGGACCCTATTTATTAGCCCAAATAAGACCAAATTATCATGAAACGGCACATTTAAACAATAATGATATATATTACAATTCAAATAGCACAATCAATCAATTGTCATACATATTCATATTTGACATTCATATAAGATATTATCATGGCCTCATTTGCATATTTCAACAGATGACAATATGCTCACAATAGCCAACTAAACAAGTTACAATCAACCAAGTTCCACCAGCTAGTGCCATGTTCCTACACCAAACAATTCCACCAAGCACAAATTGCAGCCTGCCAGCAACCAACACAACAAACTCCAGCCAGTAGCAGCCTGCCAGCAACCAGCAGCCCCAAGAAGTCCAACCTACTAGCAACCAAAAACAATTATTAGTCTAGTATCAAGTGCTAATACAGATGACATAGAATATATAACTAACATGGATGTTTGATTTGGCAAAAATGAGGACACGAGCAAAGGTGCCAAGAAAAATAACACTTCTTATTGATAACAGATGATACAGACGAGCAAAGGTGCCAAGAAAAACAATTATTAGTCTAGTATCAAGTGCTAATACACATGACACATTTACCAGTGGCAGATTTCAGCTCAAATTTGGGGTCTAATTCGGAAAAAAATGCATGAAAAGTGATTTAGCAGACTTCCAAATCGGCATCGGACTCTGTCCACATTTCAATTTGACAAAAGCACAATGACAGATACTACAACCGGTAGGAGAATAAAAATGATATGGAAGAGCGTGCAAGCACAAACATGATCAGAGGACTAAGCTGTAAAGGCATATGTAAAGAGACACTAAATGAGAATACATAGACTACAGATATGAATAAAGATGAATGCAATTTAGTATATATAAGAGGAGAGAGTATACAAGAGTAGAGACTGCAACCGCAACAAAAATTTGTCAATACATAGCATGGATAATAGATAAATGTAATTTGCTTTTAAATGATATCGTGATTCTGTTAAAAACATATATTACATATGGTTCCTGCACATTCAATCGGTAAGGGGAAAAACTTTCTGATAACTAGTGTTGGCCCATGTGTTTCTGGGTCTGGTTTGGACGCAGTATTTAGCAAACACATTATGTTTAGAGGATGCATGTCAGGTTAGAACCAGCAAAGCCTCTGGGTTCACAGGCTTTTGCATTATAAACCACAACAAAATAGCAAATGGAATAGGAAAGTGAAGCGTCAGGGACCTTGGAGCAAGGGACGATGTGGTCGTAGTTGTGGCAGAGGCAGTCGGGGCACCACACAAGCTTGCGGAAGACGATGTTGGCGAGCACATCACGGCACCACCTCTCTAGGTCGCGTCCGAGCATCCGCTCCGCCTTCTCCCGTCACTGCTGCTGCACGCATTCACCGCGTACGAAATGCTCAAGGGCTCCGATGCGGACGGCGGTGCCATCAGCGGTAGCTCGTCCTTGTTGGCGGTGACAATGGCGGCAGAGGAAGCGAGGGAGGCACCGCATGGCCGGTGCAGGTATGAGGGCAGCGCACGGTTGGTGAGCCCCGACTACCTGTGCGCACCTCCTTCGCCTGGCCAACGCACTGCCCGCAGCGACGGGCAGGCGTCCCATGGCCTCCACCCTGCCTCCTCTTGGCCGCTACTAAGGCAGATCAGGGTGGATCGGGTCGCCGCTGACGCAGATCTCGTCGCGCTCGCTGTGGCAGGGGCAGCGCCCACGTCCGCTCCAAGGCGTCGCATGGCCGAAGCAACAAGGGAGGGAGGACCCTCCGGATCTGGTCGGAGTAGGTAGGGATGGATGGAGGCGCCGCCTGGCCAGAACAGGGAGAAGGGAGGAGGAGAAGAGTAGGGTTTGAATAGTGCCACTCGGATGGATGTTATATTGTGAGGTCGCGTGATCTTGACCGTCAATGTGAATCGGATGGTTCTGGGTTGAGGTGGAGGTTCAACTGGGCTATTGATTCTGATATTTGGGCCGACCTCGAATTGTGTTGGTTTGTTAGTGTTTCAAGTTTTTTCTTTTTATTTCAAATTCCAATCACTTTGTTAGTTTGTATTGTACTTGGTTTATATTTTATGACTTACATTGTTTTAATAATTTTCAAAAAAACTATATTACGTACTATATGTTGTCTAGAGTTTACATGAATTTTCGAGGTGATTTGATATTTTCTATGATTTAATTGATTTTCTACGTGGCTTTGTACATTAACTCTAACTTAAACTACATGTTATGTCAAACAATGTCTGAAAATTAGACAAAAATATATATAAGAAGACGTGTTCTATTTGAGCCCACGTCCCAAAAAATGATGGAAAATGAAGCGTTTCATTAGGGATTACTCGAACTTGTATCTTTTGGGTCCGTTAGGAAAAAGGTAATAATATCATAAAGTGGTCCAAAAATCCTAAAAATTGGCATGTGTGCATACCATGGGTATATAAGCTTTTAGTAAAAATTTCAAATCATTTTAATAAAGTATGGCTATACATAGTTCATAAATTGATAAATCTCTCACATAGTTACTTATAACAATGTGAGAGATGTGTCATTTGAACAAGGTGTGGTAAATGATTTTAAACGAAAAGGTCATCAACTAAAAAATTGTAGGAATTATCATGATATACAACTTTTGTATTTATTGTTTATCATCCGACTTCATTTGAATAGTTCAATAACTTTAAATTTCAAAAGATGAGAACTTGAAATAGATTTTTGCACTTTAAATAGTTTGAAATGGAATCATCATCAACCCGGACCACCGGTTGATAGATGGTGACGTAATGAAAAAAATAGGAAAAAAATCATCGTATTTGGAGTTAGTATGAGGGAGAAAAACTAGTTACAAAATTTAAGTACAGATTAAAACAAAAACTATCATGTGTTTATAGATTTGTAGGCTCTTGATGGGCGGTCGGTGACCACGTGGGCGGCGTCCCCGCCCCCATGCAGGATGTCTTGGGCCGCTCCCGGTTTCGGGTACACTAGAAAACATGCCCGTGCGTTACAGCGGGATGAAAAATAATCTAGAATTTATATTGTGAAAACCATGACAACTTTAATAACGTAACATAATGACCTAGTAAGATGTTGTTTGGTTCGATCATTTTTAGAAGGCGTCATCCATTCACGCCAACAGATCATATAAGTTATTGTTTGTTTCATTTAGATATTATGTAATTAGATGTCGGGGAATAAATATGGCCGTTGAGTGTTGTTCATGATCATGTCAGCACGGGAACAAAACTGTCTTTCGATAGTCTTGCGGGAACCAAACATAGTACCTCCCATTGCCCCTTGCCATCGCAGAACCAAACAACTCCTAAGATTATATAGAATTAAAATACAATCTTGATTGTTTTTATATATTATTTTTAAAAGAACCAAAAATTTTAGATGAAAATATGTTGTAATCTTATTTTTAATATTATTCATATGTTTATATAGTCAAATATCAAGCTCCGTTAATTTATTTGATGACCCATAAAATCCATAATACCATTACCTTTTTTATATTTTTTTTATTTAATTTATTTTCTTCCCTCTATCTGTTACCATAGGAAGAAGCTATATACTTCGTATCTTTTTTCTCTCTTAGGCCTTCCGCAGTGTGAGCCAAGAGTGGTGCCTAAATAGGTGAGAGAAGATTGGAGCATCACTTCGCACACTGCAGCGAGCGAAGCTAAATCCGAGTGATGCCTGCAATTCCGGGAGCGGTGCATGTAGAGGCAGCGGTGCCCAGTCAGTAAAAAAATATTTTTGTTGGCAGCCGAGACGTATCACAGTGATTAATATTTAATGTGTGGGACCCGTAGCGATGCTTGTTTGTATGTACACTGTGAGTCATGAGGAGTGATTCCGTTTTTTTAGTGGTGGGACCCAAATTTTATTTGGCTCGGCTCTTCGCACTGCAGAAGGCCTTAGCCCCTCGGATTGCATCGCATCGGTCTTATCTACCGGGGTCGTATTCCTCTCGGAGACGCAGACGCCTCCGCTTCCCCACGCGCCGCTGCTTCGCCGCGGCCCAACTACTATCTGCCAGCTCCGCGCCCTCTCTTCTCCAACGCCGGTCTTGCGGCTCCTCCTGCCCAGCCGCGCTGGCCCCCTCCCCTTCCTCCTTCCCGGTGTGCTGCTCCACTGGTTCGCCTGGCAGCAATAGGGTGGGCAGATGGCGCGGCCACGGCCATGGTAGGGCGGCGCATCGGGCGCGATGTGGTGCTGCTGCACCAGCAGAGCGGTAGCAGGCTAGCGGCGCCTGGACTCGGTGCGTCTTCTCGAACAAGAGACTCAATCTTTCTTTCTTCAAATCTGTTGCTTCTCGGTAGGCCTGTGTTTGATTCAATTTGATGGTGTTGTGTTGTATTCGATTTGCAGACCGAAATATTCTTATGGTGAGATGTCTCTTGTTTGTTTCCATCGAGATTGCATGCTGACGAATCGAAGTCCGCCGCGCCGGGTGTTGCCCTCCATCAAGCCAGGTGTGTGTTGATCGACGGTCGGTTTGCTGGATCGAAGTCTCCTTGCGGCCACCCTTCTGCTGTTTTCTGTTCTTTCCAATGATTCAAGACGTCGTGTGATGAGGCAAGATTGATTTAAGGGTGAGCGTGATCGGCTTGGTTGGAGATTTTTCTTGTATACATTTTGGACTGTTATTTATGATCTCCTGGGCTTGAGTTTCTATGTTGGCGTACCTTTGTGGAGTTCTTTTTCATCTAGATTTCCTTTTATATTGAATCCTTTCACAATGATGAGCGGAGTCTACGTTTCTGGAGTTCTTTTTCATCTTGATAGATTTCCGTTTATCTTCCTTGGACAACAAAGGTCGTGGGTTCGTGTCCTATTTGATTTTGGTTTGGTCTTTATAACCTTGCGTGGCTATGAAAGAAGGCTAAATTGTACGACAGAAATTGGAGAGGTGGACAGAAATATTACGGGCGGACAGAAAGAGGAGGTGAACAGGCAGAAAATTTCTGTGCTTTATTATATTATTATATATAGGTATATAGATATAAAAGTTTCGTGCCATACATTGCACAAATCTGAACGTCCTGGTGGTTTGGTGTTGAGCCAACTGTTGTCTTTACCGTTCGGTCTGGGTTCGAACCCTGGTTTTGCTCTGATTGCAGCCTTTTTACAGTTTTTCGCTTTTCTGTGAGCTACGGGTTAAAACAACTAACAATTAACTGCGGCTGCATAGTGCACTAAAATGTTTGTACCTCTGGTGGTAGAGTCTGATTTTGTGTTCAACTGGATAGAGAGAGAGCCCTTTCTGCGGTTTTATGTTTTTATTTCTATTATTTCTTGTATGCTTAGTTTTTAAATTAAAAATTATAAATATAAATATGTTATTATCATTTGCTTACGCCATTACCTGGATGCAGTAGGGAGTTGGAGGTTCTGTGTTCAAGCCAACGCTCCACTATTTTCTACTAGTATAGTGCCTTTAACGCTTACGGCGACATTTCAAGAATGTGCATGCAACAACAAATTGTCAATTTAATAGATGAAACTTTTTCTTTGCAGGAAAATGTGGAGCAAAATGTCATAGCACAACACCAAATATTATTAAAACAAAACAGGGAAGTACAGTGTGACACTTACAAAGCGGTTAGCCAAGAGCCACTAAACATGAGCATAGTGACAAGGAGGGTACAAAACTAAGAAAAAAAATGGAGTACATGATTTTCCATGCAAATGAAGTTTAACTTCAGTGGAGAAGGAAGCCTTCAAGAAGCCCACAATGGGAGTGTGTCATTGAAAATCCAAGAAATCATTCCAAATGCACCACACAACAATCATGAAAACTTCCATGAAGAAGGGTAGTTGCAGAGATTCCTTTTGTTGTTCTGTCATTTGGAGAATGCTACCCTGTACATTCCAAACAAAACTCACTTAACTCACAGTTTGCTAAATTTATCGACTAAATTGATATGTAGTTTCTTGAAACAAAAACTGGTGTTTTGATAGAAGACATGCAAGCATACCATTTCGGATTGAGCTATTAGCTTCGAATTTCTAGCAGCTGACAAATCTATAAGAACACACATCCTTCTAGAAGCTGGATTATGGTAGTGGGACTAAATGCGTGAGGTCAAAAAAGAAGGATGCCACCACAATATTCAGGGCTCAAAATCATTGCATAAACTAACCTTCAAAATATAGTGACATCAACTTGGTGCATAATTGAATTGCCATTGCTGGATGACACAATATTCAGTTGGCCTTCATCAGAGGCTAAACGATTAACTGGTGGCACAAGATGCAACTGATTGCTTCCAGCTAAATTAGGATGAAATAATATGACACAGGTTTGGATGAATCAAGCATACCTGAAATGCTCTGGACAAAAGAGGTCATGATTCCTTCCAGCTAAATCTCTCCTACCAGCTATCGGTCTCCCTGATTTTATAAGGGTGCAGCAACTGCAAATAGAAAACTATGTTAGTGAATTATTCAAATAGAAAAGTGAAGAACCCAAAGAAACACAACAGAAATCGAAGTACCTGATATTTTAATTTTCTGAATTTCTTACCACCAAACCAAATTCCATCAAATGTTAGATGGGAATAACATGTTAAGCCATTTCTTGAAAGAAAGATGACGACGATGATGACTCACCAACAATTGCTAAGTGGAACAAAATATAGGGATAAAAATCAGTATTAGCAAACAGCTAAATTAGGATTGAAACGACAGGATTGAAGATGTGAGCAGCATTACTCGCAGGGTTGACCTTTTTCCTGGTTCATACTGCGTCAGCCTCCTCACAAAGGCCACCTTCGCATGTGGTGGAGATAATAGTTAATGGGAGCTGGAAGGGATGAACTGGCACAGACATGTATTCTCAATCAAGAGGGCTGATTTTGCATCTAGTTATGGAAAGTCATTTTAACAAACACATAGCAGGTAGAATGTTGCTTACCATACTTGGCCACAGCTCCGGCGTTCATGCTGCAGCGGCATTTCGCTTCCTGCAGCTCACTAACAAATAAAAGATAAGGAAATAAAAAGTACCTAATGTTCCATGGCTGGCACACTTTACATAGAAATGTATACTGAATGAAAGTTGTGATGGAACAATTGAATAGCAGTTTCAGCTCATGGCATATACCTTTTGACCTTTAAACATCTACTCGATCTTCTCCTTGAGCTTCGCAACATATAACAAATATCCTATCTGAACCAATAACAAGACCAAATTGAACAAGGATTGTCGTCGGAAACATCTTTTCCTTGCATCCTGTAGAAAGGCAAAAGAAGATCCAATAAAGCACAGTAAAGAAGCCAGTGCCCTGAAAGAAATAATTAATTAATTAAACTAAATTATTTGAGCTCGTCATAGACTGATATAAGACACCGAGACATAGATCAGTTTCATCATGCACCACTCTCAAGCCAAGTAGTTGCAGCAAAAACAGATCATCGTTGGCTTCAGTGCCTTCACCTGCTTCAGTACCTTCACCTGCTTCAGTACCTTCCATCATTAAATT
The DNA here is from genome assembly GCA_015847255.1 of Hyparrhenia diplandra. Classification (NCBI taxonomy): domain Eukaryota; kingdom Viridiplantae; phylum Streptophyta; class Magnoliopsida; order Poales; family Poaceae; genus Hyparrhenia; species Hyparrhenia diplandra. The sequence continues at coordinate 1,770,580 of JADLZK010011812.1, forward strand.
GCTTCGAATCAGCAAAGGAATAAGAGAAAATAGGATCGTACAAGGCCTTAACACCACTTGCATAATGAATTCTTGCCCAAAAAATAACGCTACTGCATATATAAAATGACAGGTCACATCACACAACTGGAATCAATTCTAATCAGCACTGAACATCAGACCATGAAATCCACGAATGGTTTCAGGGACTCAAAAGTCAAAACTCGAACAGAACTCAACCGCTTAGCCCGCATCCTCCCACAAATTCGCGAAACCTAGGCTACGCCACTAACGCGAACAGCACATATCGGGAAGAGGGACTCAGGCAGATGTTGCTTACCTTCTCCACCTTGGAGAGGCCGAGCTGCAGCGTGGAGTTTCTCGACGCGAGGATCTCGTTGCGCCCGGCAAGTAGGCGCCGTCCATCGTCGGGCCGTAGCAGGCTGGCTTCGTTGGGCCGGCCGCCGTCACGGGCCAACCCTCCGCCGGCGCCTTACCATGGGAAGGGGAGAGGGGGGGCGCGTGGGTTCAGGCCTCCCCAACCTCTTCACCACCGCCCCGGCGGCCCCGCCATCCGTGCGAGGGGAGGGAGGCGAGGGGGAGGAGAGGGAGCAGCGCAGCGGGCATGTCGATCCCCGTCATGGCCGGCGGCATGGCTTGCCCCCGCATCCTCCGGTGCGCCGCGGCAGCAGCCATCGCCGCCATGGACTGGACCTAGGGTTTCGGCGTGGGGAGGTGTGGGGACGGGAGGGGAGAGGAGCCTGGGCGCCACGCCGGGAAACAAAATGAAAGAGGCGGAGCAAGTGGGGGGGGGGATTCGATCACGGCTGCGAGGCGTGCGTTGCAGCGCGGGACGAGATGTCGAGACCATGCATCAAACATTGAATCCGCCCCTCGAATCATTTGACGTTATTTTGTGTGCCGTTGATTTCGTGAGCCCTCAAGTGAGGCATTATAGTAGAGATTTTGACAAAATTCAGATTTTAACTCAGGCTCTTTTAGCCTTTGTGGGCTACGGGGGATAGAGAGAGCGATTCAGCCCAACAAAAATTAATGCAAAAGAGATACAAATATTATTTGAAGCTATCCAATTTAACCTAAATACTACTTTTCGCGTCAAGAAAGTAGCGAGCGCGAGCGATCAACAGACGCGCCTCAAAGACCGGTCCGTCAGGCCACTTTTGGGTTTTGATGGCCGTCCGATGCGTGCGAGGAAAAAAATCGTGACGACAGTGGGGCCCACACACTGCTTGTTCGAATTTTGGGGACCCGAGCCGCGCCCCTCTCTCTCTCTCTCCTCTCCCGCTCGTCTCTCCTCTCGCTCTCGAAACGGGCGAAACCGGGCGGTCGTCGACGGCGTAGAGGCGGGCCGCTCCGGCGCCTCCCTCCCCGGCATGGGCGCGCCGCCCCCGCCTCAACGTCGAGATGCGTCGTCGCCGTTGCGCCACTCCGGCCTGCAAGATCGGACGCCGGGCCGTGGCCAACAACCGCGGCGGCGTCTTCCATCCCCCGCCCGACGGGCGCCTCCCTCGCTGCGGCCGCGCTGCGGCGCCCCCTCCCTCGGCGGATCCGACTACCTCGTCGCCGTTGCGGCCCTCCCGGCTCTTGCGCATCCCTCTCCCGCTCCCACTGCTGCGGAGAAAACCTCCGATCCGTCCGACGACCGCCCGCAGCGTTCCCCGCCCGACCGCGACCGCTCACCGCCGGCAGGCGACCCTCCTCACTCGGGTAAGCTCCACCCTCACCTGCCGCATAGGCGTACCCAAACCGGTGGCGTGCGACATTCCGCATCCCTCTCACGGCATTTGCGTGCATTCGGCGGCGCAAGTGCGGGTGCTCTCGATGAAGCACTTAGGGGACGGTGGAGCGCGAAGTGGTGGATCTATGCGAATCGAACCAACCATCCGGATTTGGGGAGAAATCGGCGGTCGGGTACCTTGCATTCCGCTTGCTAGTCCTGTTGCTATTTGGATGTTTTCGGTTTATGCGCATTTCTAATCCCAATCTCTACTCTCCCGTGTGCTCTAGGGTTGATGCGGTTCGGATGTACTAGAATCCATTGGTTGGCATCTTTGCATCGTTAGATCGTCGACACATCAAGCGGCAACTCCAGCCCCCCGTGAGTTATTCGGTTGTGCCCCATTCCGCTAGGAGCCTAGGACTGAACACGCTAGGAGCCTAGGACATAAATCCCCGTTGATGGATCTACCATTGCGGGTGCATATTGGACATCACGGACTGAATTGCAACTCACGTATCCGCTATTACGAGAAGGTTGGAATTTGCTACTAACCGCAATGATGAGTTATTTACGCCATATTTGAGGCCTACTTTGAGGAGAACTTGAGTGTTGTTGTTGTGTATTTGGACATCTCCTATTACAGCGCGCACTATGTATTAGGCCTCATCATAGTTATGTTAACTACATGTGCACATTTGTGTGGTTCCCTTATCGATTATTATTGGTGTCTATTCAATGCGGCGCTTCTACGAATGTCCGAATGACTAAGCATATAATGCAATAGTGCATATGAGGCAAGGGTCCTAAGCTAAGAATATAATAGGCGGGACGAGGAGTCATCAACGAATTACGCAGCAATGTTTCTAGGTAATTTTGCGGTGTATGGTTTGAGTCTAGGCGCTGCTAGCGGGCGGGTGGAATTGGGTATTTTGGGTCGGGTGCTTAGATGGGGATTGTATGGGCGGGTGCTAATGGGCTTTTGTGATTGACGGGTCGGAGCGGGTTGGGTGCGGGGGTGGGGATGTTTTTCACCGGTGACTTTTCCACCGGTTCGACTCGCGGGCTTCCCGGCTAGCATGGGGACTTGTCCTCCTGTACATTGGCATCAGCCAAGGATATACGCATTGGATTGGATCCTAAAGAGAAAACAAACACGAAGAAGCAAGGGTATGGGAGAACCTCGGCTTTGTGTCTGGCGGGCGATGTTGGGGGGCAACTGCGGCGCTCCCCTGCGCGGTGGGGAAGCGGCCGGCGGCCGGGGAGAACGGCGAGGTGGTGCTCGCCGCCGCCGGCTGAGAGACGCCAAGCTCCGAGCGGCGATCGCTCTAGGTAGTGGTTTGCGGGTGTTTGGAGGCGGCGGTGGCCACAACGAAACCGCATGCCGAGCTCCATGTTTGTGGCAGCTATGGCTTTCTACCCCTGTCTTTGCCTTCCATCTCTCCTCTTTTTATTGCGGGCGGCGTGCGTGTAACGCATGGGCAAGGCGGAGGCTTACGGCTAGCCGAGATCCAAAGAAAACGCCATCGCCGCCGCTCGCAGACACGCATCAAGTCCAACCCACCTAACATCTTGCTAGCCAAAGCATGCCCAAATCCGGCACTACGGCTCAAGGCGCTCGCCGCCAGCGACGCTCAACCGCGCCACGCACTCACCGAGCGATGCCCCTGCTGCGGACCTTCAAGCGCCTTTGCGAGGGGTTGTGGGTTTTGGGCTATATGGGCTACCATGGGTTAACCCATTCTTATGGGGCGGGGTGGGCTGGGCTGGGGTGATTACAAGCAACCGCAGGGGGAGGGGTGGGTGTGGTGCGGGTTCATCCCCATTAGCGAGGCCTAAGTGAACACACCTTTGTTCCATTTGTTAAGATGGTTGCTGAATTTTTTTTTTCCTTCTCTCCAAACTAATAACCAAGGATAAAATATTTAAGTTTGGTCACTCTTTGATTTCCTTTTTGGTTATATTTCATAACTGTGACACCTATTGTTCTCTATAAATTGTTCTCTCTGTGTATTGTCCCTAGTTGTACTTTATTTCCTTGTTAGCACAATATACCGGCACTCCACATCAAAAGTGCTTAGTTTTTCATACATAAATGCCTAGCTTTTGATACTAAATTGCTAGTTTTGTATTCCCACGTACCTTGCTTAGCTTTAGCTTATCCCACTAGTTTTCTTCATTCTTGGGGTGTGTCACCCACTTGTGTGTCAACAACTTCCGTATATTGGGGATATCTGTCTCCTTGAAGTTGTATATCGGCATGACCATCCCAAAGTCTTTAGCGCATGCATGATCATGTGAAACCCCTTAATCGTGGCTGCAATAGCACAACTCAACTTATTAGAGGCATCCAATGTGTAGAATCTACATCACAAGAACCGGTTTAAATTTTGAGCTTACTTATTTGATTGTTTTGGCACAGCAATGTCCACAGCGAGTGGGACATTGCACCTTCAACTTTGTCTACAATTATCACATTCTTTCATTGTATGCGGGAAAAATGGCTAGAGGACCTCGGCAGCGTCAAGATGCACCTTCTTCAAGCCGGGTATGACCATGCTCTTTACGTTTTTGATAATGAATGCATGTTGTGCCTTTTCTAGAATTTATGTCTACCCCTTCTAGCATTTTTATCTGTCACCTTTAGCATTTTTTCTAAATTTTCTTAAGCATCTTACATTTGACTTGTCTTGTTCAAGTTACAAGGAATGTTGAGGGAAAAAGGAACCGTGCTTCCCCTACCACGCTTGTTAATTTGAATAAGAAATTGATTAGAGCTCGGCGCAATATGATCGATAAAGTTGGGTTCGGTGGCCTTCTAAATGCGAAATGTGAGACGCTACCGGCAAGACTAGCAAATTGGCTAGTGGTGGACTGTTTTGATGCAGAGTCTATGCAACTCGTGCTTCTGGAAGAGGTGTGATCAATGTGACACTGAAGGCGTGCATGATTTCTTTGACTTGCCAAAGGGGCGATGAAGTAAAATATGAGCTCGATGTCAATGCAATCAATTTCATTCAGTCCAAGTATGCAATTGCTCGAGGAACAAACACCTAAGATTAAGGCAGTGTTGTTGACAAGATTGGGGAAGAACAAGAAAGCTAACGAGGATTTCCTAAGGTCTTGGATGATGATTGCCATTTCGACTTTCTTGTGCCCCCCACCAAAGATGGGAATCAGCCCTAGATGCTATCCAAAGCAATCACCGACCTTTCTAAAGTGAAAGAACTCAATTGGTGCAAGTTTGTGGTTGATCAACTCAAGAGCACAGGTTCCAAACTAGGAAGAAAACAATGCGTGAAGGGATGTGTCCTTTTATTAGTTGTAAGTTTATCTCTTCTTGTTCTTCTCGCATTCTCTACCTTTTACCTTTGTGTTTGTATTTTATACTAGTTTTTCTTCTTTGCGGCTCCTATATGTAGACTCTCTGCTGGTTGACAATTTGGACATCCCAGCGATAATGCCTAGGGCTGCAGCATGGTCAAGGAGTATGGTAGATCAAGTTATTAAGTTGGAAACCAATCGTGACGGCTCCTTTGGAAAGTAGAAGGTGTGTAATCTGCATTTTTCTTTGATTACCACATAAATAACCCACTGATTCCTCTTTGTTTCAACGTGTTCAGCTCAAAAGTTCTGCCCATACAGTTGTACGGACATCATTATTCCAATTGGATGATGTCCAAAGATTTGTGGCTTCAAAGGTGTCATCAAACATATCTAATCAGGTCCGCCACTAAATCTGATCTAAACTATTTTGTTGGGCACTTTTAATATTCCTGCTCGGCAATTATGCTCTTCCTGCTATGCATTTATATTGTTCCTGCTAGACAATTATACCTGTTATCTACACTTGATATAGATTTCCTGCTAATTCTTTGTATTTGCTTAATGAACATGTCACTGTTCTCACTTGCAGAAAAAGAGAGAACTCACTAATGCTGTGAGTGACTTGTGTGCTGGTTTCACCAACCTTGTGGGTACTTTCTTAGAAAAAGTATCCACAATCCAAGAACCATCAACCAGTTCTCATGGAGGACAAAGGCAGCCCAGGTCTAGGCAAGCAAGACAAGCACCCGAGGATGATGGCAAGTGAAGAAGATGATGGCGGTGAAGAAGAAGAAGAAGAAGCCGGGCAAAGGAAGAAGAAGAAGAAGCCGGTAGTGAAGAAGAAGAAGAAGTCATGAAGTGAAGAAGAAGAAGAAGCTGGTAGTGAAGAAGAAGACGAAGCTCGTAGTGAAGAAGAAGAAGAATGGGCGTGAAGAAGAAGAAGACAGAAGTGAAGAAGGAGAAACTGACCAAGAAGAAACTGATGAAGCAAGTGCAGAATCAAGTGAAGAATCAGATAGAGCTGAAAAAAATGCGAGCTCACCCCCTCCTTTTGAAGGCTCAGCTCATGACATCCCAGAAAGTGAGCACAGTAGTCAGGAGCCTTTGATTTTGTGGCTGAGTAAGATCCGTATAGCTGCTGAAGCTGCTAAACAAGATGAAGCCTCTCACAAGCATTCAAGTGCACCTATTGATCCTCCAATAGGAAAAAAAGCTGAGAAAACTATTCAACCTGTACCTCTTGAAATGATTCCTCCTAGAAACTCTAAGAAAGATGGAAATGCACACAATGGGAAGTCAAGCTACGGCTGCCAAGTAATCAATTGAACAAAAAAATTCAGGTAATATTGAAGCTATGTGCTGTTACATTTTATTTCCTTTTTCCTTCTATGTTTGCTTATTTCTTCTTTATTCTATATGCAGGTATTGCTGCTGCCCCAGGCACTTCGGTGCACAATGTTGGAGAAGGCTCTAGTTTCAAGGTTCCTGGTTCACAAGAAAATGCCGATGCAGCAAACAAACCAGAAGCAAGCAATGCGGCAAAGAAAAACCACAAACCGCGAAGGAGCGAGAGAAGCATGAAACCAGCAAATCAAGTAAGGCATCCTCTCGGACTTCACCCCTCCGGACTTCGATCTTGGCATTTCTCAACCGAGCATGCATTAGGTTCTCGCTGGTTCTGCAAGCAAGCTCACTTGAGGATATATCGGAAGGAACATTTAAGAGGATAGAAGAGGAGGCTGCAAAACAGATTGCATCAAGAAAAAGGAAAGCATAGGATGAAGAGCCAAGTAGTGGAAACAAGTCAGTCACACCTTCTTTTCAACCTACACCAAAACGAACTCTGCGAAGGCCAGCTAACTTGCAATCACCATATGTTGATTACACATCAAAGAAGGATTTCACTTGCAACAAAGATGTTACTGAGGTCTATGATGCAGTGTGTGCACATGCAAGGTCTACTCATAGAAGGCAATCTAATGAGTACGTGCTCTCTTGATTTCCTATAGCAGCATTTTCAAACTATTGTCCCTGCGTTCCTGCATTTATTTAGTCCTGGCTAAGCATTTTATCTATTTTTCCCTAGCATTTATTCAATTGAGCCTAAGCATTTATTCAATAGTACCTCCTACTACTAGCAACTATCTAGGCTAGGCTATGGCTATGGCCGAGTAGGTAGTGGCAAGGTGCTTGTGTAGGAGTATAGTGATGAGTCGCTGCAGCGGCCTCTCACACAACCTCACACTTTACGAGATGTCTATTTCAATAGCATTTATTTAGTTATGGCTAAGCTTGAGTTTATCTATTTCTTCCTAGCATTTATTGAGTTCAAGCTAAGCACTTTATTGATTACAACCTACCAACTTTAGCAATATGACCTACTTCTCCTTCCAGTTTAGCATTTATTTGGTTATTAGTAGAAGTTTCTTCATTTTGCACGACCATTTTTTCAGTTCAAGCTAAACATTTTCCCGATTACAATCTACCAAGTTCATTTTTTTTGACATCGTTTGTGTTACGTGGCTGCGAGGACAACAATAGCAATAGTTTTGTGGGAGTTCTTTGTCCATCACGGACCACCTTGCTACGCCAGGTTAAACCGGGAGGCCACCTACATAACACGATTGCGAGAGATTGCAATTCGGGTAATTGACAAAGAGAAATTAAAGGTCAAGCGTGTGAAGCGGCGTGTGCTTCCATTAAGAGTCGCGGTCAGACTTCCCCTTTTCTCTTTACCATTTCTTGTTTCAGCCAAGTATTTTTACACATGCCCATTAGCTTTTTTGTAATCGTGTTCACACATTTATTCATTTTTGGCGGACATACCTCAATCGGGCGGCTTGATAGGATCAGGTGTCTCGCGTATTCGAGCTAATGATAACCACCTCGACCACCGTGAGATGGTGAGTTGATAGATGAAACCTTTACTAAAAGTCAGAATATTCAGGTTTGTTGTGTTACTAACGAGATGTGAACAAAAAACGGCGCGAGGTTATGTTCTGCATTGCTTGAGAAATTGGGAAGCGGCGATGGATCGAGAGGCGGGACACTACTACTGGCGGTTCTAAACCTAAGGGCGAGGAGATTTGAGGTATTGGACTCGATGAGGAGTTTGGAAGGCGAAAGGCTAAGAGGAAGCTGCGACAAAATCATAAAGGGAATTAAAGCTCTATGGAGGAGATGGTACCCAGAAACAAAAAAAGACATACAGGAGTACGAGCCTGTGGACATTGGTGTGCCAAAACAATCAAACAAGTAAGCTCAAAATTTAAACTAGTTCTTGTGATGCAGATTCTACACATTGGATGCCTCTAATAAGTTGAGTTGTGCTATTGCAGCCCACGATTGTGGGTTTCACATGATCATGCATGCGCTAAACCTTTGGGATGGCCGTCGGATATACAACTTCAAGGAGACAGATATCCCCAATATACGGAAGTTGTTGACACACAAGTGGGTGACACACCCCAAGAATGAAGAAAGCGGTGGGATAAGCTAAAGCTAAGCAAGGTGCGTGGGAATACAAAACTAGCAATTTAGTATCAAAAGCTAGGCATTTATGTATGAAAAACTAAGCACTTTTGATGTGGAGTGCGGTATATTGTGCTAACAAGCAAATTAAAGTACAGCTAGGGACAATACATAGGGTGAGAAAAATTTATAGAGAACAATAGGTGTGTCAGTTATGAAATATAACCAAAAAGGAAATCAAAGAGTGACCAAACTTAAATATTTTATCCTTGGTTATTAGATTGGAGAGAAAGAAAAAAAAAATTCAGCAACCATCTCTCATTAACTTAAGTAACGCACCATCTCTGCAAATTACAATTTTTTTTGACAAAATAGAATCTAAGCCCCACGGAATCTCTACTCCTCTTCATCACTTATCTTCAAAGAACCATCTTTTTTTTTCTTGCATGTTCTTTGCATTGTGCTCTGTAGAGCCACAAAGGCTGCATTCGCGTGCCTTTTTGTATGCACTTCCGGTGAAGACTTTTCCCTCCTTGCCTTGAGACGGCCTTTTGTCTTAGTAATGTGCGGGTCCAATACTACCATAGGTAATTTGCACTAGTTTCTTGTGAAAGATACCCGCTTTTGAAGTGCTTCACCCGGAGAAGGGACTTGTTGTGGGCGAGGGGGCGGGGGCAAAGCCAATACCTTGCCGTGGAGGAGGGGACGAGGGACAGCACTACCTTCTTTGTGGAGGAGGGCGAGGGACAAAAGCGCCTTTGCGTGGAGGAGGGACAGCCTTTGCCTTGCCGCTTTGAGCCTCTTGTAGCGGCGGCTTGTGCCTTCTTCTTCTCCTTCCTAGCCTTCTTTATAGCGGCAAATTCAGCCTCTATTGCACGCGCATGATGAGCATAGCAATCCCGCGAACTCTTCCGAGACACCGCTTCTTTGAGATATCTTTGCAAATAAGTTTGCAAGATTTGTAAAGCGGATTTGCCCTCTTGTTTTTTTTTCTGGCATCGCATTTGCTTGAGCACCGGCTTGCGGTCTGAGATATTGAGGTTGAGTTCTCTTGTGGTGTCCACAGGGGGAGAATGTAGGGGTGCAGGATTTTCTTACCCCTTGTGCATCAAAACTTTTAGCACATGGCAGCAAAAATCCCATCTCTCTCGAATTTGCGGCATTGGCGGTGATAACACAAAAGCTCTTCATTGTAGGTAACTTCATAGGTCCTAGATCCATATCCTCCAACAAAATCTTCAACGGGGCTCAATTGGTACACATATGGGTAGGTGCATGCGGACACATACCCCTGCTATCCTCTCGAAGCTTCGGCCACGGAACCTATAATAGATGTTTCTCGTGTAGACCTCAATTGCATGCTTCTCCAAAGGATAAGCGGACCATCTTTGGAGGCGACCTTTGGTCCGATCCGAAATCCGCTTGTTCTCAGCCACATCTGTCTTGTCTGTATTTTCTTGTACTTGATGGACAAAATTCATTATTGAGTTGTTAGGATTGGCGTATTTCTTGAGGACATATTGAAGCCCTCGCTTCTTTGGGTAGGCTGCGGGGAAAGGGTAGAATCTGTCCATGAAAAAGGCGGAACCCAAAGATGCCCGATCTCCCATAGGTTGCGTAGGATCTCATTCTCGGCTGACTCCATGAGTTAGGATCATTGCTTGCCATCTCATTTCAAACTCTTGAGGACTCAAGCCGTAATTCCACGACTTCATTGTACTCCTCCTCCAAGCCTTTTCCCCCTCCAAGCCTTTTTTTGTGTCAAAGTACCTTGCAAGCCTGGTCTTGATCTTGGAAATGATGTGCCAACTAAAGCAAGGTGTCGGGTAGCTACAAAAACGGCCCATGCCGCTTCTTTGCCATTGCCAAATCTTGGTGGGTGATCAAATTGATTGGCTCCGCCCATCCATTGCCTCTACAAAGGCCTTGAGCAACCAAATATAGGATTCTCGCAGATTCATTTTCAAGAAACCACAACCAACTTGGATGGATTGACCATGTCGATTGATTGCAATGAAAGGTGCAAAAGTCATTTTGTAGATGTTGGTCGGATAGGTCTTTGTCGAAGGAGATCTGATCATGGTAAAGCTTGTATGCAGCCCTTGCTGCCCCATCCACCCAGAATATGTTCTCCACCTTATCATCGGCATCCAACTTCACTTTGACAAACAAATCCGGGTCCTCCTTTCTCGGCTCATCAAAGTATGAAAGTGTTTTACGCCATGTCACTTTTTATTTTGCCGCGAGACCTTATCGTGCTCTCAAGTTCCGGCGTGAGTGACATGATAAAGGTACGGCATGTGCGTATCCGTAGAGATCAAACATAAGTTGCATCATTATTTGGTTTCGAGGTTGCGATCATGTAGAAGGGTCAAAAATCCACCTCTTCTTTTGGGATTCGGCTTGGGACCGTAGAAACTTTGCCAACGACGGTTTGTCCACCATCTTTGTGGTTGTGGTCAAGCAACAAACCGCTTGACAAACCACTTGGAGCCATTGAACTTGACCAACATTCGTGCTCTACAACGGGTGTACTTCATCATCTCTCTTTTTCCTTTTCATGCCAATGCACTTTGCATTTTCCCTTTATCTTCTTCAAGATCGAAGTCGTTGTTTTCATCGTCTTGAACAATCTCTAGCTCATTACCCTTGGCCTTTTTACCCTTCCCCTCCTTGTTGCACACAAACAAGGCTTTGTCAAGTTCCTTTGTCCTCGCTAACCTCCTAGATGTCCCATTCCTTATAGAGAAACCCTTTCTTCTAGCATATTCATTGTAGCACTTTGCCTCGCCTCTTCGACCGTGTCAAAGCGACTTTTTGACATACGGCTCATCGGGGAAGACATTCTTTGCTAGGAACTATAGGTCAGCATCATCCTCATCCCTGGTCGCCACAAGTTCATTCTCGGCACCTCCTTCAACACGGGGCTTCAACACTGGCTGCCACAAGTTGATTCCCGGCAAATGCTTCCTCAATGTGCGTGTCTTCCAATGAAAGTTACAAAACTGAAATGGTTGGCAATGCATCATAGTTGGTAGGCATTTGTGTACAAAAGAGTGGATTTCGGTGTCAAGATCTTGAAAGAAATCATAATCATCTATTGGTAACTCATTCAAATCCATCCTAGCTAGGACACGCAAGTTACAAAAAGCATTTACATGTTATTATCCAAGCAGTTTCTTTGCAACATGCTAGGCAACTACTCATAAAACTAATAGTACTTTCATAGGCAAATGAAAAAGTTTTCAGATTATGAATAGGAAAATGACACGCATTTGAAACAGATATAGCTCTAATATTGAGTTTATGCATTCATTTTAATCATCATAGCTCTAATATGCACTAATCTTTGTTTCTTTTTTCCCGCATGTTGGACACCATCTAAAGGGGGCGAAGCAAATGATATGTGTAAAGACATGTAAGTAAATGGGCAAAGCAAATAAGATTTAGCAAGTTGATTGCCTAGTCACGGCAACACATCACACTCACTCATGAAACCTAGTATGGAGAAGAAAGCGAGAACTGAATAAAATGCTTAGGTTGAACTGAATAAACGCTAGGGAAAAATAAAGAAACGCTTACAAATAACCAAATAAATGCTAGGCCAGCTAATTGTGCAAGTCACAACCAAACTGCTAGTTGTGTAGATAGCAAGTATTACAAGCTACTGGTATTACTTTGTCAAATACAGATGAGTAGATTATTTAGACTTTTAGACCATAGGCCTATAGCTTCTTTAGATCACTACATGCACGAATGTTAATAGTACAAGATTGTCTGCATTCATTTTAATCATCATAGCTCTAATATGCACCGATGCTCTTTCTTTCATGCATGTTGGACAGCCATCTCAAGGCACTAGCAATGTGAAGGCCAAAGGGAAGGCACCGGCAATGTAAAAGGGCGGTGGTGAAAATCATAGAAGAATTTTAATTGTAAAGGGAAGAATTTCTATGAATAATACCTTGTATCTATCCTACCAATCTGTTCTCACTTGATACATGTTCATTTGATAATTTTTTGGATGTTGGGTACTTTGGGGGTCTTCAAATGTGGAAAATCAAGCAATGCATGAATACCTAGCAATGCATGAATACCTAGCAATCCATGACTTTTCGTGAATCTGTGATTGATTGGACTTGAGACACTGATAATTTCCTTGAAAAAGTGCTTGAATCTTTGGATGTATGTGCTAATTTCAAGAGAAACACCTGGTGAGATCCGGGAGTGGTTAGCTTGGGGAGAAACACATGTTATCGCTTCATTGATGTATGTTGATGTTCATAGTTTGGGGGAGAAGAAGGTACCTGGCGATGTCTCCTTAGGGGTAAGATCCGGAGCATCGGAGGAGTAGCGAGGGGATCGGGATCCGCCACCGGGCACAGTGGAAGGGTCTCTGGCGTCGCGGCGGCGGGCTTCTGGGCTGGTCGGGAGAAGAGGAGGAAGGCGTGGGGGAAGAAAGAAAGGCCGACGCGTGACTGGTCGACCGACCAGCGTGGGTGGGGACGAGCGCGGGGACGGTGTCTCAAGTCTCAAGCGGTTGACTGGCGGATGGGGAGACGCGCCAAGGCGGAATCGGGGGTTATCTGGCAAGCAGTCTGTAGTGAACTCCCCAATTTAAATTAATCTTCGCAATAAAATATAAACTTATTCAGGCTTTTGGACAGTTCAAAAAATTCAAAATACAAGATTTTCAAATAGAATTTTGGTACCATAAATGACTTCAAATGGAAGGTTGTCGACTACAAAGTTGTAGATCTCATCATGATCTTGATCTATAATTTTTCTCTTGGTTATTTCTCTATCCGAATTCATTTGAATTGCAAAATATTTGAATTGTAAGATTATGTTTTTTAATTAATGACAAATATATTCGATCACTTTTGCCATCGACTATTGTCACAAAGGTTGAGAAGTGTACACGGTGACAATTGTTTATGACTAAAACACAACTTAGTCACAGGACGCTTGTCATCCATTAAAAATTGTCGTAAATGTATCGTTTCTATGACTAAAAAGTGTTTTGTCATATGAAAATTGTCATAGAAGGCCCAATCTCTTGTAGTGAGAGGTCTGAAACATAGAATATGAATGAGGTAAAATGTCAAACAAAAACAAAAGACCCATGGAACATATAAAAAAAAGACCACATGGCAACATAAAATCAAGTTGTATAGGCAAGAGATCCGACCCAAAAGGCCATCAAAAAATATGGCGCATGATTTTGTAGGTCCTACAGCAAAAGGTTACTGCAAGGCCAACCAAAAAAACATCAGCCTAAAAGACCCATTGAACTACAAACATCATCCAAAATAGACCTATACAAAAGCAAAATATGGCCTCCATAGAGATGCAGTTTTGGTTTGGCCTCCATTGACAAAACCCACCACTCTGAAACATCCAATGAGCTAAAAAAAAATATCAAATGTCGGGGGAGGGAGCAAACCTTTTAAACTGTTTGGTAGTTTTAGAAGGACCATGAACAACACCGACAACTTCAATATGGGGATGTCACCTAAAAAGAAAGAGATAAAACACACGGCATTAATATGTTTCAAAAAAACATAGAAACTACATATGGTATTTAGAAATGATTTTAGATCATATTATTCAAAAACATGGAAGACTCACCTCAGGGAAGAGAACCTTAGCATCAATGTTGTGGAGATCTTGCTTTTGCAACACGCTTCACTTGTATTTAAAAACATCAAAAAGAACAAACACAATACCATAGAGGCGTCAAATGAATGTAGAAAAAACTAATACTAATTTCCCAAAAAAATAAGAAATATAATTAAAAAACAGACTTACGAGAGTCTGTTGGGGATATAACGGTCACATTCTTACGCTTTAGTGGTTGGTGTAACAAACTCACAACCCGCGAGGAAAAAGCAGGAAAAAAAAGATGTGAAAAGATAGTCTAATGGAATTCAATAGAAATTTAACAAACATATTAGAAAACACAAACCATTTGTCTTGATACATGAGGACCCAACTAGCAAATTCAACAAATCAATGGCTAAATTCTCATTTTTACGTTTTGTAGTGATGGCATTTTTTTTGAACAACGGGCAGCAATCAAATCAACAATGCCCAAAAATAACCTACATCCAATTAGACTAAACATAAATATAGTACTCACTACATAAACCCAAAATTCAATAAAAAGAAAACTAACAAACCTGATTGCTCAAAAACAGATCCAAAATTAGACTCCAAACGTGATTTCCGGACCAAGCGAGAAGATTACGAAAATGCACATGCTTGCCCACCCTACATATATAAAAAAAAAATGGATGGAAAAAAAGGAGATTCAAATGTCTATTACTTTGCATAGAGAATATTATAGTGCTACCTAAAGAGTAAGTTTGTACGTGGTACAAATAAGTTGAATAAAAAGTCCAGCCCAAATAACAGTCAAGCATAGGACATATAACATACCTCTCTAGCCACAATAGATGCTAAAAAACACTCCAGCCTAGACACATGGCCTCCAACCTCAGATGAACACCCAACACCATCCTAGAAAAATGAAACGGTGGCGAATAAAAAGAGCACAAGGTACACAGCACTTTTCAGGTGGTATTTGCAAAAAAAACTAACCTTCATCATTGACAACGTACTCAACATCTCGGGGGCCATCTTAGATCTCAAATGTTTCAAGACACGAAACAGCAAAAAAATTTAAAATTGAGAAAAAACATTGCATTGCAAAAAAACAAAGACTTATACATACCTCTTTTTTTATACATTTCAAACAACAAGTCATCAACAATATCAAATTGGAGTCATCATTGCCAAAAAACCTGTCCAAGTGACACGAAAAAACAAAGCCGACTTCACTAGAAAACACAACTAAAAGGAGTGTTTAAAAACTAAAGCAAAACAAAACTAGCATGTGTTACAACTTCAAGAATGGTAGGCATGCATGCCAACGAAGAACACATATACCTAGCATCGATTGCAAAAAACAAAGCATAATATGGCCACTTCCACGTTTGACCATGAATGAAGGAAATGATTTATGCATAAGAAAAGGAGGGGCACAATGTACGAGAAAAACAAAAAGGCAAGCTCTAAAACCCCGATGAAACCACATACGGCCGGAGGAGACATATTACAACTTTAGGCAATTGCATATATAACATCATCACAAAATACAAACATGATGGCGCCTACACCTATCTAATACAAAATGAAAAAAAAAATAGATCAAACATGATGGGGCGTGTCCGTAGCATCAAAGCATGAACAAAGGAAAAAAAATATATACAATGTAGCTTGGAAGCAAAAAAGAAGAAACATTTTCTATCATTCCCTTGATATACATTTTGAGTTGACATATCAAGCAACAAACAAATAACATTCAAAAAAAATGTTAGCATCAAAAAAATAAAAAGTCTGTCAACATATATTAGCATCATTCAGATCCTATTTTCCAAAATTCCAATGTCGTAAAAGAAATCTAAGCTAACTACATGGGACACACATGACAGCTCCTATTGCCTTATAGCTAGCTGATCAGGGACAAAACAATGCAAAAAGCAGTGACACTAGGCAACCAAAGTAAACTAAACCAATACCCCCAACTTGCCTTCCATTCCACTTGTTAAAAACTCCATGACAAACAGGATAAACACCCCCTTGATCATACTATAGTTTTTCATTCATGTGAGTAAGTCAATTGAAACACTAACATGCAAATAAATCGGTCGAGGTTTGAGTTCGGAGATACCACACAATCAAATTGACTTCATTAACCCGAAAGAATCGAATAACTCGCAAAAAAACTACCGCTAGTGTCTCGAATCTGAATGTTGAATCCAAAGACCAGGCCTACACATGTACTCCAAAACTCAAGCGTGAGCAAAAATAATGTAAAACATTCGGGCATCTCTAAACTGTACCCAGTTCAACTAGGCTCAATTTGTCCCAAAGAATCAAACAAGATGTACACCAAACAACAAAACATAAGGCATGGGGGACAAAAAACAAATGACATTTTGACATATCTAACATTGCAAAGCAACCAAAAAAGGGGGCGAGGACCCAACCTATAGAAACAAAAATGAGGATAGCACTAGACAAGTACCCAAATCCCACAGTCGGAGACTAAAACAACCATCTAGTTACTTAGCCATCAGTTATTACAATTCCAAAACATTAGGCATGGTGAATTTTGAAAAATCACTAGAAATATAGCACTAATATGATATTAAGAAATGCAAAATCGGCAGATCTAACACAAGGGAACCATAGCCCGGAAGAAAAACTAGAACAAAGACATATACAAAATCATAAGAAACACGGTGGGAACTTGCTAACCTCAGCGAAGGCACGACGAGGCTCTTGTCCGTGGCTCGGCGAAGGGCACAAAGAACGTCAAAGACTCGATGGAGCTCCCACCCACCGCACAACCACAACGACTCGATGAAGCCCGCGGTGAGGTCGCACACGGGAGGCACGGCCAGGGTAGGCGCGGCGAGGCTAGGAAAGAGGCGGCGACGAGCTGCGTGCGGCGCCCGCCGGGGAGGGGCGGCAACGGGCGGCGATGTCGGAGGCGGTGACAAAAACCGTGGGTGCCGCGGGGAGGGTGGCGAGGGCTGGGAGGTGGCGCCTAAAGGCTGCGCCGCGGCGGCCGCGTGGGATGCGCGGGCGAGGGGCGGTGAGGCGGAGGCCGGGACAAAGGATGCGTGGGCCGCCAGGGGAGAGGCGCAGCGAGGTCTCGGCACGCACCCCCTCACGGATTTAGGAAAAGACAAAACGATGGGAGGTGAGCGGATAGCTGAAGTGCGGATTTCAAAAATAACGGGTGTAGAGCTATTACGAACCCGTTTGCGGTTTTCGACCCACCCCGCCCATTCGGTTTCCCACTGTTATCCCACCAAAAATGCCAAAATAAGCACGTAGTCTTAAAGAACGGAATCAACGGCCCAAGATTAGAGCAGATTCAAAGACAAAAAAATCTATTGGTAGAAAAAATAGCAAAATTCATGTAGTTATATCATAGTAATAAGATTGTATTATTGACATGGTATCCTAGTGACGAACATTTAGTTATTGAAGCCTTGTCATATACCATCCTCACTCCAAGACGATAATATACTAGCGGGGGACCGCGGCAGATCTTGCGGGTTGCGGGTCTTGCATCGTTAATCTTTGAATGGATTTTGTAATGGATGTTTGTTTGTGATGGGTACGCATCTTTGTTTACAAATGAGTTTTCTTGTTCATGGACATAACGGGTATACCGTTGGCGGGTTCATATGGTTCATAACAGGTTTCTTTGCTAACGGGTTTTACCATTTGTTATGGGTTTGTCTTGTTTCACGTGATCCGGTCTGTTGCATGAACAAAGTGATGAAAGGTCCTAAATGGCTAGAGGGGGGGTGAATAGCCTAATAAAAATTCTACAAAGCGCTAGACAAACTTGTTAGAACCACAAATGGCGATAAAAGCGTTTGCTCTAGCTCTACTTTGTCGGCAAGCCTCCTAGTAATAATTCTAGTTGCTATGATCTCTAATTCACTCAAAACTATGTCACTAAGATACTCTAGGTGAACAAACTAGATTACACTAAGCAACTAGCAAAGCTACACAAACTACACAAGCACAAAATATAGAACAAAGTAATGCAAGGTAGAGAGAGGGAGGTGTTATACCAACGTGTAGAGGTGAGTCACCCAATCACCGGAGATGATATCACAATATAATCAAGATGAAGCCAATCACCGGGAGACAACAATCACACAAAGGAGAGACACAAGATTTAACCCGAAGTTCGCTTGAGCACCCTCAAGCTAAGTATCCGTTGTCTTGAGCCGTCTCACGTGTGTGGGGCAAGGTGGAGCTCACTTGCGAATTGGCTTGTAGTCCAATGGTAGGGACGGTCGGTGGGGCGCTACCCACCGGGGTTCAAATCCACGGTGCTCGCACCTTTTCTTGGGATTTTCCCGGGATTTTCCCGGCGTTATGCATTAAGTGGTAGCGGCGTTCCGTCGACGACGAGGCGCCTACGGTGACTTCGAGAATCTCGGATCCGCGGTACGCCCGGTCCTTTGAAGGTGCTCATAGGGGTAGGGTTTTGCGTGCGTGTGTTCATAGGGGTGAGTGTGTGCGCGTGTTGTGAGTGTCCTGCGTTGTCTTGTGTCATTCTCAAAAAAAAAAGGTGGAGCTCACTCCCTAGCCAATCACTAGGCTACTTGCACCCAAGCAAATGAGGGGTAACTCAATGGCACGAGCAATCCACTAGAGTATCAATTTTGGCTCTCCACCGGGAAGATCATAAACCCCTCACAAATCAACCGGAAGTGGGCAAGAACAATCTCCTTTTCTTCCCAACGCTTCCACCAATCACCAAGCCGGCTAGGAGTGGTGCTCTCCAAGAGCAACAAGAAAAACCACCGGCTCATTAACGCCCCCAAGTGCCTCTAGATGCAAAAGATCAAAACAAGATGCACTTGAATCACCTCAACTCTCAAGAATTAAGCTCACAAGCAAAGGATGAGAGGAGGTGGGAGTTTACTCAGCTCAAAGGATGTTAGGATGTATAAAAATGACCAAGAGAGCTCCTCATGGCCAGCCAAACTCCTATTTATAAGCCCCCAAGAGTTATGTAGATGTTGGGGCAAAAACACTGCCAGCGCGGGCTGACCGGACACTCCGGTCAGGGGTGACCGGACGCCCGGGTCGTAAACGGACAAGTCGCTCAACGGCTACTTTTAGTTCAAAACGCGGGTGACCGTGAGACGGAGCGACCGTGACGCACCGGTGGCCCGTCGGTCCAGGAATAGACAACGTGTCGGTCCCACACGCCGACGAAGCTCCGGCCGGCGTCCGGTCACTCGGCCGGGCCTTCCCGGCCGGGCGAAACCCGATTTTGGACTTCTCTGGAATCGGCCGGACCCTCCTTGACCGGACGCCAGTCAGTTCTCCGGCGTCCGGTCCGTTGTCCGGTCGGTGAAGAACGGCCAGTCGAAGTCGTTTTCGTCGTCGTTTCTTCACCGTTGCTCCAAACCAACTTTCGTCACTTGTTCCATGTTGCCAACACGTCGAAGAGCACCTCGAGCACGTGTGTTAGCATTTTGAAAACATTTTCACCAAGTGCGAAAGTTAGCTCTCTCTAGGTTAAAATGCATGCAAATGATTTTGAACCTAGAGGCACATGAGGATCGACCTCCACGACGCTTTTCCCCTCTTTATAGTACGGCTTATCGATCCTAAATCACTCACACCCTCTATGGTGTCTTGAGTGCAAAATCAAATAATGGCCCTATGGTTATACCTTTGCCTTGAGCCCATTTGATCCTCGAACCACTCCAAGTTGAGCACTTGATCATCTTTTGGATCACCTCGATCCATCCACTATGACCACCATGCATCATACTTGGCTTGACCAATCTCCAACTAATCAAACACTTAGCATAGAGAGATTAGTCTAGGGTGTCATCAATTATCCAAAATCAAACTAGAGATCTTCAATCTCCCCCTTTTTGGTAATTGGTGACAACCCGCATAAAGATTTTATGATTAAAGGTTTTTGAACCTATCATGGTTGTCCAAGCATTTTGCTCATGATTAAAGGGTTGGACAAACATCATGGTTCGATTTTGGTAGCATGAGCTCCCCCTACATGTATGCCAAGAGTTTGGAACGAAGCTTTGCATACATGTATGAATATTGAAATTGAGGAGTGAGCCATGTTACCAAAATGATGCTATGGTGAAAGAATGGACCTTTGAAGCGTGATACTAATCGAGTTGCGCCTTTCTCACCATACAAGCATCATGGATAACTAGATATTTCATCAAAAACTCAAAGTACCACATGAGATCACATTATAAGCAAGGTACTTGAATTTAGAGCGGAAAACAAAATATCTAGCTACCACCTAAGCATGCTAGTTGATCATTCATCATTCAAAGTACCACTAGCATACACCACACAAGCATGTATATAGAATTTAAATACATGTGCAAGAGCAAGTCATATGTTAGTGCACAAACAAATGCAACAAAGAGCTTATGAGCTTGCTCCCCCTACTTGTGTGCTTTCAAAAAATTTGATCCCTTCCCATCTTTATGCACTAATCTCTCCCCCTTTGTCACCGATTGACATAAAAGGATTGATCATGTTCTTTTGATATTGGAAAGATTAGTTTTCAAATTCACCAAATTTGGATAGCTTGCCACACATGTAATTCGGTTCTTCACACCTCATGAAAGGGTTATCATGTCTATGTTGAATCACATATTTGACAATATAACCAAATTCAACACTTGAGATTGCAAGCCCACAAGCATGTCATATGTCATCACTAGATCAATCAAGCATAACGAACAATAGTGATGGCATACATACATTGAAATTCATTGCTTTTTCATGAATGCATCCTAAGGAACCAAGTTGTATGTCAATATGTTCTAACAAGTCCTTAGATATCATGAATGACATGTCCAACAATTTTACCTTTGCTTGGCTCGGTGGAGAGGCATGTCACATATGTGTGGTGCATTCAACTCATATTGGAGAAGTCAAGAATGTTCAATTCATTTTTTAGCTTGCAAAATCTCTTCTCATCAAGTGGCTTGGTAAATATATCGGCAAGTTGATCTTCGGTACCAATAGGATGGATTGCAATGTCACCTTGTTCTTGATGCTCTCTAATGAAATGGTGCCTTATATCAATATGTTTGGTTCTTGTATGTTGCACGGATTTTGAGTCATCTTGCAAGCACTCTCATTGTCACAATACAAAGGCACATGGTTGAAATCAAATCCATAATCCTTCAAAGTTGATCTCATCCATAGCAATTGACAACAACAACTCCCCGCACTAACATATTCGGCTTCCGGTAGAGAGTGTCACACTTGTTTGCTTCTTTGAGGACCATGACACAAGAGATCTTCCAAGGAATTGACATGTGCCACTAGTGCTTCTTCTATTGATCTTGCAACCACCATAATCGGAGTCCGAATATCCAACAAGTTCAAAACTAGACCCCTTAGGATACCATAAGCCAACATCTTGTGTATGTGTAATACCGGTTTTAAGAACAAAACCAGATATATTTTATATGTGAGCCTAGGGAAGCCAAATCTCACATATAGCGACAAATTATGGAAATATCAAAAACATATGCTCATAATATAACGAACTTAGTTCAAGAAACATAACCTTAGATCACAACAACGGAAAGCACTCTAATCTTCGGGTGTAGACTCCACAGGATCCAACTGACTGGTTGAGCACAAGCCTAAACTCCTCCTGAGGTGTGGGGGAAATTGCAAGAGTGAGTCCATGTCGAACTCGGCAAATATAACATGGGGTTTATGAGGCTCAAAAGGATAGACACTTTGGTTTTAACTGCGGTTAGCATTTTAATAAGTCACAATTTTAACATTAATTAAACGTATGTTGTGCTTAAGCCCCAAATAACCCACATAAATAGTAATAAGAACAGAAACCGTCATCAAGGTCACCACCATCATCATCAACCACAATCTGTGTCTCCTCATCCTCATCATCAAGTGAACCACTATTCCATCGGTTTTCTGGGTCGCTCATGACCGTGAGCACGGCTGATATACCAGTTTTAAACTCTGCAGCGAGAGGTGTACACTTTCACTATGAGTCATGATTCCCAAATGCATGGGTTTGCAAGGCCCAAAACACCGGTTACCATATAAAGTCTTTCGATTCCCCTAACTAGTCGGTTAGCGTCCTTGAGGAGCGGCTAAGCGAATGGAACCCAACACGGTGCCCACTCTTAAAACCTAGGCTACCGCAAGATCGGCTACAACCAACAAACTAGAAAAGTTTCTCTAATTGACTAGAGCCATGTGGCCCTCACGGATGTACTATAAGTCCCGCTTTTTGCCAAAGGATAAGTCCTTATGGAGAGCCAAGAGAATCATGTAAAAGGCATGAACTCTCTCGCCCGAAGTCCATGTTACTAAAAGCATCTTTTCAACATTGTTGCATATCACCATTAGTCAATATTCGAATCATATAAGTTATGTTCAAGCACTAGCAAGTACTACCCATATGCACTTCAACCCATAGGTAACAAGGAATCAAGATAACAATTGCTAGGTCGATCCTTAGGGTTATCAAATTAGACACATGCAACATGAATATTATTAAAGGTGAATAGGACAACAAGGAAGATCCCATGCTATACTTGCCTTAAAAGTAAAGATCCTTCTTCACGTCCAAAACTCCAAATAAGTACTTGACCATCGCTTCTTGATCACCACGTAAAGCTCACCGACTATACCGATCATCACGCTAGCGGCAACATACAAGCATTCCATGCAATCATACACGAAGCAAACAAAAAGAGGTATTATGAGAATAGTACACCATCAGCAAGGAAATAAATTAAAAAGGTTGTAAAACAAAAGCACGCGTCGCTACGATCACATAGACGCAAAGTTCACCGAAATCGAGCTAAAGCGGCGAAGATACGCATTAAACAAGATTAACATTAATAAAATAACAAATTAAATACAAACTCGAAATTTAAAAGTTTGAAAAGTTGATTAACAGATACATAAACACGTAGATGACGAGATTACGAATCCAGCGCCAAGTTGAACAGGGGCTAATCGGATTTAAAACGACAAAGTTATGAGCATTTGAATGGAATGGCATTTCTGTAAATAGACTGAACTGATTTCGGGATTTAAAACAAATAAAAATTCTTTTATAAATCGGATCCAGGGACCTCGTCGTAATTAACCGTAGACGAGAGGGACTCTTTAGCAAAAGTAGCACCCGAAGGGGTATCAACGATTCTGGACTGTTGGATCTCGAATCGACGGCCGAGATCAGATCCAGTTCAAGGGGGCGGCGCGACCGGCCGGAGAAGACGACCACGCGGCGGCGGCCATGGATTCCGGCGAGGGTGCTCGCCGGCGATAGTAGAACCGGCAATTCTGGCCACCAAAACGGACGCGTCCGGGGCCAAACGAAAGCGGGGATCAAGGTCTTCTCACCACTGACGAAAACGGCGGGCGAGATGGACTGACGATGAAGAACGCGACGAACAGCGCCGGCGGCGGAGCTCTGTCAAAACAACGGTGCGACGTGAGCAATCCGGGGTCTAAAAAAATCAACTGAGAACGAACCTACCCACTCCGCCTGCACGGTACGAACCTCGACGACAGATGGCGAGGTCGAGAACAGCGGTGCGGCGTCGTTTCCCGAGCTCGGCAGCGAGCTTGGGCGGTGGCGTTTCTTGCGTGCTCTGGAGACGGCAACAACGTGAGAGCAGATGGAAAGGAGGCGTCGCGGTGCTGGTGCTTCGGTTTAGGAAGGCTCGGGCGTGCGCCCATTCAAGGAAATCGGCAAACAAGGAAACTGCCGCGGTAATCAGGGAGCTGGCGTCCGATTTCGAAACGGAGAGGAGACGACTCGTCGACGGGGCGAGCCGCGTGCGTCGAGCGTGCACAGCGCGCGAGAGCTGGGCTGAGGCCGACCTGGGCCTAGCTGCTGGCAGCCCAACGCGACAGGGAGAAGCGGCCAAGGCAACAGCGCGAGCAGAGTCTAGTTCGTGCTCGACTTGGAGAAGGGGATGACCCTGTAGCGCGCGGGTCCTGCTGGTCAGCCACAGGCCCACAGTGAACAAGGAGAGGAAGAGAGCAGCGCCTGCTGCTGCTTCACTTCGAGTTGGGCCAGCCCGGTAGCAAAACAAAGGCAAGGCTCGGTCAGCAAAAGAAAACAAGGAGAAAAGAATAGCAGGCCAAGCAGTACACGGCTGAAATGAGAAAGGAGGAAAAAGAATAAAAGGAAACCCTTTTTCTTTTATTTGAACTAATTTCAAAAGAGCTTTTCCAAGAGAATTTGAATACCTTTACAAATAGAAATTGAAATCCTTTTCATTTCAAACAAAAAGCCAACCATCACAATATAAAATATGCACCAGCATGCATGCTCATCAATGTTGCTAGCCCCTATGATAAATTTTAATTTGATCAAAATTATTTATTTCCCTATGTTTCATGAGCACAAAATTTTGAAATTAAAATCAATTTAGCTTTATTTCTGAAAGTGCAAAATTTGGGGTGTTACAGTATGCTTCAAATACCTCAATATTCTCTTTGCGGCCTTGAGATGACTTTCTCTTGGTGAGGATTGAAATCTTGCACACATGCATACACTAAACATGACATCCGGTCTTGATGCGGTCACATAGAGTAAACTTCCAATCATAGACCAATAAAGCTTTTTTTGATCAACCATATTGCCACTTTCATCACTATCCAATGATCCACTTGTACCCATTGGTGTGGTAATGCCCTTTGCATCTTGCATGCCAAACTTCTTGATCATGTCTCTAATGTACTTGCCTTGACTTATAAATGTGTCATTCTTCATTTGCTTGATTTGTAGTCTAAGAAAGTATGTGAGTTCACCGAGCATTGACATTTCAAACTCTTTTGCCATCATTTTACCAAACTCTTCACAATAGTCTTGATTTGTTGATCCAAATATGATATCATCCACATATATTTGCAAGATGAACAAATCATTGCCAATCTTCTTGGTGAAGAGAGTAGTATCAACCTTTCCCATCTTGAAACCCTTCTTGAGTAGGAAGTCTCTCAACCTCTCATACCATGCTCTAGGTGCTTGCTTCAAGCCATATAAAGCCTTCTTCAACTTGTAAACATGGTCGGGCTTGTGGAAGTCTTCAAAACGGGAGGTTGCTCAACATACACAAGCTCATTGATGTAGCCATTAAGAAATGCGCTCTTCACATCCATTTGATAGAGCTTGATGTCATGGGCACATGCATAGGCTAATAAGATTCTAATTGCCTCTAATC
The DNA here is from genome assembly GCA_015847255.1 of Hyparrhenia diplandra. NCBI lineage: Eukaryota > Viridiplantae > Streptophyta > Magnoliopsida > Poales > Poaceae > Hyparrhenia > Hyparrhenia diplandra. The sequence continues at coordinate 1,795,927 of JADLZK010011812.1, forward strand.
TTGCCACGGAGCATATGTTTCACCAAAGTCAAGACCCTCAACTTGAGTGTAACCTTGTGCAACTAGTCTTGCTTTGTTTCTAACCACAATGCCATCTTGATCTTACTTGTTCTTGAACACCCACTTAGTTCCAATGACATTGTAGTTGGTTGGTCTTCCACCAACTCTCATACTTCATTTCTATCAAAGTTATTTAGCTCCTCTTGCATTGCCAAGACCCATTCTTCATCTTTCATGGCTTTGTCAATGTCCTTTGGCTTCTCTTGAGACACAAATGCAAAGTGCTCATAAAATGCCGCAAGTCTTCCTCTTGTTTGTACTCCACTTGCAATGTCACCAACAATTTGATCAATTGGGTGATCTCTAGCAACACTTGAGTTTTGGAGTATTGGTAGTTGATTGCTTGAACTTGGTTGATCACTTGTTGTGGCTTGCACTTGAGATGATGTACTAGCTTGTTGATCTTGCACTTGAGAACCACTAGCTTGACCCATTGGAGATGGTAGCACTTCATCCTTGTCATCTTGCACATCAATCACTTGAGTTGGCCTAATATGCCCAATGTCCATGTTTTTCATTGCTTCCACCAATTGAGTTCCACCAACATCATTGAGATTCTCATCTTCATCTTGTGATCCATTGGTTTCATCAAACTCAACATCATGTACTTCCTCAAGTTGACTACTAGTGCTATTCCACACTCTATATGCTTTGCTTGTAGTGGAATAACCAAGCAAGAATCCCTCATCACATCTTTTGTCAAACTTACCCAATCTAGTGCCTTTCTTCAAGATGTAGCATTTGCAACCAAAGACTCTAAAATAAGCAATGTTTGGCTTTCTTCCATTCAATAGCTCATAGGGTGTCATGCCCATCATTAGATGACAATATAATCGGTTGATGTAGTAGCAAGCGGTATTGATAGCTTCGGCCCAAAAAGATTGACTCACATCATATTCACTAAGCATTGATCTTACCATATCCATGAGAGTCCTATTCTTTCTTTCAACTAGGCCATTGGATTGTGGTGTGTATGTGGGCGAGAATTGATGCCTAATACCATAATCATCACATAGCTCTTCAATTCTTGTATTCTTGAACTCACTTCCATTGTCACTTCTCACTTTCTTGATGGTAACATCATATTCATTGCACACTTACTTGAGAAATGTTTTGAAGATGGAATAAGTGTCACTCTTTTCATTGAGAAAGAATACCCAAGTATATCTAGTAAAATCATCCACAATCACAAATCCATACTTGTTGCCACCAATGCTAGTATATGTGGTTGGTCCAAATAGATCCATATGCTTGCCGGCTTGACATGCACTACAAAGCTTGTCCTTTTCAAACTCAACTCCATTCAAGCCTCTCACTAAGTCATGCTTCACAAGCTTGTTTAATTGTTTCATGCCAACATGACCAAGCCTTCTATGCCATAACCAACCCATACTAGATTTAGAGATCAAGCATGTACTCAATTTAGCTTCACTAGCATCAAAGTTAACTAGATAGAGATTGTCATGCCTAAAGCCTTTGAATATCAACTTTGAATCATCAACACTAACAACCTCAATATCATTGGCCAAGAGCAAGTTGAAATTTACCTTGTCAACAAGTGCCACATTGGATATGCTCAAGTCATTGGTGATTGCAATCTTTCCAAGTCCTCTAACCTTGCCTTTGCTATTATCACCAAATATGATAGTGTTGCCACCATGAGTTTGATCAATAGATTTGAACATTCTTGCATCACCGGTCGTGTGTTGAGTGCACCCACTATCAAGAATCCAATGCCTCCCTCCGGCCTTGTAGTTCACCTACAAAACAAGTCAATGAGATTTAGGTACCCATCTTTGCTTGGGTCCTTGGAGGTTAGTCACCAAAGACTTTGGCACCCAAATGGACTTCTTCTTTGGTGCCACAATTGGTGTACCAATGAACTTTGCCTTTACACCTTTCTCACCCTTGGTAAGCAAATAGCAAGAATCAAAACAAATGGAATGCACTTTGTTTGCTTTCTTGTTGATGTTCATTTTAGTACATTTTTTGCTCTTGATGCCCAACTTGCTTGCATCTATGGCAATAGGAACTGTTGCTCCTCACAAAGCTAGGCTTAGCACTTTAGCAACTTGGCATCCCCACCATATGCCTTACCCAAGGCGTGGGTGAGCTCATCCACCTCTCTCTTGAGAGTCTCATTCTCACCTAATAATGATAAATCTAAAATCACTTCATCACTACTAGTGGAGGTAGAGTGGGTTGATGTGGATGTGGAAGGTATGCATGGTTCTTTAACATCTACCATGAATGGTTCATCTATGATGTCACATGTTGAACCAACATCCCTCTTGGAGATCAAGACAACCTTGTCATTCTTAGCAACTAGCAAGGAATGAGCTTTTTGAAGCTTTGTGTGAGCAAGTTCTAGCTCCTCATGGTCTTCCTTTAGACACTCATAAGAGGCTTCTTGCTCCCTAAGGCTCTTTTCAAGAGATGTGACTCTCTTTTCTAAGGCCTTACATTCCTCAGCCTTAGCTATGAGAACAATGTTGGCTTGCTCCATTGCCTCAAACATCTCTTCCTTAGTGGGTTCATTTGATTCATCATATTCTTCCTCACTATCATATTTTACTTCATTAGCACATGGTTCATCATCATAATATACCTTAGTGCCTTTGGCCATGAAGCATGAATCGGAGGATGAGTCAAATAGAGATGGCTCCTCATGATTGCCCATTGCCATCATTGCCTTCCCTTCTTCTTCATCGGACTCATCACTATCCCAAGTGACCACATATGCACCATCTTTGCCTTTCTTGAAGGTGGCCTTGTTCTTGCCCCTTCTATAGTCCTTGGTGTTCTTCTTGTCCTTTCTATGAGGACAATCCTCAAAGATATGATCAGGACTATCACAATTCCAACAAAGTCTCTTCTCTTCATTATTCTTGGAAGTGTCTTTCTTCTTGTAATGCCCAAATCTTCTCTTGTACTTGAGCATGGTGCCAAATCTCTTGACAACCAAAGCAAGAGCTTCATCAACCTCTTCTAGGCCGGATATATCACATTCTTCTTCTTGAGCCTTGGCCTTGCCCTTGCATGAAGAAGAGGATGCCTTGAATGCTACGGCTTTCTTCTCCTCAACCTTCTTGTCCTCCTTCTTCTCCTTGGCATCAACATCATGATCATACTTGTCAAATATCAACACCTCTCCAAGCAAGTCATTTGGCTTCTTTGTATCAAGCCCATCTCTTTGCAACATGAGGATCAACATCTTGAATCTTGGAGGTAGACTAATCAAGAACTTGTGACAAAAGTCTTGATCTTGAGTCTTGTAGCCTAGGCTCTTGAGATCATTCACTATCACTTGTAGCCTATGAAACATCTCTAGGATTGTTTCATCCTCCTTCTTGGAGAAGGTCTCAAACTCACTCTTGAGCCCATAGAGCTTGGCACTCTTGACAACCTTAGTGCCCTCATATGTTTCACTCAACCTTGTCCACACTTCACTTGCTCGATCCAAGTCCTTGATGCCTTCAAATATCTTGGCATCGATGGCATTGTATATGGTGTTGAGTGCCATTCGATTGCAAGTGCGGTTTGCTCTATCATCATCGGTGAGCTTGGTAGGATCAAGGATGACATAATCACTCTCTGTCACCTCCAATACTCTCTCATGTATTGATCCAAGGTACATAGTCATCTTTCTCTTCCAATGGTCAAAAGAACTCTCACCATCAAAGTGTGGTGGCTTTCCCCCAACATGGTTGAACACAATACTAGCCATATCTTGCACCGAAGGGTGTTAATCCTTGCTTAAACGGTGACCACGGCTTTGATCCCACTTGAAAGGTCCTAAATGGCTAGAGGGGGCGTGAATAGCCTAATAAAAAATTCTACAAAGCGCTAAACAAACTTGTTAGAACCACAAATGGCGATAAAAAGCGTTTGCTCTAGCTCTACTTATCGGCAAGCCTCCTAGTAACAATTCTAGTTGCTATGATCTCTAATTCACTCAAAACTATGTCACTAAGATACTCTAGGTGAACAAACTAGATTACACTAAGCAACTAGCAAAGCTACACAAACTACACAAGCACAAAATATAGAACAAAGTAATGCAAGGTAGAGAGGAGGTGTTATACCAATGTGTAGAGGTGAGTCACCCAATCACCGGAGATGATATCACAATATAATCAAGATGAAGCCAATCACCGGGAGACAACAATCACACAAAGGAGAGACACAAGATTTAACCCGAAGTTCACTTGAGCACCCTCAAGCTAAGTCTCCGTTGTGCCGACCATCTCACGTGTGGGGCAAGGTAGAGCTCACTCCTAGCCAATCACTAGGCTACTTGCACCCAAGCAAATGAGGGGTAACTCAATGGCACGAGCAATCCACTAGAGTATCAATTTTGGCTCTCCGTCGGGGAAGATCATAAACCCCTCACAAATCAACCGGAAGTGGGCAAGAACAATCTCCTTTTCTTCCCAACGCTTCCACCAATCACCAAGCCGGCTAGGAGTGGTGCTCTCCAAGAGCAACAAGAAAACCACCGGCTCACAACGCTCCCCAAGTGCCTCTAGATGCAAAGATCAAAATAAGATGCACTTGAATCACCTCAACTCTCAAGAATTAAGCTCACAAGCAAAGGATTACTGCAGTCAATTGATGAAATGACCTTCCTCCGTTAAATATGACCTAGTTAAAGCATTGAAGCTGGCACATAGTCATCCCAGTGTTTTGTTACACTCCAAAATCTTAAATTTATATTAGTTGCAGATATGTATTAGTTGCAAAAGTCTACTCATTAGTTGTCTAGATGATCCTCAACTCCTGGTTCTATTAGTGGCAGCATCCTGAGCAAACCTTGTTATTTATACATGGGCATATATACTCACACACAACGGCTTCATGAACATTTATTAAAAAACTGACGATGCATAATCATGTGTACCAGTTCACAATTCTCATGCCCTCAACACGTGATCTGATAATGTTTTTATGTATGTGTAAAGGACGAGTTTCATGTACATTTCATGATGTTTGTCATCCACAAGTTTAACCATGACATAAATCATATTTCTCTGCGAGAGGTTGCAAGGGCTAAGTAACATGATCCATGCCTACTATTCATGCACATGGTCATGTAAAATAGTTCATCCTGGTGATCCCATGCGCTATCAACAGTAGAATGGCATGATTGCATCGGAAAAACTTGGTGGCGAAACGCCATCATTGGCAGTTTCAGAAAATAGACAGTGCTATGGCCCACAATACTACATGTTTTTGTTGTTGTGCCTCTTTTAGGATGGAGGCGCTACTAAAAGGGAGGGCACATGAGGAGGAGGACATGCTTAGGCAATGGTCCCGTGCTAGAGAGGAGCGATGCATGGCCATGGAGGTTGTTTCGGAAGGCGGGCGTGCAGTGGAGGCCGCTAGGTTTAGATGAGCGTGGGTGGATGCCACCGTAGAGAGCATGAAATTTGTCAGGATCTGGTTGGCAGGGATCATGATGGGAGCAAGATGGTTGAAATAGAAAAGTAAGGTCATCCTTAGATCCCATAAATAAGGGTTTGAGGAAGAAGTTGATGATCTACTTCCTTTTTTAGAAAAGGGAATATATTGATATCCCAGCCTCTGCATTGACTAATACATATAGCTATTCCTTATTACACAACACTTCAAACTCACAAACTCAAACCCAAGGCACGCACACCAAAGTTTATCGACCAAGTTAACTCATCAAAATATAAAAGTGTTACACACGTCCTCCAGCAGCCTGATAGAACACCACTTCACGCCGAAAATAGCCGTCTCACGCAGGTCATCTCAGATAACTCAAATGTTGGCCATCACCTCCCACGCCGGTCTCTGCCAATTTCATGGGCGCCTCCCACGCTAGCCTCCTCACCAAATTCGTGGTCCACTGCCACCAGATGTGAGACCGTCGAATTGCCATGCCATCGTGTTCCTTCTCGACCGCCTTCCTCCATCTTTAACACCGCAATTTTGAGTCCTCAACTAGGTCTCTAACTTCGTCGCTACAACGTTGGCCACCACAGTAGACTGACCGAGATTTGTCTTCTGCGACAGCCACCGCCCTGTCTGACCGAGCCACCTGTCGTCGTCGATGCCGGCAATCACCGTCTTCGAAAGCGAGTAGCTCCGACCACCGCCGTCGGCAAAGGCACCAGCCACCAACGGCCACGCGACATTGTCGTGGCCCTTCCTCACCTCTGCAGATCCAGCCGCCATCGCGCATCATCGCCGACGTTGAAGCGTCCACACCGGGAAGAGTCCATGCCGACATGGCCCATCGGAGCAAATGTGGGCCACGAACGACGCGAATCGGCCACGGAGAAGCCCGCGTGGCACTCAAAGGTAGAATATGTAGGGTCCTCTGCTGGAGGGGGATTTTTGCCCAGCAGCTATCACACCCCACTTCTGAGGTTCCTTAATCACACGTATTTGCGCCAGGATCATGCACAAATACGACTAATTAAGTATGGATATGATATCAAAAACTATACTTTTATTGCTATTGAGGAAAATATGATACAGGGTTCGGGCTTACATGGCTCGGCCATAGGCCTAACATCATAAACCTATCAGAGATCCTACGCAGCACCTATATCAGGGCTTCATTCCTACAGGCAAGCTTGGAGTGCGGACAAACCCCTGGACTTCTTCCTAAGGCACGTTCCTATAACTTGATCACAACTTCTTCACGTAGCTCCTTCATGATCACCTCCGTCTTTAGGTTTCCTCCTTGTGGTCCCATCCTTGCGTCATCCTTCATAGCTCAATTTCCTTGGATACACTCCTGCAGCTAGCATTCTAAAAATAGAAATAGAGGGGTGAGTACTTTTGTACTCAGCAAGTCCCAACCGGAGGGTGAGGGGTTACCATTAGGGGTTGGGCCCTAGTAGAGCTTACTACTCTCACTAGTTCTCGGGTTAGTTATTGATTAACCAAGCCTAAGGTAACAGATTACATACCAGATCATTTTAAGTGTGTGTTTCTAATCACGGATGTTTCGGCCTAGCATTTGCCCATTCCAAGGACGTGGCTATTCGAATGGATTTAGGTAACTCTGTAGAGGTTGTACACTTTCCCCACACGATAGGCGTTGTCTACACCACGGCCAATGGTTCGACAGGCCTAACGAGATCTCGTACCCACATGGTAGCCAACCTAGATATTCATATAATTCCTTCCACGGCTTTATCAGGGGTTGTAACTTGCTACGGAAGATACAACCCTGTACGTAATCTCTACAGAGGTTGTCATCCCTATACGTAGCCTGCCCTGCGGAGCACGACCATCCCTGTATGTAGCTTCAATACACACTACGGAGGATGTCATCCCTGTACGTAGAGGGAACCCACTACGGAGGCCGCCACCCCTGTACATAGCGAACGGTGCTACGAAGGGTGCGTCCCTGTACGTAGTAAACATCTCTATACATATTCTGTGCACAACTTGGCCAATACCATAACCTCAAGCTTACGTGGAAGATCACCAAGCAACCACGCCAACCAGACCACGGGTCGTTCTTACCGTGTCGTCTCCTGATAGACCGCCTGCCTACTCCGGCCTCCTAGGTTAGGAATTATACTTCAATCTAACGGGGTGTGAGATCTAGCCGTCCCATACCGACGTGTGGCTGTACGTAATATCTCACTAGGTAGAAGGTCCATGACCCGATCCTTAGGGAGAGAGCTCTCCAAGACAGGAAACCCTTACTAGGCGAAACCTGCCGAGTCGATCCATCCCACCGACCGCCCCAAACTCACTTTTTGTTGATTAAGCTCGATTATTAAACCATATTCCATATATTACTTAACATCATTTATCGTATGTTAACAACAACTTGAGCACATAGCTCATCATCATTCTCAAGCACATAGCTTCTCAATAATACCAACCACATAGCTTATCATTAATCTCATACATACACCATGTATGTAATATTCTCATCAATCTCATACATACACCTAGTATGTATTATTCTCAAATCCACATACGATAATAGGCCATGATCTCAAGTCTCATATATTATCGTCATTATTTAATTAAGTCAAGATTAAGGGGGGGGGGGGTAAGGACTTGCCTCTATCCCCGATGAGTATATCCAAGGTTCTTGGTCCCGATGCTCCCGACTCACGTGGCTTGGTGTAGCGATGCTCTCGAATCCGTCGAGTGGTCTCGGTGTCGGCAAACATGAAACACAAGCATGGCAATTAAAAGCAACCAACGTTCCTACGTGGGTTAGCTCCATCGAGGGGATGGATAGGTTAGCGACGCACATGCATTTGTATATGCCTAGGATTAGAGAGGGTGAGAGACCTAATCTATGGTTAGCCACACATAAGCGTATACCCGTATGTCGGGCGTACCTTATGTGTGTAGAGAACACGTATACAGGGCATGTGTTATGGAATACACATACACAAGTATACGGCTATGTTAGAGGGGTTAGCCATGCGTGGATATATTTGATAGGTATCTACGTATATTTATTTATATAGCAATATGTGCTTTTATATCTAATATACATATAACCTACCGCGTATATCTAGCATGTGGACAACTAGTATACCCGCATATTCACGTACGTGAGGTGGTGTACATGCATACACGGATATACGGTGCATAGTGTGGTTAGTGAAAGAGGGTTAAATTAGGGTTTACTTCATCTACCGAGCACAATTAAATATAAAGGGCAAACTCAACTAGAACTTAATGGGCATCAAATAATGGGACAAGGGCATGAATAAATAGGGCATAATTTTAGAGGAATTATAGAACTGGAACAGAGCAATTTGGAGTTAGGTTGGCGAAGATATGAATTTCTAATGATTTAATATAAAGCGGGAATATGGAATATAAACATGGGAATTTATTCTGGAAATTGGAATTACTGAAATACTGTGGGAATACATGGGTAGGACCTGGGGTGTACCTAGTTTATTTAGGAATTTTTCTGGGAATTTTTATGTAAATGGAAAATGGGTTTTCACTCTCCCGTGTACATTTTCCCGGGTGGCCATAGCAGTGCCCTAATCGGCTGACGCGTGGGTCCATAGCTGTCTGGTGGCCTGCACCGTGGGCTTAGTCCACCACGCGTGGACCAATCTAGGTGCTCCACCCTTTTCTCTCTGTATTTCAGTGAGCCAGGCTCACGGAACAAGAGGGGAAAAGGAGTGAGGCAATGACATGCGGGGGCCACGGGGAAAAGGATAAGGTGGAGGTGTTGCCAATCGTTCCTGGTCCTGCTTGCCCGTCGCTCCCATCCGTTCGGTCACGGCACGGGTACGCCGCCCGTCGTCCTCGTCCCCAAATCGAGCGAGTCGAGAGGGAGAGCAGGGTAGAGCGGAGGGGATGGGGCAGCAGGCTGCCTGTTGCGTGCGTGTCGGCGCGACGGAGCCGAGCTCCGGCTCTGCTGGCGTTCGGCATCGAGCTCTGACATGGCCGGAGTGCACGGCGTTCGGCGGCGCGTGGCGCGTCCATGGCGAGCGCGGCTAGGCAGCTGCGAGCTCCTCGTCGGTGGGCGGCCTGGCGAGGGCGGCTGGTGGTGCTGCTTGCTGCTCGCGCGGTAGGGCGTGCTCAGGGCGGCGGCGAACGCGTGTGCTGCTCGGTGGCGTGCGGCGCGCGTGGCGAGTGCGGCCCGGGACGGCGGCGTTCGCCAGCGCGGCGCGTGGCTGCGGCACACCGGCGGCGAGCGCGGGCTGCCGGCGCGGCTGGGCGCGCTACTCGGCACCATCGGCCTCGGCAGGGCGGTCCTGCGCGCGGTCGCGCGGAGCACGGCGGTGCCCTATGTCCTCGGCGGGCGCGGAGGCGCTCTTGGCCATGCACGGCAAGGCGGCGGCGTCAATTGCAGAGAGGAGTGGAGGAAGGGGAGCAGGATCGCAGTGTTGCGCAAGCTCCGTTCCTCTCTTCCCAGCTCTGCTCGGAGCTCGCTGAGGCGAGGTTCCCGGCGTCCATGGAACGCCTATTTATAGGCGTGGGAGGAGCGGCTCTCGCCGGAGATATTTTCCGGCAGGGGAGGCCCGCAACAGCTTGGCGACGGCCTGGAGCATCGGCGAGCACAGTTGCTACGATGTGACCCGTCGGCGCGGCGTTCACTCGCCGGACGCGGTGAGGACGCGGCAACAGCGGCTTCGGCACAGAGGTCCACGATGTTGCTGTTCCCTCGTCGTCGTTCTTAACCGCCAGCGCGAGGTGGGAAGGGGACTGGTGCGTGGGCCTCACACGTCGGTGAGAGGAGGAGGGAGAGGGTTGCTGCTGGCATGATGGGACAGCCCGGGGAAAGGGTCAGCGATGTGGCTGTAGCTTGGTCAGCGGCGCTGTGCTCGCGTGCGTCGTGTGCGTGGGCAGCAGAGGGGAAAAGATGGAGGTGAGGGGTGGAGCTGACTGGTGGGTCCAGCTCGTCATTGGGAGAAAGGAAGAGAAGATGGTGTTGGGCTGCTGCTGACTCTGAGCTGGGCCGAGGTGGCCAGCTGGGCCGGCCTGTTGCGGTGGAAATAGTTGCGATGGTCATTTCCTTTATTTCCATTATCATTTTCCAATTTCCATTTGCATTATATATATATACCCACATATACTTGTATATATGTTCATGCGTGTATATATACATGTAACCAAGCTCATGTATATATTTGTATTTGAATACACACACTTGCGTATATATATTGTTCATGTATACGCATTCATATGTGTGTATGTATATATTCATGAGATGGCTCCTTTAGTTTCCCAGATAATAAATAAATTAAGCACCTTGTAATCTGGAGTTGGTACTTAAAGATGGTTGGGGATGCGACGGTTAATGAATCAAGGGGAAAGGTCGACGAGGGGTATTTGGTGGGGTGTCATGGGATAGGTGGTTTGGTAAATTGAGCAAACGGTGAAGGGGATTATTTGGTGGGTGATGACAAGGAAATATTATTTGATGCCAAAATAAATTCTAGGGCTCACACGGGCAAGCAAACAAGCAAGCAATCATACATGCATTCCTAAATAATTCTATATGGTGAGTTTTTAATGCAAGGTTTTCGAAAACGGTTTTTGGTTGTGCGGAAAATAAATCAAGTTTTAGATGTTAATTATAAAAGTTCAAAATTTTAGTGATTTTTAAAATGATGCAAAAACACGGGTGTTACAGCAGCACTCAAAGGTAGAACATTGGATTAAATATGGGTCCTTCTAGAGATGTTTCGAAAACCAGAATTTTTTAGGATGTATTAAGTCCAAATATTATTTGGCACTAGACTAACATGCAAAAAAAATCTAGACATACCTTTTTAGCTTGTAGCTGTTAGACATTAGGATCTACTAGCAGCAACATCTAGTCGGGTAGAACACTTGAACACGGTAAATATGGGAGGATAGATCGAGAGTGAGAGGGAGATGTGGAGTGTACAGACCATCGGAAGGAGCAGAAGAGCTGGATCCGGTGGCCATCACTAGTTCGTTGATGAAGCTCTGCGCACGGGCAGCGATAGTCGTAGAAGGGGCGTCGCTGGCGAAGTCCGGTGGTGTAGTGGTGGCGCAGTGGGGTCGACGGTGAAGACGGTGGCGGTTTCCGTTGCACCCGCGCACCCTCTCAAGATCGGAATAGGGTTTATCGGTGGGGAACAGTAACTCACGGTGAATCTCGTACTGAGAGCCGCTGCCCCCACCTCTATTTATTATTGCGTAGTGCGACGGGGCCCCATCAACTATGTAGGGTTGGGCGCCCCCGATCAGGGCGCATGACCAAGGCCCAATAGGCCATTAGGCTTATTGGTTAGGAGATCAATCTAACATTCTCCCCCTTGATCTCAATCTTTATTCTTTTAACTTCAACTTTACATTTCATATGCTTTACATTGTTTTCATTCCATCATAGATAATGCATAGAGCGTGCTTCATCGTCATGGTCAATCATCGATGGATATAACAGCTACAATTCACGTCTCTGATTTGAAATAGATTCTTTTACGTTTGGGCCCTTTATTGTCCAGGAATCATAGGCTTTCCCTTAAACCCATGCCGGCTACATGTTCTCTGAACACGTTGGGTGGTAAGCCTTTTGTAAGCGGATCCGTGAGCATCTTTTCAGTATTAATATGCTCAAGACTTATCATATGATCCCGGACTCTATCCTTCACAACATAATACCTTATGTCAATATGTTTGGTAGCACCACTTGACCTATTGTTGTGAGCATACTGTACTGCTAGATAATTATCGCAGTATAACTTTAGTGGTCTATAGATGTCATCAACCACTTTCAAACCGGGTATGAACTTCTTTAGACAGTTCACCTGCCCCGTTGCCTCATAACATGCTACAAATTCGGCATACATTGTGGACGATGTAGTGACAGTTTGCTTTGAGCTTTTCCATGAAATAGCTCCTTTTGCGAGAGTGAACACATATCCTGACGTCGACTTTCTATCATCTCCCGCATAATCAGAATCTGAGTACCCCACCAATTGGAGAGAATATGATTTTCTATACGTTAACATGAGGCCTTTTGTGCCTTGTAAATATCACAGGACTTTCTTTACCAATTTCCAGTGTTGCAATCCTGGATTACTTTGAAATCTGCTAAGCAACCCGGTAGCATAAGCCAAGTCAGGGCGCGTACACACTTGAGCATACTGTAAGATTCCGATAGCTGAAGCATATGGAACCGCTTTCATTTGTTCGAGCTCTAACTGGTTCCTGGGGCATTCAAAATCCCCATATCTGTCGCCCTTGACTATGGGAGCAGGTGATGGACTACATTTGTGTATACTAAATTTCTTTAAAACATTCTCTATGTATACCTTTTGTGACAGTCCTAATACCCCCTTTCTTCTATCTCGGTGAATTTCTATGCCCAAAACATATGATGCTTGACCAAGATCTTTCGGGTAGAATGTCTTCTATCTTGGTGAATTTTGAGGACAAAAACTTCTTTGTTTCATGTAGCAGACTGACATCACTACTTGTAGTAGAATGTCATCCACATACAAAATTAGAAAAATGTATTTCCCATCCCTAAACTTTGCATAAATGCAATTGTCCTCGACATTTTCTTTAAACCCAAAATTTCTTATTGTTCTATCAAACTTCAAGTACCACTGCCTTAAAGCTTGCTTCAATCCATAAATGGATTTCTTTTGGTGGCATCCCATTCTTTCCTTTCCTTCCATGACAAAACCTTTCGGTTGTGCCATGTAGACATTCTCTTTCAATTCTCCATTGAGAAATGCCGTCTTTACATCCATATGATGTAATTCAAAATCATAATGTGCCACTAATGCCATTATTATTTTGAAAGAATCCTTACATGAGACTGGAGAAAATGTCTCATTGTAGTCAATCCCCTCTCTTTCCATAAAGCCTTTCACCATGAATCGCGCTTTATATCTCTCTACATTCCCTCTAGAGTCATATTTTGTTTTGTAGACCCATTTACAGCCTACTGTTTTGGCTCCTTTTTGAATATGTTCTAAGTCCCAAACATCATTTGAGCTCATAGAATTCATTTCATCTTTCATTGCTTCTAACCACTTTGATGAGTGATTGCTCCTCATGGCTTCTTCATACGAGGTGGGATCATCATCCATATGAAACTCTTCATATTATAGATTTCATAATCATCAGAAATAGCTGATCTTCTAGCACTTTGAGACCTTCTAGGGGCCTCCTCATTTGGCACATTTTTCACTTGAGGCTGTTGTTGCTCCCCCTCATTTGTGGTAATGGGTTCTATAGGCTCCTGAAGAACAGGCTCCTCATTTTCATTTTCTTGTATTGCCATAGGAGGAATAACAACAGGTGCTGGTACCGCAACTTCTCACGTTGCCAGTGCAGCAGCGACAGGCAATTCAAAAAATGCTCCTGAATCATTGGAGTAGGCACATATACCCGCTTCTCCTCAAGATCAATTTCTTGAGCTACCAAGCTCCCCCTCATCATTTCATCCTCTGAAAGGTCCCTAGTGGTTTTTGGTAATTGAGTGACAACATTAGGTGAACTAATATGTGTGATTGAGATAATACACAGGAGATTAGTTCACATGCGATGATGCAATGGGGGAGCTTTATTGCATATGAGACATGACATGGAGTCATGTGACCGAGGTGGTGAAGATCAAGATGAGGCTTGGCTTGATGGACCGGTTGCAAGTGTGAAGGGCAAGTCGAGGCAGTGAAGTGATGGACCGCGAGGCGGTGAAGCTTGGGCAAGACTTGGCGCCGACGGACCGACGCAACGGTGAAGAGCAAGTGAGGTCAAGATCGATGGACCAAGAAGGTCATATGATGATATGAAGTGGATCATATCATTCTTTGATCGTGTTGGTGCATGTGTTGCATCCGCGCTTGGAGGAGATGGAGCGGAATGGAAATGCGCAAGGCAAAGGTATAACCTAGGGCATTTCATTTCGCCGGTCATAGGTGTGTAGAGAAGTTTATGACCGGGTTTAGGATAGATGGCCGTACTATCAAGAGGGGCAAACTTGTTTGCATATCGGTCATCTAGTGCCACTTGTGCGATCTAACTGCGATGTGTTAGGATCGAAAGTGGCGTGGTAAGAGCTAACCCGTCCTTTGAAATGATTGTGAAAATGCTATGCTGGCATTTCTTAAAGCAATCAAAGGAAACAAGTATAAAACCCATCCCCAATAAGATGTGAATTGGCCGACATTCCCAAGTAAACCACCATGTCGGTGATCCGAAATGGAATCTGTCAACGGGATAGATCTTGCCATCTTAGATATTCATCCGCAAGCGCGCGGATCTATCATTGTAGCATTTCACGGAAGTATTCAGGTATCGTTATTTATATTTTCCCAAAGGAAGGCATGTGATTAATAAATTAGCATGGCATCTGAATAGAGGAACATGTGTTTGCTTAGACCAAAATGTGTGGGTAAGCAATAACGGTTCATGGATAGTGTGACACACACTTAAGAATCCACCAGCAAAAGGATAAAGAAAATAGATAAAAAAATAAATGAATAAATGAATAACCTAATGGAGTAGTTCTAATGTATCTAGTCATGGCCATACAAATGAATAGTTAGGGATTTAATCATGGTTAGGTCTAGGATAGCGGGGACACTCCTTGGATACCATACGGCCCGATAGGAAGCATTTACGAACTCCTACGAACATAAACGTGGGGGATTTCAAGGACGGTCAAGGCTTGTTCGACTCAAGCCGCCTACCCCCTCAACCGTGGCATGCCCTCATATCCCGCAGTGTCGTAATACCCGAGCACCATGCCCGCATATTAGAGCACTACTCTTGTCCCCCCCGGGATCCCCACTCGTCGAATGGACCGGACTAGAACAAGAGCAAACCCGAAGGAACAACGAACCGATATCCCACCTCTAATCAAGTTAGGCATATGATGATCGATGAAGAAATGTGATGAACATGTCAAGATTATGATATGTAAACTATATGCTAGTTCATATACCAACACAAGAACATGAACAAAACTATACTCTAGTTCATAAGTTAGGCCAAGAACATAGATATAAGACTTGTAAATAGAAGAATGCTCCATAGAGTAGATGTATTACCAAAGCACTTTCTTCTAGGAGACAAGCCCTCCTTGTAGCTCTTCTACTCCAAGTGTTAACTAAGAAAGAATAAAGAAGAAAGAAGAAGAAGAAAGAAGAAGAAAGAAGAAGTAGAAGAAGAGAGAGAGGTAGAGGTGGTAGAGAGAGAGAGATTGCTGGTTTCTTTGGACTCCAAGTGGTGTGTGTTGTTGAGAGGGGAGAGAGGGGGCCTACTTATACACTTGGAGGAGGGGCCTAAGTGCTAATTTACACCAAAACCGACCTGGTAAACCTTCCTTGTATGCAAAACCGACCAACTAAGGGCGGAAACCCCGCTTGGAAGGTGCACGAACCGCCTCCCGAGGTCGGGCGAAAACCGCCTCGGGGAGGGTGCCGCCGCACTGTGGTGCTTGCGCACCCCAGGCCTCGCCCGGGTCTCGGTGGGGTGTCGTCTTTCGCCCTCGAAAAGTTGTGGGCCGGGCTTTGCTCGGCCCATTTGATGTTTTGGATCGATTTGCTCTTGGGCTTGGATTTTGCAATAATGCGCTTTCCGGAAGGCGTACTTTGGTCATTTTTCACTTGCTTTTATTAGAAATCTGCAAAATAAAATATAAGACACTACAAGTGGAATTTATTAGTGATAAATGTATATGAGTATAAAAAGGTTTAATTTTACTCCCTTTATGGTAGTAAGTTGACGGGAAAAATATGTCGTTGGTTAGTCAACACTAACACACTTGCACATGGTGATGTACACGTGGTGGTGTTGGCACATTTGCAAAGGCGGCGGTGGTTTGTAGGGTTGAGTTGGGTTTGGGTGCCGCTCATCCTCCCGCCGAGCTTGCGAAAATGAGATGCTTATTTTCTATTGCGCCGGATGCAAGCTGGTGGTGAAAACATGCTATCCCTCGTGCTCAAGTTGGTATACTTGTTGGGTAGCATGTCAAAGTGAAGCGTCGTAGAAATGATGATCTCGCGTAGGATTTCAGCCGGCATCCTGGGCCGGACGAGATCGGATCCCCTAATCGAGCGCCGTCGCGTCGAGAGTCCGATCGATTCCGTAAGGTCCGGAATCGGCTCTTGATCTGAACGGAGCGTCCGGTCACCTTGACCGACGGTTCTTCGGCCGTGTTAAGCGTAGGACCGGCCGCTTGTCCTTTTTCGACCCGACCGACCGAGCGTCGGTCACCCTTTGACCGGAGCGCCCGGTCGCTGGACCGGAGCGTCCGGTCACCCCTGACCGGAGCGTCCGGTCACCTCGCAGAGAGCGTGTTTTGATCCCCAATGGCTCTATTTGGCTTGGGGCTGTAAATAGAGGTTGTGGCCGGGCATGGCTCGGGGCTGAGCACCTTGGGGACTTTGTGTCCATGCTTGAGAGTGCTAGAGAGCCCTTCCACTCACTCTAACTTGATAGTGTTCATCCGATTGAGTGAGAGATCGATTCTAGTGCGATTGCTTTGAGAGATTGCATCGTGTGGCACTAGGTGATCGTGTTGCAAGCGGTGTGCTTGTTTCTTCTTAGAGGTTGCCACCTCCTAGACGGCTTGGTGGCAAGAGGTTCCGTGAAGCATGCCGAGGAGATTGTATGGTGCTCCGGACAAGCTTGTGAGAGGTTCGTGCTCACTTCGCGAGGATCGTGAAGAGCAACTCTAGTGGAGAGTGTCATTGAGTTACCACACTTGGGTGTGGGTTCTTGCGGTGCCCTCTGAGAGATTGGCTTGAGGATTCCCATCTTGTGAGTGTTTCTTGCGAGCTCCCACCGTCGGATTTGGCACCGGCCATTAAGCTTGCGAAACATCAAGTGGGTGAATCGCCAAAACCGTGGAACCATCAAAGTGTTGGTCGACACAACGAGGAGTAGGGGGAAGTTGGCAAGCTTCCCGAGACCTCGGTAAAAAATCGCCGGTGTCATCTTGTGTCCACACTTCACGGTGGTTTGCATTCTCTTCATCACAAGCTTTGTATTTACATTCCTATATATATATATATATATTGTGCTTGTGTTTGTGGAGTAGCTCTTGCAATTAGTAGCTTGTGTAGCTCTCTAATTGCCTACTTGGTTGTGTAGCTAGAAGTAGTGTTGTAGCATCTATCTTGCTTGTGTAGCTTGTTTAGTTGCTTTGCTTAGTTTGTGTAACTAAGCATTTTGAGCCTTTGGGTTAGGCGTGTGTCGCCTTGTCCATTGTGCATCTAGTGAGCTTAGAGGCTTTGTGCTTTTGCTTACTAGAATTGTGTAGGAGCTCCCCTTGCTTGAAGTACTAGTGCTTAGGTTTGTGTGACCTTGCATTAGAATTGTTTAGGAGCTCAAGCTAGGCTTGTCACCTCACTCTTCTTGTATAGAATCTTTTGTGAGGTGATTTAGAGTCATAGATAGAGGGGTGAAGTCTTGGCTAGACCGATAAGTTTAATTCCGCATTAGTCTCGGTTAGCCGGTGCGATTAGTTTTTGAAAGGACTATTCACCCCCTCTAGTCCGCCATCTCGACCCTTCATCCTCTAAGAAAATAGCGTGTCTCGTTTCTACAAACTTTGTATGTCCGTTTGGACAAGAGAAACGATAACCCTTGACTTTTAGGGTAGCCAATAAAATGGCAACTCACTGCTTTGGGATCAAGTTTTCCAATGTTTGGGTTAAACACTTTAGCCTTAGCAGGACTCCCACACACACGCAAGTGGTTCAGTGAGGGTACCCTACCTGTCCACAATTCATACGGTGTTTTGGGCGCCAATTTGCTTGGTACTCTATTTAGAATGTGAATGGCGGTTTTCAACGCCTCCATCCACAAACTCATTGGTAGGTTGGAGTAACTCATCATACTAAGCACCATATCCATGAGGGTGCGGTTATGCCTTTCATCTACTCCATTACATTTGAGGCTCGCCCGGTGTAGAAATCTTGGGCTACAATTCTATTTTCTGCAAAAAATCTTGCAAAAGGTCTAGGAACTTGTCACTATGGGGTATGCCGACCGTAGTACTCCCTCTACGGTCGATCCGACTATCTTAATCTTTAATTCATGCAGATTTTCAACTTTAGCATTAAATATCTTAAATTTATCCAATGCTTACGTTTCTTTCTTTAATTGGATAGATATAGCCAAACCGGGAGTAATCTTCCGTGAATGTTATAAACGAGTCATACCCATCCACACTTTTCACAGAAACGGACCACGGATATCTATGTGAATTATCTCTAAAATTCCCGTGCTTCGTTTGGCATTCTTTTTTATTTTCTTTACATATTTTTCTTTAATGCATTCTATACATTGCTCTAAGTGTGAGAACTCTAAAGGAGGAAGAATTTCATTCTTAAGCAATCTTTCTATTCTCCCCCTCGAAACGTGGCCTAAACGACAGTGCCATAATTTCGATGATACATTAGTAGTTTTCTTATGCTTTCTATTTGTATACCGATTCGATGACGACACATTCACATTCACATCACATATAGAATTCACATTCTCATGAAGTGATAATAAATAAAGCTCGTCTTTGCCAAAAGCAAGATCAATACATTCATTATTAAATAATATTCGACATTTTCCATGTCCAAAATGACAATCATAACCATCATGGTCCATTTTAGAAACACTAATCAAGATCCTTTGCAAAGAAGGTACATAAAAAAACATCTCTAAGTAAAAGTATGAAGCCATCAGCAAGTCGTAGCTCAACATCGCCAACGGCCTCAACATCTCCTTTCGCACTCCATTTGCGACTCTAATTGAACCTTCACTTCTTTGAGTAGTTCTCGTCGAATAGAATCCCTGCAAACAATTAGCAACATGAATAGTTGTTTCCTCGAGTCAATCCACCATGTGGATTTAGAATAAACAATATACAGGGATTCATTTACAAATGTAATAATGTTCTCAACTTTGCATTTCATGATATATTTCAAGTAATCAGGACAGTTATTCTTGCGATGTCCCTTCTTCTTACAGTGCAGGCACTGATCTTCATCCACTATAGCCAGATTCTACTTGGGCTGATGCATGGGAGCCTTTCCATGTGGCTTTGAGGGAGAGTTGGCATTAAAGTTCTTTTTCTTGCTATTTTGTTTCACATAGTTGAGAGAACCACCCTATGAAACCTTTAGCCTCTCCTCCACTTGGCACACATAGCTATACATTTCTCTAAGTCCCATTTTTTAGGCTGCATGTTATAGCTAATAACAAAGCTTTCATATTCTTTTTTGGCAAGGAAGCAAAAATCAGATGGACAAGAAAGGGGGGTCTGAAATATCGTTGACGGTCGTTAACTACCTATTTTATACCGTCAACACCGCATAAAACATTCACTTTTGGCTATCAAACTTAGTGGTAGGGTTTAAATCTAACAAGTTCCACAAGTTTTGGTATTTCAAAGTGCAATGCAGGAATTCTCCATTTACCATCAATAAAAAGTATCTTATATGGCAAAACGAAGTATACCATCGCCGGTGTCATCTTGTGTCCACACTTCGCGGTGGTTTGCATTCTCTTCATCACAAGCTTTGTATTTACATTCCTATATATATATTGTGCTTGTGTTTGTGGAGTAGCTCTTTAATTGCCTACTTGCTTTTGTAGCTAGAAGTAGTGTTGTAGCATCTATCTTGCTTATGTAGCTTGTTTAGTTGCTTTGCTTAGTTTGTGTAACTAAGCATTTTGAGTCTTTGGGTTAGGCGTGTGTCGCCTTGTCCATTGTGCATCTAGTGAGCTTAGAGGCTTTGTGCTTTTGCTTACTAGAATTGTGTAGGAGCTCCCCTTGCTTGAAGTACTAGTGCTTAGGTTTGTGTGACCTTGCATTAGAATTGTTTAGGAGCTCAAGCTAGGCTTGTCACCTCACTCTTCTTATATATGATCTTTTATGAGGTGATTTAGAGTCATAGAAAGAGGGGTGAAGTCTTGGCTAGACCGATAAGTTTAATTCGCATTAGTCTCGGTTAGCCGGGTGCGATTAGTTTTTGAAAGGACTATTCACCCCCCTCTAGTCCGCCATCTCGACCCTTCACGTGGTATCAGAGCCGTGGTCTCTCATTTAGTGGTCTTAACCGACCCGAGAGGATGACGACTAGTGGGCTAGTTGATGATTGCTTGTGTGACACACATATTTTTGATGGCACGCACTTTGCACGGTGGAAACACCACATGCTTGATCATTTTCGTGCTATGGGATCTAAAGTGTGGTGGGTTGTCACAAGTGGTCTCACCTTCATGATGGACCATAAGAATCTCACCAAAGCTCAAAGGGAACTTTTTAACCTTGATTCAAGTGTCTTTTTGTTTCTAATCAAATCTTTGAGCTTTGATGTGTTTGAGAAGGTGAACACTAGGGTGTCCGCACATGTGTTGTGGGAGGACATCAAGCACACCTATGGCGATGCCTCCACATGGGACGATGGCAAGTACAAGGAGGATGAGGCGCCAAAGGTGGTGGTTCATGAGGATGATGAGCAAGATTGCTCCACCTCATGGTCAAGTGGTGATGATGATCGATCTACCACAAGTTCACTTGACATGGTTGATAATGATGCCACAAGTGTTGCAAGTGATGATTCTACCTCAATCACACTTGATGGCAATGTTGATGGCTCATACTTGGTTGAAGATGCTACTACAAGTTCATCCACTTCATCAACATATTGTCTCATGTCACAAAGTGACTCAAAGGTATCAAGTAGCAATATGATTGATCATGTTGATTCATATGATGAGCTTGTTAGTAGACTTGCTAGCATGACCATGTCTTTAGAAAATGAGAAAGCTAAATCTTTGAATTTGGAGAAAGAAAACTCATTTCTAAAGAACATATGTGAACAACAAGAGCATCTACTTTATGTCACTACTTGTTCACATGATGTGCTAAAATTGGCTCATGAGGAACTTAGTGTTACTCATGATAACTTGGTACAAGGCCATGCTTTTCTCACTAAGAAGTTTTCAAATAAAAATCTAAAACTAGTGAGAGCTCATCACTTGGGTCAATTGATCAATCACATATTTGTGCTAACCCTTGTGATGTAGGCAAGAAGCATGTATCCACCTCTTGCGATGATTTATTAGACATGCCATATTCTTCCTCTTTAGATGCTTGTTCTACTTCTATGTCTTGTGAGACTAACATTTTGAAGGAGAACAATGAGCTCAAAAATGAAGTGAAGAATTTGAGCAACAAGCTAGAGAGGTGCTACAAATCTCAAGTCACCTTTGAGCATATGTTAAAGAACAAAAGAAGCTATGGTGATAAGAGTGGCATTGGCTTCAACAAGGGCAACGGCAAGATAAAAAAGAAGAAGCAAGAAGAAAGAAGCTAGCTCATTTCATGTGCTACCGATGCCATGAAATGGGACATCTTGCTAAGTGTTGCCCAACCAAGAAGCCTCAAGTTGAGCCAAAAGCAAAACCCCAAGTCATTCAAGTCAAAATCAAGTATGAAGCTAAAATTAATGACTTGAAGAAGAAGAAGAAAAACAAGAAGGGGTGGCAAGGCAAGAGCAAGGCATCCAACTCTTATCCAAGATGCCAAGATGATGAGCAAGAAGAATATGCATGCTCACATCAAGTGCCATAGTTGTGATACATTGGGCCACCTAGCTTCGGGTTGTCCAAACAAGCTTGAGGAGAAGGCTCAAGCAAACAAGTTGAAGCAAGGCAAGAAGGAGCATCAAATGAGCAAGGAAGAAAAGGCTCAACGAAAGAGAAGATGCTACCTATGCCAGGAAAGGGGACACATGACTCATTCATGTCCCCTAGGTAACAATTCTAAGCCTATTTTAATTGATGATAATAATATGCTTAGAAAGGATGGAAATGGTACCTCATTGGTTGCTATTGCAAAACATCTCGCTATTCATACTAAGGCTTTGCCTAAGTATGTTGCACCTAACTTTGAGAGGACCCAAACAAGTTTGGGTACCATCAAAAAGTGGATGATTGTGTGTAGGTACCATGGCATTGGAGACTTGATTTAATTGGTTACAAATTGTTCATCATTTGATTGAGTCAAGTTGAAGCAATCATATTCGTCTAACCCAATGCCAAGTCAAAATTGAGTGAAGTCCAAGTGCTACAACATACAAGTGCTTATATTCAAGTTGTGGTGATTTATTGGAATATTTGAAGGCTTGCAAAATATTTTAGTTGAAGCTTGCTCTTTGTAACACCCGTGTTTTTGCATCAATTTAAAATTCACTAAAAATTTAAACTTTTCGAATTACAACTAAAAACTTGATTTATTTTCCGCTAAACCTAAACCCTCGTTTTGAAAACCCTACATTCAAAATCCACTATGAAGAAATTAGACTCCCTTTTGTGCTTGCTTGATGAGCTTATGGTGGCCAAGGTATGTATACTTGATCTAGACTTTAAATTATAAAAGTATATTTATGCATGAGCATGATTTACATTTTCTCTGGGAATAAATCAGCAAACCCTAGATACACATGAGGGAGATATCAATATGTATATTCCTAGCATATATCCATGAACCTATGGAATATATATATATGCTCTTGACAATGTGTAGACCCTAGGAAAAAAAAAAGGGAAATATTAAGGGCATGAGTATCAATACATGTATCTATATGTATGTCCCTCCAAACAGGTATATGTGTAAGAGCTTGATGATAAATCCTAAGAACACATATATATTTACTTGAATAAATACAAGAGGGAGGTATATACATACATATGGGTACAAGTATACATGGAAATGAGAAAGGGGAATAATTGGGGAAAAAAAAAACATGTATACTAATATGTATTCTTTCCAAACAAGGGTATATATTCATTAGTGCTCAATAAAGGGTCCTAAGAATATATTTACTTGAAAGTATAATGGAGAGAAATACATTAAGTATACATGGGAAAGGGAGAAAATAAGAAAAGAAGGAGAATAGAAATGAGGAGACAAGGAAAAGGATAAAGGGAAGATTTGGTGGACTCGATTCTCTTTTGGCCCAACCGCACCCTTGTTGGCATTTCTTAACGCAATCAAAGGAAAGCAGGTATAAAACCCATCCCCAATAAGAGCGTCGAGAGAAATGCGCCACGACATTCCCAAGTAAACCACCATGTCGGTGATCCGAAATGGAACTGTCAACGGGATAGATCTTGCCATCTTAGATATTCATGATTCAAGCGCATGGATCTATCATTGTAGCATTTCACCCGGAAGTATTGAGGGGTATCGTTATTTATATTTTCCCAAAGGAAGGCATGTGATTAATAAATTAGCATGGCATCTGAATAGAGGAACATGTGTTTGCTTAGACCAAAATGTTCATAACAGGGGTAAGCAATAATGGGTCATGGATAGTGTGACACACACTTAAGAATCCACAAACAAAAGGATAAAGAAAATAGATAAAGAATAAATGAATAAATGAATAACCTAATGGAGTAGTTCTAATGTATCTAGTCATGGCCATACAAATGAATAGTTAGGATCATATGCAAACTGATTTAATCATGGTTAGGTCTAGGATAGCGGGAGACTCCCCGGATACCATACGGCCCGATAGGAAGCATTTACTTAACTCCTACGTAACATACTGAACGTGGGGGGATTTCAAGGGGACGGTCAAGGCTTGTCACGACCAAGCCGCCTACCCCCTCAACCGTGACATGCCCTCATATCCGCAGGTGTTGTAATACCCGAGCACCATGCCCGCATATTAGAGCACTACTCTTGTCCCCCGGGATCCCCACTCGTCGAATGGACGGACTAGAACAAGAGCAAACCCGAAGGAACAACGAACCGATATCCCACCTCTAATCAAGTTAGGCATATGATGATCGATGAAGAAATGTGATGAACATGTCAAGATTATGATATGTAAACTATATGCTAGTTCATATACCAACACAAGAACATGAACAAAACTATACTCTAGTTCATAAGTTAGGCCAAGAACATTGATATAAGACTTGTAAATAGAAGAATGCTCCATAGAGTAGATGTATTACCAAAGCACTTTCTTCTAGGAGACAAGCCCTCCTTGTAGCTCTTCTACTCCAAGTGTTAACTAAGAAAGAATAAAGAAGAAAGAAGAAGAAGAAAGAAGAAGAAGAAAGAAGAAGTAGAAGAAGAGAGAGAGGTAGAGGTGGTGGAGAGAGAGAGATTGCTGGTTTCTTTGGACTCCAAGTGGTGTGTGTTGAGAGAGGGAGAGAGAGGGGGCCTACTTATACACTTGGAGGAGGGGCCTAAGTGCTAATTTACACCAAAACCGACCTGGTAAACCTTCCTTGTATGCGCAAACCGACCAACTAAGGGCGGGAAACCCCGTTTGGAAGGTGCACGAACCGCCTCCCCGAGGCTGGGCCGAAACCGCCTCGAGGAGGGTGCGGCCGCACTGTGGTGTAGCGCACCCTTCGGCTCGGCCTGGCCCGGTTCTCGGTGGGGGTGTCGTCTTTCGCCTGAAAAGTTGTGGGCGGGCTTTGCTCGGCCCAGATTTGATGTTTTGGGTCGATTTGCTCTTGGGCTTGATTTTGCAACAATGCTTTCTTTCCTAAGGCGTACTTTGGTCGATTTTCCACTTGCTTTTATTAGAAATCTGCAAAATAAAATACAAGACACTACAAGTGGAATTTATTAGTGATAAATGTATATGAGTATAAAAAAAGGTTTAATTTTACTCCCTTTATGGTAGTAAGTCGGACGGGAAAAAAATATGTCGTTGGTTACCGTCAACAAACTCCCCAAGCTTACCCTTTCTTGGCGTCCCTCGAGCAAAAAAGAGATAAGTACTTGGTTGTTGATCGGGAGTTGCTACTATGCCGATTACGTTTTACAAGTGCGGGGGTTATAATAAGATTTTCTACTAGAGTTTGAATAAAATGGCACATCTTTTTCCCACCCTTTATTACCTTTCATCGTAGCGGGGCTTTTCACTTTTTCTCAAAGCCTTGGGCGGTTGCAGATAGAACGGTTATAACAGAGGTGCTTATCATTCATCCTTTGGATCAACTTTTTATAGGGATTTTATTTAGATAAAATCTATTTTTTTCGAGAAAGCATGGGCTTTATTGCTTTTTTTTTTTTTGGAGAGGTGGGCTACTTTCGCCGTAGACTTTGTCTTTTTTTCCTCTTTTCTCTTTTCTTTTTTTTTTTTTTTTTTTAGAGATGTGGGCTCTACTCGCCCTCGGGCACTTGTCCATTTTTTCATCTCAATTTTTTTTTTTTTTTTTTTTTTAGCCCAAAACATTTCTCTTTTCAAAGTATAGATTCCCGGATGTCAAGTTTCTCTTTTTGGACGAAGTCATAGCAAATCCATTTGTACCATATCGTATTTGGCAACAACTTAGACTAGATAGAGCATATGCAACCCACATGAATCGGGTTTTTCAGGGATGAGTTTTTAGAATTAGCCACTAAACCCAAACTTTAGAGAAATTCGAATTATAAACTAGGCAACGCAGGCAAAGCATAAGACAGAGCAACTATTCATCATTTCAACAAGGGACTAAGACTAAACATTTTTATAACTCATATATATAAGCATTAAGGCACAAAGAAGAGCTACTTATTTTATTTTTGGTTTTTTTTTTTTAGTTTTAGTTTTTTTTTTTTCAATGCAAGACTGCTGAAATTTAAACATGCTAAAATAAAATGAAAATTGAGGGAAATAAATATGCAATGCAATGATACCTGGGGGGTCCTCCCCCAAGCTATCTGGAGGCCTCTTGATCGGGATCGAAGCCTTGGTACCTCTGAGATGCTTCCTCGGCGTGCGTTGCGAGTAGCCATGTTGGACTCAATTGGGTCCATCTCTGCCGACTCTGCTGCTCCCCGCCCTTTGCCACTGCATGCGGTATTTTGCACATGGGAATTGAGCGTATGCTCAATGTTCCTAGTCTTGGACGTCGAGGTCTTTGCATTTGGATCGATAGCCTCCACCCCTTGTGGTGGCTGCCTCGTGCTTGAACTTGTGGGGCATATCATCGGATTTGTCGTCAAAATCAAACTGTTGGCCCTCCATGCTGCTTTGTATCTCCTTCAGGCCACTCTGATGGTGCCGGGAAAACCGAGGCGGCGGCTCCCACCTAGGATCATACCCGGTGTACCCCAGGGTCCCCATAGGGTGAGGCCATGCTTTGCCCTGGAACACTTGGTGTAGGCCGTGGGCGTGGCCGTGGTACGTGGCGTGAAGTAGGGCCCGTGGGAGGAGGATCCGACCTCCGGGTCTCCCGACACTGCGTGAAGAACTGATGGGGGTGTCTTTCTGCGCAAGCTATCAACAGATCTCGAGCTCAAATGTTAGCGCCTGGTTTTTATATTAACTGTAAGTCCGGGTTAGGTAACCGGACTATAGTTGCATAGCCAGGGAAAAGATGACCAAGCTCGCCAGATGGTAAAACCTTAATTAAATGCCCCTGTACAAGCTGCGCAACAGTCCAATAATCCCTGGGTGTGGAAATGTATTCTATCTGCTGATTTTCCAAAGCCCCAATCGCAGAAGCGAGACGTGTGATAAGAGATGTGCAGGTTACAGGAACAGCAACTTTTGTGATAATATGTAAAAAGTTCCGCACATCTCTACCACTTGGAGCTACTTTTACCTTGTGGACAATAGCATAGAGTAATTTTAATTCAACCTCATTCACCCATCTAACCCCCGTGTCTAGGAAACAAAGTCAACGAGATCCGGCCCGGTGGATAAATCTAAGTGATGGGTCTTTGGATCCGTGAGTGGCGAGGTTTGAAAGTACCGGTCTCATGAGCACCGGATATCTCCTCCCAAAAGTGGTTTCTGACAAAGCCGGGGAGAGCAGCATCTATGTTTATTGCACATCTGTAACTGAAACCCCAGTGACGAGCTAGGTCCGCCCATGTAACATGATAAAGTGTACCAAAGAGGCGGAAAGAAATTCCTAGCTGGTCCTCTACTAGTGTGCATAAAAACTGAATGGTCAGGAGGCGAGAACCTTCCTCCTCGAGAGGGGGAATATCCTGCCACCCAACTGCTCTCCAAAGGATAGGGAGTTCATCGTCCATACCTGTCTGATCGAGGAGGTCGGGGTCGATTCCGGGCGTGTGTTGGAACACACGATCCTTGAGTAGGAGATATGCTTGCATCTCCGTCCTTCACGAAGGTCGAGGTGCAGGGCGTTAAACGTCGATTGTCGGGGAGCTTGAGCTTCTTCCTCCCCGACGGGTGCAGCATCTTCTTGCATGGGAGAGTCTTCAAGGTTGTCGAAGTTGAGGGCGGAGCTTGTGCTTGTATGCCGTGAGCTATCCCTTGACGACCGCCTCAACCCGCCGAAGATCTTCCCGGCTTTCTTCATGGCTACTGCAAAAACGATTGAGCGAGACCTCGGGTGTGCAAGGGTTAGTTGAAAGTATGAACTTTCACACCCGTGATCTTGCTCGGCACAATGTTTTTGGTGGAGAAAATGGAGTGTAGAACAAGCGGGAGAGAGTGTGAGAGTGAGAGAGAGTGAAAATGAGGGGTGGGAGCTCTCACACCGGTGCTCGGGCTATTTATAGCCGAGTGTTGACGGTGAAAACACCCTTAATTTACACCATCAAAACACCGTCAATATCCCTATTTGGAAAGGAAGAACAACATTTCATGAACATATTTTATCTAATAACCTAGTTCCACATGTAGATGTCATTATTTTTATGCGAGATATGAATTCGGAGGAAATCCGGTAGGAATAACACGTGTAGAGTCGTCATCCGGTCGAGTGACCCAAGTATGGAAAGTGGGCAAAATACCATCACCATCATGATCACAATGTCCTATGATCTTTTGCCACACAAAATCGAAGTCATTTGGCCACAAGATGAGCATCGGCCGACCAAGGGCCATTTCATCCCGAGACATCGACATGTGGGGACAGCTTCTAGAAGGGGGGGAAGGTCAAGGCCCAATGGACCTGCATCGGCCGACCATAGGCCATTGGCCCAAACCCTCCCCACGTGACTTGCCACGTCACCAATCCATGGGAAACCAAGAGAAGGCACACGATTGGTCGGTCAAGGCGTCCCTTGGATCGTGTGGGTACAAAAGCAGATGTCACGACAAGTTCGGACTCAAGACCTGGCGGCGGTGGGGCCAACATGTTCCTTTTTTGAGGGTGGCCCACAGGTCATGGACCATGGTCGGCCGACCATGGCCCATTTGACCACCGACGTCCCCCACGCCTACCACATTGTCCACGTGATTATTTCATCCGGCCGTTGATCCTAAAAGGCGGTTTTATCCAAGGGTTACGAGGTGGGATCACGCGGATCGATGACATGGTATTTGGGTAGCCCCTACTCCACCTTGGGCTATAAATACCCCCCCCCCCTCTCATTTAGAGTGTGGAGTGGAGTGGAGTGGAGTGTGAGAAGTTGTAAAGGCAAAGCTCCAAGAGAGTGTAGTAGGATAGTCTAGTGTGGGAGTTAGAGTTGAGTCGAGCTGCTTTCGGGATTCCGGGCTGGTCCTCGGAGTGCGGTATAGCTCTAGTTATCTTTTCTCTTGTATTTGGATCTCTACTTTATAATATATAGTCCTTTCTTTACTTTATTCTAGTATTTACTTATTCAGTATTTACTTAGTGCAACTTTGCTCTAGTTGTCTAGACTATAGTTGTAGTGATATAAGTCTCACAAATAGGTGCTTCTACACTTAGTTTGTGGTTTAGTCCGGTTCTTAGTTGAATCCTCGTTTGGATGCGATCATCGCTTTGTCATAGGGTGCTCTAGTTGACTGTGTAGCTACCATCTAGAGTAGTAAGAGGAAGTATAAGCGTGGTGCTTAGACTCGATCTTACACGTGGTTATCGCTTGTTGCACGGATGGATCGTGGTAGCCGATGAGGTAGTGACAGCCCTTACGGTCTCTGTATAAACCACCACGTGTTTAAACAAGTTACTAAAAGGTAAGGCTCAGTAACATAGTAGCTGGGGTAGTGGTGATTGAATTCACCATATCTCACCTCTTGCCTAGCATTCAGTGTAAACCACAACTAGTTGTCTCATCTTTTGTGTCTAGATACATATCACTAAAGTAAAGTTAGAGTCATAGGAGTCTTATACTCACTCGTTGTCCTCCCACCTAGCTATACCTTACTAGTTATCTTTAATTGCCTAAATTGTATCACTCCACCAACTTCTATCCAACCCTTCCTATCATATTTGTTTACCCGACACATTTGGTCGGTACTATATTGAGGTGAACTTAAGGATCTATCTCTCCCACATTAACCTTTTCTAGCTATTGCTTCCCTTGGGCTAAATATAAATAACGATACCTTGGAATACTCCCGGGTGAAGTGCTACAGCGGTATACTCTATGCGCTTGCGGAATCACCAACAGACATAAGATATACCTCACGCATTTCTAGCGGCGTGTTGGTGGAGATAGGTTCTATATCTATTTCTAGTAGCGGCTAAGTAAATGTCAACAAGCATTTTCGCGCCGTTCTTGGGAAGCATACGCCTAGAAAAAGATTAATTGAGATTGAATCAGGAAGTCATCATCAATTTAGTAACCAGCTAGTGTTAGGGCTTACCCTTGCCTGTGTTTCTCTTTATCGTGAAAGAGCGGGCATTGCATGAGTGGATTCAACCTACCGAGCAACTTTGTTGATAATCCGAGAGAATTGAAGGAGCCCTAGAAGGGCGTTCAGTTCCTCCTCGGCCTTCGATTTCAGAGTCAAATCCACTCAAGGAAGGAAGACCCGAACTGCTACCATCACCACCAAAGGTTATGGCTCGAGAAGGCTATCGGCCGACTTTGCCCCCCTCTGGCCGCTAATGTGGCGGACGGGACCGCAAGTGAATTTGGGAGATGCCCGGTTTGAGCTGAAACCTGCGTTGATCAACATGGTGCAAGCAAATCCATTACGTAGGAAGCCCCATGAGGATGCCAATGCGCACCTTCAGCACTTCCTAGAGGTGTGTGGCACCTTCCACGATGAAGAATGTGACATCGGATGCTATTCGCCGCCTCTTCCCGTTCTCCTTTGCTCGGGAAGGCAAGCGGTGGTTCTATGCCAACCGTGATGTCACCAACACACTGGGAGAATTGCGCCAACGCATTCCTCAGAAGTTCTTCCTATGGGCAAAACCAATGCCCTTCGAGGAAAGATCTCAAGCTTCCAACAAAGGCAGATGAAACCATTCACGAAGCACAGGAACGTCTCCAAGAGTACATTCGGCTCTGTCCTCATCATGGGATTGAAGAGTGGCTCCTGATTCAAGGTTTCTATCATGGGCTCACACCTATAGCCCGTAGTCACCTTGATGCTGCCGCAGGAGGAGCCTTCTTTTCACTTAAGGTGAAGGAAGCCAAGAAACTCATTGAGAAGATGGTGACCAACCAATTTTGGAATGATGAACGTCTCAAACAAAGAAGAAGGGCATGCACACTTGTCCATGAAGTGGACATGCTCTCGACTAAGATGGACCTCGATGAAGAAGATGGATGGCGTGCTAAGGACAAAGAGGCCACGCAACACTATGTCCCTGTCCATGCCATCGCAGGTGATCCTTGGTGCGAAGTATGTGGTAGTGAAGATCACTTTCGGGGAATAAGCGCCCTGAAACTACGAGAAAGACGTGAGCTTCATCAACAATAATAACAACAATGGATATAAGCCCTCGGCAAAATGGATGGAATCCACGCCCCTTCCATCAAGGTAATGGAGGTAATGGTTCGTCTAATAATTTCAATAATAATTATAATAACCAACCATCCATGAAAGATCTTATCTATGGTCAAGCAAAAATCAATGATAGCATTAATAAGAAGCTTTTTGCCAATGATAAGGCCCTTGAAAACCTTAATGCTAAGATGGAAAACTTTAATTCGCTATTAAAAATCAGTTGAGCTTTAATAAAATTTGGAAACCCAACTAGCTCGGTTAGCGGCGGTTTGTGCCATCTTATGAGCAAGGTAAGATTCACGGGAAACCAGGAGGATCCTACCGAAAATGTTAGTTTGGTAAACACAAGGTTTGGTAAGCCTCGCTCCGATCCAACTACGGCTATCTCCTTGATCCTCCGCTCGTCGTCAAGAAGGGGAGACCCGGTGTCGCCCAACGATCAAGTGCTCTATTGGACCACAAGTCTTTCACAATGCCTTCTGCGACCTTGGGTCAAGTGTTAACATCATGTCCAAGGTAACTTATGATAACTTATTATGTGGACCCCTGTACCCTACACTTGTTCGATTGCGGATGGCGAGACCAAACAATCCGATTCCCGAAGGACTCGCAAAGAGACATCTTGGTGAAAATCCAAGATGAATATGTCCCACTGATTTCATCATTCTAGACATGGGGTGACGAGGATGTACCTCTAATTCTGGGAAGACCCTTTCTCAACACAGCCAATGCATGCATCTACGTATCGTCTGGGCAGATTCACTTCCATGTTGAAGGAAGAAAGGTAAAATTTGCTTTCAATGGTTACACCAAGCCTTGAGGTTAAGACAGATCACCCAAAGAGAAGGCCACAAAACAATGGGTGGAGAACTCCCAATTCATATGAGTCCACCGAATCACTGTCACCCTCAAGGTCTGAACAAAACTGGCGACGGAAGAAGGTGCAACCATCCGAGTCCTCATCACCAGATCCAACAGAAGCACGGATGATCAACTCTGTGAGAACGGAGTATGACCACTTACTCAAATCACCAATGATCACCAAGAGGGAAGATCCAGGAGTACCAACAATAACATGCTCAATCAATCAATTATACTACCAGAAAGCATTCTGTGACACAGGATCTGACGTCAACCTAATGGCAAAGGTGACTTATGACTTCATATTCGATAAACTTCCTTTGCATCCTACATATGTGCAGCTGCAGATGGTGGATCAATCGTCACCGATTCCGGAAGGAATAGCAAAAGATGTACCGGTGAAGATTCATGACCAATACGTCCCGACCGACTTCTTAGTCCTAGATATGGGAGAAGAAGAACAGGACCCACCACTCGTACTTGGAAGACCGTTCCTGAACACCACTCGAGCGATCATCTACATCCATACGGGAGAAATCCATTTCAACTTCCCCACTGAAAAGGTACGCTGTTACTTCAATAGTTATAATGAATATCCACAATCCAAGAAGAACAGGTCAAGAAGACGTCGCGCTGCAAAGAAGAAACAAATCGAGAGCATCGAGGAAGAAGAAACCAAAAGCATAAATGAAGAAGTGGAAGATAAGGAGGAAGAACCAATCCCTCCAGAAAGTCATCCACCAACTGAAGAACCTGAAGAATGAACACAGAGGAGAAGTCCTGCTCTACGGACTTAAAACATGGAGCCCTTGCCAAAAGGTAAATTGGTAGTTATCTCATATTTCCCTTTTCCCATTGCATTTAGGATAGTTTGTTTTATATCTTTGCATGTTTCAATCTTCAATCGAAAATAATATTCACTTTGCATAATAAAAACTTGAGAACAATACTTCACGAACCTTTGTGGCACTATGCGGTTTGCGGCGAGGTCGCCTGACCTCCCCATCTACCCATATCACACATCCACCACATCTTCTCACCATTATTACACTCTGGAAACATGTTCATGCAAAAAGATTGCTAAGATCCTAGCTTGGGGGGAATCGGCCGACCACTCTTTTTGGCCATTTCACTCCCAATCATTTCGGATACATCACCATGACATCCCGCGGCATGAATCCAGAAAAACCTTCTCCAGGGGCATCCAACCCTTGGTCGGCCGACCAAGGTTTAGAAGCCTATGCCACCATCTCCTTCACCGAACACTTCTACACAACATATGATGCAATTTGCACTAGCCAACTTTCTTTGGTGACAACTTTGGTTGGTCGGCCGACCAACCCTTGGTGTCACCTCACATCCATATTTTTCGAATACATGTGCGGGGCATCATGACCAACACCAATGGAATGCCACCATCATTTGGGGACACAAGGTAGGTCGGCCGACCTACCCTTGTGGGACCAAAGGCGACACATCACTCTTTGTTTTCACCCCTCCATCTTTAGTTCAAGGTTCATGAGAATCCCCTCCACAAAATGATGAACTTAGACCTCCTCCTCTTCACAAGGTTCACGAATAAGTTCACCTCAAGTATAAGATAAATAAAATAATAATAATAATAATTAAAATAATAATAATAATAATAATAATAATAAAAGTAATAATAATAATAATAAATAGAATAATAAAAATATATATTATTTAGTAGTCCTGGCAAGCTTTTGCTTCTTTCTCTTTTTGTTACGGAGAATCATTTCCATCACCAAAGCAGAAGCTAAGCTTGGGGAGGCTCCTCCCCCTACCAAGGTAAGTATTCTATCTTTCCTTTTTAATTTTGTTCACTCTATCTCCCTAATAGTATAAATAAATAAATAAATAAATATGCCCAAGATTCCCTTCACATATTTATATGCTTCATGAATGAATACCTTCCTTGGAAATGCTGAATAAGTTACTCTGCTAAATATTTCTTTAGTACTTAGTATACAACTTGACATTTCTCTAAGTATGGACTACTCAGCTTACATGAACACCACCATGAACCTAAAACTTGTGTGGGTTGCAAGTGCTTTCAACTAAGTCTGAAGTCATTTTGAGATATGATCCATCCTAAGATGAGAGTTGCTATATTTTTGTTCCAAACAAAGAAGATTGTTGGAGTCTTTATTTCTTAAAACAATAAAACACTTGATGTTTCCTCTATGGTGAAAATTCCTACCAAAGCCATACTCATTTCATAATATAGACCTTCGACATACGCTACTTGCTTTAGTATTGAGCTTTGTCAAGCCTTGTTGACCCTTGTAGAGAGACTTATCATGCTCATTAGATCAAGTGCACATCCATGCCACCATACATATGCTGCTTCTACATTGGAAGTACGCAATAACATGCCATCCATCCTTTTTCACCAAATAAATATACTCCATGCTTTTATATTTATGACCTCTCTCTAGTTATGTTTTTAGCAAAAGAGACATTGGCTATACATAGTAAAAAAAAAAATAAGAGATGAAAAATGGACATGTGTCCGAGGGTGAGTAGAACCCACATCTCTAAAAAAAAAAAAAACCATGTCTCACAATGCTAAGTAGGAAGAGAGACAAATCAAATAAAGGAGTATTGTACATCATTTTTTCCACACACATGCACATCTTGATCTTAGAGCATGACACTTCTCTCCTTGGATCCAAGCTTTGACATTGCAACATACACAAGGTAAGTATAGCATACTTTATCCCTACCCAAGCTCCACATAAGCCATTTAGCTGTAGGAAAAGAAGGCAATATTGCATATGCCTTGGTGAGGAAACCAACCACCACTTGAGTGACCATGAGAGCACCATTTGAGGAACATTAAGTTTTCTTTTGAAAATATTGCAAAAATACTCCAACATGAAACTTGTGAGGAATGAGAAAACTAGCTCAAATCTAAAGTGGTCTATCTCTTATTACTAAAGACAAAGAAAGAAGCCATATGCCCCATGAAGGACTAAGGTAATAAGGGTGAGTTTTCAACATTGCTAGAGTTTTCCACTTAAAGGAAATTTTTGTTGTGTACATAGTACTTTGTTTAAATATGAAGCATAGTAGTAACTCCTGATCCACCGAAACTAAGTTTTAATTCTTTGTTCGGGACTAACAAAGGTTAAGCTTGGGGATCTTGTTGCCGGTGAAAACACCCTTAATTTACACCATCAAAACACCGTCAATATCCCTATTTGGAAAGGAAGAACAACATTTCATGAACATATTTTATCTAATAACCTAGTTCCACATGTAGATGTCATTATTTTTATGCAGATATGAATTCGGAGGAAATCTGGCCGGAATAACATGTAGAGTCGTCATCGGTCGAGTGACCCAAGTATGGAAAGTGGGCAAAATACCATCACCATCATGATCACAATGTCCTATGATCTTTTGCCACACAAAATCACGAAGTCATTTGGCCACAAGATGAGCATCGGCCGACCAAGGGCCATTTCATCCCTGAGACATCGACATGTGGGGACAGCTTCTAGAAGGGTTGGGGAAGGTCAAGGCCTAATGGACTGCATCGGCCGACCATAGGCCATTGGCCCAAACCCTCCCCACGTGACTTGCCACGTCACCAATCCATGGGAAACCAAGAGAAGGCACCTGATTGGTCGGTCAAGGCGTCCTTGGATCGTGTGGGTACAAAGCGGATGTCGCGACAAGTTACGGACTCAAGACACGAAAGCGGCAGTGGGGCCAACATGTTCCGGCACACGAGGGTGGCCCACAGGTCATGGACCATGGTCGGCCGACCATGGCCCATTTGACCACCGGCGTCCCCCCACGCCTACCACATTGTCCACGTGATTATTTCATCCAGCCGTTGATCCTAAGGCGGTTTATCCAAGGGTTACGAGGTGGGATCACGCGGATCGATGACATGGTGCTTGGGTAGCCCCTACTCCACCTTGGGCTATAAATACCCCCTTCCCCTCTCATTTAGAGTGTGGGTGGAGTGGAGTGGAGTGTGGAGAAGTTGTAAAGGCAAAGCTCCAAGAGAGTGTAGTAGGATAGTCTAGTGTGGGAGTTAGAGTTGAGTCGAGCTGCGCTCGGGATTCCGGAGCTGGTCCTCAGGAGTCTGGTATAGCTCTAGTTATCTTTTCTCTTGTATTTGGATCTCTACTTTATAATATATAGTCCTTTCTTTACTTTATTCTAGTATTTACTTATTCAGTATTTACTTAGTGCAACTTTGCTCTAGTTGTCTAGACTATAGTTGTAGTGATATAAGTCTCACAAATAGGTGCTTCTACACTTAGTTTGTGGTTTAGTCCGGTTCTTAGTTGAATCCTCGTTTGGATGCGATCATGCTTTGTCATAGGGTGCTCTAGTTGACTGTGTAGCTACCATCTAGAGTAGTAAGAGGAAGTATAAGCGTGGTGCTTAGACTCGATCTTACCTGTGGTTATCGCTTGTTGCACGGATGGATCGTGGTAGCCAGTGAGGTAGTGACAGCCCTTCTGGTCTCTGTATAAACCACCACGTGTTTAAACAAGTTACTAAAAGGTAAGGCTCGGTAACATAGTAGCTGGGGTAGTGGTGATTGAATTCACCATATCTCACCTCTTGCCTAGCATTGGTTCGTGTAAACCACAACTAGTTGTCTCATCTTTTGTGTCTAGATACATATCACTAAAGTAAAATTAGAGTCATAGGAGTCTTATACTCACTCGTTGTCCTCCCACCTAGCTATACCTTACTAGTTATCTTTAATTGCCTAAATTGTATCACTCCACCAACTTCTATCCAACCCTTCCTATCATATTCGTTTTACCGGACACATTGGGTTTGGTACTATATTGAGGTGAACTTAAGGATCTATCTCTCCCTCATTAACCTTTTCTAGCTATTGCTTCCCTTGGGCTAAATATAAATAACGATACCTTGGAATACTCCGGGTGAAGTGCTACAACGGTATACTCTACGTGGCGCTTGCGGAATCACCAACAGACATAAGATATACCTCACGCATTTCTAGCGGCGTGGCTGGAGATAGGTTCTATATCTATTTCTAGTGACGACGCTAAGTAAATGTCAACACCGAGCCAACGGCCGAGGGCCGCTCCACACAACGGCTAGGAGCCGTTGGCGGCGAGGGCCGGGCCGACGCCCAAGACGCAGAGTGCGGCCGCACCAGGGGCTTGTAGCGCGCACCTCGCTCGAGAGGTCATTCTTTGCTTTCGCCTTTGGCGGGCGTGCTCAACGGTCCGCGAAAAGTTCGTGGGCCGTTGTTTGCTTGTCCTGGTTCGACCGTTTTCTCCTTTTTTGAATTCTCTCCAAAAATTTTCACATATAAATTTATTTTTAAATAGAAAAATTATTTAAATTTTTTTTTTTTATATATTTTTTTTTTTTGTAGAAAATATTTTTCTTTATTTTTCATGTAAAGACTTATTTTATTTATGAAGATTTTTATTTTAGTTTTCCAAAATATTTTGTTAATAAAAATATTTTATGAAACATATATATATATTTATATATTTTTTTTTTAAATATACCCCATTTTTTTCTTTTTGGATATACCCCATTTTTTTTTTTTCTTTTTGGATATACCCCATTTTTTTTTGAGCGAGGTTATTTATAGTCATGACTGTCGACTTTTCCCCTCAAGCTATCGACGAGGAGGTACTGCCCGGGGTCTCGGAGCCGGATCCTTCAACATTCCACACCGGTCTTGATGACGATGATTGGGTGTGTTGTTGCTTGTACCCAATGAATGGGCACTTTACCGCCTTGTCTTTGATATGGAAGACGATGAAGCCCTTCCCCAGACTGATGTCAGCTTTGGCCGTATAGAGGAATGGTCTCCCCAGGAGGAGAGACACATCTTCCTTTGGGCCCATATCCAGGACCACAAAGTCTGCAGGGATGTATTCATCTTGGATTTTGATCAACATGTCTTCCAGTATTCCCTCTGGCCGCCTTGTTGATTGATCTGCCATTTGGAGGACGAATTTGGCAGGAGTAAGTGTCCCTCCATGGATTTTGTTGAAGGTAGCCTTGGACATCACATTAATACTGGCTCCCAGGTCACAAAATGCATTAGCAAAATTGTGGGGGCCAATGGCACAGCTGATGATCGGACGTCCAGGATCTCCCTTCTTGGCAATGAATGGCGAGTCCACAGGGATCTTCTTGACTCTGGGGTTGGACCGAGCCTCGGGAGATATCATGTTAACCGACTCGTGTGGGACCTCGGGTTGCCCTGGGATCCTTCCCGAGTCGTTAACCGGTACTTGGGCTGCACCGGGCTAGGCTAGCGTCTCTATCATCTTGTTGAAGCCGAGTTGGTTTTCACGGTGATGTCAACCCTTCAAGCTTGTTATTCACACCCTCAAGGATCTTGTCGATGGCTCATCTTTTGGTGAGATTTTTCGTTAATTTTTGCACGGCCTAGTACCAGGTCCTTTAATGATGGCTGACCGGGGGGTTATAATTGGAGTTGTACCGGGTTGCCTTGGAATGGTGGCACGGATCGGGTTGTTCCGGCCACCGCTGCGGTTGGCGATACCCGTTCTTCATTTGTTGATGAAGGCAGCTTCTTCACGGGTCTCAGGGCGCTTATCCCCCGAGTGGCCAACCTCACCACACGTCTCACAGGTCATGTGAGCGTCGGGCATAGACCGGGCGCTGGCGGGGCGTAGCATCCGTGGCCGCGCTCCTCCGGTCTCTTTAGCAGAAGATCCATCTTTGCGGCAAGCATATCCGCCTCCTTCACGGTATGCATTCCTTTTTGTGTTTTGGCCGGGGCTGTCTTCGCCCCGGCTACGGTTTGCCACCATCTTATCAATCAGGGCTGTTACGATCGATGGTGGCGATAGAAATGCGCCACCCCAGCCGGCGTCGAGGTGCCCCTTGGATATGGCCGTGAGACCATTGTAAAGTTCCGGAGCACCCACCAGTTCTCCATCCCATGGTGCGGGCATGCCAGAATGTATTCCTGCAGCCTCTCCCACGCCTCCGGGATGGGTTCCATTGATGTCTGCCGGAAATTGGCAATCCTCCCCTCGGGGCATTGGTTTTGCCCACGGGAAGAATTTAGCGAGGAACGCCGCATGAGCACTTGGCCCACGTCTTCGACGACTTCCTTGTCCTTGTAGAACCTTTGTTTCGCCTTCCCCACGAGGGAGAAGGGAAACAGACGGAGCCCGATGACGTCGCCGCTGCGACATCTTTGATGGCGATAGTATCGCACGGCTCAAGGAAGTCTTTGGAGATGAGCATTTGCGTCCTCACTAGGCAGTCCACAAAATGGATCGGGCTCGCACCATGGTGATCAGCCCAGTACGAAGCTCGAAGTTTTTGTCCGCCACATTCACCGTCGGCCCGGTGCAGGCACGCGTTGGTGACATCGGGAGTTAATCGCGCGGCGACTTCCCGGGCCATGGCTTGAGTTGCGGTTGGTGCGGGGATGTCGGTCTCGACCGCCGGGGTTCCGGCGAAGAAGAAGAGGCACGAGACCGGTTCTTCCTTAGGAGTGCCTACGGATCGGAGATGAAGTTTTTCGGCGAGAGGAAACCCGACATACACTATCCTGTTTTCATCCACAACAGAGAGAAAACATAAAAGATTAGCCTGTATGAGCAAATGGTATCCACGCATTACGCAGTTCATATTCATAGCCGGCTATTTATTTATTTATTTATTTTTCACAATGCCTTCCCCTAAGCAATGGCGCCGAGAAATGCTTGTTGGCATTTCTTAACGCAATCAAAGGAAACAGTATAAAACCCATCCCCAATAAGAGCGTCGAAATGCGCCGCCGACATTCCCAAGTAAACCACCATGTCGGTGATCCGAAATGGAACTCCAACGGATAGATCTTGCTTTGTTGCATTTCTTAAGCGCCAATCACTAGAAACAGGTTTAGAACCCATCTCTAATAACGGCGCTAGAAATGTGCCGCCGACATTCCCAAGTAAAACCACCATGTCGGTGATCCGAATGGGAACGTCAACGGTGATAGATCTTGCCAAAGAAGATATTCATCCGCAGCGCACGGATCTATCATTGTAGCATTTCACCCGAAGTATTCACGGTATCGTTATTTATATTTTTCCCAAAGGAAGGCATGGTGTAAAAAGTCTCTAATTCGACATGGTCAAGATGACACGAATGTATAATAGACCAATGCTCATAATAGGGGTAAAATAAAATAGGTAGTAGGATAACTTGACACACACACTCGAGCCAAT
Organism: Hyparrhenia diplandra; assembly: GCA_015847255.1. Lineage (NCBI taxonomy): Eukaryota > Viridiplantae > Streptophyta > Magnoliopsida > Poales > Poaceae > Hyparrhenia > Hyparrhenia diplandra. The sequence continues at coordinate 1,836,161 of JADLZK010011812.1, forward strand.
CTCAAGGATAAATATAAAAGAATGAATAAAAAGAATAAATCTAATATGGAGCAGGCATATCCTAGATAGTCATGTCAAGATAGCAGATACACACATGTTCAATCTGTTAGAGATTCTAATTCAAGATCGCTAAGGTCTCTCGCGAATTGCCGGGCACCGCCCACGCCCAAAGAACGATTGTCCGCAATTAGCACCGCGCCGCACCAACGTGGGGGATTTCAAGGGACGGACAAGGCTTGTCACGACCAAGCCGCCTTCCCCTCAACCGTGGGATGCGCCACAAAAGATAGGCAACCCCTAGCCCGCACACCACGTCTACACTAGTGATTATTACTCGATGTGTTAACAAGGCTTACCCGCCCCCGGGTCCTTCTACTGAGCACCGCCCGAAGGAACGACTATCAATCCCGCAACCCAACATCAACCAAGGCTAACTCTAGGTAGAACTCATCATATCGATCTAGCTCTTTGGTCTAAACATGTATGTATGATAAATTAAGCACGAAGTTCTATAAGACAAGATCATGATATAGGAACTATAGACTAGTTCTTCAACCAAGATTATATCACAAGAACTTTACTCTAATTCAAGAACAAGACTATATTGATAAGTAGAGAACAAGAACAAAATGAAGAACTCTAAATTGCTCATACCGCATAGCTCCAAAATGTCTTGCTCTCTTTTATTATCCTTGCCAAACTCCTCCTAAGTACAAACTAAAAAGAAGAAGAAAGAGGAAGAAGAAGAAGAAGAAGAAGAAAAAGAAGAAGAAGAGGGAGAAGAAGAAGAAGAAGAAAGAAGAAGAAGAAAAAGAAGAAGAGGGAGAAGAAGAAGAAGAAGAAGAGAGAGGCTACATTGTGTGGTGTGTGTTACAAGTGATGGAGTGCCCATCTATTTATAGGACCTTCACCATGGGATCCTCTCTTGGCTAAGCCATTTGGTACTAATCCCGCACCGTTTTCTGGGCAAGCAAACACCGCCTCCAAACTTTTCAGGTCGAGATGGGCCGCCAGGACGAAGATGGGCCGATTTGGCCTCCGGGAGGGTGCGCGCGCACCCTAAGGTGCGCCCGCACCAATATTTTGTCCGTTTGGGCTGAAACTTTGCATGAGCACGTGGGCCTCTGAGTTAGCTTCGTTTCGAAAGTATTCGTTCGCTGAAATCCGATTTCAGATGAGAAAGTTATGCCCAAAATATTGAACCCATGTCCTGCGGTCCGTTTATCCTTTCATGTTGGACTCGGGCCTCGACCTCTTGGGCTTGTGCTTGGATATTGATATTTTATGGACTTTTCTCCCTTGGGCTTGATGTTCTCGTGAATGCGCTTTCTAGGGAGGCCGTTTGGTGCATTTTCCACTTGGTTTTTATATAAATCCTGCAAAACATTATTTGGCACTACAAGTGGAATTATGTCAATAATAAATGTATATGTGTGTAGTAAGGTATAGTTTCACCCCTTATTGGTAGAATGTTGACGTTAAAAATATGTCGTTGGTGACCGTCAACACTTGCCATCTTAGATATTCATCCGCAAGTGCACGGATCTATCATTGTAGCATTTCACCCGGAAGTATTGAGGTATCGTTATTTATATTTTCCCAAAGGAAGGCATGTGATTAATAAATTAGCATGGCATCTGAATAGAGGAACATGTGTTTGCTTAGACTAAAATGTTCATAACAGGGGTAAGCAATAATGGTTCATGGATAGTGTGACACACACTTAAGAATCTACCAAAGAAAAGGATAAAGAAAATAGATAAAGAATAAATGAATAAATGAATAACCTAATGGAGTAGTTCTAATGTATCTAGTCATGGCCATACAAATGAATAGTTAGGATCATATGCAAACTGATTTAATCATGGTTAGGTCTAGGATAGCGGGAGACTCCTCGGATATACCATACGGCCCGATAGGGAAGCATTTACTTAACTCCTACGTAACATACTTAACGGGGGGATTTCAAGGGGCGGTCAAGGCTTGTCACGACCAAGCCGCCTACCCCCTCAACCATGGCATGCCCTCATATCCGCAGAGGTGTCGTGAATACCCGAGCACCATGCCCAAGATATTAGAGCACTACTCTTGTCCCCCGGGATCCCCACTCGTCGAATGGACGGACTAGAACAAGAGCAAACCCGAAGGAACAACGAACCGATATCCCACCTCTAATCAAGTTAGGCATATGATGATCGATGAAGAAATGTGATGAACATGTCAAGATTATGATATGTAAACTATATGCTAGTTCATATACCAACACAAGAACATGAACAAAACTATACTCTAGTTCATAAGTTAGGCCAAGAACATAGATATAAGACATGTAAATAGAAGAATGCTCCATAGAGTAGATGTATTACCAAAGCACTTTCTTCTAGGAGACAAGCCCTCCTTGTAGCTCTTCTACTCCAAGTGTTAACTAAGAAAGAATAAAGAAGAAAGAAGAAGAAGAAAGAAGAAGAAGAAAGAAGAAGTAGAAGAGAGAGAGGTAGAGGTGGTGGAGAGAGAGAGATTCTTTGGTTTGTTGGACTCGGTGGTGTGTGTTGAGAGAGGGAGAGAGGGGGCCTACTTATACACTTGGAGGAGGGGCCTAAGTACTAATTTACACCAAAACCGACCACAGTAAACCTTCCTTGTATGCATAAAACTGACCAACTAAGGGCGGAAAACCCCGTTTGGAAGGTGCACGAACCGCCTCCCGAGGCTGGGCCGAAACCGCCTCGGGGAGGGTGCGCGGCCGTGTGTCTTGTGGCGCACCACAGGCTCGGCCTGGCCCGGTCTCGGTGGGGTGTCGTCTTTCGCTCGAAAAGTTGTGGGCCGGGCTTTGCTCGCCCGCATTTGATGTTTTGGGTCGATTTGCTCTTGGGCTTGGATTTTGCAATAATGCGCTTTCCGAAAAGGTACTTTGGTCGATTTTCCACTTGCTTTTATTAGAAATCTGCAAAAATAAAATACAAGACACTACAAGTGGAATTTATTAGTGATAAATGTATATGAGTATAAAAAGGTTTAATTTTACTCCCCTTTATGGTAGTAAGTTGACGGGAAAAATATGTCGTTGGTTACCGTCAACAACCCTTCCCTCTCTCTTTTTTCCTTCTCGACGCATGGGCCGGCCCAAAGAACGAATCGGGTGAACGAGCCCAGCTCGGCGAGCCCAACCCAAAGATGAAGAAGCCCATCTCTTCCTTTCCTTCCCTCGCCGGCGGTGGAACCCACCGTCGTCTTCTTCCTCCCTCTGTTTCCCCCTCGACGGGCGACACGGCGGTCCGGCCCCATCGGGACCCATTTGCTCCCGTCATGCACGCCAGACAACCAAGGAGACACCTCGCACGATTGACCCCATCGCCGCATGCCGCCACCGGCGTCGTCATTCCACCGCCGTTGACGTTTCTTAACGTATGCGTAAGAATCCGCAAGCGTCTGTAATTGTCGTTATAGCATTTCACCGGAAGTATTCAGGTATCGTATTTCCACGAGGAACGGTTGTGTGATTACTCTCTAAATAGAGTCACCCTAGGATAACTATGGGTGGTGAGGTATCTTTATGGGCTCAAACTCTCTAGCAGGGATCACTTGGCCGTTATGTCCCGCCGGGCACCCGAATCGCCCAAACCGGGATGGAGACCGGCAATTGCACCGCACCACAGCCGAACGTGGGGGATTACAAGGGACGGACAAGGTGTCACGACCCGGCCGCCCTACCCCCCTCAACCGTTGGATGCGCCACAAAAGATAGATAACCCCTAGCCTAGACACCACGTCTACACTAGTGATTATTACTCCGTGTATACAAGGCTTACCCGCCCCGGGGTCCTTCTACTAGAGCAATGCCCCGAAGGAACAACTATCAATCCCTGCAAGTCTATAACAGCTAGATAATATGCTTAAGAGTAATAAGCCGAAAGAGGGACACAACCATTCTTACCCAAAATGATTAGAAGGTTGTAGAGGTACAAGCGTGGCGGGTGCCGACAAGTCCGGCACTTCGGCCACCCGAGATCCGCAATGCACCGGGGGTACACCGGGACTCCATGGAGAAGAGGCCAAGCCCTCTTCTAGCCTTCCCTCTCTCACTCTCCCTTAGAACTAAGAAGGAGGAAGAAGAAGAATAAGAGTGGAGTGGGAGCTTCTTCCTCTCTTCTACATTGTGGCTGTTCCTTGTGTTGTGTGGAATTGGTGTCTTGAAGGAGAGGGAGAGGGCCTCCTTTTATAGCTTGAGTGTAGGGGGCTCTTTGGAAATTGTCCTCCACCCCCATTATGGCCAAACCGACCAGGAATAGGCGGTTTGGAGGTTCATTGTACTTGGCCAACACCTGCACCGACGTTCCTCGGAGTAATGGAACCACCACGCGAAAACCTGGCCCCACCTGCCAGAAGGACGGTGCGGCCGCACCTTTCTGGCAGGTGCGGCCGCACCCATCTTGCGCGGTCGCACCCTGGTCGGGCCCGATCCGGCCCAAATTTGTCGTGCCGTCCTCTTTCGTTGTTTTGGGCCTGGTGTCGGTGTGGAAAACCTGAGTTTGTGGTCCGGACCAGGAGGTAAGTTGGCTTGGCTTGCCATTTGGCTCCTTTGGGCCTTTTTCTATTTATTGTTTTTATTCTTCTTTTCTTTGTATTTTGGGCCCAAAGTGCACATATCCTTGAGTTATACCTGCAAAGCCAAATATAGAACAAAACTATGGAATTTGTTAGTTTATAAACCCTATCTCTAGGTTGTTTTGGTGTATGTTGATAGAATAAAATATGTAGTTGACGACCGTCAACAAACTCCCCACACTTAGTCCTTTGCTCGCCCCTCGGTAAAGGCCGAGGACTAAGATGGGTCATCTCCTTGATATGCAACCTGCATACAAGTTATTCCAAGCTTCACCTGCACTTGTGAACTTTTTGATGTGTCTACCACGTTAATCTTGGGTAATTGACTTATGGAACAACACAGATTCAAATCCCCTTGCTTCAAATAAGTGCAGGAACTTGGGTTTTCATTTGATTTTGAAAATGTAAATATAGCCTTGCTCCTCAAATGATTCACTCAGATCACTCAATTTGTATGTGGTTTGTTCCTCACCAAAGGCTTAGATTTGCCTTTCTTTTTCCCTACCAACTATATAAGGCTTTTTTGTGGGGTTTTGGGTAGGTAAAAAGAACGGCATACTTGTATCATGTCATGTTGCCTTAGTAAAAAACCGGACCACATGGAGAGACTAGTCATAGGCCTATATCAAGATGTGCAAAGTGTGTGGTATATTTTTGTGTACCCTAGGTATCATGACTCAGAACAGAACCTTCCAAATTATAGGGCCCACATGTACTAATTAAGTCTCCAATTGCAGTCCCAGTCAAGGCTCAAGTCTCCAATTGCAGTCCCAGTCAAGGCTCAAGTCTCCAATTGCAGTCCAGAACATGCCACTTTGCTTTTTCGCTGGCCACCTCTATCACCTAATGCAGTGTAATGGAGTAGAACCCCATTACATTGGTCAGAACCCGGAGAAAGATGGTTTTACGGAGTAGACACGGTAAATGAAGCCGAAGAAAAAGTGAGATTTGTGCAAGATAAATTAAAAGAGGCACAATCTCAACAAAAGAGTTATACGAGATAAAAGGCGTAAATTTTTGGAATTTGAAGTAGGGGATTATGTGTACTTGAAAGTGTCGCCCATGAAAGGAGTAAATCGCTTTGGAATTAAAGGTAAACGGCACCTCGATACATCGGTCCATTTCAAATCTTGGAAAAACGTGGACCGATTGCTTTATCATTTCGGATTGCCGAGAAAGATTATCGCCAGTACATGATGTCTTCCACGTATCTCGCTTGAAGAAATGCCTACGAAAGTACCGGATCGTGTGGTTGATTTTGAAGAAATTAAATTAGAACCTGATCGACCTACTCGAATATCCTATTCGGATCCTAGATCGAGAAAGCTCGAGTCACTCGAAGCGTAACTATCGAGATGGTACAAGATCCAATGGAGTCAACACTCGGAAGAAGAAGCTACAGGGGAATCGGGGAAGACTTTCTAACGAAAAATTTTCCCAAATTCTCACTTTCTTAATCCTTGTAAATGTAAGACCTTTTCTTGTTTTATAGAATAGTTTGAGATGTGTTTGCTTGACACATTTCCTTTGCCGTTACTAAACCCTAGGCTTCAAATCTGGGGACGAGATTTTTTTTGGGAAGGGTCAGTAACACCCCGTGGTGTTACTATTAATAAAATATGACATGTCATCAAGATCATTGCAAAGCATGCATGTTTAGCCCGCCATGTGTTGCATTAAACTAAAATAAGTTTATTTTATGTTTGGTTACGTTTGTCGGTCGAAAAGACACGGAAAGAATCAGATTAGGAAGTTACCCCCAATCGAAACCCCCGATTTGAAACCCTAGTTTGTCCCCTTTTCTTTTTATTCAAAATTTATCAAGTATTTGAGGGTGGTTACAAAAGGGAAAAAGTAGAGTTTTCAAAGTTGAGTAAAGTTGGTATTTTGAGTTTTCAAAGTTTAGTTCAAAATTTTAAAGTAATTTTGAATTCGACAAAACCCTAATTACCCCCTTTTCTTTATTTCAAAATCTAAGCAAAATTTGACAAAACTTCCAAAAACTAGTTTGTAGATCTTGTTGAGATGAACAAAAGATATGTACAAGGTTTTTCAAGTTTCTACATAATTTTAAAAGTAATTTTGAATTCAAATTTCCTACTTTTTGACCCCATTTCAAAAAGTCTAATTTCAAGCCGAATTTGAAAATGTTCCAACTATGAAATTTGTAGATCTTGAAATTTTAAGCAAACTTTGTTTTTGGAGATTTTTCGAGTTTAGTTCAAATTTTGGGACTAATTTTGAAATTAGGGTTTCAAATCAATACCTTTCTGATACTTTCGACCCTATCCCCAGGCCGCCACCGCCGACTTCCACCCGTCGCGCCGCCGTCCACCGTCGATTTTTTCGCATCCGCGCGCGCGAGGAGCTTCGCGAGGTCGTTGGCCACCTCATCATCCTTCCTCCCCTATAAATAGGTCGGCATCGCCGCTTTTTCTTCTTTTAAAAACCGCCGCCGCCGGAACCACCTCCGCCCGCCGCCGTCGTTCGTCGCCGCCGAAGTCTTCTCTCGCCAAACCAACTAGCCAGCAAACTCGCAACCTTCTTGCGCTCCTTTGGAGTCCGGCCGCGACCCTCTTCGTCGCCGGAATCATCTCGCCGCCGTTTCTTCTCACGCGGCGGTCGGATCGCCGCCACGCTCGACCGACCGTCGGCGGCTAAGCTCTTCTGGTGAGCTTTTGCTTGCGTTTTCTCTCCCTCTAGATGATGTAGTCATGATCGGCTCATCCTTTTTCCCAGCCGTGACCAAGACACGACGAACACCGCATCCGGCCGCCGCGCGCCTTGGAAGTCGTCGTCGGTGACCCAGCTCCCGCGCGTTCCCGTCAAGGCCGACTGCGTGTTCAAGCACCGCGGTGAGCTCCGGCCGCCCTCCTTCTTTCCGTTTTTAAATTGGTCCACCGCCGACGCGGCCGAACGCATGCCCGCGCGCGCCGCTGCGTCGTGAGCGCCGTAGCGTCGGCGCCGGGCGAGCCCGCCTCGCCGGGCGGGGATCAACGATAACGAGTGCCAGCACATTCGCATTCACGGCCGCCCAACACCTGTTCAACGGGCGGTTCGTTACTATTCATAGCAGGCCGGTCCATCATGCACGTAGCAGGCCATGAACAGTTTTGGGCCGTGCGATCGATGGGCAGATTCAACCCAAAACCCTTTTTTCATTTATGAAATGTTTTATTCAATTTCATTTATTTGAATAGTGTCGATTTTCCAAATTTCATATAAATTCAAATATGGGTTCTAAAATCATGAAAATTTTTGTGTAGCCTTCCCATCATATGTACTATCTAGGAAAATTATGAAACTTGAATTTTAAATAGTTTGGGCATGACTTAAAAATACAAATTTTAATTGAAAAATGCATCTTCCTTGATTTTTAATAATTATTCTATTTATCCAAAAATCATGAAAATTATTTTTACACTGTTTCATGACATGATCTACGTGTACAAAAATTTTGAGCTTGTTTAAAGAAAGTTAAAATATTTATTATTTCATGCTCTATTATTTCATGTGTTGAATAATTTGTTTTATGTCTTATAACCTAGGGTTTTGGGTGAATTTTGGATTGTTTTGTGAACCCTAAACCATGCCACTATCAAATGGTCCTTGAGAACTCCTTAGGCAATGGTGATGATATCTCGTAGAGTAGTTCAACAAGTTGGTTTTGTTGGATTGCAACTTTATCGTGAAGGAAAGTTGTACTCAAGTGTTTATCGTTTCATGCACTCTCGTGCATCATGTTTATATACACGGCATCATGTAAAGCATATATTATTCTTTCGTATAGTGAACGAAGGTGAACGAGAGATCGTCGATCAAGCTTCCGAAGAGGGTTTTCTTGTTGATCCGAATTCTGATTATTGTGATCCATCGTCAGAGTCGGGTTATTTCGTCAACCAAGGCAAGCCCCGGTTACATTAAACCCTTCCTTGATGTTTTAAAAAGCTTTATACCACTTAATGTTTATGATATATTGCATTAAGTAATTAGGAGTTGAGTGATAACCTAATTGCTGCACTTTCATCCTTGATTATTGCTATACCATTCTTGTTAACCTGTTTAATTTCGAAAATGCTTAGTGATGCTTAGCCATGCTTAATTAGTTAGACTTTTTGAGTCAAAATGTGCTAAGTATTCAATCATAGCCCGAATGGGCAAAGTTGATGAGAAAGGATGCTTTTTGATGAAACCATCTTTGGGATATGGTGTTTAATTTGAGACCGGTCGGGTAATTTGCACCGAGAAGTCTCGAGTGTAGTATTTCCGACTTGTCGATTAAGGACCGTTCGTTGTAAGCAATGTGGATCGAGACTTTGGAACGCATAAACGCGCGCTCGAGGTCTTTTGACCAATGGCACGTCGATGCGGGCGTCGCCCTAGGGACAAATCGAAACTAGTAATCGACCACATACTCCGGTAAGCCCAATCTCGGGGGTGTCAAATCGGAACGCATACAACCGCGACTTTGGGAGTGGAGAGATGGCGGGAGTAGCGTGTACACTCGTGGGTTAAATTCACGGATGCACGTGGGTTAGATTCCCAAGGTGTGAGGTGTCTTGTGCTCTCGGGTGGCGGGGACGCGGTTCCGTTTTGAGTATCCAAGAAAGGGTTGATATATGCAAGCTTAAGTGCTACATATGTCATGTGGAAAGAACTCCCATTTGGGTTAATCGATTTCGAAATCGCCGTGCTTCTCGGATATGGAGACTCCGTTTCCCCTTACATCGTAGATTAATTATGAAACAATGAAGAGATGGAATAAGTGATGGAATATCTAAGAAGTGTGTGCTCTAGTGTAAGATCACCTAGAGTAGGTGAGAAACTTAATTGGGATTAAAATATTGAAAGTAAGGATTCACTACTAGTAAGCTTTTCTGCAAAAAGAGTCCTTGATTCTTGCTAAAAGCCTTACCTTGAATCCTATTAGACTAGCATTCTTGAGTCTTCTCCTATTTTCTTTAGTCGGGTAAGTCTTGTTGAGTACTTACGTACTTTCGGGGTTTGTTAACCCATGTTGCGGGACCAGGTAGTCATGTGCGCGCTTTGGACCTTGTTGTATGACGATCCATCGGGGAGGATAGTGACGATGAGTGAGAAGTGAGACCCGTGGGCTGGGTCTATTAGTGAGAAATATGTAATAAACTTTCTATTACTCCTACTTATATATTGTAAAACTTGTTTTGGATAAATGGTTGTAAAATTTTTGTAATATAAGTCTTCATTTGTTTTACTCGATTATGTATGAAAACTATTGTAATACTTGCAATGACCTCAGTAACGGATCTGGTTGGAATAGTTAATAGTACTTTTCAGGTTATGGGTGCACATATGTGGCTATTAAAGGTCATTGTGCCGATAATTAGTACATGTGGGCCCTATAATATTCATGGTATGAGCCGTACGGACCACATACCCTTTATGGTTATTGATGACAAAGGGGAGAAATTAGACAAAGATATGTAAGTATCTTTGGATATATGACAAAGGGGATGAGAATATGGACATAGAACAAGAGGGAGCAAGATTGAAGATTAGAGGAGGATCAAAATTCTTGGACAAAAGAGAAGCACACAAGTTGGAGGAGCAAGCTCATGAACTTGATTGATTGCATTTGATATGTGCATATTCATGTGCTTGCTTGCATTTGCATAAGTTTTAAAATTTTATATGCAATGCTTGTGTGGTGTATGCTAGTTATAGAACTTGCTTGATGATATGGTAACTAGCATGCATAGGTTGTAGCTAGACATATATATATTTCACATGGATCAAGAGCCATTACATATAATGTTGATCTCATATGGTATCTTGAGTTTTGATGTATGTCTAGTTACATGGATGATGCTAAGGATGAACTTCAATTTGCAACTCCGATTGGTATCACACTTCAAAGGTTTATCCTATACACCTTAGCATCGCTTTGTAGTGTTAACCCTCCCAAAATTTTCATATTTATGTATGTGTGCAAACCTTGAATTCAAATCAATTGGGCACACATATAGAGGGAGTTACCACTACCAAGTCGGGTTTTATGGTGCTTATCCAAATCTTGACATAGTGCTTAATTGTTGGATAAGTGACATAAAATCCAAACCAAGTTAGCAATTTATACTTGTATGAAGTGCTAGCTTGGAATTAAATCTTCAATTCCATATCTTTGTAGTGTTGCCATCAATTACCAAAAAGGGGGAGATTGAAACGTCTCTAGTGGTTTTTGGTAATTGAGTGACAACATTAGGTGAACTAATATGTGTGATTGAGATAATACACGGGGAGATTAGTTCACATGCAATGATGCAATGGGGGAGCTTTATTGCATATGAGACATGACATGGAGTCATGTGACCGAGGTGGTGAAGATCAAGATGAGGCTTGGCTTGATGGACCGGTTGTAAGTGTGAAGGGCAACACTAGTAGAAATGTTGACATAGGTGACGCCCCCTATGGTCACCGAAGGCGCTTTAAACGTCCACCGGAATTCATTCGTGACGAGCTAATGACGTTTCGAAATCGTCAAAAGGTCGCGTCACATTTGGTCATCGGTGACGAAATGTATATTTTCATCACGGATGTGCCTACATTCGATGATCGAATGAAGTGTCGTCATGGATGTGGTTTCAATCTATGACGATGCCTTTTAGTCATGGAAGAACCATCGTTTTCGACATTATTGACTAAGCGTCGGCGTTCCGGGACGGCGCCGTTAACGATCGATGGCGATTTACATTCGTCACGTGTTCGATCATAAAAGCCGTCGTCTAACGCCGTTTTGTGTCGATGACGTGGCAAACCGACGTGGCAAAGACATGGATGCCGACGTGGCTCATTTTGGTCCACGTGGCGAGCTATTATTGGTTTTCATTTTTGTCACGCAGATGCAATTAACAATTCGTCGTAGCAATAATTATATATTCGTCACTAAAGACATCAATTTGCAAATAATATTGAAACGATCAAATAAAATTCCATAAATAAAAATAGGGCGCTCCACAAAAAATTGTACTCATTTGAAAGACGCGAAACATCTATTGCAGCCCCAAGTATGTACTATTACAACCCATATACACTAAGAATTATGGGCTTCTAACGATAGCAACTTGTATCATGGCACCGATGACTACGATCATAAAGTGACTATGGCCATCAGAGGGCAGATGCAGATCTTTATCCCTACGAAAAATAAAGCAATAAAGGATCATTGGTCTGCTCTATAATTTAGTTTCAATGCAATTAATAAAAGTTTGTGACTGAGAATACGGAAACCAGTTCAAAGTATCGCATAGCCTTTAGCATCACATGGCATTAATCACATTGGTAAATAATTAGAAATCACTGACATCAAACAAAATGTAATATGCTATCCTATATAACAGACAATAAGGAAATAACTAAACAGTTTGTGCATTATTAGGATTTGCACATGAACTAACAGCTGTGCACTCCTAGGATTCTAGAAAACTAGAGCACTATCTCATACCTATAATTGGACAGTACGTCAGCCATGATCGAAGGGACAATGCTACCTCCTGATGTCTCTCGCGTCAGAAGGTCCTATCAAAATTCCAAGAAAATATGATCAGAACAAATCTTCCCTGTCACTAAAATTGATCCAAGTGTCCATGTGGCAAGAAGCAATGCAACAGTAATCCATCAAAAGAACACTGCAGGCATACTTTAGTACAAAATAATTTGAGAAGCAACTCTAACCTTTAATTTCTCTTATGTTATACATTAATTGATATAGGATCAGAACCATATTGATCAGACATCCATTTTGTTAAAACAGCACAAAGGAAGCTGGTGCAGACCTATATTAGTCCTCCTGGAACACTTCATCTTTTCCCAGACTGAATATTTAAGCAATTAGAAAAGGAAAAGAAAAAAGACCATGAGTTTAGAATAATTTCAGATAACTTGATTCTTTGATTTAGTTGGACTCAAAAAGAAAGTCTTGTCTGCCGGAACACCTGAGTGTTCCACTCCAAATATTGTCAGAACAGCATTACCAACAGACATGTTATCAACTCAATGGTGACCACAGCAACATGATTGTTTCTAACTGACTTGTTACCACAACTCACGGTACTTGCGGGGCACCACGCAGCTGAAGCCCGTAGTAGCTTCTAGTCCTGGCAGCCACGCCAAGACCTGGAATTTTGATCTCTAATAGAAAACAAGCATTTTATCAAAAACCTTGCAAGCAATTCCAACCACAGGAACCCCTAAAACTGATGACAGTACCTGATTAATCACCCCTCCAGTTTCTAGTCCTCACGATTGCTAGGTGCCTCCATCTCCAAATCCATTCGAGAGAAGAACAATAAATAAATTTCAGTAATTACACAAGGAGGTCAACAATCTAGTTAGTTTTTTCTTGTCTTACCCATGGAGTGGAGGATTTGGCGAGAGCTGCAAACCTCGATTTCTGTAGTTACTGCAAACCTCCGTTCCCATCCGTGAGCTGCACCTGCATAGAAGCACCAATGGCGTAGTGGTCTTCATAGCCCTGGCACACGAGGCTTTCCCAGCTCCGGCAGCCTGCTCCTTCCAATCCTAGCGCGGCTGTGCTCATCTCCGTTCCCCGTCCCACGACCCCTGCTCCTCCCTGGCTCGGCGCGACGCCGCCCCTGCTCCTCCCCTGGCTCGGTGAGGGACAGGCATCGTGGTGGAGGACTGGTGAGCCCTCGCCGTCGATGATGCAGAGGGAGGCCGGATCCGCACTAACCACCCCCCGTGAGGGAGCGAGAAGCGAGATCCGCCGTCAGGGCGACCACGAGTCGGGGCTAGGGATGCGCGATGCAGTTGTGCGGGGTCATGGCGGCGTGTGGGAGAGGAACCGAGGGAGATGGGGTTAAATGCGTGGAGTGTGGGGTGGAGATTGTGGGCCGGCTCTCATGGGCCTTTTTTTCTTTTGCCTTTTTCATTCTGTTTTCTATTTCTCTTTTTCTATTTTTTTTCTTTTTTTAATATGATTAAGTACAAAACATACGTCCTTTATACAACAAAGGTTGAGTGCTCTAGTGGTGAGACTTCTAACTATCTAGCAAGTAGTCATGGGTTCAAATCTCCATGATAGCCATTTTTTGCAAAAAAAAAATAAGATTATTTTCTTTTGTTTAACTAACCATGTGTTTTTGTTAGTAGGCGTAAACTATTTTATTTAACTCACTAATACCATATACAATGATCATAATTTTTTTATCACAAATCCACACACGTGAAAATAGCTAGGAGCACGCAACTACGTGAGAGGCTGGGGACTTGGTGACGTATAAACTCTACTAGGCTTCTTGGTCTTGGAACATGTATGTGTATATATATTATACAAAAAGAAAGAAGCAATTCAAAAACATAACATTGTCATTTTGCATAACATTTGGTTTTGGGTGCAGCTGGAGATGCACGCGAGCACAGGTCAGAGCGAATTTTGTTGGAGGGAGGAAACATTACATTCAAGATTTTTTCTGCTTTTCGGCTATACTACACTTGACCCCTTGTATACATGTTTATATATTTATATATGCCCTTATAGTCTTGTTTAGATCATTTAAAATATAGTATTCTATATTAAAATAATTTTAAATTGAAAAGTCGTGAATACGAGTTTTGTAGAGCTCTTCAAGATCTACATTTGGTATTATAGTCAACTTTTCATATTTTGAACTTTTGACATCTCGAAATATGAATTTTGAATTTTTTCGATTCGTAACGAGTTTTGAAGTCCCAAACGGTCTTTGCTTGAAAAGTCATGAATACCAAAAATTCATAACTCATCAAGATCTACATTCAGTATGAGAGTTAACTTTTCATATTTCGAAGTTTTGACGCCTTGAATTTTAAATTTTGAATTTTTTACGACTCGGATGGGTTTTCGAGGCCCTAGACTGTCTTGAATTGAAAAGTCATGAATACCAAAAATTCATAACTCATCGAGATCTATATTTGTTATTTAGGCCATTTTTACATCCGAGAAAGTGTTAGGAAAGTGTAGTGCTAAAAGCACGAGTCTCTCAAATAGTTTCATAAACTCTATATGGATGACTGAAGTGAACACAATTATTTGATAGACCATGATTTTTAGAAAAAATTAGGAAAAAAAATCACCAAATTTGGAGTTAGAATGTGGGAGAAAGACTAATTACAAATTTGAACTAGAGATTAAAAAAAAAAAAAGCCTTGTCATGTTCTTGATTTTCCACGTATGCTCAGTTCTGGGGATTTCATACTTGGAACATGTACGTAAATAACATTAAAAAAAAAAAGAAAAAATAACCACTTGAATCACAAAAGGTGGAATAGCCTGGTGGTAGGATCGAACTCTTTAGAGTTAAAGGTCTTAGGTTCGATCCTTGCATGTGATAAGTTTTTTGCTATTTTCTTTCTTCCTACTAAAATGAGCAATACAACGTTAAACTGGCTAAATAAGGAAAGAGTAACACAAAAGTGTCAATAGTCTAGTGGTAGGACTTCACACTCTAGAGCAAGAGGTCTAGGGTTCAGTCCAAGCGCGATATGAATTTTTTATTTTCTTTGTTCGGTTAAATGAGGAATAAAATGTTAAATTGATAACATAATTGAAACCCGACACAAAACTATGTGTATCCTAGTGGTTAAGGCGCCACATTTTGTTCTAAAGGTCCTAGGTTCAAACCGTATGTGCCACACATTTTTTTTCAATAGTGTCTTTATACATGAATTATTACTTTTAAATTAATATATAAAAAAGGTAGAGCACCCCATTAGAACACAAACAAATACTTGTCCTAGTGGTTAAGGCACTAGCCATCTACACTAGAGGTCTAATATTCAAACCGCCCGTGTGCTTCTTTTTGCTACCAAAACATAATCTATGACGACCTCCTTTAAGTGTTCTATGACCTTATTTTCAGTATCGTCACTAATATTCAAGCCAAAACTTCGTCACCACACACTTATGACGAAAATAGACATTTCGTCATTGAAGACATATCCTTCGTGACCAAAGTGTGCAACGTCACGAGCAAATCGTCATGGATGATCATATTTCTACTAGTGCAAGTCGAGGCGGTGAAGTGATGGACCGCGAGGCGGTGAAGCTTAGGCAAGACTTGGCGCCGACGGACCGACGCAACGGTGAAGAGCAAGTGAGGTCAAGATCGATGGACCAAGAAGGTCATATGATGATATGAAGTGGATCATATCATTCTTGATCGTGTTGGTGCATGTGTTGCATCCGCGCTTGGAGGAGATGGAGCGGAATGGAAATGCGCAAGGCAAAGGTATAACCTAGGGCATTTCATTTCGCCGGTCATAGGTGTGTAGAGAAGTTTATGACCGGGTTTAGGATAGATGGCCGTATTACTATCAAGAGGGGCAAACTTGTTTGCATATCGGTCATCTAGTGCCACTTGTGCGATCTAACTTTGCGATGTGTTAGGATCGAGTGGCGTGGTAAGAGCTAACCCGTCCTTTGAAATGATTGTGAAAATGCTAACACACTTGCACATGGTGATGTACACGTGGTGGTGTTGGCACATTTGCAAAGGCGGCGGTGGTTTGCAGGGTTGAGTTGGGTTTGGGTGCCGCTCATCCTCCCGCCGAGCTTGCGAAAATGAGATGCTTATTTTCTATTGCGCCGGATGCAAGTTGGTGGTGAAAACATGCTATCCCTCGTGCTCAAGTTGGTATACTTGTTGGGTAGCATGTCAAAGTGAAGGCGTCGTAGAAACGATGATTCGCGGGATTTTAGCCGGCCGGACTATTTGGACCGACGCTGGAGATCCGGCCGGAGCGTCGGTCGCTAGCGAGTCCGGTCGATTCGATAAGGTGCGGAATCGGCTCTTCGGTCGGCCGAGCGTCCGGTCACCTTGACCGGACTGGCTCGCCTCCCGTGTTAGCGTGTAGGACCGGCCGCTGTGTCTGTCTCGGCGGACGCTGGGACCGAGCGTCGGTCACCCTTGACCGGAGCGTCCGGTCACCTCGCAGAGAGCGTGTTTTGATCCCCAATGGCTCTATTTGGCTTGGGGCTATAAATAGAGGTTGTGGCCAGGCATGGCTCGGGGTTGAGCACCTTGGGGACTTTGTGTCCATGCTTGAGAGTGCTAGAGAGCCCTTCCACTCACTCTAACTTGATAGTGTTCATTCGATTGAGTGAGAGATCGATTCTAGTGCGATTGCTTTGAGAGATTGCATCGTGTGGCACTAGGTGATCGTGTTGCAAGCCCGGTGTGCTTGTTTCTCTTAGAGGTTGCCACCTCCTAGACGGCTTGGTGGCAAGAGGTTCCGTGAAGCACGCCGAGGAGATTGTGTGGTGCTCCGGGACAAGCTTGTGAGAGGTTCGTGCTCACCTCGCGAGGATCGCGAAGAGCAACTCTAGTGGAGAGTGTGATTGAGTTACCACACTTGGGTGTGGGTTCTTGCGGTGCCCCTCTCGGGGATTGGCTTGAGGATTCCCATCTTGTGAGTGTTTCTTGCGAGCTCCTACCGTGGGATTTGGCACCGGCCATTAAACTTGCGAAACATCAAGTGGGTGAATCGCCAAACCGTGGAACCATCAAAGTGTTGGTCGACACAACGAGGAGTAGGGGAAGTTGGCAAGCTTCCGAGACCTTGGTAAAAATTGCGGGTGTCATCTTGTGTCCACACTTCACGGTGGTTTGCATTCTCTTCATCACAAGCTTTGTATTTACATTCCTATATATATATTGTGCTTGTGTTTGTGGAGTAGCTCTTGCAATTAGTAGCTTGTGTAGCTCTCTAATTGCCTACTTGGTTGTGTAGCTAGAAGTAGTGTTGTAGCATCTATCTTGCTTGTGTAGCTTGTTTAGTTGCTTTGCTTAGTTTGTGTAACTAAGCATTTTGAGCCTTTTGGGTTAGGCGTGTGTCGCCTTGTCCATTGGGCATCTAGTGAGCTTAGAGGCTTTGTGCTTTTGCTTACTAGAATTGTGTAGGAGCTCCCCTTGCTTGAAGTACTAGTGCTTAGGTTTGTGTGACCTTGCATTAGAATTGTTTAGGAGCTCAAGCTAGGCTTGTCACCTCACTCTTCTTGTATAGGATCTTTTGTGAGGTGATTTAGAGTCATAGATAGAGGGGTGAAGTCTTGGCTAGACCGATAAGTTTAATTCGCATTAGTCTCGGTTAGCCGGTGCGATTAGTTTTTGAAAGGACTATTCACCCCCCTCTAGTCCGCCATCTCGACCCTTCATCCTCTAAGAAAATAGCGTGTCTCGTTTCTACAAACTTTGTATGTCCTGTTTTGGACAAGAGAAACGATAACCCTTTGACTTTTAGGGTAGCCAATAAAATGGCAACTCACCGCTTTGGGATCAAGTTTTCCAATGTTTGGGTTAAACACTTTAGCCTCGGCAGGACTCCCCACACACACGCAAGTGGTTCGGTGAGGGTACCCTACCCGTCCCACAATTCATACGGTGTTTTGGGCGCCAATTTGCTTGGTACTCTATTCATACGGTGTCGGCAATTGCATAGAGAGACAGGGGAAGGAAAATGAGGTGAGGGAGCAGTTTTAGAAGGGGTTTGAGTAAAATGGCTAAGCCCTTAGTCCAAGGTGTCTTGTCCATGTCGGTGCGGTGCCTATGTGGCCACGATTGTACCCTTGATGTGCAATAATAAAGTTCCAGTACCCAGCTGATACGTTTTTTAGTTAGAGTACCCACCTGGGAACAACTCAATAGTTTAGGTACCTATAGCGCAATTTACTCTTAGAAAAGATGAAGAGAGGAGAGGAAAGAGCGGAGGAGGAGCCGGACTTGTTGGGTCCTTGTCATCTTTTGTACCTCTACGGAGCCAACTCCTTCGTGAGTAATATTCGGGATCTTTCTTCGTAATTTCTAAATAA
Source organism: Hyparrhenia diplandra (assembly GCA_015847255.1). Lineage (NCBI taxonomy): Eukaryota > Viridiplantae > Streptophyta > Magnoliopsida > Poales > Poaceae > Hyparrhenia > Hyparrhenia diplandra. The sequence goes on from JADLZK010011812.1 coordinate 1,854,606, forward strand.
TATTTTTAGCTCAAGTTTAGTGTTTATTTTACTTGCTTACGGGATCTCCGTTCGACCGAAGGTTCTAGTTATAAATTGTGACTAGTTTCGTAATCGTTAGTGTAGGCGTGGTATCTAGACTATCGGTTACCGAGATTGCGTAACCCCACGGATAGTTGTGGTAGCACAGGGGTGACACTCCGACCAGGCCTTTGTATTCCACCACATTCGGGTTGGTGTTCTCGTAGAGCTTTTGGCGGCCTTCTCCCGATTACCGTTTCCCAATCTTTTCGAGAATCAAAAAGGTACCGCTGCTCGAAGTAAGTGAGTATAGTAAGCCTAAACCTACGTTATCTAGTAATCTTGGGAAAGACTTAGAAAACCCCTCTCTACCTACAAAAATATCTTCCTACCTTACTTCTTGGGCGATCTTGTTTCTTTCTGGTTCACTTTTTCGTTTCCCGTGAAAATCGATACCTAGGAATACTCAGGGTGAAAGCTATAACGGTATCCGTGCGCTTGCGATTTATCTGTTTGCGTTTATAAATACCAACACTAATGCCACTTTGTCTCCTCCAGTATGATTCGTCACCAGCTGTTTTATCACCGGGTAGCATATGTGTTTTCGGCAATGGCACACACTCGGGATTGAACCGTTGTTGCTTTGGTTCAATCGTATTCTTTATACCAAACACTTTTTGTTGGCACTGACCCATCTTGCTTTCTCTAAGTCATAAGACATTCTTAAGGGAGCAAAGTCCCTCTCTCTAGCTTTCCATGCATCATCAGTCTCAGTAGCCTCCCTCACTGGAGCCACAGGCTCAGTGGGACATGGCGTGGTGACCCCCAGTCCACATCACCCAATGTGAAAGCCATGTCAAGCTTCTTCCTCATTCAATGTAGTTATCCCCTTTGAGTGGTGGGATATGTGCGATGGCACCCATCAAGGTGTTACTTCCGGAAATCACAATCCATATAATGTGAGAACATAATAATAACAATAATTGCATGCCTTAGTTCCAACGTCGGTCAAAATTAAAACATACAACTGTTTTACACATTAAATCTACATCACCGTTGGGCAGAAATAGAAGTAATGCATAATATCATTAATATTATAATCTTTGCTATTAACAACGTTGGTCAGAAGATAACAATATCATAACAAAAAAACATATCCATTTTTCAAAATTAAATTCTCCCGTTGGTTCGAATTTAATAATGAAATAATCAACTTTAAGTACGCAGCTGAAACAATAATCAATGTCATAATTCTATTTTCCGAAACTCAACAATACAATGCTGTTCTCTGAACAAAATTATCGTTGGACAAAATTGTACAGAGATTTGCATCTAATTCCAATTCAAATTTATCAAATATGCATCAAATTGGTTTTGGAAAATAAAATTTGAAAAAAACAAGTACTATTTTCTTTGGGCCGAGGCGAGCGAATTGGCCCGACCGCCAAAATGGCCCGTGGCCTGCTTCCCAAAAGGCGCGCTGTTGTGTCGTGGCCCAATTGACCACAGCCCAGCCAGCAGTCCATAGGCGCGTGATGCAATCTCAGCCATTGAACACGATCGGACGGTCGGCCGGCCACCGGACAAACAAAACGATGCGCCTCCCCCCAGAACCCTAAACGCCATTTCACTCTCTGTCTTTCTCTCACCAACGGCGCAGCAGCCCAGCCCATGGCCAGCATGTCGGCTGCCGGTGGGTCGACGGCGAGTGTTCGCGGTGGCAGATCCGCTCGGCCTCCTTTATCTTTCTCTGTCCCCTTCCTCTCCTCTAGCCTGCGGTGCCGATAAGAGCAACAACATCGTTTGCCCATGGTGGCCGGAGGAGACGGCGGTGATGGCACCGCATCCGGTCCCCTCGCCCGGCGTGCGCGCTTCGCCAATGGCAGAGCGCGCCGCCATCGAAGCGATCTTGCGCGGCGGTGCCCTTTCCCATAACCTGAAATGGGAAACCACGCGGAAGCAAGAATTTGCCCCGGCGGCTCAATCGACATTCAGCGCGGCAACATGTGTCCATCATTTGGCGGTGACGACGGGCAGGATTTTCACAGGTAGGAGAAACCCCTTCCAACTGGTCCATTTCTCTCTTGATTTTGGGATCACAATTAGGGTTAGGGTTTGGAATTTTGAATCGAAATTCGATCTTTTCTTTCCCGATCCGGATCGGATCGGTCAATTTGGTTCTCTTTTCTTCATTCCCGATCTAGATCCACTAACTAGACAGGCGTCTGATACCATTGTTAGACATTAGGATCTACTAGCAGCAACATCTAGTTGGGTAGAACACTTGAACATGGTGAATATGGGAGGATAGATCGAGAGTGAGAGGGTGATGTGGAGTGTACGGACCATCGGTAGGAGCGAGAAGAGCTGGATCCGGTGGCCATCACGGTTCGTTGATGAAGCTCTCGCGCACGGGCAGCGATGGTTGGAGAAGGGGCGTCGCTGGCGAAGTCCGGCGGTGCAGTGGTGGCGCAGTGGGGTCGACAGTGAAGACGGTGGCGGCTTCCCGTCGCTGGCTGCGCACCCTCTCAAGATCGGAATAGGGTTTGTCAGTGGGGAACAGTAACTCACGGTGAATCTCGTACTGAGAGCCGCCGGCCCCCACCTCTATTTACTATTGTGCAGTGCGACGGGGGCCGACCAACCATGTAGGGTTGGGCGCCCCCGATCAGGGCTCGTGACCAAGGTCCAATAGGCCGTTGGGCTTATTGGTTAGGATATCAATCTAACAGTAGCAAACATAGTTACATGACACTAGCTAATTTAATTGGAATGATATGGATAGCTCATAATTGAATATGAGACTCGATGGACATCATGTTCACATGGGATTAATAAAACAACCTTTATAGAAGTTTCTGAAATAATGAAAATGATATTTTGTCTCACTCCAATCTCTCATAATAAAAAGACAAACTATCAAACACAGTGTTAACGACAAGTTGTTCCGGTCTATGTATTATATGAGCATCATACATATGGAGTCGCTTGTGAAATGCTCTCTTCTCTCTCCTTTCTCTAATAATCTGCATCTATATATATGCAAGATAGAGGCAGTTCCATGGCCTTTCATTCCCTGAGCAACATATGAATGACATGTTTGGTTATGCATCATTCACATCAGGACTAACTACTTTCAGTTGCACCCAAGATTCCTAAAAAGACAACTTTCAGCCACATCCCTTCCACATGCCGGCGAGCAAGTTGGCCACACTGCTTATACGGAATATCCATCGAGGCAAGAGGAAGGCCCACTAAAATTGCAGCATGCGGCCCAACTTCAGGTCCATGGAGTCTATCATTCGATTGATTTCTCCCACAGTCCCACGTGGCATCTCACACTTGTTTTATGAATACGTACATAGAACTTGGGACACTTGTACTAAATTGTTCAAAATTCCTGTTCATTAGTGGTTCAGAACCAGTGCATAACAGATTCTGAATTTGCAATAAGAAAACGTCTGTTCTGAACAAGTTGTCATTAGGAGCTTCTGGGAAGGCTTTGGAAGTTGAGAAACCAGTTAGGAACATGGTCTGACGAAAAGGATCCAGGTTAGGAATGGTGTCACTAATGGCGTTGTTTCTTCTAGTCCATATCAGGTAGAGCAGGCACTACTCGGTTCTTGGTGCAACAATGATGTATATGTCTGAGCAGAGGTGTGCTTCGTGTCTATCTCAGTGCTGTCAATGTATTTGCAATGCTGGTGGTATGCCATTTTGTACACACTTTGCCAATAGACTGCAACATGATTTGCTTAACTGTAAAAATCATCTGATCAAACGGTTGCTTGCTCTGTCCAGAACACGAGAAAAAGCTGGTAGCAAAAGCTCTCGATCTGGTCCTAACTACACTAACATGATTTGCCGTAATTAGAAATCCCTTTATGAAAGGATAAATCACACGGAGGTGGCCTCAATTGAATTGGCAGTAAACATATATAGCCATAAAGCTGTTATGAATTGGTTCACCTAGAAAGGAATTAGGTAACAAAATCAGGAAAAAATGGGGACTGGAAAAGGAATTACACAACTAGAACTATTGGGAATGATGACTTATTACCATCCTTTGCATAACAGATGAGCTGGAACTGCAATTTAATAACTGCATTTTCTCGAACACTTTCTGAAAAACCGAGGGAGAGACTTTTGGACAGCTACTAATTCTATTCAATACGTACAATGCTTTTATAAATTCCATGAGAAAGTGATGTTGCATTTCTAGCAGCTTTTCAAACACGCACTATTAGTAGAACAGAGAAACTGCGACCAAAGAGTGTCACATACAAGCTTTAGCGGAAAGTCTTTGCCATCTCCATCGTACGTACTTATCATAATTATTTCAACATAAATCATACATCAATATGAAAACAGACTGATTTAGTCTTTGCAGTGGGCCCACAGAAGAGAGCAAGACAAAGTAAAGCTGCGCTGGAGGATAGCTATAAGAAGATCCCATTCACAATGGCACGGAGAAAAATGCAGAGCGTCATGACAACAACATGCGTACTAGATTGTGCTATTATAATATACCCCCACACAATTAGGACATTGACTCACTGAGGTATTTCCTACAATTTAAAAGCGCAAATTTGAACCTAAAAGTACTAGAGTGATGACGCCGGTATTTTTTTAATGAAACTGGAGGGGTTTTGTGAGCCCCTACTGCAATTTTATTAAAACCATCTTCCTCAGTACAAGTTCAATAAACAAAAAGCTAATGAAAAAAATAAACACGACTACACAAAGGCTTCTAGCCATGAATCTCGATTATTTTAATTTTTTTATGCGATAACAATGCAGATATAGTATTTATAATGTCTAATAAGTATGACAAGATTGATCATGCAATATAATTTTAAAATTAATTTATTTGTATAGGTTCAAATGTTATTATTTTAATATATTTAGCAAAACATTAAAAATGACTTTGATTCCTTCGTAAGCAAAACGTGAAGTTAGTTTAGTACGGTCGGGATACATTATTAAAGCGAATATTGGATCAAAAGGAAAATAAGGAACCTTTCACATAGGCTTTCGTTCTTATCCATTAGAAGTGTCAATTGATCTTCGGAGTCATTTTTTTTTCTTCTCCTGCTGTGGCTCATCTACAAATTTGCTTGAAAGCAATCTTTTGACTTTGGGCAGAGCTAGCGCTCGGATGTCCGATGAAAAACAAAATCATGGGGACGCCCGGCTCCGAGCCCGGCCCGCCTCCCACCTCCGCCTCTGCCTCCCGCCCCGCCCCTGCCCGTGCCGCACGGAGGGAACCCGCCTCCACCCTTCCTCCGCTCATCTACACGGAACCCACCCCGCCTCCGCCCTAGGCACATCTGCTCGCTCCTACCTCACCACCATGGCCCGCCCCCTCTTTCTCTGTTCCCAGCGTGCACGGAATCCACCCATGACCTCCAACTTGGCCAGCCCCGGGCACATCCGCCTCACTCCTATCTCACCATAGCCCGCCCCACCCTCCTCCACTCCCAAGAATCCGCCCCGCCTCCAACCTCGCTAGCCCCGGGGACATCTACCCCATTTGCTACCTCGCCACCATAGCCCGCCCCCAGCTCACCTGCTGCAACAACACGCAACAAACTATTGCAACATCCATATTGAAGCAAATGAAACATCATCTCAAACCAGTATTGCAACAATGAATGAAACATTTGGCTGCAGCTGTTGCAACACTATGAACATACTATTACAACAGCACCGAACAAACTGCAACAACATGCAAACAAAGTATTGGCACATACAGATTGAAGCAAATGAAACATCTCAAAAACAATATTGCAACAACGACTAAACCCCGCCCAACATCCGGAGAGAACCATTACAACAAACAGCGAGATCTGCTCGACTTGCGGAACCGTAGCCTATTGCAACATCACCTCAAAAGCGTCTTTGCAACAACCAGAGAGCACCATTGCAACATGCCATATGGGGGAGGGTGGGAGAGACGGGAGGGAGAGATGCATGCGGCTCGCCGAGAAGCCGTCTCCGCCTACCTCCTCTCCCGGTGGCATGGATCCACCATGGGGTGCACAAAGCACCACCACCGGCATTGTCGAGGTTGGGGTAGCCACACTAAGGTGGAGGAGGCGCACCGGGCTTGAGCTCCGCCGTCGAGATCCATGGATCCACCACAGGGGCCGGTGCTCCATGGATCCACCACGGGCGTGCAACAACACCACCAGCACCGTCGAGGTGGGGGGAGCCACACCGGGCTCGAGCTCCGCCCGGGTGGAGGCTGGGGCGCGGCTGGAGCGCGCGACGGCGTCGTGGAGGCGGTGAGGCGAGCAGATGGCGCGGTGGCCGGCGTCGGCTCAGCGCAATAGCCTTCTAGGCTTTTGCTGCAGGGGGAGGTCGGCTCGCCCGGCCGCGATGTGGAGAGGGAGTGGGTGGGCGGTGGGCAGGGAAGCAGCGGCGTCTTGTGTGCGGCCAACAGGGAGCGGCGGTGAGCAGCGAGAAGAAAGGGGAAAAAATAGAAATGAGACAGGGATCGGATGCGGGTGGGAGATATTTTGAGGTGATGGGCGGTAGCGTGCATGAGGCCCGCGTGTCGATCAGATTTGTCGCTTTGCGGACGTCTTATTGAAAGCATTACCGTTTGACTTTAGGTGTTGCAGCCTGGAATATCAAGTGCCTCATAAGCTAAACTAATCTATTCTGGGTTTTGATGACCGGTTGTTCGGTTCTTTGTTGGAGTTCCCGGTAGATCTGACTATACATACATAGCCTTTATTTCTATGTTCATATGATACAATCGAAAACGAAATGGTACAGATGTTACAAAAGTCTACATACTCCTTGACGAAGCAGATTTTTGCATTGCTGACCGCCTCACTCACGTAAATACTATAGCCACATATAGTGGCAGAGTAGGTAAGTAGTGTGACATGATGTCGTGATGCACTGGGAATCTTAGAGAAATCGGTCATTAGAAGACTAAGTCACATGATGCTCGTGCCCCTGAAGTCGTAGAGGAAAACTCGAGAGGGTAGTATTGAGTACACACTTGCCTGAGTTTGCCTCTTCTAACATCAATTCACGATCAAGCCTCTCAGCAACTAGTTACCTATATAGACACTGTCCAGCGAAGCTGTTCGATCCCAGGCTACCTGCATTCTCTTTTTGCCATGGGTGTGTTACTGACGCTAATAGCTACTCTGGCCATGTTCCAGCCATGCCTGCACGCCAACGCCTCCAACTCCACTGGTGGTGTGCATCTATGGTCCCAGCAAGCGGCACTCCTCCAGTGGAAGTCCACCCTACTGAGCTCACCGTCGCTGCTGGAATCATGGCGGCCAGGGACCAGCCCATGCAGCAGCAACTGGACAGGCGTTGTTTGCGATGCCGTGCACCATGGTCACCATGGCATGCCCCGGGCAGTGGTCCGCATCGACCTGCCGAACACTGGTATCGACGGCCGCCTCGGTGAGCTCAACTTCTCCGCGCTCCCCTTCCTCCAGTACATCGACCTCAGCTATAACAGCCTTCGTGGAGAAATCCCACTGGCCATCACCTCCTTAGCTGAACTCTCCCACCTTGATCTCACTGGCAACCGGCTCCATGGACAGATACCATGGGAAGTGGGCAACATGGAAAGCCTTAGCGTGTTGGAGCTTTCTCTGAACAACCTCTCAGGAAGCATCCCTGCATCCCTTGGCAACCTAACTTGGCTGGTTCAACTAACCATCCACCAAACCTTGCTCACTGGGTCCATTCCTGAGGAGCTTGGCAAGCTCACCAGCCTAGAGTATTTACAGCTAAGTGGCGCCTTCTTGAGTGGCCGAATACCTGAAAGCCTAGGCAACTTGACCAAACTAAGCCTCCTGCGCCTTTACTCTAACCAGCTATCAGGGCCAATTCCATCCACTATAGGTAAGCTTATTCACTTGCAGAGTCTCCAGTTCAGTACAAACCAGCTTGTAGGCCGTATTCCACTGAGCTTTGGGAACCTTAGTAGCCTCTACGAGATTTGGATGTATGATAACAAGCTGGTGGGCTCAATCCCAGCCGGGATTGGTAGTTTGGTGGGCCTGCAAACACTGCATTTAGCCACTAATTTAATTTCAGGTTCAATTCCGGAAACTCTCACCAACCTCACGGATTTGAATATGTTTCAAATCTTTAGTAACAAGCTGTCCGGTTCCCTGCCTATAGGATTTTCAAATCTTACAAAGCTGGCAGTGCTCGATCTTGCCAACAACTCTCTGTCGGGACAATTGCCCCCCTGGGTTTTGCAGTCGGGGAACCTCAAACAATTCACTGTTTCTGTAAACATGTTCACTGGCCCTATTCCTAGAGACATCGAGACTTGCAGGAGCCTGCTTATACTTGACATGGCATCTAACCAAATATCAGGAGACATATCAAGTTTGGGGCCATACCCACACCTTTGGTTTGCAAATCTAGAGAGGAACAAACTTCATGGACATTTATCTAAAACCTGGGCTTCAAGCATCAATTTGACCATCTTAGATGTGGCAAGCAACATGATAAGCGGAAGTTTGCGCCTGAGTTATCAAGACTAGTAAAACTGGAGGAACTTCTACTCCACAATAACAACATGACTGGCAACATACCACAGAATTAGGCAACCTAACTCACCTGTACAAGCTGAGCTTGTCAACAAACCAATTTTCAGGTCATATACCACCAGAATTTGGGCAGATGAGAAGTTTGCAGTACCTTGATTTATATATGAATAAGCTTCTTCGGGCCGATACCACAAGATCTTGGCGGCCGTAATTTGTACTGCTATTCTTGCGGATCAACAACAATGATTTGATTTGGATATTTGCCGGCAATACTTGGTAGTCTATGGAAGCTGCAGATTGCATTGGATGTCAAGCAACAACAAACTCACAGGCGGGATACCCGCCAGCTTGGGAACTTGGTGATGTTGGAGCTCTTAAACCTCTCCCATAACAAATTCAATGGGACCATACCTTCATCTTTCTCCAGCATGGTTAGCTTGTCAATCCTTGATGTGTCATACAACAACTTGGAAGGTCCTCTTCCAAGAGGACGAATATTTTCTAATGCCTCAATAGGATGGTTCGTCCACAACAAGGGCCTTTTGTGGTAATCTCTCGGGCCTTCCAACTTGCTTTTCATCTCCATCTATGGGTCATGACAATCGAAGGACTCACATCTTGGTTCCAGCCATTTCCATTCCTTTGTGCATACTCATTATTTTCACAATAGTTGGAATTGTTGTGACTATATGTAGAAGCAAGAAACAACAAGAGAAAACAACCACAGAAGCAAAAGATGTCTTATCGGTGTGGAATTTTGATGGGAAACTAGCATTTGAGGATATCATTAGAGCAAATGTAAAATTTCAGTGAGAGGTACGTTGTTGGGTCGGGCGGGTGTGGCAATTGTCTACAAAGTTCAGCTACAAGGGGAGATTCGTTGCGGTTAAAAGCTTCATGGCTGGAGATGTTAGTGACGAAGAGAGATTCATGAGTGAAATCGATGTGTTGACCGAGGATAAGGCATCGAAGCATTGTGAAGTTGTATGGGTTTTGCAACCATCGAAGGTACAAATTTTTTGTGTACGATTATATTGATAGAGGCAGCCTTCATGCATCCTTGGAAAATGTGGAGATCGCGAAGGAGCTGAACTGGGAGAGACGAGTTGCCATCGCAAGAGACGTGGCTCAAGCTCTGTATTACTTACACCATGAATGCACCCCTCCTATAATTCACCGAGACATAACAAGTACCAATATCTTGCTTGACACAGAGATTTTAAGGCTTATGTTTGGACTTTGGCATAGCAAAGATCATAAGGCATGATTCATCAAATTGGAGTGAACTAGCGAGGAACATATGGTTACATAGCCCCGGTATGTGGTTAATTTTCTCTTTGCATATTGCTTTATTACCATATTCCTCATTTCACTCTAGTTACATTTATCTATCCTGTAGAGCTTTCACACACACCGGTGGTGACAACGAAATGTGATGTCTATAGCTTTGGTGTGCTTACGGCGGAGATAGTGATGGGGAGATACCCTAGTGAGCTGCGGTACCATACTTCCCTACAAGGACAGCATCGAAGCTTGCAATGGAGACTTTGGACAACCATCCACCATCGCCAACGCTAGTGGAGAGGGAAGAAATTTCTCTGCTTGTCCAAGTAGCACTTGCATGCCCTGCAACCTTCCCCTAAGTCTAGACCCGAGAAATGCGGGGAGGTTTATCGGAAACTCACTCAAGACCACCCTTATTGTTCTTCTACCACATCTTCTTGTGACCTTGAACTAGAAAAACTAGAGGATGAAGAGATATAAACAAGTGTTACACATATGAGAGAAAAGACAGATTTTTGCATTTATTTTCCCAATGAAATAGAGACCATGGAAACAAAGAAATGATGATGGGTATGACAGTCCTCTTAATTAGCACTGAATGACGAATTATCTATTGGTCCTCATATGTGTCGAAAATGGTAGATTGATGAAAAGAACCATGATTGCTTTCATCTAGAAAACACCTCTGCTAAATCGAAGAGACTGAGTTTCCTTACTTTTTTTTTGTTTTTCAAATCTAAAGTTATTGACCCTTTGGATGTGAATCGTCATCGTCAGACTAACAAAGTGGAAAGATTTGGATCAAGCTGGTTCAGATCCTGCTGGAAATTTTGTTGCAACAGTTGGAACAATGTGTGTTTCAACAACAATAAGAAGTTAATAATGCAGTGATTGCATAATACAATACATATATATCGATAGCCAAACCATCCGACACATAGTTTCCTTAGTTCGTTGGGCAACGAGACAGATTCGTAGAACCCTTACACGAAGCACACAAGTACATGCCAAAGCATGCACGGCCACGCTGGCCACGCAAGATGCATGTAATTCAACAAGCCAAAGTTCATAGACTCCAGGATTCTCTTGTACCCTTGCACTAGACACTCACAAAGAAGCTGGGGCCCTTATTCAAAAAACACAATACATCCACGATACGAAGAACTTGCGATCCTTCACACACCACCAAGCGGAACTCGAAATCAAGGGCAAACAGGCCATCTTCCCCGGTGTGGGCTGTGCCAACCAAAGCGCCGTCCAGGGTGCTCCTGACGTAGCACTTGCCACGGCCGAATGCCACACTGTAGTCAAGCTCTGCGAGCTGGCTCACTGACACCAGGTTGGCCACGAGCCCAGGGACATACCACACGTTGGGAAGCACCATGGTCTCTGTGACCACGACACCGCAGCCGACAACCTGCATGGGCATGGCTTTGGCGTCTCCACCGAACAGGAAGATGTCACTGTGCTCTGGAGTGAAGTCGGAGAGGAGGGCGCGGTTCCCCGTTGCGTGGTGCAGTGCGGCTGATGCAACGATCCATGTTGTCGCCGTTGCAGCTGGTGCAATTTTCAGAGGTGTTCTGATGCTGTCCAAGGCCGTGAAGCTGGATCCGAATACACTGAGAAGGCTTGTTATGGCCCAAATCCTGTTCCTGTAACAGACATTGAACTTTTCCTCTGTTAAATGTAAAGTGGGGTTCCCCCCAGTTCCAAAAAAGGTTATGGTCGAAAAGGTTATAAAGAAAGGTGAGGGCGATTATAAGGTAACTGTAGGAATGAAATTTGTACTCCTGGTTCTTAGAAATTAGCATGTTCCTGACTTCCGATTGGATTTAGTTGTGCGCTTATTAGATCACCAACATATCATCCTATCGGCAGTGGGTGCAGATGGAAAAGATTGAGCCAGCATGTAACCACCATGTCAACTAGATTATTAGTTATAACAATTGGAATGAGAGTAAATTATGTTGCTCCTGCAATCGTAATAAAACCATGCAATATCTCTTTTTCAGTTGTCATTGTGCCTGGTTTTTATATGGTGTGTGTGCATTTTGAGATACACCATTTGCTTATTAATAAGTAGGTTATGCTACGCATGTGGTTATTGTTGTGGCAGGCATGGCCAGACCATGTAATAATTGAAATCAATGCATCTTCTAGGAAGATGATAAACCATTACTCTTCTTCTACTAAAACTAAAACAAGTTTTTTTTTTTTTTTTTTTGGGCTTTCTTTCATATCATAACTAATCATACGAAAGTACCACACAGAAGTTGTTTCCCTAGTTATGACCTGATGGACTAACACAACCTCTTATATTGGTATGTCAATTAATTCTTTTCACAAGGAAACCTCTTATATCATTAGGGAATCTTTTCATAGAAAAAATAAAATACCAATGCCGAACCATAGATGAGAGTTCTGACAAACTCAATCTTGTGTTTCTCAAATCAGATGTGGGATAGACGAATTACAAAACTAAGTCATGTTGGACATTAAAAAGTAGACTTCTTAAGATTTTAACAACTAACTGCTATTGTAAACTTATAATTAAGAACCAATGAAGTAATATTGCAACAGTATATTATTCATGGTAGCTACACCATATTTTTCCGTTTTTGCAATTTAAAACTAGAGTCACATTTCAGCAAAAATAAATATTTGAAATGGAAGCTTAGAACGCGACAACATGAACTAATTGGATGTCATATATTTGTGATCGTTCATGGTCACATTGGTCAGAGTTCAGGTTTTAGCAAATATTGTTAGCAGTGGATAGATTATCACTCAGTTTTTTTTTTCTGCCAAACTCAAAACACTTTCAAATTGAGGACTTCAGCGCGCTGAAGAAAGGCACCAAAGATGACTAGAAGGGATTAAGAGAAACACCTATGAAGCTCTGGTTCCCCTTATGTTCAGTAAAATTAATCACTGGGGCACCATCAGTGTGCTGAGGCGTCTGATATGTGTCCAGAGAGCGCTGCTCGTTCAGAGCCATCCTGCTGGTGGTCATGCTTCCAGAGTTATTGTTATATTTCATACTGCCCGGTATATTCATCCAGTTCCTAGCAGCAACATGCTGCTGTTGCTGTTGCTATTGCATATTATCGATGTCGTTATCTGGTTTTGAACCTGAAGCTTCTCTGCATTTCTTGCTTTTCTTGAAGATCTGTTTACGCTCAACATTTCTCTCATTGCAGTGTTAGTTGTCAGCATCAGTAGTGACACCAAAAAAATCTCCAGATTCTTGGATGAAGCTGTCTCCTCCATCTCCAGGTGCATCCCTTTTTGTATACATCTCCACTGCTTGTTTTGTTATCGGTGAAGAGAGTGATTTCTTATCCATGCCTAGGTCTCCTTCTGGCAACATTGATTTCTAGCAGTTGAAAGCGCACTCATCTTTTCTAATGACACTCATGGCCGGATGACAGGAAGCAAACAGCAACATTTGCAGCATTGGGTCGACAATACTGGTGTGTAGCGACGAAGGAAATTTCAGTGAATGGAAGCAAAACTGGTGAGTGAATGAAGAAATCATAATAACATTAACAGCTAAACTATGGTGCGAAACCTGAGCAAGAAAAACCTGAGATGTTCCTCCACATGAAGGACTTGCGAACCATTGTAATTGTCAAGACCGCCTTCTGATGAGGGCATTGCTGTAAACTTCAACTTGAAGGACCGAAACGGCGACCAGGGGGGGTGTGAATGGGAGGCTTGATTTTCCTTTTCAATTTTGGGTCATCGGCTCAACCCCCAACCTCAAAATCGAACTCACAAAGAAACAAGTGATACACGTGCTAACTGGTAGCAAGATATCAAACGCGAAGTGTTGGGCTCAAAGAGTCGAACGTAAAAATCGGTTCTCAAATTGGAGCTCGAAAGAATAAACCGCGGATCAATAAGTAAGAGAGAAATTCCAAAGTAACACTGCCAACGGAACTTAAGCTGATCAAGATTAAACCAAAAGAACTAATGTAGCTTGATGGTGACAAGACAAGACTTGAGAAATCAAGACTAATCACGTGCAAGCAAAACACTTGGTGCGTGCTCAAGAAAATAGCAGCTTGCTATGCATCACAACACTCAATTGAATAAACAACTAAATAGCACTGTTGGATGAAAGTGACGTCTCAAGAAAATAGCCTCCCAAATCACGTGCAAGCAAGGCACGGTGCTAAAATCGACTTGCAAGAACTACTGCTGCTAGTCACCGATTGAAACACACTATTGCTGCTTTCTAAAAAATTCGGACTGAAGGCAACAGACTGTCCACCGGCCAAGAAACGAAAAAACAGAGAGAAGAAAACTACTGAGGCATTTCATCAAACATCTTGTGGGCGCAGAGAAGGAGTTACTGAGCTCAGTTCATCGGATTCTAGAAAATCGCGCACACACACTCCATCTGGCTACCCTGCACAAGAAGCAATTGAGTGGCTCGAAGGCCAACTCCACATCACAGAAAAGATCGACCTTTTGTTGGCGTGGAGACCAAGCTTGGAGCAGGGGTGGTCGATCTTGGAGCTGCTGCTGCCTACCCGCTCTGCTGCTTCTCAGCTGCAGACGCGTGCCCAGAGCTGAGCAAGCCGCTCAAGCTCCAGGTGCCGTGCGCCTGCCCTTGACCAACGGCCGCTGCCGTGCGCAGCTGGCAGAGCTGGACCGGCTGACCGCTGCCGCGCGTGACTGGCAGAGCGAGCCGGGTGGCCGCTCTCCCCAAACCGATGACCACGCGAAGGGAGGTCGCCTGCTTGATGTAAAGCAACTGCTGGAGTGACTGCTGTGCTGAAAATCAACGCCGTTGCCCTGCACAAAAAAACATCGAACAGAAAAACACAGACGACCACGCAAGATCCAAAGATTTCAACGAAAATCACAGCAAGGAGGAACAAAATGATCCAAAAGCCCGGAGGGCACAGGGAGCTTTGGGGCTCCCTTCTCCAACGAAAATCACCACACAAAAGTCACGAATTTGATGTTCTTGACCTCTAAACGAGAACCCTAAAAATGGGGGAAAATAAAAACGAAAATAAGAGAGGCAAAGAGGGGAGGGCTGTCATCCTCCACATATAGTCCGAAATCCTCTTTCCCAAACTACCCCTAGATACATATGAGCCGAACCGCTAACCCTAACGCTAATTTAGTCCGACTCGAGATAATTTGATCCGACGGCCACCGCGCCTCCTCATCTGTAGCATCGCTCCACGCAATCTCCCAGATGCCGCCACGTGCCGTCCTTCCGTCCACCGGAACGTTCGCCCGGGTTTTGAGGCCCAAACCCGTGAAACCCGCCGATGGTTTTGAGGCTCAAACCACCAAACCGCGCCCGTGGTTTTGAGGCCCAAACCACGAAACCCGCGCCGATGGTTTTGAGGACAAACCACCAAACCTCCTCGACGCGTGACATCACCGTCTTGACCGCCCGAGTCGCCAAGTCATCCGAGCTCCCCGCTCTGCTTGCACGCTCGCCATCTTGACCCGATCGACACGGTTCCGCCACGTCCTCTTGCATTCGTCGATGTCCCGGATGTCAGCCACCATGGCTAGCCACCCGGGGATCCGGTCCCTCGGTCCAAGCCTCACGTCCGTCCTTCACCTCCGCGGTCCGTCGGCCCGGCGACGTCCTCCTTGGCCCCTTCACCCGCCGTCGGCTACCATCTCCGAGCTCCACACCACCGCACAACATGAATCAAGAGATACGTCTTCGACACACACCACGTGTGCCGGCACTAGTACCGAAAACATTTTGGGTGTGGCGCCTAGGATTTTACGTGGCAGGCAGAGGCGCCCGTCACCCTCATAAGGTCACGGTTAATGCAACGATTATCCGTGGCGGGCTCTTTGCCCGTCATGGTTAATCCATTAACCGTGGACGGGCACATTAGAAACGCCCGCCACGGTTAAGAATTAAAAAAATAAAAACCATGAGCCCACCCGGCAAAGTCCATCCAAGCCCGTCGGTGAGCCCATCGAAACCCAAATCTGCATCCACCGCCGCCCGCTGGAGCAACGCCGCCGCCGCGGCGCCACCGGGGAGCCGGATCCTCATCGAGGGCCCGCCGTGGACGCCGCCCCGCCGCCGCGGGAGGGCTGCGCGCCGGATCCGCCGCCCGGGGGGGCCGCCCGCGCCGGATCCGGACCTGGAGGGCCGCCGCGACCGGAGACGGGCCGCGATCGGATCCGCCGCCCGGAGGGCGCCGCGGCCGGATCCGCCGCCGGGGGCCGCCGCGCGCGGATCCGATCCGCTGAGAGGCGCCGCCGCCGGATCCGCCGCCGGGAGGGCCACCGCCGGCCCTCGGATCCTCGCCCGTCGGCTCCCAGACTTCGCCGTGGACGCCACCGGCCCCGGGCGCCGCCGACGCAGGGGAAGAGAGGAAGAGGCCACCGGCGTCCCCCGTGGGGAAGCGGTGGGGGGGAGAGGCTCCATGGGGGAGGAGGCTCCATGGGAGACGCTGGGAAGAGAGGAGGGCCGGTGGGAGTCGCCGATCGGGAGAAGACCGAGACGCGCCGGGGCAGAGGGAGACGCCGATCGGGAGAAGAGAGTGTGGGAGAGAATAGAGTGAAGGGAAACCCTAGTTTCCTATATTTATATCGTGGATGGTTATCGGGCCACGCCTTGGACATTTGGGCTGTGTATTTTCCGTGGCGGGCCTTTTAGGATGCCCGCCACGGAAAAATTGATTTTACGCGGGCGGGCACCTTAACACGCCCGCCACGGAAAATACGTATTTTCCGTGGCGAACGTGTTAAGGTGCCCGCCACGCAAAATCAATTTTCCGTGATGGGTAAAAACACGCCCGCCACGCATAAAAAAAACAGGATGTGGCGGAGTATTTTCCGTGACGGGTAAAAAAAGTGCCGCCACGGAAAAGATTGTGCCAATGCTCGCAAAATCAAATCAGTACTAGTGCGGTGAACATAGCGAAGCATAAAGAATAAACGAAAATAGAAGTAAAATGTTGATTTGTTGACAATCACTCAATCACAAAACTAAACACATGTGACCTAAATCAACCATGTGTTCGCACAACTCCTCGAGAGGTCCACCCATCGTTGGAATCATACTTCACCTCTTCCCAATTGGTGATGTCCACCGGTGATGTTTCATGATTATCATCAGATAATATATCAGCTGGTGGCTGCTTTGGGTTAAGGAGGAGCATTGGATTCCTAGCAATTATTTTTAAAAACCAACAAAAAGGAAATACTTCAAAAGACATGCAGCTGATGTAGAACTAAGCAAATATTCCTGCAAATTTAACTAGCTACTAAATGACTGAGCCATGAATTCCAATCATGATCACTACTGGAAACTCGAATACTTTTGGGGGTGTCGAATTTTTCTGTACGTTTCCAATTAATTATGTGGGTTCCAAAATATCCAAATATACTAAAAACTCACAAAATAATTATATGATTTTTCTGTGCGTGAAAATACACACACGGAGCAATAGACGCTCACAGAAAAATTGAAATTCTTCTATCCATGTTTTTAAAAATCACAGAAAAGTACTATATATGCAAAGGAAAATTGCAATTATTCTGTAGGTTTTTAATAAAAGGACAAAAATTAAACACACATACCAAACAATTCAATTCACGCAAGCATTTTTCTTCATTTTGAATTGTCCAAACATGTAGCCTGGATGCTATGAATGAATGTGCTAAACATTTGGACACCATCTTTATATGTATGCTATTTATTTTGTTGTGACAAAATTACTGTATGGATAGTCCACATTTTAATATGATGTTACTATTATTTCCAAATAATTATTGTATCCAATTTGCTGCATGGGTAAGTGTATTTATTTTGTCTGTGGTCTGTTAATACCTATAGAAAATTATTTTTCTGTGCATTGGCCTAACCCGACAGGATAATATATTTTTCCTATGAACGCACCCTTTTTTTGTCTAACGGGACAACACTATCAGAAAAATGATTTTTGTCAGTTTGTCCTTCTTTTTATCTGTGAGCATGAACGCACAAAACATTAAGTTTTAATCTAGGCAAAACTAATTTTTCTATGGGTGTACGACCCACCAAAAAAATTGTTTCCGACGGTGAACATAAAAAATCAATTTTTTTGTCATTATTTTTCTATGTGTTTTTGCACACACAAAAGAGTTCGAGTTTTAGTAGTGGATGCATACTAATGTGTACATGTGCATTCATAAATTGCAAAAGTAGCGTCACAACAGAATTTTTCAGGTAACAATGGTATCTTACTTGAAGAAGTAGCGGGTCATCCATCGGTCGCAAATGCGCAGCAGTGCATGGCCCCCGGCTTCAGTGCAGGGGAGTGGAGCTTCGAGTTCCATGGCTGATGGGGTGTGTTCGGGCCGGCCGGAGGAAGACGAAACCTTAGAGGTGTTGGTGTTGGACAGGGACTGGAACGGGAGCGAGCCATCAGCCGATGATGCCGTCGCTATACCTGTGGCTGGCCTCGGAGAGTCCAGACAGTACGTGACGGAGCTTCCGAGAACAAGAAAATATACAGAAAATTACGAGACAGTCCTTCTAGTTGGCTCATCACTTTTGGGCCCTCGCACTCCAAGATTTTGTGTACCAGCTCTTTTCCCCTTACAAAACAAGACAGCACGCATCGTCTTCTCTTTTTAGATCTGCTTCAGGAGCATGTGAGCTACCTAGCAAGTACTCCGTATTTCTAATCACGGCATGCGAAAGGTGCCGATTCACACTACAGCACCGTTCTGGCGGACTTGGCAAAGCCCTTTTGCTGGCACAGTGGAGCCAGGTGTGTGTCACTTTCGTTGCTTCTCAAGCCAAAGTACATAAACCACCAAAAAACCTTGGCCTCGGCCAGTGCTGCACACCACCAATAATGTACCGTGTACTGCTTGTAGCTGACTGGCTGGCTGCCGCTCAACTATTCTCATTCCTGTCCCAGTTTGATGATGACTACAAGTATGAAGTATCTCATTAATTTTCTTTCTGATTCGTACCCATATATTGCGTAGGCTACCCCAAAAAATGAGAAACTTAAACCTTTCGATGCAAAAATGCGGGATTTGCTATATCCCAGTCGCCTGGGATTTAGATTTTTTTCCCAGGCGACGGACACATAACATTACGTTTATATTATGCGAACATCATAGATAACATTGTAGAATATCGATTCTATACTACGCAAACATTATGGCACGTCGGTACAGAAGACAAGTACAAACACAAATCAACAAGTTACAATTTTTACAATGGAAGAACAGATGACAATTTCTATCTATATAAGCACAATCACATATGACAAATAGACAATTTTTTACTATGAAAGGACAATAGACAATGCCAACCTATATAAGCACAAACACAGAGAATAAGCCGTAATGTTCGCATAGTATAGAATCGATGTTCTACGATGTTTTCTGTGATGTTCTCATAATATATACGTGATGTTCTGTGTCCGTCGCCTGGGAAAAAATATAAATCCTAGGCGACTGTAGTATAGGAAAAATGCAAAAAAAAAAACATAATATAATCATGGCAAGTATCCCGAACTCAGACAGAGTTCAAAAACGTTGAAAAGTCAAAATCTGGTTGATTTATGCCCATGTTTTGAATTTATTGTGATTTATTTGCATTATTCTTTGGAAACTAGAATTTGAATATAAAATAGTAATTTTAATTTAATTCTAAAATACTTCGGAATATCTAAATCCTAACATAGTCCATATAGGGTGTGTTTGGTTTGTTGGGTAGGTGTAGCCTCGGCTATCTAAACCAAGCCGGGCTAGCTTTATCGAGCTAAACCAAGCCAAGACGGACTTGTTTGGTTGTTCGCGTCTTTGTCTAAGCCTGGCTAGCCTCGCATGGTGTTTGGTTGCACGGGTTGTTTTCATCTGATCACCCTCCTCCATATTGGTGAGTTTACCTCCTTTGAGTAATTTCCTCGAACATGTGGTGAGCACGGCGCCACCATGGCAACACGGGCGTGAGCATGGCAACATGAGCGAAAGCACGGCAGCACCACGGCATCGCAGATGACAATGGTGGCCGCCACCGCCCGCGCCATGGAGGGCCCCGCCGATGTAGTGGAAGCACGCCGAGGCGAGATCGCGCGCGAGGGTGGACGGACTCGGGCGCGGGCGACTCGCCACGACGCGCGCTCGCGATCGACGGAGGTCGCGCGCGGAGCGTCGCGGAGTGCTTGCGGACTCCTCCCCGAGGCGGCGGGTCGGGCCCGCCTCCCGCCCGCCCCCATCCGCACGCTGCTCCCTTCTCCCCATCCGCCGCGCTCTCTCTTTCCATTCGCCGCTGGTGCTGGAAGGGGAGCGAGGAGGTGGTGGCGAGGGAGCTCAAGAGGAGCACGAAGAAGCACCCCACCGCGGCTGTGAGATTCGAGGTCCGCCGTGGGATTCGAGGTCCACCTCCGCCCGGCGGAGCTGCTCGAGCATGGGGCGGTGGGGGCGGTGCGGTGGGGCAGCGCAATTCACGGCGGGGCGGTGAGCCTCGAGCACGGGGCCAGGTGGGGGCGGCGGTGGGGCAGCGGAGTTCACGGCGGCGCGGTGCAGCTCCGCGGGGAGGAGGTGACGAAGGGGAGCAGCGCTTGAGCAATCGTGAGCCAAAAGCTTAGTGAGAACGGCCGACCCGGCCGTTTCCACGAAGCCAGGCTTAGCCTCGCACGGGTTGCATTGCTGTGGGCTGGCTAGCTGGCCCAGATTTGCAACCAAACACCCAATTCTTGTCCCAACTAAGCCTGGCGAGGATTTTTTGGTGCAACCAAACACACCCATATATAGTGAACATCCCAAGTTGTGTATCCGAGCACATGATTTATGTATATCAGCCCTTAAACTAGTGCACTCTCTTTTGCCTCGTAAGTGCGAGCACACGGTCTAGATACAAAAAATTGAACAAAGTAGTGGCACTGCAAATGGGCTCAAACGTTAAGCAAAATGGGAATGACCCTGCATTTCATTTGAGGTGGGATGTGGGAACAAGGTCTAATGCCAGCAACCATCATAAAACACTAAGAATCATATCAAATATATCTAAATCTCGCATCATGGAAGAACCATGATGAGAGAGGATTTTACAATTAAACTTCTTGATGGTAAATCCAACTACTTTACTCTGTAGGTGTAAGACTGAATTCACCTTTCGGTGTGGATCTAGCGGGTGTTGTCGACACTGGCATTGGTGACGGCGGCAAAGGGCAGCCGTCCAATGGAGCTTCCTGCCGCTTCAGCACCTTTCTTTAGATCGGATAAGACTTTGAGGTTTTCTTTCGGTGGGGCAAGTTGGTCACGGTAAATTAAACTTCGGCGTCCTTGCCCCTGGCCCCAACCTTTTCCTTTTATGATGCTGCATGACTAGGGCCCACTAACTGAGTTGGGTTGGGCACCCCGATCAGGACGTGATCATGCAGTCGACTCGATCGTTGGATGGGATTGATCCTAACATTCTACCCTTGATCTCATCTTGTACTTTTAAGCTTAATCATAACTTAGAATACTTAACTTAGCACCTATTTTACCATTAGATTAACAACTACAATACACCTCTCTATTTTGAAACAAATCTATAACTTATTTTGGCCCCTTAGTATCTAGAAAACATAGGCATCCGTGAAAACTATGTCAACCGTATGTTCTCTGAATGCACTAGGTGATGTCAACAAGGACATGGTCTATGGGGCTGGCCATTGTGTCCCTCTTGTTGTGGCCCTCCCCATCTCGAAGAGCCTATGGGGATGCAAACGTTAGTGTGGAGTAGGATGAGAGCTTGCTTAGTTATGAGATGACTAAAGATGAAAAGAATCCAACAAAGATCGAACACTAAACTGCGAAAGCATTACCCTTGCCTTTGGATTTCGTGGTAGTGTCGCGTGAGGCTGGCAATATTTGACACAAATTGCAAATACTGAAGAGGAACAAAGCTCTGAGCATGAGGGAGGAGGCGGCAGAGGTTTTCTTTGTCGTTGATGTTCAGATCGGTCAGCCGGTCCTAGGGTTCAGTCTAGATGAATCATCACGATTCAATACACACTAATGGACGACACAGATTCCAAATGGACACCGTACCGCGCGCTAAGAAACATGTGCCTGTCACCATACTTTATGGTGATACACATACACAAGTAAACGAGCATCAACCATAACCGAATGAAATGACACCAGAGAAATAAATCAATTTGAAAAAAAAAACACTGTAAGAATAAAGCGGCGGTAAAACTTCTAATGACCACTGGCTCTACGGATGATGCACTGTTTTCAGTTTCAGCCATTGTGATTTCACCGTCAGATCATAAAGCGAACTGACAGTCATAGAGATTTCCACCGCCAGGCGTTGCATCCATCCTTTTTCAAACCGGCAGCAAAGCTCCTTATCTCTGCCGGTTACGTCATGCGTCACACACTGGATGACTAGCCGATGGTGCCAAATGTTTGCACCACCGGTTCGGGGTACGATGCAGCGGAGAAAACCGACATTGTGTTCACCACCAAACCATACGCCGGGTCGTAGTGAAAACATTTATCACTGCCGGTAGGTCACCCAAAGGGACCCCTCATGTGTTATGCACCAGCGTTTGTCTAGCTTATAACCGGCAGTGAAAGTCTCGGCAGTGATTAAACTTTCTGTGGTAGTGTAACTCTCTCACATATGCATTGATAGAGGTCGTCTAGACTTTTTTTTTTAGAAAAGGATAGGTCGTCTAGACTATTTTACAGATTTATGTATATGTGCTGCACCTCCATCTTTACTGCACAGCAGTCGGGCATCTCAGCACTACAGGAAACAGGTCGTTTGCCGAAGCGTTGGGAGTGCTCGGCAAAGCCCATATAGCCGCCGGCGAAGGCTTTGCCGAGCACCGTCTTCGGCATAGGACCGACGGGAAAATTTTTCACGGCAGAGGTCCTATGCCGAGCACCGTCGACGCCAACTCTTGGCAAAGGCTTTGCCAGTATCCAGTGTCGCCGTCGGTGAAGAAAAGTGACCGTTAACGGCCGTTGTAAATGGCGACGGTAGTTACAACCGACTTTGCCGAGCACCTCCTATCCAAGCGCTCGGCACACAAATTTATTTATTTACTAGTCCATCAACCCGTGCTCCCGCATGGGTTAAAATCAAGATTAGTTAGAGTTTTCTTTGTTTATTCTCTAATAGAATAGGAGAAAACTTTATATTGCTTGTCCAATCTGTGATAACCTTGTCTTTAATTAACTATTTTTTTTACATACATAGTTTTTTCCCTTTGCATGTCACCTCTGTTTAACTTTAATATTCATTTACTTGAAACCACAACAACTTAGATTGAACTATAGTTAGTGTTGTTGCAACAACTTAGCATGAACTATAATTACTCTTGTTACAGCACATACTTATAGGACCTAATGTAAATAATTATTTAATTTTAAATTTTAATCTTATTAGTACCTACAATTTTTTTCCTAAATAAAGTTGAAACTCTTGCTCTTATAATATCTATAATGAATTCACCTTTTGTGCTTTCTACAAATAACATTTTTTATCATAAATTACAATATTAAGTACTATGATATATGATGGCACAAATAGTCATTTATAACTTATATCACATTGTATAAGATCAATGCTACAGCTTCAAATTGGTATATAGGACAGGGTAGTGGTGCTAATATCAAGAAGACATGTGAACTTAAATTCCTTTATTTTTTGGTAAAGGCATTAGATTCCTTACATGATAGGTCATTAACAAAAAAGCTAGGTTTCCACAAAAGTTTGGTTTATAGACTATTTACAATGTTGTGGCAACATATGAAACTATATAAAATAAGCTGCCCAATTAGTAAAACCTTATTCTCCGTCTAGCTCTAGTAAAGGTTAAGTAAATTTTTTTAATTAGGAGAAAAAGATCAGTACACACATGTACATTTGTTCACAATAGGGAGTGCTCAAAACTATGTGATTAGGTTTATCAGATTTATTATACTTTTTGAATAATGAAAAATTTATCATAATCATAAGAACGCCTAGCAAATTATTAGCATTCTACAAAATCTAGAATAGATAATGTTTGTATTTGTATGTACAATTAAATAGGTTCTTGGTGGCAAATTTTGTCTCCAAAAATCTCCATCTCTTTAAATTTGGAAAATACAAAAGAGTCTCTTGGAGTTGCTCTATGACCAGATATTTAGATTGGCCATGTGCATGTGGTAAAAAGAACAATTTTCGCAACAAATTATTACTCTTATTTTTTTAAAAACATCCAGTGTCCCATGTCATACCATATCCCTTCATGATCTCTTAGACAAAATAACACAACACTAAAAACAATGTCTTTTTTGTTTAATTTTATAAAGTGGTTTAATTATTTCTTCTTGTTGTAATTTGCCAATACTAAAATAGGATTGTTATATCCAAGTGTTGTCCAAAATTAATCCCTCATATGCTCGTAAGGGTAAACAACACAATAACGACCACATGCTTTTTGAGAAATTTCATTTCATGTTTATATAATTTTAAGAAACAAATAAAGTAGGGTGCATCCTCACAAAAATTTAATCCCTCATATCCCCATATCCTCACATCTAAAAGACCTTCTAAATTAAACATAACCACCATAGGGCATCATCAAAAAATTGTCCGTTAAATATTTTTGTTCTTCAGGATTGTCAATCTCAAATAACATAAAGGATGCCAATATGTTAATGTCACCCTAAATTGAACCGACATAAAGGAAGATTTAGGATATCAGTAAATATAATATGTTGATGGAGAAACAACTGGGTGGTGATTTTATTACATACATGTTAAGACTTTAAGCAGATGGATAGGGAAACTATTATTCGAGATGGTCTCCCTGCAATCTTTGTTCTAGGACTGTACTGGATTATTTGTTAAGTGACCGATTAGAGAAGCACTTTCTTCCAAGGTTGTTTAACTTCTATGTTATTGTATTTACTTACGAATAATTCATGGGTACCACCTTTTTATTTTCACACAAAATGCAAAAAAAAATTGAATACTTTAGCAACATTGTTTTGTAGGGATACATCGATGCATTACCTTAATGGCAGGCACCACGTACACTGATTGCAATTCAACAATTATTAGGTCCAAGCTCTAATCAATCTAGTTCCATCAATCAGGTTTGCATCGAATATTGCCTGAAATATGAAAAAAAAGCATAATATAGTAACAAAATATATTATTTAAAAACTAATTTACAAATAGACAAATGGCAGCAGAAAAAATTCCATAGTCTGGATGATTTTTCTTAGTCAAACGAACCTTGCAATTTGCATTATTGCCCATTGTTGCATCTTGCCCATCTTGGAGGTTGACATTAGATCGATGTGATGCATATTATGCAACCTTTAGATAAACCATGTGAATTTCCATAGTAGAAAACAGTGACAAATTAGTAAAACGGAAGTTGTCTTGGATAAGATCGAAGATAATCAACTGCGAGAGGCTATTCATGGAAATTCGTTCCTCCATGTCTCCCAGGATGCCACCATTCAATAATGTACTCACATCTATGCACCGACCAAGCCACTTGTATCAGGCTATATCTTGTTGGTAACCAGCTACAAAACAACTTGTCTGCAACAAAACCATATGTCAAATGCCCATGCAGTGATTTATACTAATTACATCCATGGATACATTCACAAACCAAACTCTAGATATGCAGAACAACTTTTGTTTTATATGAAATCAGCCTAAAGGGCAGATTAACATCAGTGCAACTGCAAACTCTCGACATCAAGTTAGTAAAATTACAACGCCATGAGAAGTAATCGGAACAGGCAGTGTTCTCTGCGTGCTATTCAATTGCATGAGCTTACATGCAAAACTTCAAGCGCCAAAACTTGGTTCACGAAATCACTTACTGCTACTTTCCAGCATCAGCAGACTATGGAAATAGCTCACCTGAGACTGCATGGACGTGGTAAGTCCTGCCAACCTTGGGCGTCGCCGCTTCGGCTGATCCCTAGCATTCGAGGCACATCACCGCCGAGCTCCTCGAGCAGCTCTCCATCACCGCGTCATCGCCCACTGGCATTGTTCTGGTTGGTCACCGACGCCCTCACACCCACATCCACTTAGGTAAATATTGGTCTCGAAATCAGGAAGAGGGTCGAGGTGGGATGACGACGTGAGGCATGGTGTTGGAGTTTGGGATTGGGCGGCGAGGATTGGCGATGGCTCGTGCCGACCAAGGAAGGCGGCGGTAGCTAACTGGGGTCGGGGCTAGGGTAGGTAGCGGTGGATTGGCGATATGTTGCTGCTGATGGGAATTGGAATGCCGGGGAGAGAACGTGAGATGAAGCCGATGGCCATTAGATTAGATGGGTTTTGGGAAAACACACGTAAAGCACCCAGATTTGATTAATGTAGTTATTTTATTTCTCGTGATCATTAAACCTCACGGTGTCAAATTATGCATTGCCTGAGGCTGCTGTGGCGAGCGCAAAGCTACGGCCGTGGTGGCAAGCGCAAGGCTATGGCTGGCGTGGCGAGCGGCCAGTTGAGGCTGCCATGGCGAGGGGCCGAGAAGGACCTGCCTATCACCGTCGAGGGCCGCGGTGACTGTGTCCAACAGTGGGCGCGAGGCGTATTCGGCCGTGTCCAGCAGCTCGACGATGTACGCCGGATTGCCGATTGGCATCTGCAGCGACCACCGACAAATTAAGATTGCATGACCTAAAACTGAAAGCCTGATACAGGGGGACGATTCATTATTCAGGAGCTTTTTACTGTTTGATTGATGAAAGCATGGATCGTAAGCTGGAGACTTGAATTGATCTCTCTTTTTTTGTTGAACGATGAGCCTCAGGTTACCGCTGGAATATTGGTATTATCGGTGGTGATCTTGATGACGACGGCACATGAAGGCCCCGCTGAGAAACCCTACATCGTGGCGTAGATTGCTATGACCTAAACTTTTGAAAGCCTGTGTGCTCTCGATCAGTTTTTTACTTTTCCTTCTTTTGTTTTATTTCAAGCTTCCGACGACAACCAAACTATTTTAGTTAGGTATTACATATGTTGAATTATGTGATATAATGGCAAAGGTGGGTAAATTTAATGCAGAATGAAGGGGTTACTTTATGTATTTTTATAATGACTGTGGTGGGTAATTTTTTTTTTTAAGAAATCTCAATACATCTAATGGCTAATATCGGGATGATGATTAGAGTCTATCAAATCAAAGGTTGGATGTTTCTGATTATTGTGGGAATTTCGAGGATTTATCTTTTTCTTAGCTGCGTCCTACGAGAATCAACGTGGTGTCTCCTTTGGAGCCTCAATTAGTAATAGTAAGATTTCAGATTTTTTCTTTGCGAGAACCGTCTAGATGAGCTCTTTGGCAAAGAAATGTTTTTAATTTATTTCTGATTTTTTTTTACGAGCATCGCGAGATAAGCTCTCGGCACAGAAATTTTTATTTATTTCTGATTTTTTCTTTGCCGAGCAGCGCCTAGATGAGCCTCGGCAAAGTCTAATTTCATATTTATGTGGAAATTCTTTGCCGAGAGCCAATCCCACTACACTCGGCAAAACTGGGGAGATGGATTTCTGCCCGCCATTTTCCCCCAGGTTTGCCGAGCACAAAGGCCAATAAATTTCGGCAAGCAAATGGCCTCGGCAAAGCCTATAAAAATTTATTTTTTTTGTTTTGCTTTCCACCTTGACAAAAACAAAACACATATATATAACATATCACATCCTTTCAAATCACAGAACACATATATATCATATTCCACACATCCGCGCATAAAACATATCGAAGTATATCACATAACACATATATTACACATGTAGCACCACTAGATCAAGTCCACAAGTGCATCACTACACTACATCAAGTCCGTAGTCCCTCGCATCAAATTGTCCAGACAAGTCCAGAAGTCTTAACTAGTCTCATCACATCATCAAGTCTAACAACAAGTTCATTCTTGAGGTGGGAAGGTGAAAAAGGTTGATCTTGAAGCTGCCGCTACGGAAGACTTGTCACCACTGGAGCCGACTGATTAGAACCTTACATCCATCCAGCAAGAAAAGAAGATAAGGTTGCAAGTGTTAGACATGATTACTTGATACATGATGAAAACGAAAACGAAACTCTTGCCGCCATACTCACAGGAGTACCCGAGGCGGGCTGAGTCTGAAATAGCCGCGGAGCGCATCGGAGCCAGGGCCAATGTGGCAGAGTGAAACCACCCATGGGAAAGGAACCTAGTAAGTTTCCTCGAACTTGGCCGCTATTGCCGCCTGCGTGGCCTCCACCTCCTCATGGCGCTCCTTTCCTCCTTTAGGCTGGCCGGGCTTGCTCTGACATAGCCGCCTTTCCTCTTTCTAACACCCGAGCCTACAACATTTAATTTCATCGTTTGATGAATGCAAACGTTATTAGCGTAAAGACGAATGTATGTCGCAGTAATGCAAACCTCAAGGGTGCGAATGGCCCATCGCCACTTCGGTCGGCATTATCGGGCGGTTTGGTAGCCCGCGTGCTCGGATGTCGGCTGGATTTGAGGCCGAGTTATCGATGATGCCGCCGCCAATAAGGCCAGCCTCCTCCAATGCTCGCGAATATGCGTATCAATGTCATGGGGCGCGGATCGTGATCTGGCCCATATTTCTGCCGAGCCGCCGCGGTGTACTCAGTGATCGGTGCCCACTGGGGGTTGCTGTGACGCCTCGGGGTGGTCGCTCACGTCATGAAACAGCAGACGCTGCCTTTGCCCGTTGTGCGACATGCAGTAGGCCTGCCAGTCGTTTGCAGTCCTTGCCGGATGCGCCTGCGGCAAGAAACAAAGGAAGAGGATTAGTGTGCTGGACCGGCGATAAAAGAAGATTGAGCCTCAAAAGTGACAAAGGGCGTACCCATAATTCTTTGTTATTCAGGAAGGCTCCGGGCCCCCTTGGTGGTGTCTTTGACCTGCATCACCAAACGCCGTTCCGCAAAATGCGGGCGTAAGCGTCCTTTGGTAGTCCTCCGCGGAACCACTCCTTGTCCATGATTTTGCTCCCAAAGAAGGGCCATGGGCGGCTAAACCAATAGGGAATCATCTACACGTCCATGAAAAATGTCAGATTAATAGAAGATCACATTAAATATATTTAATCTCAAAATGAGCACCACTTAGTGTTGTTCCTGTACCTCTATGAACTGTTCATGGGTCAACATCATCACCCTTGCTTCATCCTTTGTTATCCTCCTACCCATCACCATCGCATAGTAGGTTATGATGGCCCCGGTGCTTCACCACGTGAAATCGTCGGTGACGCGTTTTTTGCAGGCGTTCTCAGCGTTCGCTGCCGCTGCAGCTCCATTCCCTTCCCTCGCATTGGAAGAAGTTCTGCATACAAATATGATATCAAATTCATTGCTTCTCGATATGAGTTTCAAGAATGCGTATGTATTGAGAAAAGGCTTTTGTGCGAGGGCGAAGTACCCAAAACTCCATGAGCAC